>CM066032.1:1417278824-1418478824 GCA_033557465.1 Ichthyophis bannanicus
AAGCAGCAGCAGAGACAAATGTATGTCCAACACATATTTTTATTCTGGTTAACCACGAGACATAGCGTAGATACCGCCTTACATAATATCAAGGTGTATGGATAACAGTGAAAAAAGTGAAAACACATTTGGCAGGGCAGCAACCCACATGTCACAGAAAAGTCTCTGGGCCATCTACAGATGATGGTCTGAAGAAATAATGTGCAGTAGGTGCATGGTATGCACTATGCAGTAGCCCCCCACCCCCCACATGTGGCGCGTGCCCCAAATGCCTCATTCACATATGTGTACCATGTAGACAGTAGGGCGGTTCATGATGAGGGCCCAACACAGAGTAGTCATAATTTATTACCCAAAAACATATCTGTGCGCAAATACAGGCGGCACAAAAATTAAACATCATACATTGTTAAAAGTAAGCAAGTGTAAACACAGATATCGAAATATATGTTACAGCTGCCACATAATGCCTGATATAGGTGTCAAAGCGGCAATAATGTAACCAAAAACAATTGCCAAATGCAAAATGAGAGTATGGTAACAGGTACAAGAGGCACATGAACACAGCGAATTCAAATAAAACGAACCGCAGACACATGCAGAGATAGCACTATGCCAGAAAGTCCCCTGCAATGGGTGGTGTGGATACAGTATCTGTACACATATATCACGGTACATGGAATGCACAAATGAGAAAGAATATGGACACCCACACTGCCACACTCCAAAATATAACAGGGCAATGTGAGTGCCGGAACCTCAGAGGATAAATAGGACTGTGCAGACATGCAATGCTAGGTTTGTAAATCAATGTAGAGTGATATGTCTGCCACAGTAAACAAACACAATAACCTGTCTATAGAGATTGAAAGAAAGGTCAAAACATCTTCCAGTAAACCACACAGAAGGCATATTGTCCCATGATATGTTGCACCAACATATCCAGTCACATGCACATGCATCGTGCACGTTGACACATGATACAGTGATGCCACACATGCACTGTAACACCCTTGGTGAGGGCAAACATCAATCAAAAAAGCTGGTGTGCAGTAAAGTGGTGTCGTGGCAAATACTGTGTCATGTCCAAGTGGAGGGTGGGCCGACATGGACAAGAGGACCTCCCCAATGTGCCCCCTGTGCCACACTCATGGCTGTATGCCCCTGCTGAACTAAACAGATGAGGGTATCCTGCGGTTCAGGTCACACACATGGGCAAAACACATCAACACAATGTCAGATGGATGTACAACATACAGCAACAATGTCAGTCCCTGCTGCACACGTAGGGACCAGTACATAGTGTCCACAGTGCAAAGGGTGTCTGCAGCCCAACAAGTCCCGTTAAGACTGTCCCTGAAACTATGGGCATGCATAGTCAAGTGTGACATTTCAGTATGCCAAAGTGCTGGAGAGGTCATGTGTGTCTCCTGTGATGAACACAACACCCAGCCAGAGCACGGTAGCAACAGTGTGTTGGACAGGCCTGTGATGCTCAAAGTAGCAGTCCAACAATAATATCCACCCGAGACAGGTGTCCCACTCGCAGAAGTCAAACATCCTATGGCACCTTCTCCCAGGGATAGTTGCATGGTGTTGTTGTGTCCACCAACAGGTGGGTGATGGTGAACGTGGGTGCACTGTAGTAAATGTGCTGTGTGTGCCCTGTGCAGAAGGAGAAACAATGTATTGGTATGCTGCTCACAACATCAGGCCACATTGCAGGGAGTCAAACATAAATATGTACGTAATGGATCGTCACACAGTCAAACATAACATGATCACAACACAGAACACACTGCATGTTGTGGACATTTGGAAATGGAACCGCAGATGAGGGTGTCACTTGAATATGGTCATGTCCATGCCCATGTCACACAGGCGTTGCAGAGCTATACCCCATGTGCATCAACGTGGGTGTACAGAGACTCAACAGGAAAGGTCCATGAAACAAACAGCAAATTACTAACATGTAAAGGCTGATGTCATTCCCAAAAGACCCAAGGTGCAACCTATCGTGTGTCTGCAGCAAGTGTCTGCTCGGCATCCTCTGAGGCTGGCAAAGGCCACAACATGTCACAGTGAAGAGAGAAGATGTCATTGAAATGTGTAGAATTACCATGTCCAGCCAATGTTGATACATAAATGCTGTTGCACAATGGTCTGTCAGCACACAAGAGATAGGACAGCTCACAACATACAACACATGTCCACAATGTTCATATGGTCAACAGCAGTAAGGTAGAGATAGCACAGTCACCACCACTTCACAGGTGTACAGACCCCTCACACCACATGATAATGCTAAATGCCTGCACGCTGTATCATCACACAGCCAACCAAAACACACACACACACACTATGCTAAGGTGAGCATGCCACCAGTAGCATATGGCCTGTATGTGCACAATTGGAGATTAGTGGAGGTAAAGGCTTATCAAATGCAATGATACACTGCTGCTGGCTGATGCTACAATGTCAGGGAAGGGTGTATGTGCAGCCCACCACCAGGACACCTAGGACCTGCAGACACACGCAGCTCTGTTGGATGTATCCCAGAGACAGTGTTGGAGACGACAAATTGGCCAGGCACACATGTGGATATGTGTGCCAACAGCAACATATGGGGTTTGGTGGGCAGTGCAAAGAGGTGAACAACAACATATGTGCACTATGGCAGATTACCTCAGACATGTGCTCCCCCTGATTGTTCTCACAGACAAATTACCTGTAGGTCCACCTACCCCAGACTACTGCATGTTGAATGACGTACAGTCAGCTGGCACTGCACCACAGCACCAGGAGGGTCACCAAGGATGTCCTGTGGATTGAGAAACACAAGAGAAACATACATGTCATGTTGGAGCTGCGCAACACACACAGCACCTTCACGTTCGCAACTCTCATACCCCCCAATATCCTTTAAGGACTGGCTGTTCTCCTTCACACTCTTCCGACTCGATTCATGCTAAAGTTCTCACTGAAGTGTGTGTGGCAAAATACAAGGGCCCCTACTCTGTCCGTCCCCATCCTAACCTCACTGCTGCCCCCAAAACTGTTGAATACAACTGTCTCCTCCCTACTGTGTGCCTGCTCATCTCTAAGGCCTCTGTACTATCCTGCGCCCCCCATATCTCTCGCACTGCCCCTTAAGTGTGTGTTCTGGTGGCTCCATGTCCTCTGCTACACTGCTGCCAGTACCTGGACCACAGGGATATATCCAGGGGCTTCTTCCTTTCCCTCTCCCGATATCCAGTTCCTTGGTGTGGCTATCTCATCCCTTGACTCACATTACCAGCTGTGTGCTGATGAGCTGCAAATATATCTCTCTATGCCTGAGCTATTTCTGCAAAAACACACACCGATGTCTGCTTGCCACATGACATTGCTGGCTGCATGTCACCCCACTGCATCAAATGTACAAGGGCAAAGAATGGATATCCCAGATTTCCACATAAACCCTACCCTCCCAGTACAGAGTCTGTGTGTGGGTGGCTACACCTTCCTTTCTCCAGGGTCCTCAATGTAGGAGTTGTCTTGGGCTTCACTTTCCTCCTCTCCACACATACCCAGCTTGTAGCTGAGGCTTGGGGTATCTTTCTAGATGACATCAGCTATATTTCCCCAGTCTCCCCTGAACACACAACTAAAACGCCAACCCACCCCTTAATCTGCTCCCGGCTTGCCTATTGTAATCTACATCTTGCTGATCTTCCTTTGAATCATCTGGGTCTGCGTGGAAATATGCAACACTGCACTGCATGGCCAATCTACCGCCAGACACATAATGGCAATAATACGCCCCCTGTCATGACAACTCACAGGCTCCCTATCCATCTCCACATCCATGTAAAGGCTCGCCTGCTGACCTATACATGCAGTCACACCGTGGCTTTGCAGTACCTTTCCTTGATGATCCCAAATACCACTAATACAACTACTACTGAGCATGTATATGGTGCTACCTGTCATATGTAGCACTATACCGAAACAAGTAACACACAGCCCCTGCTCAGCAGAGCATACAATCAAATCAAGCGCCTCATATTACAAAATGTGAACCACACACGTCTAGGCAACTGGTCCCATCTATGGGCCGCTCACCTACTGCTGTCCCCAGACTACATGCCTTTCACCTTGCTGCACCCAAAGGCTGGAACTAACTACCTGTGGCTGTACAGCAGCTCCTTTCCCAATCAGCTACAACTCATGTGTGACACCTTACCATCCCCCCCAAGCCTACTAATCCTAACACACATAATCCACCTCCACCCGCTGTGGTGCCCTGCTCACATATTCTGTGTTTGAGTCCTGACTAGACTGTAAGATCTGATGGCCAGGCATTGTCTCTCATATGTCAGTGCAGTGTTGCATCTTACTGCTATTGTGATACAAATGTTTACCAGTAGTAGTAGTAAACACATATGTAAAGAAATGTATGTTCAAACATATGCAGTACTTACATGAGAAGACCTCCTCAATCACCCGCTGCCTGACTGCTGTGCCTTCACATGTGTCACCACAGCCACGTACAGGAGGGCACGTAGGATCATCTTCCAGATCCTCATTAATTTGGACTGGGAGATCATGCCTGAGAGCAATGTTGTGGAGTATGCAACAGGCCAGAATAATCTGTGCCACAGTCATGGGTTTGTATTGTAAGGCCCCACCGGTTCTATCCAGACACCTGAAGCGACTTTTCAAAATGCCAAAGGTGCGCTCGATGACTGAGTGGTTGGAGGCATGGGACTCATTGTATCTCATCTCTGCACATGTCCGTGGTTGATGAACAGGGGTCAGCAACCAGGAGCAACACCCATATCCTGCACCACCTGCAGAAAGAAATGTGAAACGTTAAAGCAGGGGCTGATGTCCACACACATGGCGAAAAGTATGTACGTGCAAAACCAAAAGCGCAAACAATGCTGACACAAACATATGACATCACATGATGGAACACCACAACTATGCAGCAGCATTTAAAGGTCTGACACACAAAACAAGGGGTAGGTGTAAGGATTGCAATCAACATAATCTGTAACCACGACACAAATGCTAGCGTGCATCCTACCATCAAGACACAGCACCGTAGCAAGGAAGAGCTGGAGGGCCCCCCCCCCCAACGTTAGATCAAACACAGACAGATGACATGCACACACAACTAGGGATATACTCCAAAGACAGACATGTGCACATATGGTTAGTCAGAGGATCATCATGTGCATGTCAGAGATGTGAAATACCCACCCATCAGTATACAGTCCTCATACTGTCCTGCCTCAAATTGTCTGAATAGTGCCGAGTGATGCAGGATATAGGAGTCATGGGTGGACCCTGCAAACCTAGGGACCACATTCAGAATATGCATATCTGCATCACATACAACCAGAACATTCAGGGAATGGTAGTGTTTGTGGCTGCGGAACACTGCCTCCCTGTCTCTGGGCGGGACCAGGGCAACATGTGTGCAATCAATAGCTCCCATCACGTGTAGTATCTCGGCAAATGCCTCAAAAGCCTGGTTCAGGGTCCCCCACTGTTGCCTAGTGGGGGGAATGGCAATGTAATTCCCCACCCGGCTGATCATGGCACGCAGTACCTGGTGGAGAAGGTGGGGCGGCTCATGCCACCCACTGTGGCCAAAGATGACTGGAAACAGCCAGAGGCAAAGAAATGTAGGGCACCAAGGAGCTTGACCAAACCCGGTATGGCATGTGACCGCCAGTCAGGGGCCCGAGGTCAGGTCTTAGATCCTCATAGACATCCCTACTAGCCTCTGTGCTCAGGCGGTAGAGGGAGATGACCTGGTCCTCACGCATGTCCTGGAGCTGGGCCCTGGGCCTGTAGAGGCGAGGCTGGCGAGCCTGCAACTCCGCACACCTCCTGCGCCATGCTGGTACAGGCCCTGCCTGGCCTGCCCCCACAGCTGCAGGTCTGTATTGCAGTGGGACTGCACCCATGCCCTGTGCCTCAGCCCCATGGACACCATCTCCCCCGTCAGGCAACCACAGGCCCTGCACACCTCCAGGTGCAAATGCAGCAACCACAAAGGCCACCATACACTCAACCCCCCTCACCTTCTCTAACTCACACAAAGCCAGCCACTCACCTCACCCACTACTCACCAACCCAGCCACACAACTCCACCAGCACTCATCAACCCAGCCACTCTCCACACCAAACCTGCCTCTGACACTCTCCTTGCTTCACCAACAACCAACACCGCACGACCCGTCTCCCTCGCCTACACAAACCCCTCAGTGTGTACCACATGTGCGTGTGTAGTTATGGTTTCTTTTTACATCTGAGCATCCTTGCGAGCATTGCGCATGCACAGCAGCACGAGCGTGGCCGCTGCACGCGTTGCGCATGTGCAGGGGAACTGCAGAAGGTGCGTGCGCAGGACCCATGTGATGAGTGCTGGTACATGCATGTGACATGAGGCTGGCCGCATACGCATAATGGCACACAGCACATGCGCACATCTCATGCTCACACACACATGCACAGTACATGTGCACCGAGATGTCCCCGCGCACGCAACACCTGCAGTTCTCCTGCGCATGTGCAATGCACGCAGTGGCCACGCTCGCGCCACTGAGCATGTGCAATGCATGCAAGGACACGCAGACGTAGAAAACCACATAAATACACATGCACACATGGTACACGCTGAGGGTTTTGTGTAGGCGAGGTGAGGTGTAGAGCAGGCGAGCGTGAGGTCAGGATTATAGCAGGTGAGGAAAGGTGTGTTGAGGAGCAGTTGAGAGATAGAGAGAGGAGGGGAGGTGAGGTGAGGTGAGGAGCAGGCCAGAGAAACAGGAGGTGAGTGGAGGATCAGGCGGCAGGGAAAGGAGGGGAGAGGAGGTGAGGAGCAGGCGTGAGGTGGAGCAGAGGAGTCTAGGGGCAGGGGAGGGGAGATCAGGTGAGGAATGAGAGGGGTGAGGATGTGTGACAGGGAGGGAGAGGGCACAGATGGCAGGGAGATGGAGCGACAGGACATGGCAGGAGGGGAAGAGGGGGGGGACACATGTGCTGTGGGACCCAGATCCGGCAGGGAGAGGCGGGCCTGAGGTGGGGGCTGCAGGCCCATCGTGTGTGACGCAGCCCACCCAGGGGCCACTTAGTACCAAACATAGGCGTATACCAGTGCCAGCCGAGGAACGGAGGAGGGCTGTTAGATTCAGCAGCAGGAAAACTACATCCTGCTGGCCAGTGTGTTGGAGCGGTATGAGGTGCTCTATGGCTGGCAGAGCTCCAGCAACACTGTGGGCACACGCATACACATGTGGGAGGAGATCCAGGAGGCCATAGCCCAGGCAGGGGGGCCATCTAGGGACCTGGATAGCCTGAGGAAGAGATTCATTGACATCAAGCATGGTGTCCATGCACACATGGTGGCGGAGAGGCGACATGCCATGGGCACCGGAGGGGGTGCCCCCTTTGCCCTAACCCTGACACCCTGTAGCAGGAAATGGCAGACCATCTGGGTCCCATCTATCTGCGTGGAGTGCCCAAAGCGCTGGACACCGCCCATCCACAGGCAGGTAGGTCAGAGATATGTAGCACACGTACAGCTCACGGCCCAGCACATGCCGGCCATGGACGGGAGGGTGGGGGCCTATGTCCTGGGAACACATGTGACCCAGCACAGGCAACTTGGGGCCACAAATCCAGCAAAACATGGCTGGGTAGGTACAGGGTGGTTGTGGAGGTACCTGGGGCTGTGTGCACGACAGCCACAGTCCTGGACGTCGTAGAGCACTGCACAGGTGTATGGAACTGGGGGTGGGGGGCATTCCCTCAGCCAGGCGGGGTACCCCCTCCACTGTGCATGAGTGGGGAGGATGACCGTACATACAGGGAGGGCTCAACACCCTCCACCCCATGGACCCAGCACATGCAGCAGCTATTCGTACATGGCACATAGGTCACACCGAGCAACATACATCTGCAGCCAGGCACGCACAACAATATGACAGGGGGACACAGACAGGAGGGACATACAATTAGGCCAGAACACATTGACCTGGGGGGACCCACGTACACCACCTATAACATCAATGACGTGTATTTGCTATCACCTGTCCAGGGACATATCCCAGACAAGTGACAAGGGAAGGCCTATCATACTGTGATGGTGAAGTGCATGCAAGCAAACCCCAACGGCCACATCACCCAGATGTCAGACACATAACACTCTGTCATTGGCCAACATACAGTGGGGGACCCCCACCCACCCTCACAGGACATTGGGGTGCACATTGCCCCAGCCATACCAACTGCACCTAGTCAAAACCCCCAACCACCTGGGGTCAGCACTCCCACAGGTACTGCAGTGCCACAGACACATTCCCATGACCCCCACCCACGGTGCAACCACATGCCCAGCATCACACCACCCATCCCCCGAACCAGCCCACCACACACACTGAGTATGTGATAGCTGTCCTCCCACACCGCACAGTGGCTACCAAGGCGGCAGTTCCCACACACATCTGGCTGACCCAGATGAATGCCTCAACACCTAACATGCATACCACTCAGGCCAATGCATACACATCGCTCAAACACACTATGACAGGCCACAATCCCACTCAGGGCTCCCACACGCACCCTGGCCACATGTAGCGCTGAGCCTACATCCAAGGTCACATGCACAGTGCATACCTAGTGCTGCATATAGAGGGCCCGGCATTCGCCGCACCAGCCCCCCAAATATAACATCATATGTGTCACAGCTCCACCAGTGCAAGAGGCCACCCCTCCCCCCCCCCTTTTCAGGTACAGCTCACAGTATGCACATGTGCTGTCCCCATTGTAGGCACAGTAACAGCAGGTACAGGCAAACACCACATTGTTGTTGGCGGGGATATACTCCACAGGTGTACATATGTGCCCTGCGCAAACTCATCTTTGCTGTGTACCCTGTTCCACCCCCCAGGTGACATCCAGGCCATGCAGGCATATGAGGATGAGGATGTGCCAGCACCAGAGGATGTTGAGGGGCCAGAGGCCGGCGAGTCCGTGGACGCAGGCAATACTGGCAGCGAGACCCCAGGAAACAATGTGGTGGCCGAGGCAGAGGACAGGGCAGCGGATGCCGACACACAAGTGGGGGCCATTACCAGAAGCACACGGGCTGTGGGGGACATGGAGTCGGAGGGGAGTCGCCCCACAATGCAGGCACCGGGGACATCAGGCACACCACACACCAGCATGGATGTCATCCTTGCGGAGCTGAGGGCCATACTGCCTCATCAAGGCACGATGCCGAAGGTGGGTAACAGAATTCACCACAAGCCCCCTGGGGGTTGACCTAGCATCCACAATGACATTCCATGTGCTCCCCCCTTATTATGACATCATAGCATGTAGGTTCGTATGTTTAGTGGGGGTCTGTGCCATGTGCACTCCCCCCCCGTAGCATGGGTCATCTGGTGTCATCATGTTGATGAGCTCATATATCCGCCCACTATTCACCACCACATACCCCAAGGAGACGTAGAGTGGTACACACTCACCCCAGATCACCTATACAGCTTACTCGGCGGACCCCTCTCCCTGGGTAATGGTACCTAGCATAGATAGTCGGGGTAATCAGTAGGTTCAGAGCATACAGTGCACCCCAGATATCTATCTGTGTGCCATGCATCCCAACGTTATCCATCCAGTCCCATATGACCAGTGCACAGATCAGGCAGTCACACAGTGCACTGCAACACAGTACCATGTGTCATATCTGTGACTTCCACGATACCTCAGCAGGATCACTTCCTGGCCTGAGGATGGGTCATGGGACATACAGATGTAAACATGGTACTGCATTGCTAGTCGTCGCATACATGGTGGCTCTGCAGACCGGTCTGTTGGGATACACCAGACATGTGCATGGGTCATGGTGGGGGGTGCAACACAACATGTCTCACACATCACCTTGTGTCTCCCCACAGCCACTTGTCAGGCTCTGAAGGCCATTAGGGTGGAGGTAAAAGAGCTGCGCACCACAGCTGAGATGATGGCAGCACCGCTAGCGTGCATTGCAGATGCCCAGGAGGCCATGGCTCAATGTCACCAGCAGCCAGCACCAGCTCCAGAGACAGCACCAGCGGACCCAGTACAGAGGGGTGGGTTGGCCCGTGGGCACCGTGGATGTGGGCAGAGACACAGGATGTGAGGGTGGGGACAAGATCAACACATATGTTACAATAAAAACATCATAACCTATGTATACCTATATGTACGTCTCCAGTGTGTGCCACTGTGCTCCCCTGCGTAACCTGCAACCCATGTTATCATCCTGGCCACATGCAGCACTGCAGTTCCCATAGGGGTGTGGAGTCTGTACTGCCCACCAATTACCACACATACGTAATACCATTCCCTGTGTACCAAGCACCGTGCCATGTGAGCGCCCTTCTACCTATGCATTTGGGTATACCCTACCTCTCCCATTGACCAGCAATATATTTATGGTGGTACATGTATGTTTTATGGATAGGTCACTCTCTCACATCCCATATCCTCTACATTACTCTCCACACATGTGTGTCCATCCTCCCTGCCCACACCAGAGCCTATGTGGCTTCTGACACACATATGCTTGCGGGGGCACAGGCAGACAAAGGTATCTATCTACAGTCAGCTGGTTACTCATTCCCAGTGCCTGTAGTGTGCTGTCGCTCATCCTCCTGACCAGCACCCACCTGTCACGGCCCCACCAGCTATCCCCCCATGCAGCTCCTGGGTACAGCAGTCCCTCTTACCCTTCCGGTCACATACCTGCTGCTAGCCTTTTCCCCTATTTCCCCCCGAGCATGGTGCATCAGATATGCAGCCTACACATCACAGGCAGCATGCATGTGACCATAGCTGTTGGGACACACTGCACATTGGCACATCACAGTGGCACCAGGGGACACAGATGCCTACGCACATGGGCAGCCCCCACACCTGCATGTGGAGATGGTCCATGTATGTTACCTATGTCTACCACGCATACACATAGGGATCTACACACATGTCCCATGCTCACATACAGTCTGTCTGTAAGGGAGACACGTGACCATTCTGCTGTATGTACAAACTTGTTTATTATAACAATTAGAATGGCTAATATGTACATGACACCCCATGTTCTGTCCTGGATGACAGGACAGCACAGGGCATGTGTGTGGGCGCCCCTGTGCCCCTTAAATGCTCCAAGGATGCCCATCAGGGGATGGCTGTTGAGATGCACCGCCCATAGCAGCTGCATGCTGCATGTGCATCTTGGCAGCCAGCCACTGAATGGCGCCTGCCAGCCACCGGATGGTGCGGTCCTGGCTCTGCTGGAATTGCAACACACCACCCACTGCCACATACAGGTCCTGCACACACCTGCCACCACATCCACGCCAGGTGCCCGGTGTTTGTGTGGTGGCATGTGCATGGGCCCTGTCAGTGGCAATGGGTGGGGACACTACTCCCAGGCAGCCACCATCACCGCACACATGTGGCAGCTGGCAGGGACCCACAGTGCCCTGTGCTGTCCTGTGTCCCCTCCCACCCACAGAGCCACCCTCCCCCCTCCATACGCCCTCCTCCCCGACACCTCCCACCCACCCTCTCTCTCGCCCCCTCCCCGCTCTCCGTCTCCTCCTCAGCCTCCTCCTCCACCTCCCCCTCGCCCGCCTCACCCCCTGCCGCATACAACTCCCCCTCCCCCTCCCCTCCCTCCCGCCCCACCCCGCCCTCCGGCCTCTCCATGTTATTCCTCTTCCTCTTTGGCCTCTGCCACCTCCTCCTCCTCCTCCTCCACTGGCTGGACTGGCGCTGTGGGGCCTGTTCTGGGGGGCCCCGATGTAGATTGTCCCTCACCAGCAGCAGCATCCTCTGTGGGGGAAGACAGTCATTAGCACACCATCATGTGAGTCACATACCACATGTACATAGTTTAGCCTCCCAAAGGCTGTTGGGCCACTGTGACATGCTGTACTGTGCTGCAGAGGCTGCAACACTCACCGCCACTTTGCTCCAGTGCCCTCCTTTGGAAGCAGACAAGGACCTCTGGGCAGTGCAGCCGCAACTCCTGACCCTTTTTCCGTAGATCCTCTACCTGGGGGGGAAAAGCAATGGGTGGGAGCATTAGGGTCCAGATATCTCTGGTGGGTGCCCAACGCATATCACACTTCACTGTGAGCAGCAGGGTGCTGCTGCTGCTGCTGCTGCTGCTCTGGCCAGTGTGTCCTCTACTACCTGTTGCCAGCGACGCCTGCATGTGTGACTGTGGTTCGGGGCATGTGTGCGGTGTCACCTATGTTTATTGTGGGCCACCCCCCGGACCCACCCCCATACCCTGTTCCTACACTCTCCTTGCATGACATGGCAGCACCATGCCATGTGTGGGTTGGCCATGCTGGTCTCCAGGGGAGGTGTTCCCTAACTCCCTATGTGGTCTGGCACACACCTGTGTGTTTGCCTGACCTACACACATCAGCTGACACACCCACCATGGCACCATGATATCCTTACAAAACATGGGTGATGTGTTCTGAGATGGAGCGGGAGGTGGGTGGCCCAGAACACATCGCCAGGCACCACTACCATGACACCAGGCCTTCTACTATAGCTCTATGGTCAGGACTAAGGCCTCCTGTGAATAGGGCAGTTGTGGATGGCTGCAACAGGAGCATGGCCCACCACACCTAGCTGAGCTATGAACATCTGTGATCTGGTCTGGAGCCTCCTGGTTTTAGGGCAGAGCTGTGAAACCCCAATAGGTGCAGGTACCCTGACACCAGCATCTATAATAGTCCTCTGCAATCAGGTACGGGCCTCCTGGGGATAGGGCAGATGTGTGACCTGAAACTGCATACACTACCATAATATCTGGATTTATTACAGACCTCTGTAATCAGGTCTCAGGACTCCTGGGGGTGGGGTGAATTGGAACACATCCACAGCAGCACCTACCATACCATCAGGATCCATAACAGACCTGTGTAATCAGATCTGGGCCTCCTGGGAATAGGGCAGATGTGTGACCTGACCCTGCATAAACTACCACAATATCTGGATTTATTACAAACCTTTGTAATCAGGTCTCAGGCCTCCTGGGGATAGGGTGGATCTGAACACATCAACAGCAGCAGGTACCATAACACCAGGATGAACGGCAGACCACTTTGATCAGGTCTCAGGCCTTCTGGGGGTAGGGTGGAGTAGAACACATCAACAGCAGCAACTACCAAAACACCAGGATGATTAACAGACCACTTTGATCAGGTTTCAGGACTCCTGGGGGTAGGGCAGATGTGTGAACCTGCAACTGCATACACTACCATACTGACAGGAGTTATTACAGACCTCTGTCATCAGGTCTCAGGACTCCTGGGGGTGGGGTAGATTAGAACACATCCACAGCAGTACCTACCATACCATCAGGATCCAAGACAGACCTGTGTAATCAGGTCTGGGCCTCCTGGGAATAGGGCAGATGTGTGACCTGACCCTGCATAAACTACCACAATATCTTGATTTCATTCAGACCTTTGTAATCAGGTCTCAGGACTCCTGGGGTTAGGGTGTATCAGAACACATCAACAGCAGCAAATACCATAAAACCAGGATGACTGACAGACCACTTTCATCAGGTCTCAGGCCACCTGGGGGTAGGGCAGATGTTTTCACCTGCAACTGCATAAACGACCATAACACCAGGATGGATAACATACCACTTTGATCAGGTCTCAGGACTCCTGGGGGTAGGGCAGATGTGTGAGCCTGCAACTGCATACACTACCATGCTAACAGGATTTATTACAGACCTTTGTAATCAGGTCTCAGGACTCCTGGGGGTAGGGCAGATGTGTGAACCTGCAACTGCATACACTACCATACTGACAGGAGTTATTACAGACCCCTGTAATTAGGTCTCAGGACTCCTGGGGGTGGGGTGGATTAGAACACATCCACAGCAGCACCAACCATACCATCAGGATCAAAAACAGACCTGATGGTCTGAGCCTCCTGGGAATAGGGCAGATGTGTGACCTGACCCTGCATAAACTACCACAATATCTGGATTTATTACAAACCTTTGTAATCAGGTCTCAGGCCTCCTGGGGGTAGGGTGGATTTGAACACATCAACAGCAGCAGGTACCATAACACCAGGATGAATAACAGACCACTTTGATCAGGTCTCAGGCCTCCTGGGGGTAGGGTGGATCTGAACACAGCAACAGCAGCAGATACCATAACACCAGGATGAATAACAGATCACTTTGATCAGGTCTCAGGACTCCTGGGGGTAGGGCAGATGTGTGAACCTGCAACTGCATACACTACCATACTAACAGGATTTACTACAGACCTCTGTAATCAGGTCTCAGGACTCCTGGGAGTAGGGCAGATGTGTGAACCTGCAACTGCATACACTACCATACTGACAGGATTTATTACAGACCTGTATAATCAGGTCTGGGCCTCCTGGGAATAGGGCAGATGTGTGACCTGACCCTGCATACACTACCACAATATCTGGATTTATTACAGACCTTTGTAATCAGGCCTCAGGACTCCTGGGGGTAGGGTGGATTTAGACACATCCACATCAGCACCTACCATACCATCAGGATCTATAACAGACCTGTGTAATGAGGTCTGGGCCTCCTGGGAATAGGGCAGATGTGTGACCTGACCATGCATAAACTACCATACTAACAGGATTTATTACAGACCTCTGTAATCAGGTCTCAGAACTCCTGGGGGTAGGGCAGATGTGTGAACCTGCAACAGCATAAACTACCATATCAGCATGCTGTTTACAAGACCTCTTTAGGCAGATCTAAGGCCTCCTGGGGTTAGGGTGGATTTACACCCATCAACAGCAGCAGGTACCATAACACCAGGCTGACAACTGGACCTCTGTGATCAGGTCCTTAGCTTCCTGGGGATAGGGCATACCTACACACAGCAGCATACGCAGCTACATTCAGCACTGGATGGCCCAAAGACTGGTGTCTCTACCATGTTGTACATGTATGATGTGTGTTCATTGCTGGATAATGTGTTGCACACCTTGCATTGTGTGACCTGTCCCCATACACTTACCTCATGTGGGTAGTCCACAATACGATTGTACTGCCTCGTGACGCGCTCCCATGCCCTCCTAACGCGGCAGAGGTCCTGGCGTTTGGAGGAGCCTGGAAAATGTATGTGCTGCCTAGCGCAGATTAGTCCTGCAAGGTATCGCAGCTCCCGGCAGGTGAAGGCAGGCTTCCTTGACCGTGTCACCTTTTTCTCCGATGCCTTGCTGACGCATGCACGCATGTCTCATGAGGAGGGATCTAGCTAAGCTTGAAGAATGGTCTAGAATTTGGCAGCTGGGATTTAATGTTAAAAAATGTAAGGTCATGCATTTGGGCTGCAGCAATCCAAGGGAGCAATACAGTATAGGAGGTGAAGTACTTTTGTCCACTAAAGAAGAGCGGGACCTAGGCGTGGTTGTGTCTGACGACCTTAAAGTAGCTAAACAGGTAGAAAAGGCAACGGCAAAAGCTAGAAGGATGCTTGGGTGCATACGGAGAGGAATGGCTAGCAGAAAAAAGGAGGTGATAATGCCTCTGTATAAGTCTTTGGTGCGACCTCATTTGGAGTATGGTGTGCAATTCTGGAGACCGCACCTTCAAAAGGATGTGAACAGGATGGAGTCGGTGCAGAGGGTTGCTACTAAAATGATTAATGGGCTTCATTATAAAGCATATGAGGACAGACTTAAGGATCTTAATATGTACACCTTAGAGGAAAGGCGGGATAGAGGTGATATGATTGAGATGTTTAAATACCTCCGTGGCATAAATGTTCAGGGAGAGAGCCTCTTTCAATTGAAAGCAAGTTCTGCTACGAGGGGACATGGGATGAGGGTGAAGGGAGATAGATTCAGGAGTGATATGCGGAAATATTTCTTTACGGAAAGAGTAGTGGATCCGTGGAATAGTCTCCCAGTGGAGGTGGTAGAGATGAGGACAGTAACTGAATTCAAAAAAGCATGGGACCAACACAGAGGATCTCTAAAGGTAAAAAGTGGACTGTTGTAGTTGTTGTTATGGAAGGACAGACTAGATAGGCCATGTGGTCTTTTTCTGTCATCATGTTTCTATGTTTCTCATATGCGCTGCCACACATAAACGCATGCTGCCACGCATCACTATGGCGCGCTAGCTATGTGCCAGTGCCACGGTCAGTCCACAGCAAACAGTGGCACTGCCAAGATACGCGGCGTAGCAGGCTTTATGCCCTTTGTCCGGGCCGCTTCATGGGGCGCCTTATCACGCACTTCCCACCACGCCATGCTGTGAGGCACCTTGGGGTACATGGCTACGGTGAAAAGAGTTATGCTGCAGACACACATTGCAGAGATGTGCCTGACTATTCTTACCACAATATATGTCTTAGGCATTTATCGTGATGTTGCTGCACTGGGGTCTCAAACCCATCATCACTGGCTGTGATGACATTGTATTAACCAGTGTGCTATGCCTTTCAACATAGCAATGGCTGGCTAAACAGCAACACCAGGTCATCTGCACACACTTTCTGCTCTGCTTACCGGGATAGTGTAGGGCCACAGCTAAGACACTTTACAGGGCACCTTAGTTTGGGACACTGAGCTGAGGGTGCTTTGGGGTGTGCACACTGATTTCAGTTCAATTTCAGATTGTTAAAGGCATAGACGGCCATAGCCTCAAACAGTTTTACTGTTCACTTTGTATATAGCTCACCAGCTAATCTAGCAACCTGCAGCCCACACCACTCTTCCAACATACCCACTGCATGTGACTGGCCACACTTGTAAAAATGTTTCATGTGGTAAAATGCTCAGATATAATGATAATACGGTATATTATATCCATCCAGATAAATCAATATACAGGCCCACTAGGGTATTGAACCCATGACCTCTCCCACTGAGGTCATTATGTTAACCATTGTCCTACATCAATAATGGTTGCAATTAAACTATGGCTAGCTACTAAACCAGTGCATGTCACCATACACACTTTCTGGTGTGGCTACCAGGATAGGTTAGCACCAAGAGTACCCATGATACAATTCACATGCAGAACAGCAGTCTACATCTGCTCACCAGATGGGGTTTGCACCTCTGCAGCACGTCAACTGGGTAGGGGGACTGACCGTGTGTGTTACTGGCATAGTGTGCCTACTGGCCATGCCATTGTGCGTGTTCTGTGATCACCCTGAGGGTAAAGTAATGTTGACAGCACCAGGTCCACAGTACCCACGTTGTTTGCAGTAGGTTTTGCTGCAGTTCACCATCAATGCCAATGTGTGAGGTATTCTTTGCAGGCAACCTTAGGAATTTTCTATGTCCATTTCTATTTGCCAATAATGTGTAGCACATATGGACTATGATGCTTGCAACATAATGCATATTCAGTGAGGTTGCCATGGACACCAGTTTTTGGAGCAGGGGCGTGTCTGGACTCACATGATGTAGCAAGGCTGCCCTCTGTGTGTCAGGGTAAGGTATATGACCTGTGAACAACAGACACACACTATCACTGTTTGCAATAGGGCCAGTTGAGGTAAATGATGACAGACTGTGGCACCAGCAACCCCTGGACAACTGGCAAGCAGAGAGCTGATGCAGATCTGCACATGGAACTGGACCACTCGCAGACAGGTAGTGTACCTGGTCAGCTCAGCTGCCCCCCACTACGATCTGACATTCCCCAGCAGAGGGCAGTCAGTGTGCACCTGCTGCATCCTGCAAGGTGTTCCAGCCATACACCTGCTAACTGCAGACAGTCTGCTAGCACATACATAGTGCATGTTCCAAAAGGAACAATGTGCACCAGGCGTGGGATCTGGCACACACACACACCAAGCAGGTTTGTCAGTGATTGGGCCCCAAAAATGGGAACCCACAAATATCAATTACAGAAACACTGTATAGCATTATGTGGGAACCTGGACATGCTGTGGTCACTGTGTCCTTGCAGGTGGTGGATGCGCACTACAATATCCCAGCTATTGCCCTATGCCCTGTACACATGCATCCTGCCTAGACCGCCCTGTCTGGCCCATACCCACAATACCTTGGCCCTCATTATGAACAATGGCAGGCTAACGCTGGAAACTGTGCAAGCATAGTGGGCTTAGTAAGGTGTGGGCAGTTGCAAAACACTGTATAGACATATGCACACTCCAACACCTATTTCTGCATTGTGCAACAGTAGAGGTGGCTGCCAGCCCTGGCCGCCACACCAGTCCTGGGCACTGTGCAGGCAGTGCGACAGTACGCAATACTATTAGGGTCACTCTCTGGGGTGGTAGACAGTGTTATAAACACATATGGCAGCACACTCCACAGATATCAGAAAGGTTGGTATGATGAATCTCTTTTAGCAAATATTTTTAAGTTAGGACTTGTGATCTCACATTGATCATAGCAAGCTTTTGATACATATATGGAACGTGTTTCCATGGTTCTGACCGCATTGCTACGGTATAGAGGTGCAGGTGGTGGTAGTTGCTGCTCTGCACACGGCCCAACAGCCTGACTCTCCATGAGGCTTTGTATAGTGGGGCCCGTGGGTGTGGGTGTTTGTGCGTCTGTTGGCCGCAGCTCTGGTGCAGAGGGTCCAGACTCCGGTCCTTGTGGACCAAACACAATTCCGGTTTCCTGGATGTCACTAATGAATATACATGGATATATTTGCATACAATGGGGGCAGTGCATGTAAATGCATCTCATGGATATTTCTTAGGGACATCCTGACAACCTGATTGGTGCTTGCACCTCCGGGACTGGGGTTGGGAACCTCTGCTCTAGGCAGTGGGCATGTTTATGTTGTCTGCACTCTGTAGGGTAAAATAGTGGGACATGGTCTACAGGGGCCCCAGCTGGGACATGAACCGGTGACCTTCTGCCTTTGGGCATACTGGCTGTGTGTACTGCACCACATTGTTACCACACAGGCAGGTTGTTCCCTGGGGATCCCATGACTGTTCCTCAGACTGACCTTATCTGTTGCACTGCACGCAACCCACCTATACAGGGCTTGGCCTTGCTCTGCTGTGGAAAGCTGCCACTACCTCCTCCGGTGCTGGCACCCCCTCCACCACCATGCTGACATGCCCTTATGCCAGTGGTGCGCAGTCCCATGCCATCCAGTGTGCCGCTAGGCGGGTGCCTATGGTGTGGGGTCTGGGGTAGGGGTGCTGACATGGACATCAGCACATCCCCCCTGGCACCGCCTGCCAATGTTCTGTGCCCTTGGGGGGTACCTGCTGGGTGCTATCCCCTGGGACACTGTGGGACGCACACTCATGGTCATATTGGACTCTGGTCAGTTGCTGTCTTGCTGCTTTTCAGTTTCTGCATTCCTATGTGCCAGGTGGGCATCTGCCTAGTCCACACTGTGCCTCAGCTGACCCACTGCATGTGCCGCCTGCAGCCCCCTGTACCCCAGTTACACTATCACCATAGTGCCCTTTCCCACATGCCCACTCTGTTGTTGCTGCACATGTGTAAGCCACAAAGGCAAGCTACCCCATACATACCACAGAAAACCCTCATCGGCACTATTTCTATGTTGGCACATTCACTTTGTGGGGGGACTGTGAATTGACCCTTCCAAAAGTGAGCTCGTCCTTTTTCTTCTTTATAGGTTGTGTTCATTACCGCTTGTCATTATTTGTTCTATTGGCCAGCTTAGTGTTTTGGATTTCAATTTTTTGTTCTGGTCATTATTTATGTTTTTTGCCTTTTTGGTTGCTGCAGATGTATCACTACTATCACTTTTCTGGGTCTCCCTGCCTTTGCTGTACATTGCTTACTGAAATGGTTTCTCTGTCCTGCAAATATGCCTAGCACGAGGTTTTCACTGGCGCTAATTTTCAGAGCTTCATTCCACGGCGTTAGTGTGCATGAAGCCTCTCCCCACCCACTCTCTGCCCATTGACCCCCTTCTCTCCGCCCCTGGGGAGCCTTACTCCGCCCTCTGGGAAGCCTTACTCCACCCTCTGCGCACCTTAACGCCGCCGCAGACATTATTGCACGATACACGATGTTCTCACACGGTAATGTGCCATTACCACGCGATAACGTCACGTATCGTGTGATAATGTCACAGCTGCTACGTTTGCGCCGTTTAGTAAACATACCCCTAAGATTCCTAATGAACAGCAAAATCTTGCATAGAATTCAGATTGTTGATCCTCCATCTTCTTCCACCCCATCCATTAATTTCCAAATGTTATATGGATAATACTGGGCCATTTCAATTGCTGAATGTCCCAATATTATCCATATAATTAGGGGATGGGTGAGGGGAAGACTACTACTATTCAGCACTTGTAAAGCGCCACGGACATAGCACTGCACAGCTAACCTACAAGAGGTAGCCAACATACAAGAGATAGTCCTTGCCCGTCAGAGTCATGCTCATCGGAGCTTACAATCTAGTTAGAACAGTACATTAATTAGAACAGTACAGATCATTTGTCAGTTCTGCGCAGGGTATGGTGTGGTACAGTTTGGTCTGTAGTTTGGTCATAAACGTTGACGGGGGTTAGGGTAGGATGAGGAAGGAGTCAGGATCTGAATGCAACAGTGAAGAGGTGGGTCTTCAACCTGGACTTGAAGAGGGCCAGGGAGGATGCCTGGCGCACAGACGCAGGTAGGCCGTTCCAGGCATAGGGTGCAGCAAGGTGAAAGGAGCGCAGTCGGGAGTTCGTGGTGCAGGTGAAAGGCTTTGATAGAAGTAATTTGTTAGTGGAGCACAAATTTCGAGAGGGGACGTAGGGAGAGATAAGAGATAAAAGGTATTGAGCAGCCATAGAGTGAATGCATTTATAGGTCAGCAGGAGAAGCTTGAATTGGATGCGGAACTGGATAGGGAGCCAGTGAAGCGACTTGAGAAGAGGAGTAATGTGTGCATGGAAGAGTGGAGGTGATGTCAGAAATTCTGTTTAGTGGTGATATTCAGCCACTAATCAGTTAAGTTATCCATTTAGTTTAGGCTTGCAGAGTAGTAGACCTGAACTAATCAGATAGAGCTGGTGCAGTCACTGCTGAATATGTATATTTAGAACTGCTACTTAAATGGTTAGCGGAGATGACCTCAGTAATAAGAGTTGGTGCCAATGTTTAACTTAAGAGTGCGCTGGCTCAAAATTGGGCCTGTGGCTATTTAAGAAATTAAGCTGAATACCATTTTTGAGATCAGGTAGGTATCTCTTAATCTACCAGAAAAAAGTCAGAGTCCTAGATCCCTGGCCTTTTCTTCAGATACAGTACCCATATTTTTATTATTCTTACAGTATTTATGTTGTTTTGAGTACACGCAGATGAAGAAACTGAGAGTGGCTGAGTGAGGGGCTGACAGGGAACTTGAATGGAAATGTTTAAGGCTTTGATTCTGAAAATTTCAGAAGTTTGCACATCAGTAATATACAGGAGTAAACCTCTGTGGTACAGAACTATGATAAGAGCTGTGAGAGGTCTAATGATGGTGGAGATCTGCCTTGGCATCTGGATCTCCCTGCACAGGGTAAGGGCCAAAACATTAGCTTGTTCTATGAAAAGATATGTAAGGATAGACTTTGTCTCACTTTTATTAGAGAAATGAGCCAATAAGGGTGTTGGGGCCACTTGGCAATAGTGATCATAGCATGAATGCATTTGATTTAATAAACGAAAGCAGGATGTCAAGGAAATCCACAGTACTACCTTTTAAATTTCAAAAAGGAGACTATGATAAACGGAAGAAAATAGTTAAGAAAAACTAAAAGAAGCAGCTGCAAAGGTTAAAGATTTCCATCAAGCATAGGCATTGTTTAAAAATACTATCTTGGAAGCTCAGAACAGATGTATTCCATGCTGTAAGAAAAGTGGAAGGAAGGACAAAAAACTGCCAGCATGGTTTAAAGGCGAGGTCAGAGAGGCTGTTGTTGCCAAAAAAGCATTTTTCAGGAAAAGGAAAAAGGAGCCAAACTACGGTTACATGATGCAAGGATCCACATTAGCAACCACCACCCAGGAAAAAGATTTAGGTGTCATCATGGATAATACCTTTTCCTATTTATACCCTTGTTCTCATCTATTGTACTGTCTGTCTTAATTACATTGTAAGCTCTTATATGTTTCTGTGCAGTGCTGCATATGCCTTGTGCAAAATACAATGTGTGCCTTTGAGTCAGTCCTGACTCCTGGTGACCCAGAAGCTCCTGGGTTTTCTTGGCAGTGTCACTGGAAGTAGATTTGCCAGGCCTTTCTTCTGAGGCAATGGAGGGTTAAGTGACATGCCCAAGGCCACAAGGAGTGCTAGTGTAAATTGAACCCTGGTTGACTTGGTTACCAAGCCAGTGTTCTAACCACTAGGCTACTCCTCCACTCCTTGTAGCATTACATAAATGATTATTATTAGTAGTATGCTGAAACTCTCCGCCCAGTGTGCAGCTGTGGCCAAGAAAGCAAATAGAATGCTAGAAATCATAAGGAAAGGAATGGAGAACAAAACAAAGGATGTTATAATGCCTCTGTATAGTTCCATGGTGCGACCGCACCGTGAGTATTGTGTGCAGTTCTGGTTGCCATATCTTAAAAAGGATATAGTGAAATTAGAAAAAATACAGAAAAGAGACACCAAAATGGTAAAGGGGATGGAAGCACACCCCTATGAGGAAAGGCTTAAAAAGTTAGGGCTTTTTAACTTGGAAAAGAGATGGCTGAGGGGAGATGTGACAGAAGTCTATAAATTAATGAATGGAATGGTGCGGGTAAACATAGATCGGTTGTTTATGCCATCAAAAAGTCGAAAGACTAGGGGATATGCAATGAAGCTACAGTGTAATCCATTTAAGACTAATAAGAGAAAATGTTTTTTCAAGTAACACGTAATCAAACTCTGGAATTCATAACCCGAGGATGTAGGATTATGAAGGTTGTTAATGTAGCAACAGGATACTGGGCTTGATGGACCTTGGTCTGACCCAGTATGGCATTTCTTATGTTCTTATGTGCTTTCTGTCCTTAAGGGGTATGTTTAGTAAGGCCCAGTAACGTAGCAGCAGTAATGTTACTGCCCGTTAACGTTACCTGATGTAACATTAACGCGCAGTAATGTTACCAGATGTAACATTAACGCGCGGTAACATTACCGGCAGCGGTAACTGTCCCAGAGGGTGGAGAGAAGGCAGAGAGAAGGGGTCAATGGGCGGGGAGTGGATGTGGAGAGACCCCTGCTACACTAACGCTGCAACATTAATGCCGGGACATTACCGCCAGTGAAAACCTGGCGGTAGATGCACATTTGCAGGAGAAAGAAACCATTTCAGTGTCAGCAATGTACACCACAGGCAGGGAGCCCAAGAAAAGTGATAGTAGTGCTCCATTTGCAGCAACAGCATAGTGCCCAAGTATGAAAGGGCACTATGGTGATGGTGCAAATGGGGCATAGGGGGCTGCAGGCGGGACATGCAGTGGGGCAGCTGGGGCATAGGGTGGACAAGGCTGTCGCCTAGGCGGCACATAGGAACACAGAAACTGGAAATCAGCAAGGCAGCATCTGACCAAAGTCAAACATGCCCAGTAGTCTGTGTTCCACAGTGTCCCATCCAGAG
Source organism: Ichthyophis bannanicus (assembly GCA_033557465.1). Taxonomy (NCBI): domain Eukaryota; kingdom Metazoa; phylum Chordata; class Amphibia; order Gymnophiona; family Ichthyophiidae; genus Ichthyophis; species Ichthyophis bannanicus. The sequence goes on from CM066032.1 coordinate 1,417,302,458, forward strand.
GACATTACCCAGCAGGTACCCCAAAGATCACACAGGTACCACTATGCCTGTAATAGGGCAATCAGTGCACATCTGGGGACCACTCTAACAAGGCTCCACAGACCTTCCCCAGGATGCGTCCCAAACAGTCCGTAAACCCAGCTAAATGAACACCCTTTACTGCAGCCCCTAGTAAGGCACTGCAGGGTATGACCACACATTGTCTGAAACATATATACACCCAGTAGCCCAAACTGGGTACACCGTACCTAAGTTGCATGCTCTAACCTGTCCACAGTCTGCTGTCATAACATAATCTATCTACATCTACCTGGTCCACCCTAGCCAATAGTTGCAAGAGCACCAACCTGACATTCCCCCAGCTATCTCTCCCCCATGTGGAAGGGACATAGCATTGGTAGGCGGTGATGGAGGGGATGTGTTGATGTCCGTGTATGCCTCTCCATCCCAGACCTTGCACCCTAGGCTCCCGCCTACCTGCACATTGGATGGCCTGGGACTGCGCACTACCAGCACCGACAGCATTTAGGCATGTCAGCATGGCGGGGTGTTGGTGGCGGAGGGGGCGGTGGCACCCGCCTGCAGTGGCCCAAGGCCATGCCCTATTCTAGAGCGTGGTGTGCAGTGCAACAAACATGATCTGTCTGATGAAAGCAAAGGTAGTCCCAGGTACCACTGTGCCTATGTGGCAAAGTACGCACAGCCAGTGTGTTGGGAAACAGAGAGTCACAGGTTCAGGTCCCAGCTGTGGATGTTGCAGAGTATGTCCCTACATTTTACCCAACATTGCAGATAGATAACATCAACATGGGGGTACAAACACCCACACACAGACTCCACTATCCAAAGAGGAGAGTCAGGCTGTTGGCCCCAGCATGGAGCAGCAGTTATCACCGGAGCACTACTACTAGCTCCTGCCCACTTTAGCAATGCCTGCACTATGATTGGGACCAGTGTGGTGGGCAGGGTTGCCATCTACCCCTATCTCTGCACATTGCTGCAATAGGAGTGTGTGTGTATCCATTGTTTTGTGGCTTCCTACTCCTCACTGGGCCCATAGTGCTTACTCTGTTTCCAGTATTAGCATGCAAATAAGCAAATTGAGGAACAAGGTATTGTGGGTATGTCACAGACAGGGCGGATTGAGCAGGATGTGTCTGCATCAGGAATAGGGCAATGGCTGGGACATCATAGTGCCCGACCACACCTGCATGGGCAGGGTGGCCACAGCATGTCATGCTGGGAGGACACTCTCACTCTGACCGGGCAGTGACTATGGCACGGCTATGTTCCCACATAGTGCTTTATAGCATCTGTCTCTAGTGACATCTGTGTGCTCCCTGTTCTGGGACTCAATCACTGAGGCACCTGCTGGGTGTCTATGCTGTCTATCCCATATCTGGGTGCATGTGATATGGAATGTTTAGCGGACTGGTTTGCAGACACTCTGCAGTTACTATGCGTTTGGCTGCAATGCCTGGTGGGGTGCAGCAGGTACAGTCTGACTGTGCCCTCTGCTGGTGAATGTCAGACCTTGGTGGGGGGCATCTCTGGTTCCCCAGTGCTACTGCTGGGCTGCTAGTGCCTTAGTAGCAGGTACAAATCTGGTCTAACCCCTACATCTTCCCCAGCCAACAGCCTTTGGGCTGTGGTTGCTGGTCCCTCCACTGCCTCAATTACAAATACGTTTATTGTGGGCAAGGGACATAGGTCGCACACCACTTTGACTCTGAGAGGGTGGTTATAATAGGCAGTGCTATATGAACCTCATATGAGTCTAGGCACCCCTCTGCCCTGATAATAGGTGGCAATGGCAACCGCATCATAACAGTGGGTATGCATTATTCTGGGTGGATAACAGTCCACCAGCAGTGGACATTACTGGAGCATACAGATGGACACTGGGTAACTCTAGGTTCCACTGCAGGGAACACCTGCCACAGAAAGATAATAATGGGGATCTGCAGTAGAGTCTACTGTGGACCTGATGCTGTGCGCCCATCCTCACCCTCAGGGTAAACACAGAACCTGTGCAGTGGCATGGTCTGTAGCTGTTCTGTGCCAGTAGAACGCACTGTTAGTTCGTCATACCAAGCTGAGGTGCTGGAGAAGTGCATTCTCCATTTGGTGATCAGCTGTAGACTGCTGTTCTTCATGTGCATTGCATCATGGGTACTGGTGGGATAACCTTTCCTGGCACACACAGCAGACATTTTGTGCAGTGACCTGCAGTCTTTCAGTTTCCAGCCATTGCTGTGCAAAAAAACTATGGAGATGTAGCCTACTGGTTAGTACAGTGATTCCTTAGACAAGGGCCATGGGTTCAATTCCACTTTGTTCTCATTTTTTTCTGCCTGTCCTACTCAAATCATTTTCATTCTTGTCACAGTCACATCCCTGCAGATCTGTGCTGCCAGACCATAACATCCTCACCTCAGTTGCCATCCATCTGTCAGCTCATCTATCTGCCTCTGTCAGCTGTGTAGGGTCCTGTCTTCTTGTGCAGTCTGCTACCCCATATCCTGCACTGGTACCCTTTTCTGCATTGCGACTCTTCATGCTTGCCTCGCCTGTGCCTGATCTGCATGGCACCACTACTCCTCTGTCCTCATATACTTGCAGATATCCTGCCACCTCTGCCTCCACTGAGGGACACGTATTCCCATCCTCTGCCACCCACTGTTACTGCAGCACTTTACATTACCAACACCCTGTGCATCAGTTCAGCTGCCTCCAACATGTTTGTCTACTTTACTGGCTGCCACATAGGATGCCCACAGATATGGCAGGTTCAGCAGCTCCCACCTCTCCTTCCTTCCATCACCTGTTCATTGCCTTTCCTTGGTGCTGTATCCAGTGTTAGGGTTACATCTGTCTTTATGCCGTAAGGTTCATGCCTGTCATCTTGAAGCACCTTACAGCCCTAGGGCACCTTACTGCCCTTAGGGCACCTTAACATAGGGAACCTTAACATCTTATGTATGTTAAGATGTTCTATGTAATAAGTTATAATGTTAAATGTTCTATGTAAAACAAACGCTGCTTTGTTAACTGTTGTTAATTGTACACCGCAACTGATCGATGGAAGATGCGGTATATAAATAAGTGTTAAATAAATAAATAAATCTTTAGGGCACCATAACCTACGGTGCCTTATAAGGTGCCTTAACCTAAGGTGCCTTATAGGGCGCCTTAACATAGGGTGCCTTAATCTAAGGTGCCTTAACCTAAGGTGCCTTATAAGGTGCCATTACCTAAGATGCCTTATAAGGTGCCGTAACCTAAGGCACCTTAGGTTAAGGCTTGTTAAGGTGCCTTATGTTAAGGCGCGTTAACACGCATTATGCCACCTTGAGTTAAGATGCCTTAACATAAGGTGCCTTACCGCACTTTAGAGCCCTTAAGGCGCCTTGTCAACCTTAATGTCCCCTGTTTGTCAACATGCAATGTGCTGTTAACGTGCGCTAAATGGCCAAGGCGCCCTTTACCGCATGTTAACAGCCCATTGCTCCCTTTACGCTGGAACGCCCCCTACCTGCCTACTTCCTTATATGGCATCGGTAACGTTACTGCTGCACTTACTGCCGGTAATGTTACCACTGCTTAGTAAACATACCCCTAAGACTTCTTACCAAGCCATTTGCTGCTGGATCCATAAAGACTTCTCCTGAATGGGATATGGAGGTTGGACAATGTGACCTAAGGCTTCTCTTATATTTTGCGCCATGTTTCTGTGGAACTTTCACAGATGTTCTTGACATTCCCTAAGTAAAGTCTATATTTATGTTAATTCTTTTGCTTGCTATACTAAGGGTGTGCAAATTGAAGGGCTTTGTGTGTTTCCTGTTGCAAACTGTGACTTTATGTCTATGCTGAACAGAGAAGGAGAATAAAACAAGAGCTATGAGACAAGAAGCTGGCTAAAAGAGAATGGTTTACAGTGTTTTGGCCGAGTGCCAAAGTACAGCTGAATCATGTGTATGCGTGTATATCTATTCATGTGAAGAACAGTAGGAACTTAGGTAGTCATTTTTATAGCTGAAGAGAGATTTGTTGTTTTATCTTAGTTTGGTTCATTTAAGTATAATATACCTCTTCAATACTAGGTGAGGAACAACAAATAGATATAATAATTATCATATGCAATATAAAAGAAAATCATAGACTTACTAAAATTTGATTTGCCTATCTCTAAGTTTAGCTCACTGTTCTTATTGACGATTATGCTGACATTGGGTCATTTTGCTATTTTAAGCTGCTACTACAATGTAAGTTGTCTATGGGGCTTGTTTACAAAGCCGCGGTAGTGGTTCGCGATCGCGATCGCAGTCGCGGCCCCATTGAAATCAATGGGGCCGCGGCTCCGATTACGATCGCAAACCGCTACCGCGGCTTTGTAAACAAGCCCCTATGTCATGTAAGACCTGTTGTACACCTCCTTGGATGAATCTCTTCATAAAAGCTATTAATAAATCCTAATAAATTATAGACCTAAGTGGTATCAGGAAATGTCATCTTGCATAAATATGTCTAAACGCTTCCAAAATTCAACAACATAACATTCTAATTGAATGGAGACAGAGCATTCCATGCCGGAACACTTGCGATGGAGAGAATGCAAAAGCAAGTAAAAACCTTATGCACCTCTTTCATACATTGATGTACTTAGGGGTATGTTTACTAAACTGCGGTAATGTAATTTGCGTTAGGTTCCGCGGTAAAGGTACAGATGCCCATATAAAGGCGTGGGTGGTGCAGCATTACAGCAAGCCGATTCAGCAAACGCATGTTACAAACTAACGCGCGCTACAAGGCGCCTCATAAGGCACCTTACAAGGCACCTTACAAGGCACATTACAAGGCGCCTTGTAGGGCGCCTTGTAAGGTGCCGTAGAAGTAAGGTGCCTTATAAGGTGCCTTGTTAGGTGCCTTATAAGTAAAGTGCCATATAAGGTGCCTTGTTAGGTGCCTTGTAAGGTGCCTTAAAAGTAAGGTGCCCTATAAGGTGCCTTGTTAGGTGTCTTATAAGGTGCCTTATAAGTAAGGTGCCTTATAAGGTGCCTTGTTAGGTGCCTTGCTAGGTGCCCTATAAGGTGCTTTAAGAAAAGTGGAAGGAAGTCCAAAAAACTGCCAGCATGGTTTAAAGGTGAGGTAGAGAGGCTGTTGTTACCAAAAAAGCATCTTTCAGGAAATGGAAAAAAGAGCCAAACGACGAAACCTGGAAACAGCACAAGCACTGGCAAGTCAAATGCAAGGCATTAATAAGGCAGGCAAAGGGAGAATTTGAGAAGAAGCTGGCTGCGGAAGCAAAAACGCGAAGTAAAGACCTTTTCAAGTACATTCATAGCAAAAAGCCTGTGAGAGAGTCAGTTGGTCCATTAGATGATAAAGGGGTTAAAGGAGCACTAAGAGGCGACAAAGTGATAGCGGAGAGACTGAATGAATTCTTTGCTTCGGTCTTTACTGAGGAAGATGTAGGGATGTTACCCATGACTGAAGTGGTATTTAAAGAATTGAAGGAAATATCGATACATCGGAAAGATGTATTACAACTATTAGATAAACTGAAGAGTAGCAAATCACCTGGGCCGGATGGTATCCATCCAAGGGTGTTGAAAGAACTGAAATATGAGATAGCAGACCTGCTATTAGTAATCTGTGAACTATCATTAAAATCATCTCTAATACCTGAAGATTGGAGGATCGCCAATGTAACACCAATTTTTAAAAAGGGTTCCAGGGGTGATCCGGGAAACTACAGACCGGTGAGCCTGACATCAGTGCCAGGAAAAATGGTAAAAACCATCATAAAGAATAAAATTACTCAGCATGTAGACAGCCAACATGGCTTTAGACAAGGAAGATCTTATCTTACTAATCTGTTATGTTTTTTTGAAGGAGTGAATAATCAGGTGGACAAAGGTGAGTCGGTTGATATTGTGTATCTGGACTTTCAGAAAGCCTTTGACAAGGTCCCTCATGAGAGACTTTTGGCAAAACTAAAGAGTCATGGGATAGGAGGCAGTGTACTATTGTGAATCAGGAACTGGTTAAAAGATAGAAAGCAGAGGGTTGGGCTAAATGGCCAATTTTCCCAATGGAGAAAGGTAAATAGTGGTGTACCACAGGGATCTGTGCTGGGTCCGCTGCTTTTTGACATATTCATAAATGACCTGGAAAGTGGAATAACGAGTGAGGTTATCAAATTTGCAGATGACACAAAACTATTTAAAGTTGTTAAAACCCAAGAGGATTGTGGAAAATTGCAAGAGGATCTTGATAAATTGGAAGACTGGGCATCAAAATGGCAGATGAAATTTAATGTGGACAAGTGCAAGGTTATGCACCTAGGGAAGAACAACCCAAACTATGGTTACACGGTGCAAGGTTCCACATTAGGAAGCACCACCCAGGAAAAAGATTTAGGCGTCATTGTGGATAACATATTAAAACCCTCGGCCCAGTGTGCAGCAGTGGCCAAGAGAGCAAATAGAATGCTAGGTATGATAAGGAAAGGAATGGAAAATAAAACAAAAGATATTATAATGCCTCTATATCGTTCCATGGTGAGACCGCACCTTGAATATTGTGTGCAATTCTGGTCGCCGTATCTTAAAAAGGATATAGCGATTATAGAAAAGATTCAGAGAAGAGCCACCAAAATGGTAAAGGGGATGGAAGGATACTCCTATGAAGAAAGGCTAAAAAGGTTAGGGCTCTTTAACCTGGAAAAGAGACGGCTGAGGGGAGATATGATAGAAGTCTATAAATTAATGAACGGAGTGGAACGGGTAAACATAGATCGATTGTTTACCTTATCAGAATATAGAAAGACTAGGGGACATGCAATGAAGCTACAGGGTAAACTATTTAAGACTAATAAAAGAAGATATTTTTTCACTCAACGTGTAATCAAACTCTGGAATTTGTTACCGGAGGATGTAGTAAAGGCTGTTAGTGTAGCTGGGTTTAAAAAAGGTTTGGACAAGTTCCTGGAGGAAAGGTCCATAAACCATTATTAAGAAGGGACCCAGGATATCAATGCTTGACCCAGTACAAGCATTGTGGAACCAGTGTCTCTTGGGGAAACTGCTAGGTACATATGACCTAGATTGGCCACTGTTGGAAACAGAATACTGGGCTTGATGGAACTTGGTCTGACCCAGTATAGCATATCTTATGTTCTTATGTTCTTATGTAAGGTGCCTCTTAAGGCACTATGTAAAGTGCCCTATACAGTAGGTCTCCTTAGGCTAAGCGCCGTATTAGGAACCCCTGGACAGGGCACCTTAGAGGGCACCCTGGGTTACAGAACCATAGGTTACGGTGGCCTAACAAGGTTATGGTGCCCTAGGTTAGTGTAGCCTAAGGGCTGCAAGGTGCTGCAGGATGACATGCATGACCTGTGAGGAAGAGAGACAGATGTAGCCCTAACACTAGATAGTACACTCAGGAAAGGCAATGAACAGGTGAGTGAAGGAGGGAGAGCTGGGAGCCGCTGGACCTGCCATATCTGCGGGCATCCCATGTGGCTGCCAGTACTGATGACAAACATGGTGGGGCAACTATACCACAGCACAGGGTGTTGGCAATGTAAAGTACTGGAAAGACAGTTGGTGGTAGATGATGGGAATACATGTCCCCAGTGGAGGCGGAGGTGGCAGGATAGTTACAATGATGGGTGGACAGAGGAGTGGTGGTGCCATGCAGATCAGACACAGGCAAGGCAAGCATGAAGAAGCACAATTCAGGAAAGGGTAGCAGTGCAGGACATGGGGTGACTGTCCGCAAAGGCAGACAGGTCTCTACACAGCTGACACATGAAGATAGATGGACCAAGGGAATGTTGGCAATTGTGGCTAAGGTATTATGGGCTGGCAGCACAACTCTGCAAAAATATGACTGTTACAGGCATGCACACTATTTGAGTAGGACAGGCATGAGAGGAGGGAACAACGAGGAATTGAACCCATGAACACTGCCAAGAATGGCATTGTATTAACCAGTAGGCTATACCTCCATGGTGTATGTCACAGCAATGGCTGGGTACAGAAGGACTGCAGGTCACCGCACAAACTGTCTGCTCTGAGTGCAGGATAGGGTAACCCCACCATTACCCATGATGCAATGCACATGCTGAATAGCTGTCTACAGCTGATCAACAAATGGGGTCTGCACCTCTCCGGTACCTCAGCTTGGAAAGATGAACTGACAGTGCCTGATACTGGCACAGAGTAGCTACAGACCATGCCATTGTGCAGGTTCTGTGTTCTCCCTGAGGGATAGGATGGGTGCCCAACACTAGGTCTGCAGTACATGTGATGCTAGAGATAGGCCCTGCTGTACATCCCCATCGCTACCAGTGTGTGACAGGTGTTCCTTGCAGTACATCTGAAGGTAATTTGGTGTCCATCTTTATCTTGCAGTCACATGTGGCCCTCTGGGACCAGACACTACCCAGATTAGTGTACCATGTGTTAGGGTCTGGCTGACATGGGTACCTGTTATCAGGGCAGAGGGGTTTCTAGACTTGCATGAGGTTTGTGTAGCAGGGCCTTTATAGGTCAAAGTGGTATACACTACATACCCCAAAGGGTTCACATCACCCTTTTTGTAGGTAAGGGACAGGTGCCCCTGCCCCAGTGAAGCAACCTCCATCCTGCTGCTATAAGACAGCCCTCCAGGGTTGGTGGGCCAGAGCAATACCTGTGGCTGGGGAAGTAGCAGACCAGCAGCAATGATGGGATTAGCACTGGAAAACCCCAACTGCCTCACACCACTGTCTTCCAGTCACCAGTAGACAGCACAGTCAGACTGCACCATATAGGTGTTCTGACCATAGACAGTCTAACTGCAGACAGTCCATAGTGCATGCTCACAGAGGAACTATGTGCACCAAGCTAGCATCTCAGTGATTGGGGCCCCAGCAGTGGAAACACAACAGGATCACTGAAGACAGATAATGTAGAGCGCTATGTGGGAACCTAGACATGCCATGGTCACTGCTCGGTCAGAGTAAGTGCCCTCCCAGCATGCCATGCTGTGGCCACCCTGTCCATGCAGGTGGTGGTCGGGCACTACAGTGTCCCAGCCATTGCCCCACACCCTGTGAAGATGCATCCTGGCCAATCTGCCCTGTCCAGGCCATACCCACAACACCTTGCTCCTCATTATGCACATATTCAGGCTAACGCTGGTAACAGTGGGACATTATGGGCCTGGTGAGATGTGGGCAGCCACGAAACAATGGATATACACACACACACTCCTATTGCAGCATTGTGCAAAGATAGGGGTGGTTGGTGACCCTGCCCGCCACACTGGTCCTGATCACAGTGCTGACATTGCTAATCTGTGCAGGGTGTAGTAGTAGTGCTCTGGTGATAACTGCAGCTCTGTGCTGGGGCTAACAGCCTGACACTCTATGAAGCTGTGAATAGTGGAGCCCTTGTGAGTGGGTGTCCGTACCCCTGTGCACCACTGCATTGGAGTTTGCCCATGTTGTTGTTGTGGCTGCATTGTGGGCTAAAACTATGGGGAGATGCTCTGCGGGATCCACAGATGGGATCTGAACCTCTGACCCTCTGCTCTTGGACATGCTAGCTGGGTGTACTGCACCACACTGTTGCCACAGCAGCATAGTTGTCCCTGGGGCTACCCTTACATTCCTCAGCCAGACCTCTTCTGTTGCACTACACACCACGTACTGGTACAGGGCATGGCCTAGGTCCATTGCAGGCGGGTGCCACTGCTCCCTCCAGCACAATCACCCACCCCCTCTGCCATGCCACCATGACCATATGCTGTCGGTGCCGGTGGTGCGCCATCCCAGGCCATCCAGGGGGCAGGTAGGCCACTGCCTAAGGTGTGAGTTCTGGGGTAGGGGTGCCTACATAGATGTCCACGCTTCCCCTGGCACTGCCTGTCAATGTTATGTGCCCCTTGGGATACCTGCTGGGTAATGTCTCCTGGATGGGACACTGTGAGACACAGACTCATGGGCATGTCTGACCCTGGTCAGTTGCTGTCTTGCTGGTTTCCATTTTCTGTGTTCCTATGTGCCACCTCTAGACTAATAAAAAACCCTAAATTATCTCTCACACATATATTCAATCAAACAGGGAAACAAAGACAAACATATAATTTTTGCCTATGTGCCACCTCGGCAACCGCTTAGTCTACCCTGTGCCCCAGTAGCCCCCACTGCATGTCCCGCCTGCAGCCCCCATGCCCCATTTGCACCATCACCATAGTGGCCTTTCATACCTGGGCACTATGCTGTTGCTGCAAATGGAGCACTACTATCACCTTTCTTGGGCTCCCTGCCTATGCTGTACATTGCTGACACTGAAATAGTTTCTCTCTCTTGCAAATGTGTGCTAATGCCAGGTTTTCAGTTGCATTAGGATTCAGCCCTTAATTTCTCCGCGTTAGTGTGAAAGGGGCCTCTCCCCACCCACTCCCCACCCATTGACCCCCTTCTCTCCGCCCTCTCTCCACCCTTTTCTGGACTTGCCACGGCCGGGAACATTAAGGTGCGTTATGTAATGTTAAGGCGCCTTAACGTTACATAACGCGCCTTAACGTAGCTGCTGCTACCTTACCGCAGTTTAGTAAACATACCCCTAGGAGTACTCACAGTTATGCCATATGCTGTTTGTGGCAAAAGTCAGATTTATACTGCAGTACCCAACATGCCTTTGATTCACACACAATGGAGTGGTCAAGGTTTTCAAGGACATGGAGTCTGTCTCACAGTATCTCAACGTTATGTTATCTAACTCGGAAGCATTGGCTACTGAGTGAGAGACTTGGAATGGAGCTTGGAATGGAGAGACAAGTTTTGCTGGTTTGTTTACCAGATTTTTGTTTCCTGGTTATGGGAACTTTAACTTCTTGGAGCTCCCATGCGGTCTCTGCTGTGGTGAAACCAAAGGATAATACTCATCGTCCTTTGAGCAATTTAGATATTGTTGACTGTCTTTTTGAATTATATTATATTAAACTGTTGTGCTTCTTGTTCAGTACATGTGCAGTCAACCAGGTGAGTCCTGAATCAGTGATCATGCTTGTCCAAGAAACATTGCTGCGAGAATGGAGGATGCTGGAAGCAGAGTTACTGCAGAAGATTGAACTTCATGAAATTTCTATTGCATGTTTTGTTCAACTCTGGTATGCATGTTTGGGGGGTGTGGATGGCAGTTAGACTGTTTGAGTGGTTACATATGACTGGTGTATGCATGACAGTGTATTGAAGGGGGGTTCACATTAGCTGGAGGCAACTCAGTGGGAGGATGTAGAGGGGCGGACACGGCGGAGATACCAGGGATACGAGCCAGCTATGAGTCCTGAGCTGGTCTGTCTCTATTCTGAAGGAGCATGGGAAAACCACTTAAAGGCTGCCCAGATCTGAGGCTTCAGCTGGATTGTTGTGAGCTGAGAAGAACAGAGTTTGGAAGTCAGTTAGAGTAGGGGAGGAAGACTAGAGGGAGTAGAGGGATTCAGGGTTTTGGTAAGGAAGAGGACTAGGGAGAGCCCGACACATTGAAGAGTTTACCTCTGTTGAGTCGTGGAATATGGACAGAGGAGTGTGCTGCCCATGACAGAAGGGAGTGGGGGGGGGTGAGGGAAAGGGGGTGGGAAGGGAGCAGAGGAAGGTGGGGGTAATAGGAAAGGGGGTGATATTGGGATTGGGATTGTAGGGTTCATTCTATTAATTTCCCCTTATTAGGAAAGAACTCAGACCAAAGACACTTGTCTGCAAAGAAACCAGCCTTCATTTATTGAACTAAGCATAAACACAGCTCACATGCACAACAAGCGTCTCACTGGGGATTCTGAGTGCAGGCAGCGTTCCCTCCCTCCAGAGCGGTGGGAGGGAAGGCCACCCCTGATGCTCTGCTGTTGTCCTCTTTTATGCCTTTCTGTCACAAAGTTCCAGAAAGTTCTGCATATTCTTGCAAATCTCTTTCCCTGGGACCCACCCTCATTAGCATATTAGCGGCTTTTATTCTTATCTTTTCTTTGCTAATGCTGAGTCATTCTGACTGCACCCCTGCCATTTCCTTTGTTTCACAACTTCAGTTTCATTTCAGGCACCATTTATAATTTTCAGGGCTTATGAGCACTTTGTATCACCAGCTTTGCTTGGCCTGACCTGTTTAATTTGTTTAGGCTTGTTTTAACTTTTAACTTGTTCAGGCCTGTCCTGTTTTTCTTACCTGGGTCCATTCTCTGTGCACTTCTGCTCAGGGTATGGTTCCCTCTGGCTTTTTCTCTTGTTGTGCTGGGCTCTGGGTACTCATTCTCTCAGCCCACATGTTTTTCTTCCATGCCATCATAATGTATTACAGCCTCAGGCAAGGATGCAGCCATACTAGACATACCTATCAGCCAATTTCCCTTCATTCCCCAATTTTTCTTTTTCTTTTCTTGTGTATGGGGCAAAGGTAGGAAACCCCATTCTATGGGCCATGGACCACGACCATTTAGAAACATAGAAACATAGAAATATGATGACAGAAAAGGACCACATGGCCTATCTAGTCTGTCCTTCCATATCAACAACTACAACAGTCCCCTTTTTACCTTTAGAGATCCTCTGTGTTTGTCCCATGCTTTTTTGAATTCATACTGTCCTCATCTCTACCACCTCCACTGGGAGACTATTCCATGGATCCACTACTCTTTCCGTAAAGAAATATTTCCGCATATCACTCCTGAATCTATCTCCCTTCACCCTCATCCCATGTCCCCTCATAGCAGAACTTGCTTTCAATTGAAAGAGTCTCTCTCCCTGAACATTTATGCCATGGAGGTATTTAAACATCTCAATCATATCACCTCTATCCCGCCTTTCCTCTAAGGTATACATATTAAGATCCTTCAGTCTGTCCTCATATGTTTTATAATGAAGACCACTAATCATTTTAGTAGCCACCCTCTGCACCGACTCCATCCTGTTCACATCCTTTTGAAGGTGCGGTCTCCAGAATTGCACACTGTACTCCAAATGAGGTCACACCAAAGACTTATACAGAGGCATTATCACCTCCTTCTTTCTGCTATTTGAGTACTCATTTGAGACAGAGAGGGCTCATCAAGGGGCAACTTTTCATAATGCTCTCTAGAGACAACATACATAGTTTGGGTATGCTTCATGATCATTTTCTTGCAACATCCTAAGAGAATTGAAAACACACAGCATGCAATAATATGAACACAGCAATACTCAACAAAGTGATGAAGAAAGCTTTGAGACCTCCTCCAAGTCTAGAGAACCAGGAGGATAACATGGTGTGTGTTTTTACATTTTCTTCATTTACCAAATTATCATTTTGTGTAGCTTTAAAATAGTACAGCAAAACCTGAGCTGGTGTGGGTATTGCAATTGCTGAAGCCCAAATGGCTTGTAGATTTCAGTTACTTTCTAAGAAAACAATAATAAAAGGATAACAATACAATCATTCACAAAAGCCCCCAATCAGTCCAATAGTCCTCTTCCTATTTTCAGATAATTTGGTCCTGCTTCTCAGCAGTTCTTTATCTTTATCTTTATCTTTATTTTCACATTTAATATACCGCTCTTTACTGATGGCACCAGAGCGGTGTACAATAATAAAATATATAGGCTGCAGAAAAGGAAAAGGAACGCCAAAAAATTTAAGAGACAGGATAGGGTGGAGAGATAGAGTAAAGCAACAGGTAATGCAACGGGAGACGAAACAGAGACTAAATATTTGAGAATTCCCTGCGTTCGTGAAATTTGCGCCTGCTGAACTTTCCTCGCACACATTTTCTTTCACCTGAGATTTTGTTTCAGAAGTATTTAAAGGAAATATTATTGTTTACTGATCCTCACTTAGTAGCTTTATCGAATATTTACTATCTTGTTCCAGGCCGTACGGTTCAAGATGGAGAGGGGGGGGGAGGGATGCAAATTGATCAATTGGCTTCTTCTACACTGGATGTTTCTGAGTTTTTGGAATCATCCAGTGATGAAATTTCTACACGTGCAACTTTGGGGCTTGTTTACAAAGCCGCGGTAGTGGTTCACGATCGCGATCGCAGCCGCGGCCCCATTGAAATCAATGGGGCCGCGGCTCCGATTACGATCGCAAACCGCTACCGCGGCTTTGTAAACAAGCCCCTTTGTTAATTACCTTGGTAGTTGAGTCAGATAAAGGAAAAATTCTTCGTGCTTATTTCAAGAGAAAATCTGAAAGGTTCTGTGGCCAGTGCATTCAAATTTTTCTGGATGTCTCCAGAGCCACTCAGCAGCGGCGTAAGGCTTTTTTGGAAGTCCGCCAGCGTGTTTTGGCTCTCGGAGCTCTGTTTTATTTAAAGTTTCCTTGCAAATGCCACATAATATTTCAGGGGAAAAAATATATTTTTGTTGAAGTTGAACAATTGTTGGAATTTTTGAAGGGTAAGGATGTGATCTCTTAATTGTATATTGGCCGTTTGACTGTTAGTGGAATTTATCACAGGTTACGATTGGGGGTTTTGTGTTTGTTTTTGTACTTTGACGCCTCCTTGATGTGGACTATTGACAATTGTAGAGTTATTTCTTATAGTCTTTGTTTTCTTGCTGTTCTTTTCATTATGTACTTTGGAATTATTATTGCAAAATAAATTTAAAAAAAAAACAAAAACAGAGAATTAAATACATTCAGGTTCAGCGGGGTGGGGGAGAAAGGGGAGCAGGTGGAGGAGAAAGGTTAAAAGCAGTGCAAAAAAGGTGGGTCTTCAGCCTAGCCTTAAAAGTTTTATAGGAGGGTTCTAAACAGAGAGCGACGGGAAGCGAGTTCCAGAGTCGCGGGCCCAAAAAGAAAAATGCTGAGGAGCAGGTGGACTCAAGATGAGCCTGTGAGGGGGAGGGAAGGGAAATGCGGTTCAAGTGGACCGATCTAAGGGAGCAGTGAGACGAATGAAGATGTATTGAATTGGCAAGGTAGAGGGGAATACCGGTATGGATGGTTTTGTGCATATATATAAGGATTTTGAACTGTACACGGTAAACAAGGGGAAGCCAGTGTAGGTGAATCAAGATGGGGGTGATGTGGTCGAAGCGGGAAGCTTGAGTGAGAATGCGTGCAGCTGTATGGTGGACTAGTTGTAATCTTCGCAGTTGGGTTTGAGGGAGACCAGCGAGGACAACATTGCAGTAGTCCAGGTGGGATACCACCAGGGACAGTAACAGTATAGTCAGGGAGGAGACTGATATAAAGGGACGGATGGCACGGAGTTGACGTAAGGTGTGAAAGGACCGCTGTACAACAGAGGAAATATGTTCTTTAAAGGATAAGGCAGAGTCCAGGGTAACTCCTAGATAATGTAGGGAGGAGACTACCGGCAATGGGGAACAGGACAAGGTAGGGGCAAGAGGGGGAATTGGGGCAACAGAGGTAAACAAAATGGCAAATAATTTTGAGAGATTCACATGCAACAAATTTATGGAGAACCAGGAGGACACCGAAGCCAGGCAAGAGTTAAGGGGGGCAAGATCTGGGGCAGAAGGGTCCGTGTGGTGGAGAAGAATGATATTGTCTGCATAATAGTTGTAAATTTCGCAGTTGTAAAATAGTTGTAAATTTCGCAGTTTGTAAATATTAAGAACTTGTTATTGTAATTTGTAAATAATTACATTGCCTAAATTTGCCAAAGGTTCCTGTTATGAGCTGTAAATAATTATTATTGTTTATACCGTTTTTTTGTATATAGTTGCAATGTTGCATAATGTTCCATGTATTTTTTTCACCACTGTTCTCTGTAAACCGCCACTGATCTTGGGAAGTGGCGGTATATAAAAGTTTTCAAATAAATAAATAAATAATAGTGGGCCGAAATGCTATGCTGCTGAACCAGGAGTGCGAGGGGGGGCAAAAAGATGTTAAACAGAAGAGGGGCAAGGACAGAACCCTGGGGGACACCACATGGGAGAGGGGTGGGAGGAGAGGAGGAAGAACCTGTGGAGACAGAAAAAGTTTGGTGGGAGAGGAATGAGTGAAACCAAGAAAGAACAGAGCCAGAGAGCCCAATATCGTGTAAGCGGGTCAGGAGAGAAGGGTGATCTGCAAGGTCAAAAGCAGCAGATAAATCTAAGGAAACAGCAATGGAGATGCGGCCTTGGTCATGTGAGATACGGACTTCATTGAGAAAGGAAAGCAAAATAGACTCAGTGCTGTGATTGGGACTTCGTAGTGTGCTTCACCTTTCTCTGAAGTTTAAGTTCTCTTTCTCTCAAAATTTGAACCTCTCATTCTCATAGGCAAATATTTTGTCCCTTTTTCAATGTGACGCACGGATCCAGGTAGGGACTCCTTCACACATTTCTGCGGTGTGTAGTTCGGAGTTCTTGGGATGGTCTGTTCCATCTGGATTCTGGCCAATTTCCTCTGTTGGAATCTCTGGATTGCAATTAGTGACATGGCTCCAGGCCAACTTCTGGACAAGTCTTCCATCCATGATGTTCAGACAGGAAACGCCATACTCACCAACGGAGTCTTCGTACAGTATCCAAATCTCTCGTTCCTCTTAGAACGGTATCCCTTTCTCTCGTCCTCACTAGGACGGTATCCTTTTCTCTCGTCCTCACTAGGACGGTATCCTTATCCCCTGGACCAGCAGGAGGTATCCCTCGTTCTGTTATTTTTTATAGTATTTTTTATACATTTTTTTTTTCAGAACAGTATCCTCATCCCTTGTCAGTCCCTGAGACAAGAGGTATCCTCTTCTCCTGATATAAATGATACAGGAGGAAAACCCTCTCCGATCACATCCGATCAGAGGAAATCCACGGGCAATTTAGAGAATTTAAATTTTGGAATATCAAATACTCGGGTCCCTGTTCAGGGCGCCTATTGTAGGGTTCATTCTATTAATTTCCCCTTATTAGGAAAGAACTCAGACCAAAGAGACTTGTCTACAAAGAAACCAGCCTTCATTTATTGAACTAAGCATGAACACAGCTCACATGCACACAAGCGTCTCTCTGGGGATTCTGAGTGCAGGCAGCGTTCCCTCCCTCCAGAGGGTGGGAGGGGAGGCCATCCCTGATGCTCTGCTGTTGTCCTCTTTAATGCCTTTCTGTCACAAAGTTCCAGAAAGTTCTGCATATTCTTGAAAATCTCTTTCCCCGGGACCCACCCTCATTAGCATATTAGCGGCTTTTATTCTTATCTTTTCTTTGCTAATGCTGAGTCATTCTGACTGCACCCCTGCCATTTCCTTTGTTTCACAACTTCAGTTTCACTTCAGGCACCATTTGTAATTTTCACGGCTTATAAGCACTTTGTATCACCAGTTTTGCTTGGCCTGGCCTGTTTAATTTGTTCAGGCTTGTTTTAACTTTTAACTTGTTCAGGCCTGTCCTGTTTTTCTTACCTGGGTCCATTCTCTGTGCACTTCTGCTCAGGGTATGGTTCCCTCTGGCTTTTTCTCTTATGCTGGACTCTGGGTACTCATTCTCTCAGCCCACATGCTTTTCTTCCATGCCATCATAATGTATTACAGCCTCAGGCAAGGATGCAGCCATACTAGACATACCTAGCAGCCAAATTCCCTTCAGGATTGGGATGGTGGAAGTTAATGTACTGGAAGGCTGAGGATGGAGGAAAGGAGCATGGAAGGGGGAGACCTTAGGCTGGGAGGGTCTATTCCCTAATATAAGGAGGGTATGTCAGGTGGACAGTGACATGCAAAGTGTGGGGATAACATGAGAGTCATCTCTTGGAATATATGTGGACTGAGTTCCATGATAGAGCAACCTAAGGTTCTGAGTGTTTAGGTAGATACAAAGTAGATATTGATTTGTTGCAGGAAACCCACCAAAATGCATCTGAGCTGACCAAGATGCAGTGTAGTTGAGTGGGCCAGGTGTTTGGGGCCCTTGTTGAAGACACAAAGTGTGGGGTGACCATTTAGGCAGGGAAAGTGATACCTTTTGAGTGCAAATAATAGTTGCTTGATCCTGACAGGTGATATGCTATCATAGGAGAGCTGATAATGTCCCAGCCATTCTTTGCAATGTGTACGCTCCTAATGTGGTTGATCAAGGCTTTTTCTCTCAGCTAGCTACTAAGATG
This sequence comes from Ichthyophis bannanicus, assembly GCA_033557465.1. Lineage (NCBI taxonomy): Eukaryota > Metazoa > Chordata > Amphibia > Gymnophiona > Ichthyophiidae > Ichthyophis > Ichthyophis bannanicus. The sequence continues at coordinate 1,417,320,544 of CM066032.1, forward strand.
GAGAAGTTGCAAGATCATCACATGATGGTAGGGAAGGATTGGAATGGGATTTTGGATTTGGAATTAAACAGGGTTCAGGAAAGGGGGAGGAACGAGAGACATCATCATGGATGTGAGATGGATTCTTGAAAAGACTAAAGAATACCAAAAGGATATCTATTTGTGCTTTATGGACTATAGCAAGGCTTTTGATTTTATAAACCATGAGAAACTCTGGGCCACATTAAGAAGCATGGAAATACCAGACCACCTGGTTGTTCTCTTGCACAATCTGTACATTGATCAAGAAGCAACAGTTTGAACAGAACAAGGAGAAACAGAATGGTTTAAAATAAGCAAAGGTGTAAGACAAGGCTGCATACTTTCCCCCTACCTGTTTAACTTATATGCAGAACAAATCATCAGAGAAGCAGGATTGTATGAAGACAGCAGAGGTGTGAAGATTGGTGGAAGACTCATCAACAACCTTCGCTTTGCTGATGATACCACATTACTGGCTGAAAGTGAAGATGATCTGAAACATTTGCTTCTCACGATCAAAGAACATAGGGGTATGTTTACTAAACAGCGATACCATTGCAGCGGCGCAGTTTGCACGCGATACACAACGTTATCGCGTGATACGTAATGTTAGCGTGCGATAAAGTAACATTATCGTGAGATAGCATGAGGTTTCACGTGAAAATGTTGCCAGCGGCATTAAGGCACACAGAGGGTGGAGTAAGGCTCCCCAGAGGGTGGAGAGCACTGTTCCCTCTAAGCTGTGCGCGTGTGCGCGCGCACATACCTTGCCAAGCGAGCGCACATACTTTACAACAGATCGCACAAAAATTATGGTTTTGATTCTGATAGAAAACAACACAGACATCTTAAAATTTAAAAGTTGTTATGTATTTATAGTTTTCACAAGTTCTACAATATTTTCTAGTGCAATCAATGTGGTGTACATACTGTATTCTGATGTGTAGTCAAATTTTAAAGTATATAACTCCGAGTGTCGTTATGTGGCGCACAAAAATTTAACCTTCCTTCAAAAGCTGCACAGCTGATATTTTATGCGCACACAGCCTACAGAAAATTAGAGGGAACATTGGTGGAGAGAAGGGGCCAATGGGCGGAGAGTGGGCGGGGAGAGGCTCCATGCACACTAACGCTGTGAAATGAAGGTCTGAAAATTAACGCCAGTAAAAACCTCACGCTAGAGGCACATTTGCAGGAGACAGAAACCAGTTCAGTCAGCAATGTACAGCAAAGGCAGGGAAACCAACAAAAGTGATAGTAGTGATACATGTGCAGCAACAGCATAGTGCCCAAGTACAAAAGGGCACTACGGCGAGGCTGCAAATGGGGTACAAGGGGCTGCAGGCGTGACATGCAGTGGGGCAGCCGGGGCACAGGGTGGACTAGGCAGATGCCTAGTTGGCACATAGGAACCCAGAAACTGCAAATCAGCAAGCCAGCAACTGACTAAGGTCAAACATGCCCACGAGTGTGCGCCCCACAGTGTCCCAGGGGACAGTACCCAGCAGGTACCCCAAAGGGCACCAAACATTGAAAGGCAGTGCTGGGGGGAAGCGCAGATGTCTATTTAGGCACCCCTACCCCAAACCCCACACCATATGCAGCCGCCTACAGGCACATTGGATGGCCTGGGCCTGTGCACCACCAGCACCACTGGCTTAAGGGCATGTCAGCATGGTGGGGGAGAGGTGCTGGTGGTGGAGGGGGCAGTGGCAGCTGCCCACAGCAGACCAAGGCCAAGCCCTGTGTAGGTGGGTGGCATGCAGTGCAACAGACAAGGACTGTCTGAAGAACAGTCATGGTATCCTCAGGGAATGACCTGCCTCTGTGGCAACAGTTTGGTGCAATACAGACAGCCAGTGTGTTCAGGGACAGAAGGTCACAGGTTCAAGTCACAGCTGTGGCCCCTGCAGACAATGGCCCTATATTTTACCCTACAGCACACATACACCATAAACATGTGCAGTCCCTAGAGCACTGGCCAACAGGGGCACAAACACCCACACCCACAGGCTCCACTATCCAAAGCCTCCTGGAGAGGCAGGCTGTTGGGACCTGCACAGAGCAGCAGCCACCAAAACTAGCACCTGCATACCTTAGCAATGCCTGCACTGTGCCCAGGACTGGTGCGGCGGCCAGGGCTGCCAACCACCTCTGTCTTTGCACAATGCTGAAATAGGTGTGGGAGTGTGTGTATGTCTATCCAGTGTTATGTGGCTGCCTACACCATACTGAGCCCCCAATGCTTGCACTGTTTCCAGTGTTAGCCTGCCAATGTGCATAATGAGGAGCAAAGTATTGTGGTTATGGCCCAGACACAGCAATCTGGGCAGGATGCATCTGCACAGGGCATAGGGCAATGGCTGGGACATTGTAGTGCCCGACCACCACCTGCACGGACAGGGTGGCCACAGCAGGTCATGCTGGGAGGTCACTCTCACCCTGACTGAGCAGTGCGTGGCGTTTTTTGCTGAAGTTGAAGTTGGAGTTCTGCACTTTGAACGGGTGTAAGTAGAGACGCGGGCAGCATCTTTGATGTATCTTACGGTTCCCTGAAGAAACAGTTGTGTGAAACGTCTAGAGGTGCCGGGGATTGACGTTGGGATCAGAAGCGTTGCAATAAATGAGGAGGAATTGAGCAGACCCCTAGAAGCTTGAAGAACGATCTTAGTGTCTTCTTTGTTCAAGTCAGTGATGATCTGATGCTAGAGAAGAATTAACAAATATTTTTGTAAGCGATCTAGGGAGCTGACTTTCTGCTTGATGAGGTCATTGATGTGAATTAGCTATTGGTTCAGTGTAGAAGTGAGTCTACAGAACCTTGCTACATTTTTTACTGAGACCTCTAAGAAATTCAGTGTTTAGATTGGTTTCTCCAGTCTGAGACTAATATTTACAGTGAACGACGTTTTCTTATATTTGTGAGCAGTGACCATGGCATGGCTAGGTTCCCACATAGTGCTATACAGTGTTTCTCTCAAGTGATATCTGTGAGTCTTGTTTTCTGGGGCTCAATCACTGACATACATGGGTGCATGCGCGCGCGTGTGCGCGCACCCGCGCACATATCCCACCTTTGGGGGCACACAGTTTCTCCAGAAACATGCGCTATATACTGGCTAGCATGTTGTCTGCAGTTAGTATGGCTGGAACATCTTGCAGGGTGCAGCCTGACTGTGCCCTCTGATAGCGAATGTCAGATTGTGGTGGGAGGCAGCTGAGCTTTGCCAGGTCTAATGTCTGTCTGCCAGTGGCCTATGTGATAGGTACAGTTCTGCATCACCTGCCATGGACAGTGTCTATTCACCAACTGGACTGGGGTTGCTGGTCCCACAGCCCCTCCTCATGTCCCGCTATTGCCTCCATTGCAAAGATGTAGAGTGTGGGTCTGTTGGGGGGTGGATCCTGTCCACCACCTTGACTCAGAGACTATGATACATGGTGCTACATAATCCACGTGTGTCCAGACACACCCCTGCTCTTATGACACTTGACCATGGCAACCACACTGGATATGCCCTATTCCAGGTGTAACATGGTCCAAAAGGGCTAGACATGACTGGGGAATGCAGATGGACACAGAATTATCCTAGGTGTGTCTGCAAAGGCTACCTGCCACACACTGGCACTGATGGGGACCTGCAGCAAAGGCTATCTCAACCAACCCGGGTACTGCGGACCTGGTGGTGGGTGACCCACCTCACCCTCAGAGTGAGCACAGGACCCGCACAATGTCACAGTTTGTAGCTACTCTGTGCCAATCGCACACATGGTCAGTTCCCCCTACCAGGCTGAGGTACTGTGGAGACGCATACTCCATCCTGTGATCAGATGTAGACCGCTGTTCTGCATGTGCAGTGCATCATGGGTACTGGTGCATCATGGGTACTGCCGAGGCAGAGGTCATGCATTTGATCCTGCAGTGGTGTTATTTAAGGATGCATTTCCTTTTAGGTCCTGTAACACGCAGACACATCTCTACAATCTGTGTTGCCAGCCATAAACACCCTCACCTCAGTGCCGTAACTTACAGGGCATATTATAATGTGCCTTGTCATCCAAGGCACTGTATAAGGCACCCTACAAGGTGTCTTGGCGGACAGGGCACTTTATATTGTGCCCTATGGGGCGCCTTAGGTTACAGCACTGCGGTGAGGGTGTTTTTGCTGGCAGCACAGATTGTTGAGATGTGTCTGTTATAATTACCATGAAAAGAAATTACCTTGGACAGCCTTGTTAGATGAGGCCACTAAGGGATTGAACTCATGACTGCTGTCTTAGCAGTCATTGTATTAACCAGTGTGCTACGCCTCTTTAGCTAATTTGGTGGCGCTGCTACATAATTATGGTTACCACGTGCTAGCAAGCCACGGCGCGCACACTATCACACGATGACAGCAAGGCGCTCTCTATCACGCGATACCCAGCTATTATTGCCTTGCCGCCGGGATGCCCACTACCTTATATGGTATTCTTCATGTTAATGCTGCAACTAGCGCCGGTAACATTAAGACGATTTAGTAAACATACCCCATAGTCTTAAAATGGGCCTGCACCTTAATGTAAAGAAGACAAAGATCATGACAACTGGCAAAATTAACAAGTTCATCGTTGAAGGAGAAGAAATTGAAATCATGGACAACTTTAACCTACTTGGATCAACTATCAATAAAGAAGCAACAAGCAGTCAAGAAATCTGACGACACATTGCTCTTGGCAGAATGGCTATGAAAGACCTAGACAAGATTCTCAAGAGCAGAAATGTCTCTCTCCAAACAAAGATTCCACTCGTTCAAGCCATGGTATTTTCAATAACATCATATGGATGTGAAAACTGGACAGTGAAAAAGATAGACAGGAAGAAAATTGATGCCTTTGAATTATGGTGCTGGCGGCGAATACTGCGTATACCATGGACTGCCTGAAGAACAAATCGGTCAGTACTAGAGGAGATCAAACCTAAGCTTTCTTTAGAAGCTCAGATGACAAGACTTCGACTTTCATACTTTGGACACATCATACAAAGAGAGAGATCATTAGAGAAAGACATCATGCTTGGCAAGATAGAAGGTCAACGCAAAAGAGGAAGGCCATCAATGAGATGGATCGATATAATAACAGCAGCTATGGGTACCAGTCTGTCAACAATGAGCCACCTGACTGAAGACCGAACACAATTTAGGACAACTATCCAGAGGATTGCCATGAGTCGACACCAACTGGACAGCACTTAACAACAACAACCTCAGCCTCTGGATAGGGGGGTAACCTGAGCTCAAGTGACAAAGTGCTTAAAACGGTTTGTGGATAGACTCCACCTTGTAGATGTGTGGCAAGTTCTTTGTCCAGTGGATTGAGACAATATGCAACTTTTGCGGGTAGATTACTTGCTGATCTCTGACTCACTTTTATCTCAAGTGAGCAATGCGTGTGTTGGCCCTTTTGAGATATTGGACCATGTTTGATATGGATCTATATAGATTGGGGCACATAGTTCATGGGATTTGGCTTTGGCTTTTCCCATTAGGTTCTATAGGGGCGAGTACTTTACTCCTTTTTTGAAGAGGCAGTGGGAGGAATTCAAGATAGGTAGACACAGTAAAAAGAGGGAGATTGAGAGCTCAATGTAAGAAGGAGAAATGAAATCAGAATCAATAGAGAGAGAAATAAGTGGAAGAAATATGAAAGGAAAAAGATTGATGTCAGAGATGGAAGAAAGTGAAGAAGACAGGAAGGGAGAGGGGAGAGATCCCGGAGAGTAAATTAAGAGAAGAAGAGGAAAGCAGAAACCAGAGACTGGGATCAACACAATTAAAGAATAAAATGACCAGATAATTTAACTTTATTTTCAGTTTAGTGATTAGAATATGTCTGTCTTTGAATTTCACAGGCCTGATATTCAACCTGTGACAGTCAGCATTTCTATAGTGTCTGACCGCCACAAGCTAGAGTGAAACCATTTCATTCAGCTCCAAAATCTGTATTTCCTCTAGAGCTGAATATCCACTTTTAGCGCTCACTGACACAGCTATCCAGACAGCAGACCGCCCTTGAACTGCCGGACAGTGTTGCGGTGTTTAGAGGGAATATTCAGCAACACTGGTCGGTTAATGCAACTGAATATCCCTCTCAGTGGAATTTACTGGGTCAGCAAGTCCTGCTAACTGGATAAACCCCTTTGAATATTGGACTGTACATGTTTTATGTTTATATGCTTCACACTACAGGAAGATATGCAGCTCATTCTGCTTCTCTGGTGTTGTATTGCATGTAGAGTCTGGTTTATTGGGGGTTCAATTTTTTTTTGTCTACATAATTTTATTTATAGTTTGTAATTTTGTCTATATTTAGTGAAGATCTATCTTCAGTCTGAGTGAATGACCAAGGCCAGGTATTCTGTTGTCCTTGGGTTTCTATGTAAAGATCTGTAGTAATCCGACTTGTTCAGATTTCCAAATAGGTTTATGGATGTTCTAAAGCCCACTGTAATATTTACCATGCTGCTCTTTTCTGATGCTCATACACTCATTAAGATTAAAGCAGAATATTATGGGAACACACCATGAACACCAAGTACATACCTAAATATCAGAGTCTGCAGACCCAATTTCTCCTAACTATCTGCTCCCCGGCATTCCCTCCCCAACCCAACCTAACACCCTTCCACCCAGTCATATTAGCTATCCCAAGGTCATGTGGTTTGTATCATCTGTGCTATTGCCTTGCCTCCACCGTTCATCAGGACCTGGCATGTAAATAAGGAGTCAATCAGATGCAAAAGGAAGTTCCCAGGGTCTATAGGGAAAATCCTGGTCTTCCCTTTCCTCCAAGCTGTGAGTCAGTAGAACAAAACAGAAGAAAGATACAATGGGTCCGGCAACTCTAGACTGGTGAGTTAAGCCCAAGCTATCTTGGATTTTGGCGGTGGCTCGTAGAATTTAAGATTTGAATAGAAAATATCAATTGCTATGGGTGTAAACCCTATCACAATTTCCCAAACCTGTAAAAATGAATCGTATCAAGTTCAGTGAACTAGACATATCCTTGTCCCCAGCTGTTGTGTAGTCTGTCTTGACTGAAGAGCAGGCACTGTCTTTTACATGTGTCTGTACAGCACTGTGTATGCCTTGTAGTGTATAGTAGTAGTAGTAGTAGTGGGATTCTAAAAAAATCCAATAAGCCAGGCTGAAATCTGACTGGTTCGAGCTCAACCTTTGTTTGCACATCTCAAATTACATAGAAACATAGAAAAGAGACGCTTGCCTAACCTGTTTCCTGGATCCGGTGGTGCTGTGTAGAGGAGGAGCCTGTGATCCCGCCCACTCTCGGCCGCTATTTCAGCGTCGGCCCAGCTTCCCTCCGGTGAGACGCTTGCCTAACCTGTTTCTTGGATCCGGTGGTGCTGTGTAGAGGAGGAGCCTGTGATCCCGCCCACTCTCGGCCGCTATTTCAGCGTCGGCCCAGCTTCCCTCCGGTGAGACGCTTGCCTAACCTGTTTCCTGGATCCGGTGGTGCTGTGTAGAGGAGGAGCCTGTGATCCCGCCCACTCTCGGCTGCTATTTCAGCGTCGGCCCAGCTTCCCTCCGGTGAGACGCTTGCCTAACCTGTTTCCTGGATCCGGTGGTGCTGTGTAGAGGAGGAGCCTGTGATCCCGCCCACTCTCGGCCGCTATTTCAGCGTCGGCCCAGCTTCCCTCCGGTGAGACGCTTGCCTAACCTGTTTCCTGGATCCGGTGGTGCTGTGTAGAGGAGGAGCCTGTGATCCCGCCCACTCTCGGCCGCTATTTCAGCGTCGGCCCAGCTTCCCTCCGGTGAGACGCTTGCCTAACCTGTTTCCTGGATCCGGTGGTGCTGTGTAGAGGAGGAGCCTGTGATCCCGCCCACTCTCGGCCGCTATTTCAGCGTCGGCCCAGCTTCCCTCCGGTGAGACGCTTGCCTAACCTGTTTCCTGGATCCGGTGGTGCTGTGTAGAGGAGGAGCCTGTGATCCCGCCCACTCTCGGCCGCTATTTCAGCGTCGGCCCAGCTTCCCTCCGGTGAGACGCTTGCCTAACCTGTTTCCTGGATCCGGTGGTGCTGTGTAGAGGAGGAGCCTGTGATCCCGCCCACTCTCGGCCGCTATTTCAGCGTCGGCCCAGCTTCCCTCCGGTGAGACGCTTGCCTAACCTGTTTCCTGGATCTGGTGGTGCTGTGTAGAGGAGGAGCCTGTGATCCCGGCCACTCTCGGCCGCTATTTCAACGTCGGCCTACCGCGGTACGCGACCCGCGGTTGCGTACCCGTGGGTGCGTGCCCGAAGGGGCGTGACCAAAGGGGCAGGCCACGCCCCTTTGGAGCCCCTTCGGAGCTTTGAGGAGCTTCTTACACGGTCTTATGGGCCGGCGGAGAAAAAAGACCTTTCCTGCTATCCCTGCTAAGGTTGGAAAACTTGTGGGACCAATGGATCGTCATCTTTTGGGTCCTGGAGCAACAGCCTTGGAAAAAGATCAGTCAGGGGTGTCCGTGAGTACTGTGTCTGATTCGTCCTCAAGTACGCTGGGGGTTGCCCATCCCGAGGAGGAAGAAATATCGGAGGGTTCTCTGGCCCGGGAGATTGTACCCGGATCAGGTTTCCCAGATACAGCTGATCAGGAACTCTCGGTTTTGCCGACATTAAGAGAACAGAGAGCTAAAATGCCTTCCCCTGTTATATTTTCTTCTGTTTCACCGCAGGCGGTAGCGCCTGCGGAGGTTTCCTTAAAAGATATTTGGGAGATCTTAGTGCGTATGGAAGGTTCCGTTCGCACTTCTTTTTCCCAGGTTGAGTCCTTTTCAGGGGAGGTGGTGCAGAAACTCTCTGAGCATGATGAATTGTTGCTTAAAAATAAGACGTCCTTAATTAAAATGGAAGGTCGTTTTGATGTTTTAGAGGCATCTGCCTCTTCTTTTATTAGAGATAGTGCTACAATTCATCATCAATTGGAAGCTCTTGAAAATACTAGTCGTTGCAAGAATTTACGTTTTCTTAATTTTCCCTGCACTCATTACCTTTCTCCTTTGATTTTGTTGCATAAGTACTTTAAAGAGATTTTGCTAATTGATGATGTAGATGTTATAAAATGTTCCTCAATGTATTATATACCTTTGCGCTCTAAGAACCAAGTGTCTTCTCCTGGGGTAGATCAGGAAAGAGGTCCCCAAGGTGCAGAGTCCCTAGATCTTTCTCAGTTTTTGGAGTCATCTATGGATGTGATTCCGCAGCGAGCCACTTTGATAGTTTCTTTTCTTTCCTTGCAGGATAAAAATTTGATTTTGACTTTGTACTTTAAAAAGAAAAATCAGATGTTTTGTGGCGAGCTTATTCAGGTATTTCCGGATGTGAGTCGGACTACTCAAGTCCGGAGGAAGGCTTTTTTGGCTTTAAAGGAGCGGACTCTGGCCATTGGGGCTACCTTCTTTTTGAAATACCCGTGCAAATGTATTTTGGTTTTTGAAGATGTCAAGTATGTTTTTTTGGAGGTCGGACAACTTGAGGCTTTTCTGTCCGCTAAAGAAACAATGAGTTGATTATTTTCTTCTTCCTCTTCATGTATATTGGGCTATTTAGTTTTCGGATCCTTGTAGTGTATTTAATTTGTTTTGTTATGGGCGAGTGTTTCCTTGATGTGGACTTAACTTGTATTCTTGCTTTATTTTTTTAATAAAGATGTTTTGAAAATGGAAAAAAAAAAAAAAAAAAAAAAAGAAACATAGAAAAAAGTAATGGTGGATAAGTCCATACAACCTATCCAGTCTGTCCTTCCATACCAACTACTAAGCTTTACAGTTTTTTTTTCTTTATACTCTGTGTTTGTCTCATGCTTTTTTGAATTCCGATACAGTCCTCATCTCTACCACTCAACTGGGAGGCTGTTTAATGCATCTACCACTCTTTCCATAAAAATATATGTCCTTAGATAACTCCCGAGTCTATCACTTTCACCTTCATCATATGCCCCCTCATTGCAGAGTCTCCTTTAAATTGAAAGAGTTCCTCCTCCTGTGTATTTATGTCATGGAGGTATTTAAGCATCCATCTCTAGGATGTTCAATTTATTTATAACTCACCAGTGTGGAACAGGGTCAAAAAGCTTTACTGAAATCTAAGTATACCACATCTAGTGCTTTCCCTCAGTCCAATTCACTGGACACCCAAAGAAATCAATCAGATTTGTCTGTCAGGATCTGCCTTTAGTAAAACCATGCTGCCTCCACTACTGCAATATATTTTAGCAGCATTTTCATTCATTTACTCACCAGAGGTCAGACTAACCAGACTCTAGTTCCCAACCTCATTCTTACTTCTGATCTTATATAGAGAGACCAAATGCACTCTTCTCGATTCTTCTGGGACCACTCCTGATTCTAAAGAAGTATTGAAAAAGTCAGACAGTAGAGCTGCCAGAACTTCCCTAAGTTGCTTCAATACTCTTGGATGTATCCCATCAGACCCTATCATTTTGTCTACTTTTAGTTTAGCTAGCTCCCCATGAACACAGTCTTCTGAAAATCATTCAAGATCCATCTCACTTCTGTTCCTATTTCTGTGTGTTTTCTGAGGTCCTACTTCTGGCCCTTCATCTGTAAACACAGAACAGAAATACTTTTTAAGCAATTCCCTTTTATCCTCGTCAGCTTCTATATATTCTTCCCCTTCACCCTTCCATCTGACAATACCACTTTTGCACTTCCTCCTGTCACTAACATATTTTAAAAATGTCTTATGCCCCAATTTTACTGCATTGGCTATTTTTTCTTCATTTCTATCTGCTTTCCTGGCTGCTTTCCTAGCTTCTCTTAGCTTTTCCAAATATTGATGCTTGTCTTCCTCTTTCTGTGATCTCTTACAGTATATTTTATGAAGGCTTCCCTCTTTTTATTCACCTTTTCAGCTACTTATTTCGAGAACCAGTGACTCCTTTTCCCTTTACATTTATTTATTTTCCTAACAAAAAGGTTTGTTGCCCTTAAATTATCCGCTTTCATAGTAACATAGTAAATGATGGCAGATAAAGACCAGTATGATCCATCTAGTCTTCCCAGTACGATGTCAAGAGTAGGTACACCTGCCTCTATGTGCAGGCCCCCCTTCCCCATGTCTTTGTTTAGGGGTGATCCCACCACTCCATGTAGGACACCCCCATTTGTTAAGGAATTAGATGGTTCAGATTATTTTGATATTTTCTTGTTGCTGTAAAGGGATCCACTGTGTCTGTCCCATGCCCTTTTGAACTCCGTCAGCATATTTGCCCCCACCAATTCCATCGGGAGTGCATTCCTAGCATCCACCACCCTTTCAGTGAAGAAGTATTTCCTGACATTGCCTTTCAATTTACCACCTTGTAGCTTCATGTTATGCCCTCTAGTTTTGCAGCTTCTCCGTCTTTGGAAGAGGTTTGTTTGTTCATTATTTCTCTTTAAATATTTAAAGGTCTGAATCATATCTCCCCTGTCCCTCCTCTCCTCCAAAGTGTACATGTTTAGGTCTTCAAGTCTCCTCTCATAAAGCTTCTGACGCAGGCTCCAAATCATTTTGGTGGCCTTCCTCTGAACAGTTTCCAGTCTTTTTACATCCTTTGCAAGATATGGTCTCCAAAACTGAACACGGTATTCCAAGTGAGGCCTCCCCAGTGACTTGTATAGTGGCATAAGTACCTCTTCCTTTCTGCTGGTAATTCCTCTTCGTATGCAGCCCAACATCCTCCTGACTTTTGCCACTGCCTTGTCGCACTGTTTTGCTACCTTGAGATCTTCAGAAATAATCACTCCAAGGTCTTTCTCCTGATCCGTACACACCAATCTCTCGCCCCCTATCATGTACATTTCCCTTGGATTTCTGCTTCCCAAGTGCATGACTCTGCACTTCTTCGCATTAAATCATTATTGCCAAGCATTAGACCATTCTTCCAGCTTTTGTAGATCATTCTTCATGTTAACCACTCCCTTGGGGGAGTCCACTCTGTTGCAAATTTTTGTGTCATCTGCAAAAAGGCAGACCTTTCCATGCAATTCTTCAGCAATATCACTCACAAATACATTGAACAGTGCCGGGCCCAGGACCGACCCCTGGGGCACCCCGCTAATCACCTTCCTTTCATCAGAGTGAGCTCCATTTTCCATCACCTTCTGTCATCTGTCAGTCAACCAATTTCTGATCCAGTTTACCATCTTGGGATCTATCTTATGCTCACTGCTTTTTTACATCCCCCAGCTGTTTCCATCCAGCTAATGACTCCTTAAGGCAATGTCTCATCTGCACAAAGTTCATTTTCCTAAAGTCTAGGACCCTCACTTTCAAATTAACTATCTCAGTCCTTGTCCTAATACTAAACCACACTATCTGATGATCACTGGATGGAGATAATCACCTACTATAAAATATATTAAATTAAAACCACAGCCAAGGCAACACTACTGTGGCATCAACAGCAGAACATGTAGACCCCAATTGTAAGATGTGCAAATGCCAAACTGTTAGCAAACTCACCACTCCCTAAATACTCCCTCCCCTCACAAAAAAAAAATGTGAGTTTTAAAACATTCACTTGAAAGTCAACAACATTTACTATGTCAAAATTCATTAATCATGCTGACAGCAACCAGTGTTTTTGCATATTTCCTCTTTTAACTTTGACTTGTGGGTGATCTCTCTCCTACCAGGTTTCCTACTGCCTCATTTTAAAGAGGTCCTTGTGATTTGCTTTTTGCATTTAGTCCAGAGCCTTCAAGCTTTAAGACATAAAACAGAAAGCAGAACTTGTCTTTCATATTCACCTCACGAAGGGGAGTAAAGCAAAGCCTCAGCTGGGCACATCACAGGATGCTGCTGCTGCCTATAAACTCTGTGGTTGTGGCATATTGAAGAGTTAGAAGGCAAACCACACATTTTTTCAAGACAAGAAATCTGAATAATGAGAGAACCAAATAAAAATCGAGACTCACTAAGTGAACGAGGGCTCCAGCTTCTCAGTCTATGCAAACATATACTATTTGTTGATACTTCCAGAAATTCTAATGTATATATATGACCAATGAAAGCCAAAGGAAGGCTAGCAGACAGGGGTGGCTCAAGGCAATCTGCTGCTTGAGGAAAGAAATGAACTGGCAACCCTCCTCCCTTTCCAAGGCACTCAGAACTGAAAAGGAAGAGGGGGCTTCTCAGAGCTCCAGTTAGGGTCAAAGGGTCCACTCAGAACACTGGTTAGGTGGTTGTCCCAAGAAAAGAGAAAGGAACATATTCCCTGATTATAGGTTGTTGCTAATATAAAACATACTATCTCCTGACACTGCACACTGAACTGTCATGGTATTAAATGTAAAAATATGCTCCAGAAAAACCAAAGAGCGTCAAGGTGCTTGCATACCAAAGAACAAAAAGAAAAGGCAAAACCATGGCACAGTTTATAACACCAAAATAAAATGAGTTATAAACTGTCCCATGGTTTGGGCTTTTTCTTTTTGAACATATATTCATCATCTAAGGAAACTACAAGTGCAGAGCAAAACAATGGCATTTCCCCATAGAACTCAGCATACACAAAAATCTGATGATTCTGGTGTCATTTCAGTGACAGCAACATAAACCTTCCCTAGCACCAGGCATATTGTGAAGAAATACATTTTACAAAGGTTACTCCGGATCTATAGAGCATATCTAGCATATAGAAACTGCAGCAACTATCAAAACTCAGATAATAAGGAGTTTATTCTTAAAAGAGCAGCACTGTAAATATTGCAGTGGACCCAAGAAGATCCGTACAGCTACTGGGAGCACTGAACAAGCTGGATTACTGGAGATCCTTACATAGAAACTCCATGCTAACAAAATATCTGGCCTAGGTCACACATTCAGAATATAGATAGACCCTCACCAAGTACAAAATAAGTGACCACAAACTAAAAAGAGAAATAAATAGACAAAAATGAAAGATAACTACATGCAAAACATCTTAAAGGTCACACTCATAAATATCATTCAATCAATACTGTCATTCCAAATAACAAAGAAGCCTGAAAAAATAACACAAAATTAATCTTGAAAAGGAGGAAAAGACTTCAGATCTGATTTCCACTTTTCAAAATGATGGCACTGAATCCAACAGATTTATAGCCATCTTCAAAAAGTATAGTTTCTTTTTAAAAATTGTATCCATTAATAAAAGTAGGGGTCAGAACCATTCTGCTACTAGAATAAATGTATCTGCTTAGGTATACCGTGCAGAGAACAATCGTAACTTTATTCCTTTATTAATTTTATTTGTATAGTATATTACACAACATGTATCAAGGACTCGTGGTATTGATATAACAGTAGAATACACAAAGAAAAATAAAGAAAAACAAAAGAAAAATAAAACTCATGGGGGGAGGAGCTAGCCATCACCACTGAACTTTAACCCCGGATATTCAATGCCAGGGCCATATCTGGTCACCACCATTGAATATCCAGGTTTGCTGCAGTACCCAGAAGCTAACTGAGCAGCGGTGATATTGAACCACGTCCAGTTAGCTTCCACGGCTAAAGAAAGGCAAGCATTTACTGCGCCTTACTTTACCCACATGCCACTAACCAGGTAATGATCCATATCACCACTGCCTGGTTAGTGATGACTGCCACCCCGGAATGCTCCCAACACACCCCTATGCTAACCGGTTAGCATCAGAGCATGTAGTGGAGTGCTCACGGATATTCAACAGCACTAACCTTGTTAGTACAGCTGAATATTCAGCTCAGCAGCATTTACATGGTTTGTAGGTCTACAAACTGTGTAAATGCTTTGGAATATCCACCACCCCTCTATCTATTAATATAGTCCACAAATGAGGAGATCGAAGTGCCAAACATGGAGGGTACACCTACTGCATAGGAAGAAAGGGAAAAAAATTGACAAAGCACCCTCTTTGCCTAATTGCATTAGTCTTACTATTGATCCTTAAGAGTCCATGTCATTCTCTGTCCACAATCCTAACTTTAAATTGATAAATAATTTGTTTGAGTTTAGGACTGCATATTCAGTGGTCCTTCCTAAATGGATAGGGCCATAAAGTTTTAGGCATGGAGATAAGTAGATACATCATCCACCAATTTTTAAGTGGCAGCTGTATCTTTAAATATCGACCCCACAGTTTATTGTCAGCATTTTTCAAAAAAGACAGATCGATGCCCAACCCCAGAGAAAGAAACATAGAAGTCAAACAGACTTGTGAGGATTAGACTTTATATTTTTAGTATTATCTACAAATTTATCAATTTATCATATTAAGTCGGCCTCACATTTGTCACAAAATTAAAAAGAATACCACTTTCTTAATGACAATTATAGAAAGAGCAGCCCAACATGCATCCATCATCAAGGGGGGAAATGGGAAGTCAAGGTTGGGATACTAGCTGTATGGTCAATATATCAGAGCGATCCCTCACTGGTACTTCACTGCAATCCTACACTCTATCATTTAAACTTAAATACAGGTTGAAAACCTCAATCGGGGTTGTTTGCTTTTCTCGGGTCTCAGACTTCACATTGGCATGATGTTCCGGGTGTTTTTATCCCCAGTACTGTGCCTGTTAGCATCAACGACCCTTTGTTTTGCAAATTTCACCCCCCTATTTCTCTTGTGTCCACAAATAAAACTTGTATTGTCTCATGAACTCTGCTCTTATTAACAAAATTATTATAAAAATTGTTGAGCACTTCTCTCTTGTGTTCACAAAAATATAACTTGTGTTGTTACTTTAACTTAACTTGTCAATGAAGCTTCTATGAAAGATATTTGATCACCGCTCTCATTTCAAAGAGTCCCGATGAAGCTTCTATGAAAGGTATTTGATCACTTCTCTCATTTCAAAAGTCCCAACGCTGTTATCAAAAGCGCCCCCGCGTTTCACTGTTACGGTTCTTCAGGGGACCGTGGATCAAACTGAGAAATCAAACATATCACTTAACTTATCGATGCTGCCCGCGTGTCGCAGATTCCTCTCTATTCTCTTCAGGATCGGTGTTCTAACCGTCTCAAAACGCCACACCGATCCTGAAGAGAATAGAGAGGAATCTGCGACACGCGGGCAGCATCGATAAGTTAAGTGATATGTTTGATTTCTCAGTTTGATCTACGGTCCCCTGAAGAACCGTAACAGTGAAACGCGGGGGCGCTTTTGATAACAGCGTTGGGACTTTTGAAATGAGAGAAGTGATCAAATACCTTTCATAGAAGCTTCATCGGGACTCTTTGAAATGAGAGCGGTGATCAAATATCTTTCATAGAAGCTTCATTGACAAGTTAAGTTAAAGTAACAACACAAGTTATATTTTTGTGAACACAAGAGAGAAGTGCCTTTGATCATTAGGGTTACGAGTATGTGCATAATGTTATTACATGCATGCTTTACAATACATGCACGGAGTTCAGGCAAATGTATAACAATCCATTTCCACACATAAGTATTTGAAGGAAGTCTTGCTGATTGATAAGGTAGATTCTATTAAGTTTTCCTCATTATATTATATTCCTAAACCGTCTGTAGTGAAGGCTTCCTCTCCGGTGGAATTACAAGAAGGAAAACCCAATGAGGCAGAGTCCTTGGATCTTTCAAATTTTTTGGAATCTTCTGTTGATCTGATTCCACAGCGTGCGACTTTGATCGTATCATTTCTTTCATTACAAGATAAAAATATGATCTTCAATTTATATTTTAAAAAGAAAAATTTGGCTTTTTGTGGTGAACCTATACAAGTCTTTCCTGATGTGAGTAGGATTACTCAAGCACGTCGGAAAGCGTTTCTGCTTTTGAAAGACCGGACTCTTGCTACTGGTGCCTCCTTCTTTTTGAAATATCCTTGCAAGTGTATAGTAGAACTGGAAGGCACTAAGTATGTTTTCCTCAATGTTAATCAATTTGAGGCTTTCTTGGTTAGTAAAGAGTCTACTTGAATGTTACTTTCTTCCTTTCCATGCAATTTGGGCTTAGTTGAGTTTGATCCTCATTATGTATTGCATTCTATTTCTTTATATTGTTAAGTTGGGAGTCTCCTAGATGTGGACTTTATTTGTAATCCTATTTTGTTTTTTTGAATAAAGAATGTTTGAAACTTAAAAAAAAAAAAAAAAATTCTTTACGGAAAGAGTGGAGGATTCGTGGAATAGTCTCCCAGTGGAGGTGGTGGACACGAGGACAGTATCTGAATTCAGAAAAGCATGGGACAAACACAGAGGATCTCTAAAGGGAAAAAGGGGACTGTTGTAGTGGTTGATATGGAAGGACAGACTACATAGGCCATGTGCTCTTTTTCTGCCATCATGTTTCTATGTTTCTAGGTTTATAAAGCCCCATGCCGGTATCACGTGTGTTAGCCATGTTACCAGTGCAAGACTTCTAGCTAACTGCAAAGTGGCATACCCATCTGTCCCCCTTCAGTTAGTGCAGAGAAGCCGCGCTTTAATGTGGCAAATGAGCCGCAGGTGCAGCTAATGCCACCCATTGAAGTGGAGTAAGTTATACCCACACTACCTGCATGATGTGCGGTTGGCATGGACAACTAATGCCCGTGATAGCTGCAGCACATCGGGAACGCCCCTATCCCTGTCCCGCCCTGACACATGCTACTAGGGTAGCACGGGAGTTTTAGCACGGGTGCCCCACACTACCTTTTAGCATAGCATAGCACCAAACCCACACACTAATCCCATGCTACCCTGGTAGCGCACTTTAGTAAACATGCCCCTAAGAGAGGAAAATTGCAATCCCTTGCTCAAAACAGGGTTGGTATCATGGGAGATCATAAAGTTAAAGCTGAAGACTTATTTGGTTTATGTATGTTCTTTGTTATTCACCTAGTCATGTTTTATAAGCAGGCTATAAATTAATAAAAGAATGAATCATTAACCAGGTGATCCAAAATTCTACGTAGGAAAAATATATCATGTAAATGAGAAATCAGTGTGCATTGGTACCATGACACTTGGGTTTATGTGACACAACATCACTGGTTTAGCAGTTCTCTTATACTCTTGCTAATTAATTGGACTGTGATATTTGAACGATGTGGAAGGAAGAGTGAATGTGTTCACAGGGAGAAAGGAGCTACTCTGCAATCATAAGGGTATGTGCACAATGGGAAAGAAAAACTGACGATCTTAGCCAACAGAAATATTTAAACAGAACCTAGCTGGGAAACTATTTCCATGTTGGTACTTTGAAAAGATAAAGCCTTGAGGATTGAAACTGGTAATAGATGATCCTATGTTCAGGAATTTATTTTCTTGACATGGTCATTTCTTTGTACGGAATTCAAGTATCAGGAAACTGATTTTCCTTTTGTGAAAGGATGACATTTTTTTATGTTTAATGTTGGTAGTAATTCATCATTCCAATTGCTGGTTTGTCCGCCTCACTATGAAGGTAATTTTGTAACAGTCTACATATCATGTGCATCAAATAGACAAATAGGTTACACCAGTTTTCAAAATCAGTACACGCGACCTTTCCCTTTGAAAACTATCCCAATAAAAACACCCACACACATTTACACTCTCTATGTAGTAAAGACAAAAATTTCTAGAAAATATACCCATATATTTTTGAAACTTCAGAAGTGTGAGTCTAAGTCCAAATCTCATCCCAATTTCGCCCCTGGGAATATGCCTTTGATCATTAGGGTTATGAGTATGTGCATAATGTTATTACATGCATGCTTTACAATACATGCACGGAGTTCAGGCAAATGTATAACAATCCATTTCCACACATAAGCCACTGTTTGTGCATGGAAATGGCTTGGAAAATCATCCCTTCTATGTGAACTAGTCTAATTTATATTTTTTTCTGTCATTGAGTGTTATAACACCATTGGTATCAACAAGATTCGAACCTCCCATCTTCATATTACTTATACCTATAGAGGTAAGAAGCCTCTTACGGACTATGTAATCATAGAACAAAATAATTTATGTAGATCTCTTTGCACTATATCAGTATGGTACAGTGAAAGGCTGCCTCATCATCCACAACTAATGTATGTTGCATTTTTTTATATACAGTTTATTGTATGTTTCTGTATTTGGATGGACCTTTCTAGCACTCGAGCCCCAGAACTGTAACTCTATACTAATTTCTAGGAGACCCTACTGTATGAGTTCAAGGGGAGGCAGCCAGTGTGAGAAAAATATAGCCGCATTTAGAGGAAGAGTGTCTGGGGGCATGTTTAGGTCGATAGACAGAAATAACATGCATTCATTACCTTTTCAATTCTATCTACATTATTTGCATGGAAAATGTACCTGCACAAAAAGCATGTGTAAAGGTTCATGTAAGTAAGTGTTAAAACAAAAGTAGGCAAAATTTGTGGTGAAAAGTACCTATGGATTTTGTCCCAATGAGAACACTTTGAATATCGCCCTCTATGGGCATGAATGAAAACATTCACATGCTCACACCCAACTAGTACCAGCTTCCTGTTTGCAACATCTTGGAGATATTTGTAGTATATGGAGGTCATTCCATAAAGTGAACAAGCCGCCTGGACATACAGCTTAGATGATGTCAGAGGGAAAAAGTCTGCCACTATATTCCAAACCATAGTGGCCCCTCATGCACACAGCCTTTATGCAAGTGGGTGGAAGGGGGCTGCAACCATGTACAAAGTGTATCCAGGAACTGGCTGTGTACGTTCCCAGTGGCCCTGACAGATGTATATCCTATTCCTGTGTGAAGGAGATATAAGGGCAGGACGTAGGTGATATCTAGCTCTGTAGGCACTGCATACCAACAGGTGAAGGGGCTGTATGTGTTGCCAACAGAGACATTATCTGATTGTAGTCTGCAGTACATGTTGAGTGGCAACATATTTGAACCAGTGAGCTCCGTGGCCTGATGTAGAGAGAGCTGCGGTGTAGATGATGGCCATCTGCCTCAGGAACAGAGCCCAGGGGCAGGAGTGAGAGCTTTCCCTTATAGCACATTGTGTGTACCGTACACTGTACAAGTTTCACTTTGGTATGTGCTATTCCCCTGGATATGGCACAGCAGGTGGCCCATAGCACTATGGGCATCTGCAGAATGCCACTGGTGTTGGCATGCTCCAGCGTCCCTATTGCGCCTAGCCGCAGGTCTCTGGGGAAATGATTGACAGGCCAGAATCTGGACTGTAGGGATGTCCACTGAATTAACAGCAGCCAATGGGGACTGACTGGGACCCGGCGGTGCACCTTCTCACTACAGAAGTGTTGCCGCATGGAAATGGGGAGACTCGGCAACGTTTATCATTGTGGAATACAGTGTGTGGGTGTACATCTATGTCTCCGATGCAGGAATAGTGTGTTCATCTAATGCCAAGATTCTGGAATCAGGTGTAACTTGGCCCCATCTAAAATTTCTACATGCCCGTGGACCAGGTGTTTATTTTATTTATTTAAAAGGATTCATATACCGCTTTGTCCTGAAATCAAAGTGGTTTACACTTCAAACAATCAAAAATCAGTGTTAGTAGGGGTAGGTATGCTGTGTTAACAGAGAGTGGAGGTGATGATTTCTTGGTGTGCTATTTACAGGATGAGCTATGTACAAGTGGTTATATACAGGGAGGGTAGGGGTACATTGTTGTTTTTTTTAAACAATGACTTAATATTAACTTATAATATTAACTTATACATTGGCGTTCATGCTCCGAATCACGCTCCACATATATATGACTTGCTCATACCTCATCTATTGTAGAGTTAATACAAATCTAGCATAGAGGTTCACTAGTCCCATGAAACATCACTTCTCTATATTGGTTTCAGGCCTTCTAGAATTTCTTTTAAACTTTTGAATCTGATGAGCCTATCCCATTTTGCTATAATACATACCATACAATAATTAATTAATGGAGAGCTTGACAGTTCTTATTTTCCTAGGTTTAGTGTGAATCCTTTGTCTACAAGATGCCTCAGTGACCTTTCAAACTGCTCACACTGTTCTTTTCAGCTCTTTCTATATGCAATATTATTTGTGATATTGTCCTGATTACTTGTAGTATATCTCTGGAACTGAACAGAAACCAAACCTGAAACCTTGGAATCTATCTAAGCCTTTGTCAGCTGCAAAATTGTCTTTAACAATTGGGGAAATTTTGAAACCCTATGGGCAACTTGCAGGGCCACAGTTGTAGTCACAAACCTACAATAATATGTTCAAAGGGAAACGCTCTGCTGAGTTTCCTTTTGAAGACTTAAGGACAGGAGTACAAAAGCACCTGCAAACTATGTATCAGTTTTACAGCAGGTGAAAAGGATGCACATGGACAGGGCTGGTTCCCCCTTAGGCAAAGCTAGCACGTGCCTAGGGCAGCACCTTCGGGAGGGGCAGCAAAGAGTAGCTGCAGTGAAATAAAATAATAGATCTTGACAGCTAGTCAATCTCAAAGAACCATCAGCATCTACGTTTACCCACAGGGAGGTGGACAAATTAGGATATTGCCCCCGTTATGTATACATATGTAAAAAAAGGTAATATTTTACGTGATCACTAATTAAAAATTATATGAAGATAAACTTAAAACTAACTTTTACGCTTATATACAAACACTTTAGTTAAACACTGGCGCCAGCATATAACTCATTCTGTGTATTCAGTGACATCTTCCATTGATGTGGTAGCACTGAATATACAGATAGAGTGATGAACACGTTAGCACTGTTCTTCACCAGCCCTATACTAAATATACAGGATGGCTTATACAGATGGTGATTGCATATCACCGCGATCATGACAACTTTTAGCCTGCCCCTGCTCCTCCGCTAACTAGACCCACAAATATACAGATAATATCTGGTCATCTAGTCATTTAAATGGCCCGAAATTATCTGTATATTTTTGAAAATATGCAGACAGACCATAGTGCATTCATAGCTGCTAATGAGCATCTAGTAGGTTTTTGGCTATTGGACCAAATATAGAAGGGAGTTTCTTGACCGATGACTCAAAATTAGTGTAATCAACCGAAGGACATTTCTGGAATTTTTCTGAGTTTTGCTGAGGTCTTTTCTGCCTAAAAATGAAAAAAACATACATCACAATTTAGTACTTTGTGAGAAATACACTGGGGCCTAATAAATATGCATGGCATAGATTTGCATCCGCACCACTTCAATTGTAGGCAAACGTGTATCATGCATATATATTAGGACTGTCCTGAAAACCTGTTGTCTACTCCTGATTACTTTTATTTAATGTGCTCCAAAATCCGTGCTGACTGTGCAGAAGCTTTAGTAAAAGGCTCCTTGGCATTACATAGGACCCTCTTCAAGGGATGAAAAGAATTAGGGTTAAGTATTTTAAAAAATGATTATCAGGGTGCCCACTGAATATCATCATCACAAGTTGTTAAGGAAAGATGAGTTACATCATAGCAAATTTTGAATGTGGATATTGTTAGTGTTGTATATATTTATAACATATACTTGTTTAGCGGTGAAATAATCTATAGAATGACTTCTATCTCCCTATGATCCATAACATCAAAGTGTAGATTGAGTCATCATTTAATAGAAAGTAATTTATACGATAAGGACCACATTTCTAACTTTTAAAAAATTACAGTACTGTAAACTTTCTATTACTGGGAAAAACATGCTACCAGAGGCAGTATTTTATGTAATTTTAGATGAGGGTAAAACAAATTATTCACGTAATTTGAAAGTGTCAGTTAAGATTTGTTTCAGTTAGCAAAGTCAACTGGTATACAGCAAGACAAATGTGTTAGGACAACCATTGCAAATTATTTCAATATATTTGTGTTCTTTCTTAAACAATTGGAAATCATCTGAACTGTTTGCTGAAATGAAATGTGACAGATTTCTACAGCCTCAGTTTTCACAAGCATTGACTCACCAAGGAGGTGGCTGAAAAGATTAGGGTAAAAGGATTAGCATTTAGAGGTAGGATGGATCTCTGATAGAGGAAAGCAGGAAAGAATATCTGAAAAAGTTGAGAAAGGCAACAAATGATAAACTGCGAGAAACAGCAAAAGAAAACTAAGGCGGTAAGGCAAGGTGAAAAGGACCTGCAATAAGACCGAAAAGAAAAAAGAAGTAGTATGTGGAAGATAAGGTAAAAAGCAGAAATGTTAAATAAATAATGCTTATCACTGAATAAGAGTTTGGAGAAAGGCCACAGATATTCCTATTGGGTACATATGGTACCGGTATAGATGCCATGCCTTTTGATTAACAGAGTATTTATATAGAATGAGCAATACTACAAATGGAAAAAGCCATGGGGCCTGATGGGAGGCAAACTAGGATATTCATGGATCTCAGGGAAGTTCTGGTGGGGCCACTGATAAATCTGTTCAGTCTTTGTGGATGGGAATGATTCTGTTGAACTGGAGAAAAGTGG
Source organism: Ichthyophis bannanicus (assembly GCA_033557465.1). Lineage (NCBI taxonomy): Eukaryota > Metazoa > Chordata > Amphibia > Gymnophiona > Ichthyophiidae > Ichthyophis > Ichthyophis bannanicus. The sequence continues at coordinate 1,417,343,953 of CM066032.1, forward strand.
AAGCTTTTACTCTTCAAAAGAGTGGTAATAGGGAGGAGGCTGATAACTATAGACTGTGTGGTGGGATTTAGTAGTTGGAAAACCAATGGAAAGATACGAAAGGAAAATATAGTGAACTATAGAGTCCATGCAAGGTCCAAGGCAGTGTGATTTTGCCAAATGAAGATTGTGTCAGACAAGCTGGATCAATTTCTTTCATAATGTGATTACAAGATATCATAGATGTATGCTGGAGGTGTTATACTTGAATTTTAGTAAGGATATTGATCTTGTTCTAGGTAAGAATCTTATAGGTAAGCTGAGTAGCTTGGGGTGGGCCCCAAGGCAATAAACTGTATTGGAAACTGGTTAAGGAATGCACAACAGAGTAACCGAGGTATCCGGATGCCCACCCTTTGCCTAGCGGCAGCCATACCACTTTACCACCATTCCACACTCCAAGCCACCTTAAATCAAGAGCATCTCACCCCCCCCCCCTGCTTTCCCCTTTCTCCCATAACAGAAGACACACAGACCATAACATTGGTGAACAATTAGTTGGTCGCAGCTTTATTTATAACATTGCAAACCGGCCCAAAATAGGCCAAACAAACGTTATTAATCGAAACATTCCACCACCCCCCCCCCCCCCTCCGCCTCCCAAATTTCCGGATGATACCCCACCAGCCATTTCTAGCAAAGCGGTGCATCATCCACCCCCCCATTCCCCCTCCGCCCGCCTTGCCATGTTAGAATCCCTTCAGCAAAGGCTTCAACGATCCTGTGAGCAGTGAGTGAGAATCAGCTGTGCCTACTTAGTTGGGAACTGTGTGTGAGAGAGAACTGCAGCCAATCTGAGCACTTTTCAAATCATTTAGAATCCCTTCAGCAACGATCCTGTGAGCAGTGAGTGAGAATCAGCTGTGCCTACTTAGTTGGGAACTGTGTGTGAGAGAGAACTGCAGCCAATCTGAGCACTTTTCAAATCATTTAGAATCCCTTCAGCAACGATCCTGTGAGCAGTGAGTGAGAATCAGCTGTGCCTACTTAGTTGGGAACTGTGTGTGAGAGAGAACTGCAGCCAATCTGAGCACTTTTCAAATCATTTAGAATCCCTTCAGCAACGATCCTGTGAGCAGTGAGTGAGAATCAGCTGTGCCTACTTAGTTGGGAACTGTGTGTGAGAGAGAACTGCAGCCAATCTGAGCACTTTTCAAATCATTTAGAATCCCTTCAGCAAAGGCGCGCCCGCGCCTTGCGGGCCCGCGCCTGAGGGCCTCGCAAGAGGGCCCTTTGGCGTGGCCCTTAGGCGTGGAACGAAGGCGCTTAGAGATCAGGATCAGCGTTTTAACACGCAGGTGAAAGATTTGAATATCGGCAATTTAATATTTACATCCAGCAGTTGCCGGTTCTCTAAGCAAGCTCAAGAAGAAGTGTTGTCTACGTATCCTTTTCGTGAGCTTCCATCTACCTCTTTTTCCCTGCAAGAAACACTGTGAAAGTCGTTGGAGCTAAAGAAGGTATGTCATTAGTTTTATGCGAATTGGCAGCAACAGCCTTCGTTAGTTAAAAAAAGAAGTATCATAGTCATGGTCAAGCCCACCTTCCACCCCAAATTTCTCTTGGACACCCTTATCATCCTTCAACGATTAGGCACACCCCACTTACAGCTCCAACATTTATATATATGGCTTCTAACAATCATATCAATATACCACATTTGGAATTGCTCTTCCACGAGATCTCACAGTAAATCCTGTAACAAACATGATGTTGGCAGCCACCTCAATCATTTGAATCCTAAAGCATGCCCTAAAAAACCCCACACACTAAACATCACCTCTATAGAACTTATGAATACTAGATCAGTAAGAAACAAAATTCATTTAATCAGAGATCACATTGTGGACCAGCACCCAGACATTTTATGCATTACAGAATCTTGGCTCTCCCCCTCTGATAGTGTCCTCCTCAACCAACTGGTCCCCTCTACATACTCCGCCTTTAATAATCCTCGCACTCTAAAGAGAGGTGGCGGAGTTCTAATCATTGCTAAAGACTCATTGCAACTTCAAACACTCACTTCTAGCAACTCTGAGCATTGCAGTTCTATTGCAGTGGGAAACAAGTATCTAACTATTTGCCTTGTTTATAGGGCCCCCCACGCACCAGCTGAAGAGCTAACTACCACTCTTGAAACTGTCTGTGCAATCACCACAATTCACAAACCTTTAATCTTACTAGGTGACTTTAATCTCAGCTCTGCAACTAACAATGATAGGCAAACCTTCCTTCAGGCAATGGACTCTTTACTATTCTCTCAGCTAATAACCACTCCCACCCATAGACATGGTTCCACACCAGACCTAGTTTTTGCCCCAAATTATCTCTTAGACAAGGGATTTATTTCCTCACCCATAATCACCCCGATTCCTTGGTCTGATCATCACAGAATCAAAATTGAATTGACAAACAATACGGCCAAGTTCAACATAACACATTCTGCTTCATTTGGAATCAGAAGATTTAAAGCTTTCAAAAAAGATCAATTCTTAAAAGACACACTACCCTACCTCAACTCGGATGAACCTAACTTGGACAAACTGGTTAAGAATTGGAACATTACCATCAGTACAGCAGCAAAATCCAAACCGTACATAAAATCAAAGAACGTAAGACAACACGCTCCATGGTACTCCAATACAATTCGCAACGCTAAAAGAGAATTAAGAAAGCTAGAACGCCACTGGAGACGCTCCAAATCTCCAACTGCACAAAACACTTACTTAACAAAGCAAAAAAGATATAATGATCTTATTAACGATACAAAACGAGAGCATCACACAAACACCATTCTGAAAGCCTACAATAAACCCAGAGAACTCTTTGAGATAGTAAAAGACCTAACTAAAGAACCAAGTCCTGACAAAGACATACAAATCAACCCTCAAAACCTTTGCAAACTTTCTCCATGAGAAAATAGGTCACATACCGACTCAAATACATACCGAAACCTACAGCTCCATCACAACAACAACAACAATAACAACAAGTTGGGACAGTTTCCACACTCCTTCAACCAAACAGATTTCGGATATCATCTCTGCTCTCAATACTAGCACTGCCCCTACTGATCCTTGCCCAGTTCAATGGCTCAAAGCAACCAAGCATAACTTCCTCAGTTATATACACAATATCGTATCCATATCCCTATCTCAAGGAATAATACCCGAACAACTTAAACTAGCCTCAATAAGGCCTATCCTCAAAAAAACAAACCTGGATAAGAACAATCCAGCGGCTTATAGGCCAATCTCTAGCATACCATTCCTAGCCAAAGTAATAGAAAAAGCAGTACAGCTACAACTCCAAGACCATGTTGACGACCATGCCCCACTCGATCTACATCAACATGGCTTTCGCCCCAACCATGGAGTTGAAACACTGCTGCTATATCTGTTCAATGATATCACCCAGACCATAGACAATTACAGGCAAGGATCTTTATTGATCTTCTTAGATATTTCAGCGGCTTTCGACACAGTTGACCACACTATCCTCCTATCAAGATTGGAAAGTATCGGTATCTCTGGTACTGTCCTTAGTTGGTTTAACTCTTATTTAACAAACAGGCAGTTTCAGGTTAAAATTGGAAACAACACTTCACAGCCTACAAATATCAAGCAAGGAGTACCTCAGGGATCTGCGCTTTCTTCCCTTCTATTCAACATTTTTATTCAGCCAATTTGTCAAATTATGGCAGCCCATCAAATAAGTTATACGATTTATGCAGATGACATCATGATTTATACACCGATTGATCTCATTAACCCCGACTACAGCAAGATCACAAATTGCCTTGACAACATGTCTTCCTGGCTCACATGCAATAACCTTGCCTTAAACTACAATAAAACAGAGGCGCTTATTGTCACTCGAAACACCGACTTCAACCCCCCACCTTTCATTAAATACAACAACATTACAATACCAGTTAAGGATGAAGTTAGATATCTTGGAATTACCCTCGATAAAGGTCTAACCCTCCAGTCACACATCAGAAAAACTGTGAGGTCTGCATACTACAGAATGAAAGTGATTAGACGCCTCAAGCCCTTACTCTCATATGACCACTTCCGGTCTGTCTGCCAAGCCTTAATAACTCCTATTCTGGACTTTTGTAATCCTATCTACTACGGTCTTTCAAAACACTCACTTAAACCTCTTCAGATGGCTCAGAACACGGCAGCCAGAATTATTGCTGGCTCAGCATCTCAAGATCACATTACCCCTACTCTCAAAGAGCTCCACTGGCTTCCAATAAGCCAGCGCGTCAAATACAAGATAGTAATTAATATATTCAAGATCAGACATAAATGCTCTGCTTTTAGCCTTCATAACCTCTTACTCCAGAATAACAACAGGCCAAGACGAATAACTACATCAAACACCCTCAGCACCCCAAGTAGTTTCAGAAAAGCGTGTAAGTGTACTACACAAAGGGCAATTTCCTTATCGGCCCCACTTATATGGAACTCTCTCCCTCCCGATGTGCGATCCATGGATGATTTAAAGGAGTTCAGAAAACAACTGAAATTTGTACTCTTCACTGAGTACTATGGCACAGACATCTAACAGTCTCTATTATTATAGCCTGCATATAACTTGTTTTACTGTAACGGTTCCTTGATGTTGCGTATCCCAATTTTACCTTCACTCTTTAGTTTAGTCAGTGTATGCCCCCCTGTCTCTGTTCTCCCTTCTTGTGTCTGGTAACCGCTTTGATTTAAGGAAAAGGCGGTATAGAAAACCTGTTAAATAAATAAATAAATAAATAAATATTAGCAAAGGCCGGCAATTTCTTCCACCGGGCAGAGACCACAACCATGATGTCTCTCCCAACCTACAGCACTGCCGCTCCCCTGCCAAGCGGCATCCACCTCAAATGCCCCGCCGGGTCGGCGAGCGCCGGCTCGCTACCCCGCCAGCCCAGCTACAATGACCCCCCCCCCCACCCATACCCAGCTGCGACGACCCTACCCTTTCTGCTACCATGAGCGTGCCGGCCGTGCTTCTTCCACACTCTCACCCCCCCCCGCCCCCCCCCAACACGCCGGACCGCGCTTCTGCCGCCAGAAGGCTGGGCCCCGGGAACCCGGTTACTACCGGCCTCGGGACCCTGCCCTGCGGCGCGGCGGCATTAACCGAGGTATCTGGATGCCCACCCTTTGCCTAGGGGCAGCCATACCACTTTACCACCATTCCACACTCCAAGCCACCTTAAATCAAGAGCATCTCACCCCCCCCTGCTTTCCCCTTTCTCCCATAACAGAAGACACACAGACCATAACATTGGTGAACAATTAGTTGGTCGCAGCTTTATTTATAACATTGCAAACCGGCCCAACATAGGCCAAACAAACGTTCTTAATCAAAACATTCCCCCCCCCCTCCACCTCTCAAATTTCCGGATGATACCCCACCAGCCATTTCTAGCAAAGCGGTGCATCATCCACCCCCCCATTCCCCCTCCGCCCGCCTTGCCATGTTATTAGCAAAGGCCGGCAATTTCTTCCACCGGGCAGAGACCACAACCGTGATGCCTCTCCCAACCTACAGCACTGCCGCTCCCCTGCCAAGCGGCATCCACCTCAAATGCCCCGCCGGGTCGGCGAGCGCCGGCTCGCTACCCCGCCAGCCCAGCTACAATGACCCCCCCCCCACCCATACCCAGCTGCGACGACCCTACCCTTTCTGCTACCATGAGCGAGGGGAGGGTGGGAAGGGACACCTTTTCCGACGGCTGGCCACGCTGCAAAGAGGGAGAGCGCACACCGGCGATCTCCCTCGCGTGCCATTGCTCCACCCCCACCGGCCGGCACCAGCACCAATCAGCAACCACTACGTGAAGATGTAGGTTGCTGGTGCCGGCCGCGCTTCTTCCACACTCTCACCCCCCCGCCCCCCCCCAACACGCCGGACCGCGCTTCTGCCGCCAGAAGGCTGGGCCCCGGGAACCCGGTTACTACCGGCCTCGGGACCCTGCCCTGCGGCGCGGCGGCATTAACCGAGGTATCCGGATGCCCACCCTTTGCCTAGGGGCAGCCATACCACTTTACCACCATTCCACACTCCAAGCCACCTTAAATCAAGAGCATCTCACCCCCCCCCCTGCTTTCCCCTTTCTCCCATAACAGAAGACACACAGACCATAACATTGGTGAACAATTAGTTGGTCGCAGCTTTATTTATAACATTGCAAACCGGCCCAACATAGGCCAAACAAACGTTCTTAATCGAAACATTCCCCCCCCCCCTCCACCTCCCAAATTTCCGGATGATACCCCACCAGCCATTTCTAGCAAAGCGGTGCATCATCCACCCCCCCATTCCCCCTCCGCCCGCCTTGCCATGTTATTAGCAAAGGCCGGAAATTTCTTCCACCGGGCAGAGACCACAACCGTGATGCCTCTCCCAACCTACAGCACTGCCGCTCCCCTGCCAAGCGGCATCCACCTCAAATGCCCCGCCGGGTCGGCGAGCGCCGGCTCGCTACCCCGCCACCGGCACAAGGTAGATCCACTATTCTTGTGCGGCCCCCCCCCAAAGAAAGCTGCGACCAACACCAATATTCCAGGGCCTCCTGCCAGTCATTCAGCAACAAATCCTGACCAACAGGAGCAAGGTGCACACCGTCCAGGCGGTACAGGCCACTGCACCGGACTTCCACCCACGGATGCAACACCTGCCGTCCACCTGTTTGCTGAACCCATCGCCCGATCTGCCTATTGATTTTAATCAGGCCCCGCGACCACCGCCGCTGCGTCCAACAGGTGGGGCGCGGAATTATATCAGACCAGATAATGGCCACATCCGGAAATAGCTCCTGCAGCAGACCAAGGTCCCTCTGAACAACTCGGATGAGCTGCCGGCAAGACCAACTCGCCAAGTCGTTGCCCCCCAAGTGGATCAGAAGCCTGACTGGCCGCCTACGCTGCGCCATCTGTGCATGAACGAAGTCCACGAGCTGCCACCACCGCATTCCACGTTGTCCCATCCAACAGAGGTGAACTCCAGAAGCAGCCAGACCAAGGTGTAGTCCCAGTGGCCTCGACACCGCCCTCCGCTCGGCCCAGTAGACGAAAGAATGGCCGATGATCCACCAGTCGCCGGAGCACACACCATCTGAAAGGACAAAGCGGACTGCCACCAGCACGCAACTCTGAAATAGGAAGAAAACTGTTAGTACCCCCCCCCCCCCCCGGTAACCACTTTGACTCCAGTATAACTGCTAGGAGGCGTCCCAGATCCAACCCGGATGCCGAGGTAGGCAACCTAAGGGCGCACATACCCTTCATACGCTCCAGAGCGCCACCTCCCGATCCGCCAAATGACCGGCCCCTCAAGACCCGCGGCCGCCGCACTCGTGGCCGCTCCGATCCTGAATGAATGCGAAGCAAAACTCCGTTCGTCGTAACCTAAGGACCGCAACGCCAAGCGCAGCACCGCCGTAAACTGGAACTGCGTTACCGGCCTACCGTCCTCATGCAAAAAGAAATAGGAACCTTGCAAACCCGAACGCCTCTGCGAATAACTTCTCAAGGCCTGCACTGGGCACGAGGGCAGGGGGTAGATGGCACTCAATACCACCCAACCCCCTTTACCCGCCTGATCTGTCTTGGACCGTGGGAGGAAAATACGGACTTGAGACCCCTGGATCGTGACGTGGGCAAGCTCGAGACCACCAGGCGCACCCCTCCTGGTGGATCGGGGTACCAGTTCGCACACGCGAAACGCCCCAAAAAAGGCAGTCACAAACAAGGCATGGAACAAAACAGACTCGAAAGGAGAAGCCGCGACGCGAGGTAAGACCTCGCAAATGCGCAGCAAAAGTTCATGGGAAACCGGGAGCCGCCAGTCCTGGGGCCTGGGGTGAGCCCTAGCCCAACCCGCCAAAAGATACCGGACTAAAAAGGAAACCCTTGGGTTCCCCCACCCCGCCGCCTTGCAGAAGAAGGAAAACCCAGCTACCGCGGATGTAACAGCCGTACGAGTCCAGCCCGCCTTCTTCGCCCAAAGCACAAACTGTCCCATCATCCCCTCGGGAACCTTCCCCCCGCCCCAGCCCAAAGTGCTCAGGAATGCACTCACCTGGGAGTAGCCACGCCGATACAGGGCCCACGTACCGCGCGCCACCGACGTAGACAACAATGCCATCAGCTCTGCATTCCAACCTTCCAGAGATGCCCCGGGACCGGGGAAGCCACCTGATCTGCCTCCGGAGCCAACAGCCGGAATTGCGCCCACTGAAAACGGGACAGAGCGTCAGCAATGGAATTCTGGGCCCCAGGCACATGCCGAGCCCTGGCGGTGACATTCATTCGTAAACAGGCCAAAACAAAAATCCTCATTAATGCAGCTACCTTCGGGCACCGAGGCGCATGCCGGTTGATAACCTCCACCACCGCCGGGTTATCACACCAAAAAACTACCCGCCGATCCCGTAAGCGCTCAGGCCAAACCCAAAAGGCAACCACTATGGGAAAGAGCTCCAGAAAAGTAATGTTCCGCATCAAGTCGGACTGCACCCACTCGGTAGGCCACAGCTCGGCATACCACGCCCCTTGACAATAAGCCCCGAAACCAAAACTGCCAGCCGCATCTGTAAACAAATGCAGGTCTGCATTCGACAGCTCAGGTAACTGAATAACCGAGCGACCATTGAAGTCAGCTAAAAAGGAATCCCAAACCCGTAAATCCTCGCGCATCCCTGTCGTCACACGAATTCGGTGGTGCGGGAGCTGGACGCCCGCCATGGCAAGCGACAACTGCCGAGCGAAGGGGCGCCCCATGGGCAGCACCCTGCAAGCAAAAGTGAGATGCCCGACTAAGGATTGCATGACACGCAGAGTGGTCTTGCGCGAAGATCCCACCACCGCTACCATCTTCTGAAGACATGCCACCTTCCGCTCCGGCAAGCGGACAACCATAGCCACAGTATCAATCTCAATCCCAAGAAATGTAAGGCGAGTAACAGGCCCAACCGTTTTATTAGCCGCCACTGGAATGCCGAAGTCGACCGCCAAACGCAAAAAGGTCTCCAGCAATATGTCACAAGTTTTCGCCTGTCCGGGCCCGACGAATAAAAAATCGTCCAGATAATGTACAATAGTATGTACCCCCGTCAATTTACCCAACACCCAGTGCAAGAAGGTGCTAAATGCTTCGAAGTAAGCGCAAGATATAGCATAGCCCATAGGCATGCATTTGTCAAAGTAATACTGTGACTCGAAGGTAAAGCCCAACAAGGGAAAGGACGAAGGATGAACTAGCAGCAATCGGAACGCGGATTCAATGTCCACCTTCGCCAAGGACGCCCCAGCCCCACATTGCTGTACTAAAGCGACAGCGGCGTCGAAGGAGGCGTAACGCATCGTACACTGCTCCCGAGGGATGTGATCGTTCACGGAATCCCCGATAGGGGAAGATAAGTTGTGAATTAACCTAAACTTGCCCGGCTCCTTTTTGGGAACCACCCCGAGCGGGGACACCGTGAACGGGGAAAATGGAGGCTCGCGAAAGGGCCCTGCCACTCGGCCCAGTGCGCACTCCTCCGCAATCTTCTTCCGCACCACCTCGGCAAGAGAGCGCACCGAACTAGCGTTACGCGACCCACCCCCCCGCAGGCAAACCCTGACACAGAATCCGAAAACCTTCCGAAAAACCCTCTAATAACACACTCCATGCCCCCCCCCCGCGGTTAGCCCTGCCATACTCAATCAACCATGGGCGCATGACTTCCACTCTCACGGGCGTGGGAGCCAAAGCCCCGAGACCGCCCTCACTTACCCCCCGCAGGGGCTCCTGCCGCTCCTTTGCGACTGCACTTGATGGCCGCGTGCCCACTGCCACAGAGGGAGCAGGCGTGCTTAAATTTGCAGTCGGGGAACGGGCACGAGGATTTATTGAAACGCCAACAGACGTCCCCGCTCGCAACGCTACCCCTGGACTGAGGTGCCGGGATGGCGGCCGTCCGAAAGGACCGCACTCCCACCGATGACACCGCAGCTCCGGCCTTACTGCCTCCCCCGCCGGCCCCCCCCACGCGCGGCCCCTCATGGACAACTGCGTCAGCCATAAATTGATGTCCTTCGTGCCCCACGATAACTGTTTACTCTCTTCCATCATGTCCCTGAACTCGTCGTCGTAGTTCAGCCAAGCCCACCCTTCCTGCGCCTGCGACGCTGCCAAAATCGTATCACCGTAAGCCAAGAGCGCCCCATACTGGTCCAGGTAATAATGACCCCAAACACTAGCCAGCCGTAAGAAAGCCCGAGTCCAATTCAGGGTGTTGCGAGATGGCTTCCGCACCCGACCCGCTTTTTCATCCTCCTTACGTTTTTTCTTACTCTCCCCGAAGCGCTTCCTGCTCTCGAGAAGGCGGAAAATGTCAATATATCTCCGACGCTTAATCCGGTGCCGCAACTTCCGAGGGACACCCTCCCACAGCTCCGCGCAACGCACCACTGCGGATCCACCGCCCGCCTCCTTCTCCCCCACTGCAACCACCGAATCGGCAGAGGAAACCATTGAGGACGAGGAGGAAGAGGAAGCACGCCGACAGCAACGCCCGTGTTTGCGCTTCGCTGTTTCCTTTCCACCGGCCACCCCAACCACCTCAGGACTTTGCACTCCACCCGCAGAACTGCCCACACCCGCAGAATACTCACCAGCCGCTCGGGGGAGAGGCGTCGACGCAGGAATGTTCTGAACCTCAACCGCAGAACCGCTCCGCTCATCCGCCGAACTTGCGGTGCCCACTCGAACAGGGTCAGCGAGGTCCATTCTGGGCCAATCACTCCGAGGAACCTGAGGCAAAAGAGAAGAGAAGGCGGCAGGCCCTGCCCGCAAAGTGTTGGAAGCAACGCTGGGTCCCCGCCCCAGCCCCACGCTGAGGACCCAAGTCCGCCCACCTCCCAAGCTGCCATCCCCCTACCCACAGGATTTGCGTTCCCGCTGACCCCGCCCCCCCGCCAACCATCCCAGTCACCACTCCACTGCCCCGAACCGCCCCATGCGCCCCACCAAATGGCCAAGGCCCCGGAGCTCCAAAGAAACCAGAATGTGGAAAATGCCCGCCACTGTACCCGGGACTAGACCATCCGGAGAAAGGCGGAGGAGAGGACATTCCGACGGACCCGCCGCCCTCCACGGGAGGCACCCCCGCCCCCAGGACTCGAACCTCTGAGGCTGTGGACCCAGCCCCGGATCGCTCCACCGTGCCAGTCCCCCCTGCCACCTCACCCAATCCCCCGTCACCGCCCTCCGAGCCAGAAGGCCCAGGCACCCCATTCCCAAGGGGCTCAGCCAAAACAGCATGCGCTCTGGCCCGCAAGCGCTACCGGAGCGCGCCCTTGGCGACCTCCCCCTGCCCCGCCCTCCCCGAGGGGCCCGAGACACCGCCGCCCCCGCCACTTCACCAACTGAAGGAACAGGCCTAGGTCTCCCAGTCCCTTTGCCCCTAACGGCTACCCCCCGAGCCCCCACCCTCTTATGTGCGGCCTTGCCAAACCAGCGGGCCATAACTGCACGCTCAGCCCAAGGCACAGAAGTAGGGCCAGGGAGTCGTATTGAGACCACTATGCAACTGTACTAAACAGTATTTAAAACCTGCAGCACTCCCTTAACCCTGGAGCAGCAGTTAGGCTCCTACAAAATTTTTTTTTTTATATTAACTACCCCAGTATAATGGGGTCGCCCTTTGCCTAGCCAGCCAGCAGGAAATTAAGCCCAAAAGGAACCCCACAAAATCACGATTAGCCCCACACCACCAAAAAAAGGAGGCCCACCAACGCGGGAGCACACCCAGAGCCCCCAGCAGCTCGAATAAGCCCCCCAACCCACCCCAAACCGCCAGAGTCCCTGCACACACCTTTTCCGACGGCTGGCCACGCTGCAAAGAGGGAGAGCGCACACCGGCGATCTCCCTCGCGTGCCATTGCTCCGCCCCCCCGGCCGGCACCAGGACCAATCAGCAACCACTACGTGAAGACGTAGGTTGCTGGTGCCGGCCGCGCTTCTTCCACGCTCTCACCCCCCCCCCCCCGCCCCCCCCTAACACGCCGGACCGCACTTCTGCCGCCAGAAGGCTGGGCCCCGGGAACCCGGTTACTACCGGCCTCGGGACCCTGCCCTGCGGCGCGGCGGCATTAGTGCTAAATGGAACGTATTTGTGTATTTATTGCAATCTATTAATCACCTCTATAAGAAGCTTGAAGTGATGTACACACATATAAAATACAAATTAAAAACAATAAAGCATACCAACTTCCATCTCCCATTTTTCTCCTACCCCAGATCTAGTAACAAAGGAGTGACCGTTCTTTGTTGAGGAAGTTGTATTACCTATTTAAGAGTGGTGTGTTTTCAAATTGCTAGTGGTATTACTTTAGGTGAAGAAAAATTCTAGACCATTGCATTTGAAAAGTAAGTTACTTAATAAAATACCTAAAAGCACTGCAATCATTGCAGAGCAATTACAGAAAATAAAGAGGTTATTATCATCTTGGATACTCCCATTCCAACCAATAAAAAGCTGGATGCAAGGAAATTGGACGTAGTGGAAAAGGAGAACGCCAGAACAATCTTGATTATAGAGGTGTCTGTCCGAAGTGACTGTTCTGTGAATTGTGTTGAGAGGAAGAAGATCTTCAAGAAATGCAGTCAGAGACCAAGAAAACGTGGCAGAAACATATCCAGTTATTTCCCATCGTGTTGGGTGCCACAGGCACAGGATTAAGAAGAATTTCCAAGCACACCTTGATAAATTACCCATACACGTTACATCTTACAAACTCCAGAAGGAGGCTCTTTTTGGTACGATGCCAGTACTACACCAAGCATTAGCAGTAAATCTGAGAGGCTGAGGTCATACTCCATATACCCTGGCTTAGAAATTAGGTTCATGACTGTCATGGTATATTTGTATTCCCTACAGGTGATTAAATCATATTTCTTTAATTCTATTGGTTCTTAAGTGAATATTAATTATTTTGTTTTTCCTATTTTACCCTTTTTATGTGCAGGTTGTTGTTCTGCATACGTTTTTTTTTAAATATTTCTTGTATTCTCTTCCCTCATTCTTGATTATTTTATTTAAACTGTAAACCATTTTGGATGGCTTTGTTAAGAAGATGGTATAAAACGTGTATAAATAAATAATAAATAAATAAAGATTTACTAACCTCTCCAAACACCTTCGTTCATTATCATATTCCAAAGGCTATTCATCATAGTCATGCCTTCGTCCCCTTACAGAGGGGCAGATAATTCATGTCTCTTTTCAAATCATCAGACGAAGATACAGTAGCGTCACCTACAGTCTAAGATAGATATTATGACTAATCCTACCCTATAAAACACTCATACGTATAGCCTGTATAATATGAAAATCCGATGTAAATAGTTACCCCAAGTTATCCAAGTTTTATTTCCTGTTACCTGTAAACACTGTTCATTATATGCAACGTTTATATTTTATGCTTTATGTAAACCGCACTGATGTCGAATAGTGCGGTATAAAAGAAATGTAAATAAATAAATATAAATAAATAAATCAGGAACATATTTTCACCAAAATGGTCTAATGACTGGAAGTATTTGACTTCTAATCCATTGCAAATGTACAATCCTATTGGAGGGTATCTGCAATAAATCTTTAGAGACTGAATGTAAGGCATATACTAGCTTGTCTATCCCCCAAATAAGAGGGAACTAACTCATGCTTATTTTTACAAATGTACTTGACTTTACAAACTAGGCACATGTCAAATCTCTATCTAAGAACACCCCCAGATTTCACACCACCAGTTTAACAGTGAAGAAAAGGGGTGATTAATGGAGTTCCTTAGGGATCTGTCTTGAGGTGGCTCTGTTCACCAGCCTTGTAAGAGAGATTGCAAAGGGATTCATTATTATTATAGCTCACACCTTTCTAGTAGTAGGTTCAAGGCAAGTTACATTCAGGTACAATGGCAGTGGAAAGTTACGTGACTTGCCCACATCAACAAGGAGTACCCGGGGGATTAGAACACTAGTATGTCTCGATCCAGTCTGCTGCCCTAACCACTAGGCTACTCCTCCACTCTCTGAAAGTAAAAGTTTGCCTTTATGCAGATAACAGCATGTTTGACTACAAAGTGAACATAGAAACATGATGGCAGAAAAAGACCACATGGCCTTTCTAGTCTGCCGATCCATATCAAATACTAAAGTCCCTTCTTTTCCTTTAGAGATCCTTTGTCCCATGCTTTTTCGAATTTAGATACTGTCCTCAACTCTACTACCTCCACTGGGTGACTATTCCACGGATCCACCACTCTTTCCGTAAAAAAATATTTCACATATTACTCCTGAGTCCGTCCCCTTTCACCCTCATCCTGTGTCCCCTTGTAGCAGAACTTGCTTTCAATCAAAAGAGGCTCTCCTCTTGTGCATTTATGCTATGGAGGTATTTAAACATCTCTATCATATCTCCTCTATCCTGCCTTTCCTCTAATGTATACATATTAAGATCTGTACGTCTGTCCTCATATGCTTTATAACAAAGACCACTAACCATTTTAGTAGCCACCCTCTGCACCGACTTCATCCTATTTGTCCTTTTGAAGGTGTGGTCTCCAGAACTGCACACAATACTCCAAATGAGGTCGCACCAAAGACATATACAGAGGCACTATCACCTCCTTTTTTCTGCTAGTCATTCCTCTCCCTATGCACCCATGCATCCTTCTGGCTTTTGCCATCGCCTGTTCTATCTTAAGTTCATCAGAAACAATCACTCCCAGGTCCGGCTCTTTTTTCATGGACAGAAGTACTTTGCCCCCTACACCATACCACTCCCTTGGATTTCTGCAACCCAAATGCATGATCCTGCATTTTATAACATTAAATATCAGCTGCCAAATTCTTGACCATTCTTCACGTTTTGCTAGATCCCTCCTCATGTTATCTACTCCTTCTTGGGTGTCTACTCTATTGCAGATTTTGGTATCATCCACAAAGAGGCAAACCTTACCCAACAGACCTTCCACAATATCACTAACAAAGATGTTAAAAATAATCGGACCATGGATAGATCCCTGGGGTACACCACTGGTAAACTCCTCCTCAAAGTGGACTCCATTTACTTGTACCCTTTGTCTCATTCCACTCAACCAATTTCTAACCCAGCCGGTCACTTTAGGGTCCATCCCTAGAGTGCTCAGCTTGTTTATAAGTTGCCTGTGTGGAACAGTGTCAAAGGCTTTACTGAAATCTAAGCAAACCAGGGAGGAGTGGCCTAGCGGTTGAGGCAAGTTACCTCAGGCCAGAAAGTCAGGGGTTTGAATCCCACTAGAGGACAGCAACCTTGGACTGGAAGGACTGAGGTTTCTAGTCCCACAGGTGCTCCTTGTGGTCTTGGGCAAGCCACTTAACCTTTCATTGCCCATGTTCCCTGTAAAATAGTTATCTCCAAGTTATAATGCCCTGTTCAATGTAATTTCAGTTTGTTCAATGTAAACCACCTTGATATCATGAAAAGCAGTATATAAGAAATGTTAAATAAAAAGCCACATCTATGTCTCTCCTTGGTCCAACTCCCTAGTCATCCAGTCAAAGAAACCAGATTTGTCTGACCTGCCTCTGGTAAAACTATGCTGCCTCAGATCCTGCAATCCATTGGACTCCAGAAACTTCACTATCCTTACTTTTATCAGCATTTCCAATAATTTACTCACCACAGAGGTTAGATTAACCAGCCTGTAGTTTTCAACCACATCCTTACTTCTGCTTTTATGTGAAGAGACCACATGTGCCTTTCTCCAGTCCTCTGGCACCACTCCCAACCCTAAAGAAGCATTGAAAAGGTCAGTTAGTGAAGATGCTAGAACGTCCCCAAGTTCCTTCAATATTCTCAGATGTATCCCATCTGGTCCCACCTCTTTGTCTACTTTTAGTTTAGCTAGTTCCTCACAAACAAGAAAATCATTCAAGATCCCCATCATTTCTGTTCCTATTTGTGGGTGTTTTCTGAAGTCCTGTTTCTGGTTCTTTATCTGTGAACACAGAACAGAAATATTTGTTAAGCAATCCCGCTTTATCCTCATCAGCTTCTACATATTCCTCCCCTTCACCCTTGAATCTGACAATAGCACTTTCGCACTGCCTTCTTTCACTAACATATCTGAAAAATGTCTTATCTACCCATTTTATTGAATTGGCTATTTCTTCTTCTTTTTGTATCTTTGCTTTCTTGACTACTTTGCTAGCTTCTCTAAGTTCTTCCAAATAGAGATACTTGTTTTTTTCTCTCTGTGATCTCTTGTATTTTATGAAGGCCTCCCTTTCTTTCTTCACCTTTTCAGCTACTTCTTTTGAGAACCATAGCAGCCTCCTTTTCCTTTTACACCCCTAAGGAGTTAGATAGAATGAGAGGTGGTCTAAGAAAACTTGAGGTATGGTCAAATACTTGGCAATTAAAATTTAATACAAAAATTTCAAAATTATGGACTTAGGATATAGAAATTCAAGAGAGCAACACATGATGGGAAACATTTTAGAAGATCTAGGGCATGACTAGACATCTGAAAAGTGCTCATTTTGCCAATAGAACTTCCAGAGGGTCTAGAGGAGATGGTATGCTAATATCCCCAGAACCAGAACTTCCACAATCGTAAAGACAATTTGTAGGTAATGGGGAAACTTGTTTTGTGGTTATCGCATTGCTGAATGCTAGCAGAATGACAGGTTGGGACGTGTTCCCTCTCCAGAATACCATTAAAGAGATTTATTTTATTTATTTATTTATTTATTTTATTTAGCTGTATTTATATCCCGCTTTTCACCGGGTCAAAGCGGTGTAACATTAAACAAGGGGGGGGGGGACAATAATCAGCTGTAGGGGTATGGGCCGTCACCGAGTGGCCGACATTAATGATTTTAACAAAGGTTTGGGACATAGACATAGATATTAAGCTATAGTTTCATTGGTGGGTGTTTGTCTCAGGTCTGAGGTATTCTTGGAATAGTGTGGTTTTTAGTTGTTTCCTGAAAGATAGGGGGTCTTTGTTGTTTCTGATGTGTTTCGAGAGAGAGTTCCAGATGGATGGTGCATATAGTTCGAAGGCTCTGTTGCAGGTTCGTTGATTTCATTTCGTTCTTTTATGGGGGATGGTGAGGGAGTTGTTGGTGGTTTGTCTGGTTTTTCTGTTGTGGGCTGGTCAGGTCAGTAGAGTGCGGAGCCTATTTAGCCATCCCCAATGACATCCATATTGGGTATATTTGTATTTCTGAAACTGTGCCTGAACTTGGATGTGCCCAGTCTTTTTTAAAGAACATAAGAACATACGAAATGCCATACTGGATCAGACCAAGTTCCATCAAGTCCAGTATCCTGTTTCCAACAGTTGTTAATCCAGGTCACAAGCACCTGTCAGGTTCCCAAAAGACGCACAGGTTCCACAATGCTTGTATTGGGGCAAGCAGTGGATTTTCCGGCTCCTCTTTAACAATGGTTTATGGACCTTTCCTCCAGAAACTTGTCCAAACCCTTTTTAAATCCAGCTACACTGACAGCTTTTACTATATCTTCTGGTAACGAACTCCGGAGTTTGATTACTCATTGAGTGAAGAAATATTTTCTCTTATTATTCTTAAATGGGTTACATTGCAGCTTAATTGCATGCCCCCTAGTCTTTCTACTTTTTAAAGGTATAAACAATCGATCTATATTTATCCGTTCCATTCATTAATTTTATAGATCTCTATCAAATCTCCCTTCACCTGTCTCTTTTCCAAGTTGAACAGCCTAACCTTTTAAGCCTTTCCTCATAGAGATATCCTTCTATTCCATTGACCATTTTGGTTGCTCTACTCTGTACTTTTTTGAATTCCGCTATATCCGTTTTAAGATACAGCGACCAGAATTGCACACAGTTGGTCATAGGTGACATCTGTTGTGCCAGGGATTAAATAAGAGTTCCTTAGGGAGAAGATATTCAAATACCTCAAAGATATGAATGCAGAAGAATGAAACCTTTTCCAGAGGAAAGAATGTTCTAGAACATAATAATATGAGACTCCATTTATACAGTATCTTCAAGGGGATGGTGGCAAATGAAACAGTTTCCCAGTGTAAGTGGAGAAGACAAAAATGCTATTGAAGTTCAAGATAACATGGGATAGGTACGTGGGATTTCTAGTTGTGATGAAGTGAATGAAATGATGGGAAAATGAGATGCAAGCTAGACTAGATTCTAAGGCCTTATTCCAGGAATGAAAACAGACAGAGAGGCCGTATGGTCCTTATCTACTACTACTACCACTGATCATTTGTATAGTGCTACAAGACGTATGCAGCGCTGCACAGAGATATGTAAAAGATGGTCCCTGCTCATCAGAGCTTACAATCTAGTCAAGACAGACAACGCAACAGCTGGGGACAAGGATATGTCTAGAGGAATAATAAGGAAACACATAATTGGAGATCACGAGAGAAAAGCGGTCTCAAAGAGGTGTGTTTTAGCCTGGATTTGAACAGGGCCAGAGATGAAGCCTGATGTACCAACTCAGGTAGTTTGTTGCAGGCATAAGGAGCAGCAAGGTGGAAAGATGGAAGCCTGGAGTTGGCTGTAGAAGAGAAGGGCACAGATAGAAGCGATCTGCTGTCACAGTCTCTGTTTTTATCAAAAATTTCAAAAGCCATATTCGATTCATACATTTTCATAACTAATCTTTCTTAGTGAATACTATTTTTATACAAAACATGATTAATTTTGCTTTCAAAGAAAATATAAGTATGCCTTTAAAAAAAATTTGCAGTACAAGGCTACAATAGTCTTATTTTCTTGTTGAGTAGAAGAAACTGGAAGGCATGCCAGCTGGTTTCTCATGTGTCATAAAACCTTGAGTTGAGGCCTTTTGATACTGCAACACATATGGTATTAAATTCTCACCTGCAGGTATGGTTATTCAATCTTCAGGAACCTTGATTCAACCTATTAATCTTTCTGTTCTTTGAATTTCGTATAAGTGCCCAGTCTCTGACATCTTGCACAATGTTTGTAGCTTTATGATTAATGGAAAATCTTCTTATATTGTAATAACGACACCACTTTAGACCTAAAGAACTTGCTACTCGGCTTTTGTTTTTATTGATAATTAAGCTCTGCAACATGAGTGGTGAGGTATGATGAGTGTTCCGACTGTTTCTAGTCTGCCTTTTCACCCCATGTCTTGTAAAATGGTATTTTACGACATCAAAATGAACTAAGAGAAGGCTGGCAGCATACTGAGACTATATGAATGAATACCAGGAGCAAGGAGCTATGGAAACCGAAGGCCACATTTTCAACGTGTATACAAAGCCATAATAAAGTGCACTTAAAGAAATGTTCATTTTAAAACTTTCCAGAAGCCTATGGTTATGTGATTCATTTAGGAATCCAGATGTGTGCACAAGTGTGCATCTACAGCCTTTATCTGTACTCCCACGGAATTGATAAAGGGCTCATTTCATCTGCTGCATTTAGTATGGACATTGTAAAAGTCCTTTCTGTATCTAAACAGTAAAACGAGACCAATTTTTATTTTAAATATTGGAAAGACAAAAACATCAAGGACTCTAGTTAGTAAGCTGCGTTAGGTGGCTAACAACACACAGCAATTTCTGCATTAACCACCTAGCTGGTAATTTTATAAAAGGGCACTTAGGTTTAGAGAGCAAGAAGGCACCTATTTTTAGCTTATTTTATAACTACTAGCTAAAATCCAGCAGCAATCATGGCTGCATTGAAGTCCTGAACATTTATATTTGCTCAGAAGCAGTCATACGTGCATAGAGTACACAAGTAGATTGATGTATTTTATAGTCAACGCCCTTACTCATTACTCCACCCAAACCATGCCCCGGCAATGGCTACATGAAAATTGTACGTACTTGCACCATAGTGTGTACTTTTCTACAGGAATAATTTTATATGTGTATTCTGCAAAAAGTGCTGTATAAAATCACCCCCCCCCCCTAATGTGAAGGGGGCATGGAACGGGCAGCGAATGCACCTTACAGTTAACACTGAGAGCTTACCTTGCATTAACTGTTAACACAGCAGATAATGTGGCACAAATAACACCATCTTCAGAGCTGTAGCCAACTGCATTGTGTTATCTGCCTTCATTTAAGGCATGTTAAAGGAATTTCTTCTGCATTGATTGGGAAAATGTTCCAAACGCCCCAATAGTTAATGCATTGAATTTGTGTTAATTTTGGTCATTAGCATGCAAAACCTTACTATTCTTTAGTAAACAGGGTTCAAAATGTTTCAAAATTCTGTTATTGGTACCAAGATCCACTGGAAGATATTTTGTCCCAGCTTTGTCCTTTCTAAAAAAAAGAGTCCTGTCATTTTGTCCTGTGACCAATACTTTCTGTCTGTGCTGCTTAACTCTAGAGGAGCGTGGTAATACTCAAGGGAGCGAGCTGCAACATAATTACAGATTATGCTAAACAAAAGAACAGTAAACAAGTGCTTTAGAAACCAATAAAAGGTTATTAAGTGTATGCTGAAGCTGAAGTAATCAACAGCACTGGGCCAAAGCTGTTAGCATGGGCTGATTTCTGTATTAACAGTGAGTTGTGCATTGCGATGGTAAAGAAGCAGAGAGTGGGCTTGCACAGTTAGTACCCAGATGCACACTGCATGCTACCTTGTGCACGTGAAGAAGTGGGGGACAAGCATATTGGTTGACTGAAATTACAATTGGCATGCCAATTGCATCTGTATTTGGGGGACAAAGTGCTTTAGTTGGTAGTGCAGACTTTAGTGCAAGGGGTGTTGGACTACTGTAATGTGCTCTACGTAAGGATGCTGCATAGAGTGGTTTGGCGTTTGCAAATGGTGCAAAATGCAGTGGCGTGGTGGGTGCAAGGCAATGTGAGAGTGTGCATCCCTTGCTGTCGCACCTACATTGGTTGTTGATTCGATCACATTGTAGATTTAAGCTGTTAGTGATCATGTTCTGGGCTTTAGTGGATGCCATCCTGGATATCTGACCAACATTTTACATTGGTATGACCAATCTAGGCCTTTATGCTCCTCGCAGGAGCGGTTGTTGGCAGTTCCTGGTCTTGAGTTCATTCATAAGACTCACTGGTGCGTACGGATGTTCCAAGTGGTGACACATGAATATTGTAACGCTCTACCTTGGGAACTTCAGACCCAGTCATCAGTGTTGGGTTTTCATAGGTTGCTGAAAATCTTTCTGTTTACTGGGGACTAAGGTATGGTTGCTTGGTAGGGTCATTATGTTTATTTATCTAACAGGTTTTTCATACCATTTTATCATTCCAGTCAAAGCGGTTTACATTATAACTTAAACTTGATAATGTATATTAAACGGGGACATTTATAACTTGGATTTTTCTGAGGCAATGGAGGGTTAAGTGACTTGCCCAAGGCCACAAGAAGTGTTAATGGGAATAAAACCCTGGTCTCTTGGTTCCCAAGTCAGTGCTCTAACCATTAGGCTTTGTATTTATACTTTTAGTTGTACACCCTTTTGATTGACCGGTCAAACCGAGGTATAAATTTTTGTAAATAAATAAATATGTGGCATTCAGTGAACATTTGATAATAGTG
This sequence comes from Ichthyophis bannanicus, assembly GCA_033557465.1. Classification (NCBI taxonomy): domain Eukaryota; kingdom Metazoa; phylum Chordata; class Amphibia; order Gymnophiona; family Ichthyophiidae; genus Ichthyophis; species Ichthyophis bannanicus. The sequence goes on from CM066032.1 coordinate 1,417,365,609, forward strand.
CATGCTGCCACAACATGTTAGAGTTCTGTTCTGTGTAGTAACTATGGGGAACACAATGGCCATGCCTCCAGGGCCGCTTCAACCCCTTATGGGGCCCTGGGCAAACTTTGAGAATTGGCCCCCTCAGCAAAAGAAAAGGGCATGGCCATGATTGTGACCTAGATGCAAGTTGTCTGCCTGTGATCAAGGCTGCTTTTACCTGTGGGCACCAGGACAGTTGGGCCCCCATTGTGCAGGGGCCTGGGGCATCTGCCCCTTCTGCCCATAGGTAAAAGCAGCACTGCATGCCCCCAGCAGTTAGCGCGCAGCGGTTGCAATTACTTGCTTTAGTTTTAGTGTGCTAGGGTTTAGCATTAAACGTGAGTTAGCTGCTAAACCCTAGCACACTTTAGTAAAAGGGCCCCCAAAATGCAAAGAGTGGTAGTACCTTCTAAACAATCAATTGCCATATCTTTGCCCATGAGCATCGCATAGAGCTACCCTATTTTTTTTTAATTAGTGTAAAATAAATGCACTTCTCCATGGCAGTGATTGTGGCTATTTCTAAATTTCTAACAAGAACATTAAAACCACCAAAAGCTTTCCTTCAGACTTTGGTTAAGGCATGGAAAAGTGTTTGCTTAACACTTGCTAATAGCTTATATCGCCCTATGGATATGACTGTCATTTGCTGCATTAATACTAGCTTCTTTTGTCTATATTGGACTTCATAATCCAAGTCTGAATGTCCTTCATATACCATCTAACACAAATAAGTGTTTACCTGGATTATAGTTACACTGAAGATCATATTTCTCTAGTTGCAAGAAAATTATTTGAGTCGGGGGGGGGGGGGATGTCAACTGCAATAAGCAGTTTGTGGTCAATGTCCATAATTTTTAATAAACCATAGCCCACTGAACTCTATGAAGCCAAATATAAAGCCCAAGGTCACTTTTGTACTTTGTTCCTAATAATTTCATATTTTGTCAGTGTTCTTGAAGTTATGCCATGGGTTGCCATCTTTGTTCATAACCTTGTATTAAGAATATCCTCCAACCACATCTAGAGGCATCAGTAGGCACTTCTGCTTAGCCCCTAGGTACATGACATTTTTATCCTCCAACCACATCTAGAGGCATCAGTAGGCACTTCTGCTTAGCCCCTAGGTACATGACATTTTAACACAGACATATTCAGTTATGTTTAGTTTAAGACACTGAGGTTAATTCTATAAAGCTTTTTCCACATGGAAAGTAAAAAGTAGGCATTTCAAAAGATAACACCTACTTTTATGTGATCTACACATAGTTGCTCCTGACAATATAGTTTGCAAAGAGCTGGAGCAGAATCGCAATGTATACAAGTATGTCACAAAGTCAAATTATCCTCCACATGTGTATAACAGAGCGCCTAAGTTAAGCAGCCTTTTTACTTTTTTGTGCCATCAAGTCAATGCTGACTCCTGGCAACCCAGCAGCCCCTCTGTTTTTTAGGCAAGGTATGACTGAAAGTGGATTTCCAGGCCTTTTCTTCCAAGGAAATGGAGGGTAAAACAACTTGCCCACAGTGACAAATAGTACCAGTGGGAATTACAGCCTGGTTGCTTGGGTATGAGGCTGTTGCTCTAACCACTAGGCTACTCCTCCACTCAAGCACCCATAGCATGTGTATTTTAAGCCTATTTTATAAAGACAAGTAGGCGTCTACTTGTCTTTATAAAATACTACTCAGGGGTATGTTTACTAAACCGTCTTAATGTCGCAGTGGTGGTATTATCACGCGATAAGTGATGTTATCGCGCGATAATGTAACATTATTACGCGATAACGTCACTTAGCGTGCGATAACGCGGCTGGGGCATTAAGGCACACTAACACTGTGAAATCCGGCTCTAAAGGGTTGAGTAAGGCTTCCCAGAGGGTGGAGAGAAGGGGTCAATGGGCGGAGAGTGGGAGGGGAGAGGCTCCAGGCACACTAATGCTGTGAAATCTGGGTCTGAACACTCCTATTCAAATCCAGGATAAAATCCAATCTCTTTTGGGTTGTTTTTGGATCCTGAATCCTCATTCTGCTGTTTACCACCCATTTCTTTCTTAATCATTTCCCCTTAGTTTTACCCTAGTCCCCTGTTTTTGTGTTTGTCTTTCTGTCTTGAATAGATTGTAAATTTTGGGGTATGTTTACTAAACCGTCTTAACGTCGCAGTGGTGGTATTATCATATGATAAGTGACGTTATCACGCGATATTCGCGCAATAACGTCAATTATCGCATGGTAACGCAGCCGCGGCATTAAGGCACACTAACGCTGTGAAATCCGGGTCTGAAGGGTGGAGTAAGGCTTCCCAGAGGGAGGAGAGAAGGGGTCAATGGGCGGAGAGTGGGAGGGGAGAGACTCCAGGCACACTAATGCTGTGAAATCTGGGTCTGAACACTAACGCCAGTGAAACCCTCGCATTAAGGCACATTTGCAGGAAAGAGAAACCATTTCAGTCAGCAATGTACAGCAAAGGCAGGGAAACCCAGAAAACGTGATAGTGGTGATACATGTGCACAGAACAAAAAGGCAAATAAACATAGAAAATGACCTGAACCACATTTAAAATTCCAATAACCAAGCTGGTCAAAAGTGATATTAATGATAAACATAAAGCAACACCACTGACAAAGCTCAAAAAATAAGATATCATGTTTGGAAGGGTCTATTCTCTGTCCCCCTATAAAGTGAATGATCCCACATTGAAATAGTGCTGATCAGGGTTTCTTCACGTCTATATTAGGCAGGTTTGTTATGGCGTGCACATGTGCAGTAACAGCAGAGTGGGCACATAGGAAAGGGCAACTGTACTGATGCTGTAAATGGGATATAGAGGGCTGCAGGTGGCACATGCTGTGGTCCAGCTGGGGCACAGTGCGTGTTAGGCAGATGCCTAGGTGGCACATAGGGATGCCAAAACTGTACAGCAGCAAGACAGCAACTGACGAGGGTCCAACATGGGCACGAGTGTGTGTCCCACAGTGTCACAGGGGAGATTATCCAGCAGGTACCCCCCAAGGGCACATAACATTGGCAGGCGGTGTGGGGGGGAAGCGCGCATATCCATGTAGGCACCCCTACCTGAGAACCCACACCATAGGCAGCTGCCTACCGGCATACTGGATGGCCTGGGACTGCGCACCACCAGTACCACTGGCATAATGGCATGGCAGCATGTTGGCGGAGGGGTGCTGGTGGCAGAGGGGGCAGTGGCATCTTCCCACAGCAGACCATGGCCTAGCCCCGTATAGATGGGTGCCGTGCACTGCAACAGACAGAGTCTGTCTGACGAACAGTCATGGTATCCCCAGGGAATAAACTGTCCCTATGGCAACAGTGTGGTGCAATACACACAGCCAGTGTGTTCAAAAGCAGAAGGTCACAAGTTCAAACCCCAGCTGTGGCTCCAGCCAACCCTTTCCCCACATTTTACCCAGTACTAAACCGTGGTAATAAAGATGGAACCTTTATTGCAGATAACATAAACATGCCTGAAATGCCTATATTTTACCCTACAGAGCACAGACACCATAAACATGTGCAATACCTAGAGCAGAGTTTCCCAACTGCAGTCCTGGAGGGCCAAACACCATTAAGGTGTCATGCTTTCTCTAATACATATGCCTGTGCTGCATTTTATGCGCCGCCCCTCATGGTATGCAAATGTATCTCATGCATATTCATTAGGGACAGCATGAAAATCCGAACAGTGTTTGGCCCACCAGGACCGGAGTTGGGAACCTCTGCCCTGGAGCAGTGGCCAACAGGGCATAAACACCCACACCCACAGGCTCTACTATCCAAAGCCTCATGGAGAGTCAGGCTGTTGGGCCCTGCGTGCAGCAGCATCTCCCAATACTAGCACTTGCATACCTTAGCAATGCCGCCCTAAACCTGGGGATACGTTACACATATATCAAAAGGTTGCTATGATTAATGGCAGATAACAATTCCTAAGTTAAGCACAATTTGCTGATAGAGCTGCATCATAGCAACTTTTCTGATATCTGTGGAGTGTGTTTCAGTTTTGGTTTCTTACAGTGTTTACCACCCCGGGGAGTGACCCCAACAGTATTGCGTACCATAGCCATGCCTGCACCGTGCCCAGGACTGGTGTGGTTGCCAGGGCTGCTAAAAGCCTCTATATTTGCACAATGCTGGCATAGGTGTGGGAGTGTGTGTCTGTCTATCCAGTGTGTTATGGCTGCCTACACCTTACTCAGCCCACACTGCTTGCACTGTCTCCAGTGTAAGCCTGCCAATATGCATACTGAGGAGCAAGGCACTGTGGGTATGGGCCGGACAGGGCAGCCTGGGCAGGAGGCATCTGCACAGGGTGTAGGGCAATAGCTAGGGCATTGTAGTGCCCGACCACCAACTGCACGGACAGAGTGGCCACAGCATGGCATGCTGGAATGTCACTCTCACCCTGACTGAGCAGTGACCAAGGCATGGCTAGGTTCCCCCATAGTACCATATAGCACTTCTCTCAAGTGATATTTATGGTTTTCCTTTTCTGGGGCCCAATCACTGACATAGCTCCGTGGTGTGTGCGCCAGATCCCACAGCAAGGTGCACAGTGTTTCTTCTGGAACATGCACTATGTATGTGGCAGCAGATTGTCTGTAGCTAGCATGTGTATGGCTACAACACCCTGCAGGATGCAGCAGGTGCACACTGACTGCCCTTTGCTGTTGAATGTCAGAATGTAGTGGGGGACAGCTTAGCTGACCAGTTGCTGCCAGTGGTCGAATTCCATGTTCATATCTGCATCAGCTCTCTGTTCCTTAGTTGGCTGGGATTTGCTGAACCCACAGTCTGTCATCATTTAGCTCAACTGGCCCTACTGGAAACAATAATAGTGTGTGTTTGTTGTGTCCAGATCATGTTCCCCACCCTGACCCACAGAGGGTGGGCTTGCTCTGTATATTATTCTCATGTGAGTCCAGACACACCCCTGCTCCAAAAACAGGTGTCCATGGCAACCTCACTCTATATGCATTATGTTGCGAGCATCTTGGTCCACATGTGCTATGCATCAATGGCATATAGGAGTGTACATAGAAAACAGACAAGGCTGTCTGCAAAGAATACCCCATACACTGCCAATGATGGTGAACTGCAGCAAAACCTACTGCAAACAGCCTGGGTACCATGGACCTGGTGCTGTCCCCACGACTTTACTCTCAGGGTGATCACAGAACACGCACAATGGCATGGTCAGTAGGCACACTGTAACAGTAACATGCATGCTTGGTCCCCCTACCCAGTTGATGTGCTGCAGAGTTGCAAACCCCTATCTGGTGAGCAGATGTAGACTGCTGATCTGCATGTGCATTGCATCATGGGTACCCTTGGTGCTAACTTATCCTGGTAGCCACACAAGACAGTGTGTCTGTTGACCTGCACTGGTTGAGTAGCTAACAATAGTTTAATTACAACCAATAATGTTGCAGGACAATGGTGAATATACTGACCTCAGTGGGAGAGGTCATGGGTTCAATACCCCAGTGGACCTGTATATTGATGTATCAGGATGTATAGGATATAGTGTATTATCATCACATCAGAGCATGTTACCACATGACTATATGTCCAAAAGTGTGGCCAGTTGCATGCAGTGGTTATGTTGGAAGAGTGGCATGGGCTGCAGGTTGCTAGATCAGCTGGTGAGCTGTATACAAAGTGCGTCCGTCAGTATAACTGTCAGAGGATACGGCTGTCTATGCATTTAGCAGTCTGACATAGATCTGAAATCCGTGTGCACATCCCAAAACACCTGCAGCTCAATTGGCCAAACCAAGGTGCCCTGTAAAGTGCCCTAGCTGTGTCCGTACACTAGCCTGGTAAGCAGAGTAGAACGTGTATGTAGATGACCTGGTGTAACTGTGTAGCCAGCCATTGCTATGTGAAAAGGCATAGTACACCAGTTAATACAATGCCCTCACAGCCAGTGGTGATGGGTTTGAGAACCCAGTGTGCTGAGATAAATGCATAATAAACAAATTGTGGTGAGAAATGTCAGGCACAGCACTGCAATGTGTGTCTACAGCATAGATCTTTATATATATGGACGGTGCCACCGTTTGCTGTGTACCAGCCGCGGCACAGGCAAGGACACGTTGCTAGCGCACCTTAATGATGCGTGGAGGGGCGTATGCGTGCATATGCGACGTGCGTGCGTGATCAAGGCATTGCTGAAAATGGTGACTCCGTCTAGAAAGCCTGCTTTTACCCGCAGGGAGCTGCGCCACCTTGCAGGGCTGATCTGCACTAGGCAGAGAAAACTATTCACTGGCTCCTCCAAGCGGCAGGACCTCAGGCACGTAAGGAGGGCCTGGGACCGCGTCACCAGGCGTTATAATCGTCTTGCTGACTACCCACGTGAGGTAAGTGTATGGGGACAGGTCAGTATATCCATATACATATCCAGTGTTGATTGTAGCTGTGTATACTGCTGTGTGTAGGCATTCTATCTCATTTATGTTTCTTAGTTAAACCCACGTGATATACCGCCTATTTATCACATCAAAGTGGTTTGCCCTATCCCCAGGAGGCTAAGGACCTGATCACAGAGGTCCAGATGTCAGCCTGGTGTTATGGCAGCTGCTGCTGTTGGTGTGTTAACATGCACCCTAACACAAGGAGCCCCTAGATCTGCCTAAAGAGGTCTGGTAAACAGCATGCTGATATGTTAGGTTCTGCAGTTGTAGGGTCACACATCTGCCCTATCCCTAGGGGGTCCTGATACTTGTTCAAAATGGTCTGTCAATCACCCTGGTGATATGGTTGTGTGTGCATTTGCAGGTTTAAACATCTGCCCTACCCCCAGGAGTCCTGAGACCTGCTCAAAGTGGTCTGTCAGTCACCCTGGTGGTATGGTTTATGTTGCTGTTGCTGTGTTATAATCCACCCTACCCCCAGGAGGCCTGAGACCCCATCAAAGTGGTCTGTCAGTCACCCTGGTGATATGGTTCATGTTGCTGTTGATGTGTTATAATCCACCCTAACCCCAGGAGTCCTGAGACCACTGTTCCCTCTAAGCTGTGCGCGTGTGCGCGCGCACACACCTCGCCGAGCGAGCGCACATACTTTACAACAGAGCGCACAAAAATTATGGTTCTTATTCTGATAGAAAACAACACAGACATCTTAAAATTTAAAAGTTGTTGTGTATTTATGGTTTTCACAAGTTCCACACTATTTTCTAGTGCAATCAATGTGCTGTACATACTGTATTCTGACATGTAATCAAATTTTAAAGTATATAATGCCAAGTGTCATTATGTGGCGCACAAAAATTTATCCTTCCTTCAAAAGCTGCACAGCTGATATTTTATGCGCACACAGCCTACAGAAAATTAGAGGGAACATTGCCTGAGACCCTATCAAAGTGGTCTGTCAGTCATCCTGGTGGTATGGTTTATGTTGCTGTTGATGTGTTATAATCCACCCTACCCCCAGGAGTCCTGAGACCCCATCAAAGTGGTCTGTCAGTCACCCTGGTGGTATGGTTTATGTTGCTGTTGATGTGTTATAATCCACCCTACCCCCAGGAGTCCTGAGACCCCATCAAAGTGGTCTGTCAGTCACCCTGGTGGTATGGCTTATGTTGCTTTTGCTGTGTTATAATCCACCCTACCCCCAGGAGTCCTGAGACCCCATCAAAGTGGTATGTCAGTCACCCTGGTGGTATGGTTTATGTTGCTGTTGATGTGTTATAATCCACCCTACCCCCAGGAGTCCTGAGACCCCATCAAAGTGGTCTGTCAGTCACCCTGGTGGTATGGTTTATGTTGCTGTTGATGTGTTATAATCCACCCTACTCCCAGGAGTCCTGAGACCTGCTCAAAGTGGTCTGTCAGTCACCCTGGTGGTATGGTTTATGTTGCTGTTGATGTGTTATAATCCACCCTACCCCCAGGAGTCCTGAGACCTGCTCAAAGTGGTCTGTCAGTCACCCTGGTGGTATGGTTTATGTTGCTGCTGCTGTGTTAAATCCACCCTACCCCCAGAAGTCCTGAGACCTGCTCAAAATTTACTTTAAACTCAAAGTTTTAAAACAACTACGCCCTCTAGTCCACCTGCAAGATTTCCTAAGCATTATTCAAGCCATTATCACCCCACATTTTGACTTCGCCAACCTCTCCCTACTAGGCACAACAAACCAAAACATCAAAAGACTCCAACTGGCTCAAAATGTGGCTGCCAGAACTATAATGAAGGTTCACCCTTTCGAGCACATATCACCCTATCTAGCCAAGCTACACTGGCTCCCCATTCAATGTAGAATAAACTATAAACTAATAATAACCACTTTTAAAGCACTAAATAACACTGCCCCAGAAACCCTAAATAAACTAATCACTAAAGACACACCCCATAGTGCACATAGAAGAGGCAACGCCAATAAACTAAGAATTCCAAAAGAATTTACTAAGTCCAAAAAAACAACAAATAAAAAGGCATTCTCCCATGCAGCCCCCACGCTCTGGAACTCGCTACCCAATGAAATCAGAGCCATAACTGACTTCAAAGATCTACGCAAAAACTTAAAAACACACCTTTTTACCTCCTACTACGGCAGGTTAGCTAACACTCAACTTCTATATGAAAAGGGATAAAATACACAACACAAGTAGATCAACACCGCAAGGCCTAAAGATATCTTGACCTCAATACTGCCTATTATGCTTATACTGTTGAACTTCTCCTACTATATCTGTACATAGTTTATTGTACATAGTTCCAAATAGTTTAAAAGTTTAAAAGTTCAAATGTTAATTGCACATAGTTCATGTTATTGTTCAATGTAAAAACAGAAATGCTTCTCTGTTTACCTAACTGTTTTATGTAAACCGCACCTGATCCTCGGAAGGTTGCGGTATAGAAAAATTTGTTAAATAAATAAATAAAAATAAATTAAGGACCCAAGAATTTTATTTATCACCTGGTAGGCCGTGGTCCTCACTTCCGCTGCTCTCCTTTGATAATCCACCCTACCCCCAGGAGGCCTGAGACCCCATCAAAGTGGTCTGTCAGTCACCCTGGTGATATGGTGTATGTTGCTGATGAAGTGTGCTAAGACACCCTACCCCCAGGAGTCCTGCAAAGGTGGGTGTGGCATCTAGATATTGTGGTAGGTTATGCCGGGTTAGGTCACACATTTGCCCTATTCCACGGAGGCCCAGACCTCATTACACACGTCTGTTATGGATCCTGATGGTATGGTAGGTGCAGGTGTGAATGTGCTGTAAACCACCCCACCCCCAAGAGCACTGAGACCTGATTACGAAGGTCTGTAACAAATCCAGATATCATTGAAGTGTACGCAGTTTCAGGTCACACATCTGCCCACTCCCCAGGAGTCCTGTACCTAATTGCAGAGGAACATTATAGATGCTGGTGGAAGGGTACATGCACCTGTTGGGGTTTCACAGCTCTGCCATAACCCCAGACAGGAGCACAGATGTTAATAGGCCAGCTAGTCAGCCACAACTGCCCTAATCATAGGAGGCCCTAGTTATGACCATAGAGGTAAAGTAGAAAGCCAAGTGTCATGGTATTGGTGCCTGGCAAGGTGCACAGGGCCACCCACCTTCCGCTCTATATCAGAACACATCACCCATACGTGGTAGGATATCATGGTGCCATGGTGGGTGTGTCGGATGATGTGTGTAGGTCAGGCAAACACACATGTGTTTGCCATACCACACAGGGAGTTAGGGAGGACCACCCCTGGACACCAGCATGGCCAAACCACACGTGGCATGGTGCTGCCATGTCATGCAAGGAGAGCATAAGAACAGGGTATGGGGTGTCCAGGGTGTTACGCACAGTACACATAGGTGGCCCTGCACACATGGCCAGACCCACAGCCACACATGCAGGTGGCACTGGCAACAGTTACTAGAGGACACACTGGCCAGAGGAGCAGGAGCAGCACGATGCTGCTCACAGAGATGTGTGAGATATATGGTCATTAATGCTCCCACACATTGCTTTCACCCCCAGGTAGAGGACCGACGGAAAAAGGGTCAGGAGTTGCGGCTGCACTGCCCGGAGGTCCTTGCCCGCCTCCAGAGGGGGGTGATGGCACGACGTGGAGGTGAGTGTTGCGGCCTCTGCAGCTCAGTACAGAACGTCACAGTGGCCCACCAACCTGTGCGCAGCCAAACTATGTACATTTGGTATGTGACTCACATGATAGTGTGCTAATGACTGTCATCCCCCACAGAGGATGCTCCTGCTGGCGAGGGCCCCTCAACATCAGGGCACACAGCAACACGCCCCACTGCACAACACCGGACAGAGGAGGAGGAGGCAGAGGAGGAGGCGGAGGAGGAGGAGGTGGCAGAGGCAGCGGAGGCGGTAGAGGATGATGGAGGGGGTAGAGGGTGGGGTGGGAGGGGAGGGTGAGAGTGTGTGTGATGCTTTGGGGGGTGAGGAGGAGGAGGAGAGCATGGAGGGTGGGTGGGAGGTGCCAGGGGGGGAGGAGAGAGGTGTTGAGGGGAGGAGTGTGGGAGGAAACACAGGACAGCACAGGGCACTGTGGGTCCCTGCCAGCCGCTGCATGTGTGTGGCAATGGTGCCCATCTGGGTGTAGCTACGCCACCCATTGCCACAGACAGGTCCCATGCACATGCCACCACACAGACACCTGGCACCTTGTGTGTATGTGGTGGCAGGTGCGTCCAAAACCTGTATGTGGCAATGGAAGGTGTGGTGCAACGCCTGTGGACCCAGGACCACACCATCCAGTGGCTGACAGGTTCCATTCAGTGGATGGCTGCCGAGATGCAGCATGTGGTGGGTAGGGGCATCCCAGGAGCATGTGAGGGTCCCGGTGGCGCCCACACTCGTGCCCTGTGCTGTCCTGTCTCCCGGGACCCAATATGGGGGATTTTGTATACGCTACATGTTGTATATATGTTTTTAAATACAGTTTTGTTACTACATCACAATGGTCATTTGTCTCCCTTACAAACAGACTGTTGACGTGAGCATGGGACATGTGTGTAGATCCCTATGCGTATGTGTGGTAGACATAGGTAACATACATGGACCACGTAGTTGTGGGGGCTGCCCATGTGCATAGGCGTCTGTGTCCCATGGTGCAATGGGTAAGCTTTGGCAAGGTTTAGAATCTGAACTTCTTGCTTTTTTCCAATGGGTAAATCAACTTGACAGCAATATTAAGTTTACGTTCGTCTATCATAATAACACAATGACATATTTAGACGTTAATATCACCAGAGGGATAGGTTGTTGGAATACATCCATTTTCAGGAAACCCACTGACAGGAACACACTCCTGCATTACTCAAGTGTCCATCCTCGGTCTTTAAAGGAAGGCCTTCCATTTTCTCAATATCTCCGTATCCGAAGAAATTGTTCGACGGATAAAGAATTTAAGAAACAAGCTCGAGTATTAACGGCTAATTTTCAGGAAAGAGGGTACCCTGTTCAAGTGATAAAACGTGCGTACAAGAGAGCATTATATAATAATAGGAATTTACTCCTCGTTCCATCCTCGCATAGGGCAGCGGTTGAAGGTGAACATATCAATTTGATCACCAGGTTTTCCCCCCTTAGTCGAGAGATTCAGAACAGTATACGACGGCATCAAAATGTTCTCAATACCATACCAGGATTAGAAAGGAAAAAATTGCGTTGTGTCTGGCAGAGACACCGCAACTTAAAGGACTTAGTGAGCCCTACTGTTCTCCCTAAAATAGTGAGTGAGCCACTGCAGAAGGGACATTATCAATGTGGCACATGTGATATATGCCCGGTAACGCTTGAACTTACATCTTTTCAATATCAGTCAAGAAATTATACCATCTCATCTTCTACTACATGTGATTCACAAGGGGTAGTATATGTCATTCAATGCCCTTGCGGTCTTTTTTATGTAGGTAAGACTCTTCGTACCTTTCGGATACGAATGAGAGAGCATCGAAGTAAATTACGCTGCAAGTCACTGTCAGCCCCTATAGTCCAACATTGTTTGGATAATGAGCATAGTTTTGAACCGTTACGATGCTTTTGCATAGACCGGCTAGTACAAGCTTACGGAGGCAAGTCTTTCGATCAAACACTCATTTTAAGGGAGCAACGCTGGATCCATAAATTGGGTACAGTGGCCCCTACTGGGTTGAATGCGATGATTGAGTGGTCGGCATGCCTATGAGAGAGGTGATTGGGAGTTCTGAGAGCTGTATAGGATAACGTTTGAGTAGTGATTCAAGCCTCTTGCTACCGCCCCTTAGTGGCAGGAGTCACCATAGATTCATTAAATAGGATTCGGAAGTTAGGTTACGCATGCGCGGCGTCTTTTTGATGTATATGAGAAGGAACGTCGGATTGACGATTTGTGTTAGACGCGGGCAGCATTGTTGTAAGTTTTCCTTTTTCACTAGTTGGTGTTTTAGTTGCATAGATTTTATGTAATAATTTGGTGGTCACACGAAGGATAATATATTGTTCTATTCTGTTTGTTCATAGGATCCATCACAGATCCCCTGAAGAACCCGAATAGGAGAAACGCAATACAAGCGCTGGGGGATTAGCGTCGGGATCAGGATCATTGAAATAGCACTAGAATGCTGTACATTGTGGATAGTGGCATTGAATTTTAGGAACGAGTAATCACCCACACATGTTACACTTTGATAACCATATATTAATGGGTGACTCCGTGATACCATAGTTCTATAATAGCCACAGCCACATGTGCTGATGATCGCAGTGGAGGTCGTTGATGTGATGTAGTATGATGGTTCCTGAGTTGAAGTTGAAGTTTCATAGACCACCCTGCGATATTTTATTAAAGTTCTGTGCACAATAAGAGAAAATAGGAAACAGAGCAAATATAGATTTTTTATGTGTATTTGTTGTTTTGAACGTGATATTATTATTTTTTCCGTGAGGATACGTTCAGGAAGAGACCAATATTGCCCCTGTAATGTGCCAATGTGTAGTGTGTCCCGACAGCTATGGTCGCATGCATGCTGCCTGTGATGTGTGGGTACCATATCTGATGCACCATGCTCGTAGGGGAATAGTGGGGATGGCAAGCAGCAGGTATGTGTCAGGAAGGATGAGATGGACTGCTATACCCAGGAGGGTCAAGACAGGTGGATGTTGGTCTGGAGGGGGAGCAGAGGCTCACTACAGGTGCAGGGGGAGAGTAAACAACTGTCTGTAGCTAGTTACCTATGTCTGCCTGTGTCTTATACAAACATCTACAGCTAAACAGCCACGTAGGCTCTGGTGTGGGTCAGAGGGAATGGCACACATGTGGGTGGGGCACTGGAGAGGATATGGGGTGTGAGAGACTGACTGATCTGTAAAACATACATGTACCACCATATACATATTACTGCCTAACTGGAGAGGTATGATATACCCCCACACATAGGTAGAAGGGTGCACACAGGGCATGGTATAAGGTCTGTGTGTTGATTGATGGGAGTGCATATGCCACACCCCTAAGGGAGCTGGGGAGGCACATGTGACCATGTTGACAATATGGGGGACAGGGTACTCAGGGAAGTACAGTGTCAAAAACCGGAAACAGGCACATAGGTATAATCAGGTTTTGTCTCCTTTATTGTCACACAGTGACCCAATCCCCCCAACCAGGACCTGTGTGGGCACCCACGTCCACGGTGACCATGGCCCATGCAACCCTGTTGTTGTGGTTCATCTGGTGCTGCCTCTGGGGCTGTGGCTGGCTGCTGCGAATGCCCAGCCATGGCCTCCTGAGCATCTGCAATCCGCAGTAGCGCCACTGCCATCACCTCAGCTGTGGCATGCATCTGGTCCATCATCTCCTGAATGCCCATCAGAACCTGACGAGTGGCTGTGGGTAAGACACAAGGTGATGTGTGAGACATGTGTTGCACCCCCCCCCCCCACCGTGACTCATGCAAATGTACTGCGTATCCCAACAGACCAGTCTGCAGACCACTCATGTATGCAACGGCTAGCAATGCAGTACCATGTTTACATCTGTGTGTCCCATGATCCATCCACAGGTACCTGTCACACCCACCCTGTACCTACACAGCAGCCCCAGGTACCTGTCACACCCACCCTGTACCTACACAGCCATGTTTTGCTCGATATGTGGACCCCAGTTGCCTGTGTTAGGGCACACGTATCCTCAGGACATAGGCCCCCCCACCTTCCCATCCATGGCAGGCATGTACTGGGCCGTGTGGTTTACATGTGTAGCATATCTCTGACCTACCTGCCCATGGATGGGCGGTGTCCAGCACTTCCGGCAGCCCTCGCAGGTAGATGGGGCCCAGACGGTCTGCCAGTTCCTGCTCCAGGGGTGTCAGAGTTGGGACAAAGGGACCACTCCCTCCGGTACCCATGGCATGTTGTCTCTCGGCCACCATGTGGGCATGGACACCCCACTTTAGAAACATAGAAATATGACGACAAAAAAAGACCACATGGCCTATCTAGTCTGTCCTTCCATAACAACTACAACAGTCCCCTTTTTACCTTTAGAATAGAAACATAGAAATTTGACGACAGAAAAAGACCACATGGCCTATCTAGTCTGTCCTTCCATAACAACTACAACAGTCCCCTTTATATCATTAAACCTTTTTCTAAGGCTATCAAGGTCCCTGGATGGCCCCCCTGCCTGGACTACGGCCTCCTGGATCTCCCCCCACACTTGTATCCATGTGCCCACAGTGGTGCTTGTGCTCAGGCAGCCATACAGCACATCATACCTCTCCAGAACACTGACCATCAGGATGTGGTTCTCCTGCTGGCTGAACCTAACAGCCCTCCTCCTTTCCTCAGATGGCACAGGTATCCACCTTCGTTTGGCGCTGGGTGGCCCCTGTGTGGACTGGGACACACCCGATAGGCCTGCAGCCACCACCACAGGCCCAACACTCCCTGCTGTCTCTGGGTCCTGCTGAACAGGTGTCCCCCCCTCCTCCATTCCTGCCATGTCCTGTCTCTCCATCTCCCTGCCCTCTGTGCCCTCTCCCTCCCTGTCACACATATCTGCTCTTTTGCCCCTCAGCTCTACCTCACACCTGCTTCTGGCCCCACCCCTCCTCTCCCTGCTGTCTGCTCCTCAGCTCAGCTCATGTCTCTCTCACCTGCTCCTCTCCTCCCCCCTTCACTCTCTCCGCTGCTTAGCCACACACCTCTCCACAACAAACCTGCCTCTGACACTCTCCACCACCACTCACGGACCAAGATACTCTCCACGACACACCTGCTTCTGACTCTCTCCTTGCTTCTCCGACAACACACGCCTTCTCTCCCTCGCCTACACAAACCCCTCAACGTGATCCAGGTGTGCAGGTGTATTTATAGGGTGTTTTTACGTTGCGCGCGTTGCGCATGTGCAGCAGCACTAGCGCAGCGTCTGCGCGCATTGCGCATTGCGCATGTGCCACAGAGGCGCAGAAGGTACATGCACGGGACACCGTTACACATGCGTTGTGCGTACGTGTGAGGCGCAGCACATGCGTGTAACAAGACGCAGCACATGCGCATGTCTCACATTCACGCACAGCACACTCCACGCACAGCACATTTACTGCATCTCTGTGGCACATGCACAATGCGCACAGCCACCACGCCTGTGCCGCTGCACATGCGCAATGTAAGAAAACCCTAAAACTACACCTTCACACCTGGATCACATTGAGGGGTTTGTGTAGGAGAGGGAGAGAAGGTGTAATGTTGTCGGAGAAGCAAGGAGAGAGTCAAAAGCAGGTGTATTGTGGAGTGTGGCTGGGTTTGTGAGTGGTGGTTGTATTGTGTGGCTGGGTTTGTGTGTGATGGGAAAGGTGTGTGGCTTGGTTAGTGAGATGAGTGTATTAGTGAGATGAGTGTGTTAGAGGTGTTGGACGGGTGGAGTTAATGGCGGCCTTTGTGTCTGCTGCATTTGCGGTGGGAGGTGAGCAGGGCCTGCGGTTGCCTGATGGGGGAGAAGGTGTCCATGGGGCTGAGGCATAGGGCATGGGTGTAACCTCGCTGCAACACAGACCTACATCTGTGGGGGAAGGCCAGGCAGGGGCTGTGTGGGCACAGCGCAGGAGATGTGCAGAGGTGCAGGCTCGCCAGCCTCGCCTCTACAGGCCCAGGGCCCAGCTCCAGGGCATGCGTGAGGACCAGGTCATCTCCCTCTACCGCCTGAGCATGCGGGCTATTAGGGAGCTCTATGAGGATATAAGACCTGACCTTGAGCCCCTGACTGGTCGGTCACATGCAATACCGGGTTTGGTCAAGCTCTTTGGTGCCCTACATTTCTTTGCCTCTGGCTGTTTCCAGTCATCTGTGGCCACAGTGGGTGGCATGAGCCGCCCCACCTTCTCACGCTGTCTCCACCAGGTACTGCGTGCCATGATCAGCCAGGTGGGGAATTACATTGCCATTCCCAACACTAGGCAACAGTGGGGGAACCTGAACCAGGCCTTTGAGGTGTTTGCCGGGATACCACACTTGATGGGAGCTATTGATTACCTCCCTGGTCCCGCCTGGAGACAGGGAGGTAGTGTTCCACAACCGCAAGCACTATCATTCCCTGAATGTTTAGGTTGTATGTGATGCAAATATGCATATTCTGAATGTGGTCCCTAGGTTTGCAGGGTCCACCCATGACTCCTATATCCTGCATCACTCGGCACTATTCAGACAGTTCGAGGCTGGACAGTAAGAGGATTGTATATTGCTGGGTTTGTATTTCTCATCTCTGACATGTGTGTGTGTCTCATCTGTCTGTGTGTGATCTAACGTTGGGGGGGGGGTGCCCTCCAGCTCTACCTTGCTATGGTGGTGTGTGATGATGGTAGAATGGACGGTAGCATTTATGTTGTGGTTACAGGTTATGTTGATGGCAATCCATACACCTACCCCTTGTTTTGTGTGTCATAACTTCACACACTGATGCATAGTTGTGGTGTCCCATCATGTGCTGTTATATGTATATGTCAGGATGTGTCATGCATTTGGTTTGCACGTACATACCTGTGTCCATTTATGTGGGCATGGGCTCCTGCTTTAACGTTCTACATTTCTTTCTGCAGGTGATGCAGGATATGGGTGTCATCTCTGGTTGCTGACCCCCCTGCATCAGCCACGGAAACGTGAAGAGAGGAGTTACAATGAGGCCCATGCCTCCAGCCGCTCTGCCATAGAGCGCACCTTTGGCGTTTTAAAGAGTCGCTTCAGGTGTCTGGATAGGATAGGCGGAGCCTTACAATACAGAACACAGACTGTGGCAGAGATCATTATAGCCTGATGCATACTGCACAACATTGCTCTCAGGCACCATATCCCTGTCCAAATTAATGAGGATCTCGAGGATGATCCTATGTGCCCTCCTGTACGTGCCCGTGGTGACACACGTGAGGGCACAGCAGTCAGGCGGCAACTGATTGAGGAGGTCTTCTCATGTAAGTACTGCATATGTTGCCACCTACATTTCTTTCAATATGTGTGTACTGCTACCACTAGTTAACATCTGTATACCAATATCAGTAAGATGCAACACTGCACTGACATGTAACAGACACTGCCTGGCCATTCCAGCTTACGATCTAGTCATGACTGAAACGCAGAAGATGTGAGCAGGCCACAACAGCTGGTGGAGGTGGATTATGTGTGTCTGTATTTTTAGGCTTGTGGAAGGTGTTACGCTGACATACCTGATGTGTGGCTGATTGGGATAGGGGATGCTGTACAGCCACAGGTAGTTAGTTTGATGCTTTGGGTTCAGCAAGGTGAAAGGCGTGTAGTATGGAGTAAACAGTAGGAGAGCAGATCATAGATGGGGCCAGTTGTCTAGATGTGTGTGTTTAACAATTTGTAATTTGAGCTGATTGTGTGGTTGGTATGCTCTGTTGAGCAGGGACTGTGTGTTAGCTGTTTTTGTATAGTGCTACATGTGATACGTAGCACTATATACATGATGGGTAGTAGTTTGATTACTGGTATTTGAGATCAGTAGGGGAGGTTACTGCAACACCACAGTGTGCCTGTATGTATAGGTCAGCACGTAGCCTTGACATGGATGCGGAAACGGATAGGGAACCTGTGAGGTTTCCTGACAGGGGGAGTATTAGTGCCATTATGTGTGTGGCTGTAGAATAGCCATGCAGTGCAGTGTTGCATCTTTGCAGGCAAACAGGGATGATTCAAGGCCAGATCAGCAAGGTGTAGGTTACAGTAGGCAAGCCAGGAGCTGATTGGGGGGGGGGAGGGATTTGGGTTTTAGTTGTGTTTTCAGGGAGCACTGGGGAGATATAGCTGATGACAACTAGGCATAAACTTAAAGCCTCAACTACAAGCTGGGTATGTGCGTAGAGGAGGAGAGTACAGTCCAAAACAACACCTACATTGCGGACCCTAGAGAGAGGAAGTTTTGGACACACACACGAAGACGCTCTGATGGGAGGGGAGGGTTTAGGTGCACATAGGATTTGTTCTTAGTTTGGGTGGTGATCGAGATTGGTTAGCTGGTCAAGTAATATTGGGGGAAAAGGTGGGATTTGAGTGCCTTTCTGAAAAGGGATAGATCAGTGATAGCCCGAATCTCTGGAGGTAGGGCGTTCCAGCACTTAGGGGCATAGAATCTGAAGGCCCTGTTAGATGTCACTGATAGGCATTTTGTCGCTGCTTTAGGGATAATTAGAACATTTGTTGATATCGTTCTCCTGGATCTGTTGGGTGGAACGGCCTGAATGAGGTCTATTAGAGAGGAGGAGGTGATGCTTTTAGTGGCCTTGAAGGTTAGTAATAATAATGTTTTGAACAATATTCTGCCATGTATGGGGAGCCAGTGGAGTTGCTCTAGGATGGGTGTTACATGGTCCCTTCTTGATGCTCCGTAGAGGACTCTAGCAGCAGTATTCATGGCGAGTTGCAAAGGGTTTAATGTGGAGTGTGGGAGGCCTTGGAGAATGGAATTGGCATAGTCAAGGTGTGGTAGAGGTTAAGGCTTGAAATATAGTTCGGAAGTCATCAGGATCAAGTAGGGGGCGAAGATGGCGGAGTGTCCGGATCTTGAGGTAGATTGCTCTGACTACGTTGGTTATATGTAGTTTCAAATCCATGCGTTGGTCCAAAGTGACCCAAGGTAACGAATGGAAGGTTTTGACTGGAGCTCGGCTTCTTTCACCTTTATGTGGGATGGGGGGGTGAAAAGTGGGTCCCTAGTGATGAAGAGAACCTCAGTCTTTTTGTGTTGAATTCGGAGGTTCTGGGATTGAAGCCATTCTGATACTGCATCAAAACATTTGGCTAGCGGGGAAAGGGTCCATATGGACTGTGGAGAAAGGCATGTATAGAAGGATGTCATCCGCGTATATCAAGCATTCAACCTTGAAGGACCTGATGATATTGCAAACTGGCTGTATGTATATATTGAAAAGAGTGAAGATAGGGATGATCCTTGTGGTACGCCTTGCTTTTGGTGGTAAGGTGCGGATGTTGCGGTCCCTGAGGTAACGTACTGCCATCTCTGATCAAGGTATGACTTGCACCACTCCAGGGCAGTGCTATTTATGCCTTTTTCTTTTAGTCGCCCTAATAAAAGATCATGATGTACAGAGTCAAAAGCCGCAGCAATGTCTAAGAAGATAAGAGCAAAGCCTTGGCGGATGTTATCAATGCCTGTGATGATGTTGTTGCAGAGAGTGGTAAGGAGGGTTTCGACACCGTGGAACTCTCTGAAGCCATGTTGGCAGTGGTCAAGAGGGGAGGCGGTGTCGATGTGGTCCTGTATTTGTCTTTGAGCTTCCTTTTCAATTATTTTTAGCTAGCAGGGGTATGCTAGCTATGGGTCTATAAGATTCAACCTTTTGTGGGTCGAGTTTGTGGTTTTTCAAGAGGGGTCTGATGGATGTTCTCTTGAGGGCTGATGGGAAGGAACCAGTTGTAAAGGATAAATTCATCATTTTAGTGATGATGGGGCTGAGATTTTGGCGTAGTTCCTTTATCCAGTGGGCTGGACAAGGGTCAGTTTGTGCAGTGGTAGTGTTAAGAGCAGCGATGGTGTCCTCAACATGTTTTCTGGATGGTGTGGAGAACATAGATAGGTTTGATATGCATACGGTGACTTGAGAAGGGATTGTTGCAATGTTGTTGGTTTGAAGCAGCTTGGATTGCAGGTAATCGGCGAAAGCTTGGGGTTGAATGGGTTCAGAATGTTCTGGTTATGGTTCTTTAGATAAGATTTTGACTAAATTGAAAAGATCACGTGGTTTATTTAGTGATCTTTTCAGCGTATCGGTATGGAATTGTTTCATCTTGGCCATGACTGACTCTCTGTGCACAGATAGATGTACTCTGTAGGCTGCTTGGTCTTCTGAAGAGTGTGAGCGAAGCCATCGTTTCTCCAATCTTCTTAGGTGTGTGAGGGAGGCTCGTAGGTCAGAGGAGAACCAAGGAGAGGATTTTCTTTTCTTTGGGTTGTTACCCTGGACTGGTTGTAGTGCAATGGTACTGATAGTGCTGTTCCAGGATGTGATCAGATTTTCGAGATTGAGAGAGGTGTCATGTAGAAGAGGGAGGGTTTCCATAACTATATGCTCTTTGTTGAAGGTTTTGAATTTCCGAGATGTTACTTTTGTTGAGTCAATGGAGTTTTTGTTGATGTGTGATGACTGTTTGCCATTGATGAGGATGGGGAAGGTGATTAAATTATGGTCTGACCAAGGTACTGGGGTTACAGAAGTGTTGAGACTATTGTTGGAATCAAGAGCTGTCATAGGAGCAAAGATCATGTCAAGGATGTTTCCTCTCTTGTGCGTGGGGGCTTCAACAATTTGCTTGTAGCCCAGCTCGTTGATTGCTTCAAGGAGGGCTGAGGCATGGCTGGGATGCAGTGTTGGGAGATTGAGGTCTCCTAATATCCAGTTGGGAATGCTGGGCTTGCGTGTGTTGGCTGCTAGGTCTAGAATGTTAGGAAGGTCGTCCGTGGAGGGTGAGGGTGCTCTGTATATTAAATTGATGAAGCATTGCTCATTTGTGATGGTTAAGACATCCATGCTGTTTGAGCTTGTAGAGTCCACAGTGTGGAAATTTAGGTCTGTTATGTATACTTGTAAATACTCATGTAAATAGTTGCAGTAACGACGTCCCATGTTTTATCCAAGTTCTCTGTCCTTGTTCTCTGTAAAACCAAACAGTTTGTTGTTCTGGTCTGTTGTTATATTGTGAACCGCGCTGATGCTGAATAGAGCGGTATATAAGAGCCTGTAATAAATAAATAAAATAAATAAATAAATAAATATAGGATATCCATGCTTTGCAATTCACACTTACACACAGTGGGATGACATGCAGCCATCAATGTCAGGTGGAAACTGAACATCGGGGTGTGGTTTGGCAGACACAACTCAGGCGTGGAGAGATATATTTGCAACACATCAGCACACAGCTGTTAATGTAAGTCAAGGTATGAGATATACACACCAGGAAAATGTATATGGACAGAAGATAAGGATGGAGCCCCTGCATATTTACCTGTGTTATAGGAAATGACAGTGGTGTAGCAGACGACATTGAGACACCAGATTACACACTGAAGAGGCATTGGGAGCGATATTGGGGACACAGGATATTACTGCGTGCTTAGAGCCAAG
The DNA here is from genome assembly GCA_033557465.1 of Ichthyophis bannanicus. Taxonomy (NCBI): domain Eukaryota; kingdom Metazoa; phylum Chordata; class Amphibia; order Gymnophiona; family Ichthyophiidae; genus Ichthyophis; species Ichthyophis bannanicus. The sequence continues at coordinate 1,417,387,262 of CM066032.1, forward strand.
CAGGGACACGATAGGGAGGAGATAATTCTGTCCCATATTTTTTACAGCAAAAGAGAGGTGAGGAAGGGGACAGACAGAGTACGGACCCTTGTTGTTTGCCACACACATTTCAGTGATAACGTTAACATAAAACAAATCTGTACAGTGTGATGTGGAACAGTCAGTCTGTTAAGGATCTTGGGGGGTCTGGGAGCTGAGGACGTGAAGGTGCAGTGTGTGTTGCACAGCTCCAACATGACATATGTATGTTTCTCTTGTGTTTCTCAATCCACAGGACATACTTGGTGACCTTCCTGGTGCTGTGGTGCATTGGCAGGTGACTGTACGTCATCCAACATGCAGTAGTCTGGGTAGGTGGATCTACAGCTACTTTGTCTTTGACGACAGTCAGAGGGAGCACATGTCTGCAGTGATCTGTCATGATGTACATATGTTGTTGTTCACCTCTTTTCCCTGCACCCCCATACCCCATATGTTACTGTTGGCACACATATCCACATGTGTTCCTGGCCAGTTTGTCTTCTCCAACACTGTCTCTGGGACATGTCCAACAGAGCTGCATGTGTGTGCAGGCCCTAGGTGTTTGGGTGGTGGAATGCACGTACACCCTTCCCTAACATTGTAGCATCAGCCATCAGCAGGGTATCATTGCATTTAACAGGCCTTTATCTCCACTAATCTCCAATTGTGCACATACAGGCCGTATGCTACTGCTGGCACACTCACCTTAGCATACTGTGTGGGGGTGTGTTTTTGGGTTGGCTGTGTGATGATACAGCATGCAGGCATTTTGCATTAGCATGTGGCGTGAGGGGTCTGTACACCTGGGGAGCGGTGGGGACTGTGCTACCTCTACCTTAATGCTGTTTACCTTGTGGACATTGTGGACATGTGTTGTGTGTTGTGAGCTGACCTATCTCTTGTGTGCTGACAGACCACTGCGCAACAGCATTTGTGTATCACAGATATCGCCATAATGTGGACATGCATCAACAGTGGCTGGACAAGGGGACATGGTGACTCTAAATATTTCAATGACATCTTCTCCCTTCACTGTGACGTGTTATGGCTTTTGAGTGCCTCAGGGATCCCAAACATACACTTGCTGCAAACACACGGTAGGTTGCACCTTTGGTCTTTTGTGAATGACATCAGCCTTTACATGTTACTGATTTCCTGTTTGTCTCATAGACATTTCCTGTTGGGTCTCTGTACATGAACACTGATGCACATGGGGTGGAGCTGTGAAATGGTGCCATAGGATGTTTGACCTTTGCGAGTGGGACACATGCCTAGGATGGACAGTATTATTGTTGGACTGCTACTTTGGGCATGACAGGCCTGTCCAAAACACCATTGCTGCTGTGCTCTGGCTGGGTATCATGTTCATCGCAGGAGACACACATGACCTTTCCAGTACTGTGGCATATTGGGATGTCACACTTGACTTTGCATGCCCAGGGTTTCAAGGACAGTCATAACATGACTTGTTGGAGTGCAGACACCCTTTGCACTTTGGACACTGTGTACTGGTCCCCACGTTTGCAGCAGAGACTGACATGGTCACTGTATGTTGTACATTCTTCTGACATTGTGTTGTGTTTTGCCCATGTGTATGACATGGAACACAAGATACACTCATCTGTTTGGTTTGACACAAGCATACAGCCATGCGTGTGGCACAGGGGGAACACTGGAGAGGTCCTCTTCTCCATGTCCACCTAGCCTCCACTTGGACATGACACAGTATTTGCCACGACACCACTTTACTGCACACCAGCATCTTGGATTGCTGTTTGCAATCACCAAGGGTGTTACAGTGCATGTGTGGCATCACTGTATCATGTTTCAACGTACACAGTGCATGTGCATGTGACTGACTATGTTGGTGCAACACAGCATGTTGCAATATGGCTTCTGTGTGGGTTACTGTAACATGTTTGGCCTTTCTTTCCATCTCTATATGCAGGTTATTGTGTCTGTTTACTGTACAGACGTGACGCTCTGCATTGATTTACACACCTAGCATTGCATGTCTGTGCAGTCCTATTTATCCCCTGGGGTGACGACACATTACCCCGTTATATTTGGAGTGTGGCAGTGTGAGTGTCCATTTTCTTCCTTCATTTGTGCATTCCATGTACCGTGATATATGTGTAAGGACACTGTATCCACACCAACCAGTGCAGGGAGACCTTCTGCATAATGTTATCTCTGCATGTTTCTGCAGATAATTTCTTTTGAATTCTCTGTGTTCATGTGCCTCTGCTACCTGTTAGCATATCCTCATTGTGCATTTGACGATTGTTTAGGGTTACATTGTTGCAGCTTTGATTCCTATATCAGGCATTATGTGACAGCTGTAACATAAATTTCGATATGTGTGTTTAAACTTTCAAAATTTTAACAACATATGCTGTTTTCATTTGTGTGCCTCCTGTGTTGGCAGACAGATATGTTTTAAGGAACAGATCATGATTGATGTGTGTTGGGCCCTCATCATGCACCGCCTACTGTCTACATGCACACATATGTAAGTAACACATTTGGGGCGTGCAGCAGCATGTGGGGGGTGGGGGTCTTTTTTTTTTTTTTTTTTAACTTTTATTTTCATTTTGCAACAAACAAAAGAAACAACACACCAAAGGAGACAAAACAAGTATACAATAAAGAAAAGTAAACCCAATTACCCCCCACCCCCACGCTTCTTCTCTAGCTGATTATGTCAGCATGTGAGCGCTTCCAAACAACAGTGATTATACATCAAAACAATCAAAAGAGGATCTGCGATACAGAATAATCATGGGACAAAGATATATACAAATTTAGACAGTCAGATGAGAGCATTGAGCAGAATGTACATAGTCATTGAGCATCTTCCATTTAGACCGATGATGAGGAGTCTGAATGGGGGAAGCAAACATACGAGGTATTTGTTCATATTTACTGTAGAGACAGACATGATTCCACCATTCATTGGGGCTCAGCTGAGAGCTATTTTTCCAGTATTTCGTGATTAGGGAAATAGCAATGCCAAGCATAAAGTCCAAAAGGAAGTAAGCCGTGTTTGGAAGAGAGGGGATCCCCGCAGCTGAGCGAAGTCCCACTATCCTCCAAGAAAGGGGCTCTTGAAAGTGCAAAATAGACTGGATACGACCCCAGACCCGACGCCAGTAATACTGTAGTGCGGGGCATTCATACATAACATGAGGTAGTGAACCAATGGCCGCATGGCATGTCCAACAACTATTGCCCTGAGTAGTGTTCCATTTGGCTAATCTGTCAGGAGTGTAAAAACACCGGTGGGCTAGAAAGAAGAGTGTCTGAGTGAGTGAGGCGGATCGGGAGACCCGTGTCACTCTACTCCAGACAAGGCTCCATTGCTCCGGGGTCAAAGTCACATGCAATTCTCTCTCCCATGCTTTCTGCGCTATAGGGGTATCTCTAATTATAGCATTACATAAGGTTTTGTAAAAATTGGATGCTACACCCGGTGAACTACCGATAGATCGGATAGTCTCCAACCAACCTTGTGTAGGGGAGGCCGATGGCGGGAGCACCTTAGCACTCCGAAGGCAATGCTGAAGTTGTACCAACTGAAAATAGTGTTTCGCTGGGAGACCAAATTCAATTTGCAATTCACTAAAAGTTTTCCAGCGACCTTCATGGAACAACTGACTAGGGATCCAAATGCCCCTAGTGTACCAGGGGCTCCACGCCATCGGCTTATTTTGTATTCGAAATCGAGTGTTATACCAAAGTGGGAGCTTGTCTAACGGACAGAGTCGGGAGTCTAAAGAGTGCATAAGATTATTAAAGGCACCTAAGGTGTCTAAAAGCATTGGTGGAAAGTGGGAGTCTGATGGGAGAGTCATACCAGGGAGAAAAGTAAGAGGAATCGGTTTGCAAAGGTCCTCTTCTATGTCTAGCCACACAGGTCTACTCGGTACTGGATCTTCCAGCCAGCGAGCGCCTTGTTTGAGAAGAAAAGATTGATGATACTTCAGGAAATCAGGGAATCTGACACCCCCATTTTCCTTATCTGCTTGCAGCTTATGTTTCGCTATCCTAGGTGTCTTGTTTTGCCACAAGTATCTAGTCAGAAGGCCCTCTATATCTTTATATATACGTCGAGGGAAGAGACAGGGCAACATTTCTAAGATATAATTCACTTTCGGAACAATCATCATTTTTATGGTTTCTAATCGACCCCACCAGGTAAGTGTTAAAGGAGTCCAGCGGTGAGTAAGCGCCCGGACTTTAGAGGTTAAGTCTTTGGCATTGAAGGAGATAGTGTCTTCCAAAGGAGAACAATAGTGAACCCCAAGGTATTTAACCATGCGAGGTTGCCATAAAAAGGGGAAGGGTTGCATATCTGCCTGATGAAGCAAAGGATTTAATGGAAAGGCTACCGACTTGGTCCAATTTATCTTATAACCGGACAGTTGTGAGTATTTACCAATTTGCTCTAGGACAGCCGGTACTGAGTCTATAGAGACAAAAAGCATAAGGTCATCAGCATACGCTGAAATTTTGATTTCCCTATGGGTGAAGGGGACTCCATGAATCTCCTCCGATTGCCGGATTAGTAAAGCCAAGGGTTCAAGTGCAAGATCGAAGAGAAGTGGAGACAGTGGGCATCCCTGGCGAGTGCCGCGTTGAAGGGGAAAAGGCTGAGACTTTAAAGCATTGGCACATATACTGGCTGTAGGCTGTGCGTACATGGTGCGAAGACAACGGAGAAAACCTTCCCCGAATCCGTACCAGCGGAGGACTGCAAACAGGAAGGGCCACTCTAAGCGATCAAAGGCCTTCTCAGCATCAAGTGAGAGGCCAACAAATGGGCGATCAAGATTAACTGCGGTAGTCAGTACATGGCATAGAGTCCGAGCATTGTCGGCAGTTGATCTACCAGGAATGAAACCGCATTGATCTGGGTGTATTAAGGTAGGCATCCTATCCGAGAGCCGGGTAGAGAGAATGGTGGCAAATATTTTATAGTCCGCGTTTAGGAGGGAAATTGGACGATAATTAGCTGTTAGTTGCGGGTCTCTCCCCTCTTTCTCAAAAACTACTACATTTGCCATGGAAAAGGACCCAGAAGGAGAACCCTCCTCGGCCAGAGCAGAAAAATAAATTTTCAAAACTGGAGCTAAGTCAGCGTGAAAAGTTTTGTAGAATTCAGCAGGGAGACCGTCTGGGCCTGCGGCTCGACCTGAGGCACATTTCTTGATAGCAGAATGAATTTCTGAGACAGTAAATGGTGTGTCCAAGGCCACTCTATCTTCGTCAGATAGGGTCGGTCTTTGTACCCCTGAAAGTAAGCGTTCAAATACATCTGGCTCAAAATCACATTCAGATTGATAAAGCCGAGTATAAAAATCACGAAAGAGTTCTAAGATTTCGGTATCTTTAGTGACCAAGCCCCCCCCGACGGATTACGGAGGGCGGTAACACGCTTGGCTTCTTTTTGACCTTTTAGGGCATTTGCTAATAATTTGCCAGCACGATTATTTTCCCGATAATATAGCCCTTGTTGTGATTCGATATTTTTAACAGCAGCAGAGTACAAAAGCTGATTGTATTGAAAACGCAAGCGTTGTAAACGGAGTAAAATACATGGGTCAGTACGGGACGTGAGGAGACGCTCCCCAGCTTGTATCTGCTGCTCTAGAGTCAGTAAATGCTGCTTTCTTTGTTTCCCCTGCCGAATTTGATAGCTAGTTATAGTGGCGCGGATAGATGCTTTAAAACCCTCCCACCAAGCCCAGCTCGCTGTGTCAAGGGGTGAGTTAAAATGAAAATAATCTTGGATAGCGGCCTTTATATCAACCTGAAAATCTTTTTGACCCAGTAGGGATCTATCAAAAAACCAAGCTCGGGGAGAATCGTCCCGCGCAGTGACACGTAATGATAAAGATATGGCAGCATGATCTGAAATATGGAGAGGATGAGTCCTAGTCGTGTCTACTTGAGAAATCAGTGCTTTGGAAATGAGAAAGAAATCTATTCTAGATTGGGAGTGATGGGGGGCAGAAAAGAAAGTGAACTCTAAGTCGGAGGGGTGAAGTAGCCTCCATATATCTACCAGCGCAAGATCTTGCATCAGAGCTGTAAGGGTAGCAAGACTCTTGGGTGGACTACTCGTTCTAGGCGGCTGTCTATCTATCAGAGGGTCTAACACTTGATTAAAATCACCACCAAGTATTAATGGAGTATTGGCAGAGGCCTGTGCCAACTGCGCAATACTTGCATAGTAAGCAGGGTTGTCCACATTCGGGGCATAAATGCAAATACATGTAAATTCACTATCTCCAACCTTAAGATGTACGCGGGCCCATCTACCCTCCTTGTCAGCGCTAGTATCAATTACAGTAGCTTGCAAAGATTTCTTAACCAGAATGGCTACCCCGCACCGTTTGGAAACGGCGGGAGAATAGGCAGCCACCATGTAAGGCTTAACATTGAGTTTCAGTGTTTCAGCAGAGTTTAAGTGCGTTTCCTGAAGAAACGCTAAATCAGCATGCTCATGGCTAAGATAGCTAAGGATTTTCTTTCTCTTGATTGGACTATTAATGCCCTTTACGTTGAGTGATAAGATTTTACATAAAGCCATTCAGACAAGTTAAAAATTCTGAGCATGATAGCGCACATAATTTCACAATGTCCCTCATATTGACTGTATCGGGCTGTACATATGGCATAAAAGAAAATAAGCTTAGATAATACAATGAAGCGCCCCACATGAAAAAAGAAAAACCGCAGCGCGGTAGAGAAGAAGCAGAACCCCAAAAATTACTGGCGACCATGTGTCTGCGGGGAGAAGCCCCGGAGAAGGCCGAAATTGAAAAAACACATAACCTGTAGGACTGTGCGTGCTCCGAATCCGACCGAGGCACACATCATGGAGGGATAGGAGACCACATAACAAAAGTCATAGAAAGAAAGAAAGAAAGTCCAGGCAGTCTCTGTACTGAACTATGACCGCCGCATCGGGCCCTTCAAAATGGCGGACAGAGCCGGCAAATAAAAGTCCAAGTCGTTGGATCAGCGCATCTGCTCTGCTTCTTTGGAGTCTAAAAATGTTGATAGTAGATCAGGATCTTCGAATGTCCTGGTTTGATTGTGGAGAGTCACTCGGAGCTTCGCGGGATACAACAGGCCAAAGCGAGCCTGTAGCTGTTGAAGTCGAGGGCGAAAAGCAAGGAGTTTCTTCCGTCGGTCGACTGTAGGCTTTGCCAGATCAGGGAAGAAGGAGACTTTGTGACCTTCAAATTCCAAATGATGGTTCGCCCGGGCAGCATTTAAAATTTGTTCCACTTGTTGATATCGTAGCAAGCGAAAGATAATAGGCCGGGGGGTCGTTCGGTTGAGCGCCATGTGGGTAGGAACACGGTGTGCTCGATCGATTTCCAGTTCTTTATGAAAGGTGATCTTCAGCAAGGAGGGAAGAGTTTTGAGCAGGAATTCTCTCATATCTCCCGCTTCCACCCCCTCCGGTATTCCAATGAGCCTCACATTGTTGCGACGGGCTCGATTATTGCTATCTTCTAACTCCTTTTGAAGATTCTGTATCTGGCGCTCAGCCTTGTCCAGTGTGCCCAAGCGCACCGCGTGCGAGTCGAGGACCCCCGCCATATTGTCCTGCCGTAATGAGAGACCTTCAAGTCGGTCCTGGAGCACTCCAAAGTCTTCTCGCATGGCTCTAAGCGCTTCTCCATTGGACTGCACCAATTCCTTCACGCCGCGTATTTCCTCTAGAATCTCCAGGTGCATTTCGGGGTTCTCCCGAAATGGAACCATCTTCTGTGGGGAGGACACCTCTGTTTTGGAGCGTTTTCCGTGAGAAGAAGAAGGAGACCCGAAGTCCAAGCGCGCTGGTTTATGGGCCGCCATCCCCCCCGAGGTACCCCGGTCAGCCCGGAGCGAAATAGTAAGTTTGTATAGGTATTATGTCAGGATTCTAAGTAGGCCTCTCGGGAGCTTCAGCGCGAAGCGTCTTACCCGCTGGACATCAGGCTCCGCCCCCCGGGGGGTGGGGGTCTAATGCATACTGCACACCATGCACCTGATGCACATTATCTCTCCTGCCCATCATCTGTAGACGGGCCAGTGACTTTTCTGTACCATGTGGGTTGCTGCCCTGCAAAATGCGTTTTCTGATTTTCCCCTGGGATCCACTTACCTTGATATTATGATGGCGGTAGCTACACTATCTGTGATGATTAACCAAAATAAAAATATGTGTTTGACGGACATTTGTCTCTGCTGCTGCTTGATCACACCGACACTTGTATTTAATGATTTCCTGGTCATGTACATGGCCCACCCGTGCTCACATCCTTGTACGGTGCCAGCTGTCTATCTGCCAGCCATTTGCCACATCACTGGGTGTTACAGGTTCCCATACACACCTTCCCTTTGAGGTACTATTTTTGCATTGTGCTGGGTCCATCCGGTTCAGATAGTGCTACGCAAATCTCATCAGTTTGTGCAGATAGTGGGTGGGTGACAACACTGGTTAATCAACTGAGAATAGGAATAAATGCACAAGTCCCAGTTCTGTCCACCAAAGTTCAGAAGACATAATTTCCTTGCCCCTCACTCCACAGGTGAGTCAGCAGAAAAGTGCAAAAACAAATCAGCCACACCACAGGCTGCAGCTAGGCATATGCCTAGTTCAGTCCCAAATGCCTCCGCCTTTTCAAAAACTCTTCTAGTTCTGTACAGAACTCACTGGACAAGTTCACTGGATCTAGGCTACGGCTGTAACTGTTAAGTTGCAGGTATGAGAAGCAGTCTCATTCAGTAATCCCAAACTGAGTACAGAGATCAGAAAAACCCAGCGGCCTAACATCCTCCATTAAGACCCGTCTAAGTGTAGGATTCCCAGACCTTGCCAGCGGCGGAAACTCGCGGAGGACATCCCCAGCGTGAAGTCTGCATTTCCTTGGATAGGCAAATAAACCAACTGGGCGGCCAGATATTTTAATCTAATGCAAATCCATTTCCATATATGGCGTCCAACCCGAATCAGGGGACAGTGGCAGAGGGGGACAGGGAGTTTAGTTATGTGTGCATCAAGCACATATTTTAGTGAGAGGGGCAACTAATGCTTGCTCACATGGCAATGAGGTATATTCTTCTGTATCAAAAATCCAGTCTTTTAAATGCCGTAGAGAACATGCTAAATTGTATGCTCTAATGTCATGGAATCCCATCCCTCCCTGGCACCAAACCCCTAGAGTGTCCATGAGCGATATGGGCCCTCCTCCCCCTCCCCCAAAGAAAATGAGTAAGTTTAGATGAGAGAGTGTTTAAATCCTTTTTAAAAAAGCCAGATAGGGAGCAGCAGTAGCATATAAAGCCATTTAGGAAAAATTATCATCTTGAAGAGTGTGATTCGACCTCCTAGCGAGAGAGGCAGTTCATGCCATCCCTCTAGCTGTTGCATAGTTTGAGCAAGTAAAGGAATCACATTACATCGGTAGAGGTCTTTTAAATTTGCTGGCAGGATCACTCCCAAATATCTGAGCCTCATATGCACCAAACAAAGCGGGAATGTTCCCTACCAGATGGCAGGGGGCAGGACCTGAGCCGACAGTGCTTCTGACTTATCAAGGTTAAGTTTCTATCCTAAGAATGTCCCAAAGATGTTAAATTCCCATAGTAAAATCAGGAGAGAGCTCGCAGGGCTAGTTAGGTATACTAGGGAGTCATCTGTAAAGGCAGACAATTTAAATTCATAGGACCTAAAACATACTCTTTTAATCTCTGAATTCATTCAGATGCACATCAACAATGGTTCCAGTGTGAGTAGGAACAGCATGGGAGATAGAGGACACCCTTGCCTAGTCCCTTGTTCTAACAGAAATCTCTCAGTTTGTAGACTATTATTCAAAACACAGGCACACAGGTCTGCATAAAGCGCCCTTATTGTGTGCAAAAATGCACCTCCAAATCCAAAGGCCTCCAGTACCATAAACATATATTTCCAGGCAGCCTACTCTATCAAAGGTCTTCTCCGCATCAAAGCTTATGAGGAGTGCAGGAATCTCATTTTGACTACAATACTACATTGACACCAGGACCTGTCGAACATTTCCTACTGCTTTTACAAAGCCTACCTGGGTGGGGTGTATCAAATTGGGCAAGATGGGGACAAGCATTCCGCCAAAACCTTGAACATGATCTTGGCGTCAACATTTAACAATGAGATCAGTCTATAGGATCTGGGGGTTCCTTGGGTATTGGCCCGCTTTGGGGATAAGTGTCATCAAAGCTATGCATAAGGGGGATGCATATTAACATATCTCCAAACCACTCTGGAACCATGGGTTGTCACGAAGGGTGGTATATCAAATTTTAGTAAACCATAAACCATAAACTTGAACATACTCCTCAAGATCATTATGATCCAGTCACGTAACCACTCAATCTGAAAGACATCTACACTCCAGCTGAATGTATTTCAAAGATTACGTACTCTTTATTTTGAACCAAAAATGATCGCATCAGTAGTATTTCATCTTCTTCAGAGCTGCTGGAATGTGTCCTGAACTAGGAACACTCTATCCTTAGGCAGGTCACGTGACCTATGAAAACATACAAAATCATTAGAAGGGATCCAGGCAAGGGAATCACAAACACCTCACTGCAAAAGAAAAAGATATCAAGCAAGCAAAGGTATCATCAAAAAGCAATGACTAATAGACACCTGCAGACAAAGAAAAAAGTGTTATGTGATGGAAAACATGGCCTACTATTTCTGGAACACGTTTCTTTAGGATTTTTTCAAATGTTGCAATTTTTTTCAAATTTTTTTTTTTAAATACACCCTTAAATAAAGGTGGCCATTTTAGAAGCCTTATTCGTGATTTGTATGTCCGAAAATGTGCATGCGGATGTCCAAATCACAAAGACGTCCCTGGAGTCATTTCACAAACCATGTCTGAAGACATTTCCAGAGCTGGGACATCCAAATAGACAGGAGGTATGGTGGGGGCATGTCCATGGCAGGGCAATAGACATAGACGGCCTCGATCGAATTTAGAACCCTCATGGATGTCTGCAGCCATGTTCAAATGTAAACCTGCTCCAGATATGAATAGATGTCAAGAAAGTGCTCATTTGGCCCTAAAACATCTCGAGGGTATAGAGAAGATGGCACCCCACCATCCCCAGACCCTCCACAATCACAATGATATTTGTAGTGTGATAGGGGAATCTCTGTTCTGTTTGAACCATAGATATATGTCTCTTAGAAGTCCCTGGTATTGAATACTATTCCGGTGATTTCTATGTAGATGTTCCCACAGATATCCACTTTTGTGAAATTGTGCCCAAACTTGGATACCTGGCTTTTCTTTGGATGTTCTGGCTTTTAAGTCCCAGAATGCACTAGGATGTCCTTTGTAAAATATGCCTTCAAGTCCTTTGTTAAATTACGAGATGACAAAACCACTGGTCCATCCTTTAATCTTCAAATCCACTTGATACTACTACTAATACTGAACATTTGTATAGCGCTACAAGACGTATGCAGCGCTGTACAGACACATGAATAAGACAGTCCCTGCTAATCAGAGCTTACAATCTAGTCAAGACAGACAACACAGTAGTTGTGGACATAGGATACAGCTAGGAGGAATGGTAAGGGAACATAAAGGAGATCAGGTGAGTCAAGATCTGAAAGTGGCAGTGAAGAGGTAAGTTTTCAGCCTGGATTTGAAAAGAGTCAAAGAAGACACCTGACATACAGACTCAGGTAGTTTGTTCCAGCCATAAGGAGCAGCTAGGTGAAAGAAGCAAAGTCTGGAGTTAGCAATAGAAGAGAAGGGCACAGATAGAAGTGATTTGTTACGTTAACTGTGTTGCAGTTACCACAATTGCCTTGACCATAAGTTCTCTGATGTTATCATGTAAAGTTCCTGTTTTGTTCCTTGTAAACTGCCACTGATCTTTGGACGTAGCAGTATATAAATACTAATAAATAAATAAATAAAATTTGCTAGAAGAGCGGAGTTCCCGAGGAAGTGTGTAGGGAGAGATAAGAAAGGAAAGTAGTGAGGAGCTGCAGAGTGAATGCATTTATAGATCAGCAGGATAAGTTTGACGTGGATGTGGAAACTGATAGAGAGCCAATGAAGTGACTTGAGAACAGGGGTAATATGAGCATGACGAGGCTGGCAGAAGATTAGCCTTGCAGCATAGTGTTGAACAGATTGAAGGGGAGAGAGATGATTTAAAGGGAGACCAGCAAGGAGTAGGTTACAATAGTCTAAACGGGAGTTGACTAAGGAGTAGATAAGTGTCTTAGTAGTGTGTTTAGAAAGGAATGGGTGAAATTTGTTGATGTCGTAGAGTTAAAAAATGGCAGTTTTTAGCTATCAGTTGGATGTGTGTGAAAAAGGAGAGAGAGAAGTCAAAGACAACCCCAAGGTTGCGAGCTGAGGAGACAGGGAGGAGCAGAGAGTTATCCACAGAGACTGAGAAAGGAGGAAGGGGAGAGGAGGGTTTAGGGGGAAAAATAAGAAGCTCAGTTTTCGCCATGTTCAATTTCAAGTAGGGGTGAGATATCCAAGCAGCAATGTCAGAGAGGCAGGCAGAGATCCTGGCCTGGATTACCAAAGAGATTTCAGGTGTAGAGAGGTAGATCTGGGAGTCATCAATGTAAAGATGGTACTGAAAGCTATGGGAAGAGATAAGTGCACCAAGGGACTGGGTATAAAGAGAGAAAAGGAGTGGACCCAAGACAAATCCTTGGGGTACACCAACAGAGTAGGATAGCAGTAGAGGAGGATCCACGAGAACAAGCACTGAAATAGTGATGGGAGAGATAAGAAGAGAACCAGGTTAACACAGAGCCTTTAAAACCAAGCAAGGACAAGGTATGAAGGATAAAGTTGTGGTCAACAGTGTCAAAAGCAGCAGAAAGTTCAAAAAGGATGAGGTTCGAGTAAAGGCCCTAGGATTTTGCCAGGAACAGGTCACTGGAGGATAGGTCATCATCTTCTTAGAAATAAAGCCCCAGCTAAAACAGACTAGATTGCAGGTAAAAGAACATCCCAGCACCTAAAAAAATGTGTGTATGTGTATATGTATATATATATATATATATATATATATATATATATATATATATATATATATTGTCACAGCCCCTCCTAGTGGCAGTGTGCCAAAGGGTCAGGGTGGACATTTTAATTTTGTTGAAGAAAGAAAAACTTTTAGACCAAGTGCATTCTGGTCCTTGTAGTCCCTCTTCACAAGAAAATAGATGTGTGAGCCTTGAGCAGGGTGAAACAAAAAGGTTTTTATTCCCTTGTTACGCAAAAGGTTCTTCAGGAAACAAAGTAGAATTACCTTACTTCAGGTTTAGTGCCAAGAATATTTACAAAAGGTCAGCAACTGTTACAAATGCTTCACAGTTCTCTGTATCCAAGCAAGTTTCTCAAACAGCAAGAAAAACAAGACAAAACTTCTTCCTTCAGTGTTAACAGAAGCAAAAGGTACTTTAAAACATGTGCTGCTGTTATATCTCGGTAAGAGATTCCAGGCTCTCGGTAATACACAGAGAACAGTCCATTGGTTCAAGCATCAATGGTTCTGGTTCTGCAAACTCAATTTGCATGGGTTCTAGCTCACTCGTGGTGTCTTCTAATCCTGAGCTTTCCCTGGTTAACACAGGTTGCAGTTCAGTATTTCTTTCCCCCACTTTCCAGCCTTGCTGGCTTGAGTTTAGCAAATAACTATTAGGGCTTTTCCCTATACCTCTCTGTACAGGGTTACACAACTTCCTCCAGCTTTGTTTCTTCTCAGAATGGCTTTTTAGGTTATCAGCCTTCCTAGGACCTAGCATCCATTTAATAAATGAAGTATCACTGTACCTTAGATCTCTGTAGCGTTTGCTGCTGGTGTTCTCTCCACCAGAGACTCTCCCTTTGTCAGCATCTTCCTTGAAAACTGGCTTCTGGAGCTTTCTAAGCTGGGCTTGTTCTCCCTGGAACTTAGCTCTGCTTTTCCATGTATCCAAGCTTCTCTGCCTTGCAGTGTATAAGGTTCCTTCCTCAGGTCCTTCCTTCAAAGATCTTTTCTCTTTCTCTCTCAAAGGTCCTCTCTCGAGTTCCTTCCCAGATCCTCTCTCGAGTTCCCCCCTTTGATCCTCTCTCGAGTTCCCCCTTAGGTCCTCTCTCGAGTTCCTCCTTAGATCCTCTCTGTCTGCTTCCTTGTGAGCACTGCTTAAAAAGGTGTTCTCCAACTGAGCTTCCTGGCTTTCTACCCAGGTGCCTTTGATTAGGTACTGCATTGCTACAACCTGGGTGTGTCAGCTTAACTTCTGCAGCCTCGTGCCTACTCCCTCTAGCTGCACTTCTAGGTAATTGCACCCTTTGTAACTCAGTTGCTTCATAAGAAAGACAGTTTTTTTCTACATCCATCGCTTCAATGGCTTCAGCTCCATCACAATATATAGCCCCAGCACCTAAAAAAATGTGTGTATATATATATATAAAATTCAAGTTCTCTTTCTCAGTGGCCTTTTTCTCTTCCATTTGGTGAATTCAGGATGTACAGTACCTCCAGAAACCCCTACCTATCATACACATACAAGGGAAGAATGTGCTTTTACCAGGCACAGTAAAGGTTTGTAAACATCAGTCCTTGGCATTCACCTAATTCTAGGAATAAAATAAAGGGCTTGGCATCAAAGAAAACAATGATAGATTGTGCACATTATCAAATCAAAAGTTAGTAAAAGACTTGCAATAAAGTGCTGTATCAGAAACAGTTACAACAATTCAAAGCAGAGGATTTGGTTTCATGTAGGCTTTGGTGTCATCTGGACAATTACATGACAATCAACGCTGAGTGACAGGCCTGTTTTTGTTCTCCGACTACTAGCCTGAGGAGCATTTTCAATCTATTTTGCTCCTTAGAGAATTAATTTGAGTAAGGTTAGTCTGGTCGCAGAAGAAAGTGTGTGATACACTGACACCAATGTTCCCTCTAATTTTCTGTAGGCTGTGTGCGCATAAAATATCAGCTGTGCAGCTTTTGAAGGAAGGTTAAATTTTTGTGCGCCACATAACGACACTTGGAGTTATATACTTTAAAATTTGACTACACCTCAGAATACAGTAAGTACACCACTTTGATTCCACTAGAAAATATTGTAGAACTTGTGAAAACTATAAATACACAACAACTTTTCAATTTTAAGAATGTCTGTGTTGTTTTCTATCAGAATCAGAACCATAATTTTTGTGCGCTCTGTTATAAAGTATGTGCGTTCACTCGGCAAGGTGTGTGCGCGCGCACACACGCACAGCTTAGAGGGAACAGTGACTGACACCTACTGCTTACGTCAACGTGTAGCAGGGCTTAGGAAGGTGGCAAACAAATCCCCATGTTTGGCCATGATTCTATCCTGCATCACCTTATCATATGCAATCAAAGGATCTTGGAGTCATTTTGAAGAGGAGAAAATATGTCCGGGGAGAAAAATAATGTGCGTAATTTACATTTTCAGCTCTTCATGAGTTTTTATTCATCCAAAAAGCACCCACATGAAAAAGAAGTTGCAAATGTCCGCAGGGACCTTATACCCAGGGCAGGTTTTAACATGAGAGCACGCGTGTACTTTTCCTTAGATGCTTGGTGCAAAATCCCTCAGGCAAAAGGATCCAACCCCAATGGAGGCAGTGCAAGAAATTGCCCCCTCATTTCATAGACCCCTAAATGTTTCAATAGCTTTGCAAACATTATTGTTCATTCTTTTCATGAGCCCATGAGATTTACTTCAGCCTATGAAAACATTTTAGAAAAGCAAACAGAATATTTCTCTACTCCAGATACTGAAATCTAACTAAATATCTAAATAAATAGAGGGAGAGAGAAAGAATGCTTTCAGTATTTTAAAGTGTTTCAATCTGTATCTACATGTTTCCAAGAAAAGACTGTTTCTTAAAGCCATTGTAAAATTCTCTTCTCCAGCGCCCCCCCCCCCCCACTCCCTCCCCCCGGACCCAGCTGCAAAGTGATGCAAATGTAGAGAAGCTGATATTCAAAGGGTTTAAGCTCCTATCTTTCAGAATTAAGCTCCTAAACAAGCTGCTCTGAAAATCTACTAAATATAGATAGATAGATAGATAGATAGATAGATAGATAGATAGATAGATAGATAGATAGATAGATAGATAGGGTTAGCGTTAGGGTAGATAGATAAATAGATATGATGTCAATATTCAAAAGTACCGTATTTACTCAAGTCTAATGCGCCATCGAATCTAATGCACACCCCTATTTTGAAAGGCTTGAAATTGAAAAAAATGTTTGCTGGCGATTGTAGTGCGCAACCAGAGAAGGAGATCCTTGCTGCCAATCTGAGGTCTCAGGTATCGTGAGACTTCGGCCCTACAGTAGATGCTTTAAGGACTTCCAGCTACCACGTAACAATTTTATAGGTAGAGAGACAGCAGGAGTGCTGCGGCAAACAACTTTTCAAGTTAGTAGATGTTGGAGGCACTGCCAGGTGTGTTGGAGGTAACGGCGGCTGAGCTGAGTGGTTTGGAGTTTTGTCTGCCGGGTTTTCCCTGTGCTATGGGTAGTGGTGAAGCCTCAGCTTTATACCGCAGGGAAGAGAGGGTTGTTATCATTCTTTGTGCTGTATTTAGTCCACGCAGAAGCATTCGCGGCACTATCTCGAAAGGGGAGGGCTTAGGAGGACACGAGCGAATAGCGGAGATGGAGGAGGGCTGGAGAAATGAAGGCGGTACAGCTGCCTTGAGACAGACAGAGAGAGAAAAAAACAGAACTGCCCTGTCACCAAGGGGGGGGGAGTGGGCTCTTTACTAATGAGATTTGTTCGGCTCTGGCCATCGTCTTTGCCAGTTTTACTGTGCAGGGGTAGCAAGAACTTTGTTTTCCTCCTTCTCTCTCGCATGGGTTGACGAGGAACAGACCGAGTCTTATTTATTTATTTTATTTATCTCTTTTTTAAACCGCGCTCTTTAGAATCAGTGCGGTTTACATGTATACTAACAGGTACTTTTTATTCCCTTGTCCCTGAAGGGCTCACAATCTAAGTGTACCTGAGGCAATGCAGGGTTAAGTGGCTTGCCCAAGGCCACAAGGAGTGGCCATGGGCAAGCCACTTAACCCGGAGGAGGAAGGAAACTGTAGCGGGTGGTAGCCACTTGAACTGGAGGAGGAAGGAAACTGTAGCGGGTGGTACCGCGAAGAGGAGAAAAGATGCAGCAGGGGATCCCAGGACTGGCGGGCGAAGAAAGATACCGGGAGTCACCGGGCACCGATCGAGCCTGCTGAAGGAGGAAGAAGAGGGCTAGAGAGAGGAACTTTGAGTTAAAAATAAATTCTCGGCACAAGAAGGAAGTGGAGGTTGGTTGGATCAGGCCGGGCTGGTGTCGAGCAGTGTTTGCCTCCGAATGTAAGGCGCCCCTGAATGTAATGCACACACCAAGTTTAGAGCCTCTTTTTGGCCAGAAAAGGTGCGCATTACATTCGAGTAAATACGGTATTTATGTGGTCACCAGTGCAGCAACGGCAACATTTTTTTTATTTTCACTGATGATATGTATAACATTGCCCTTTCGATTACTAAATGGCCAAACTACTGTATCGATTAGAGTTACCACTGTGCACGACCGCATTAGCATGCACAGATGCCATATTTTACTTCCTGTTACATGTTACGCAGTGGAACCCAGTTACTAATGATTTATAGTAATGAGGTAGCAGCAGCACATATTAGTAACTCTAATTTTCTGTCTTTTAAAAAAGTGTATGGTTTTAGGCAGAGTGAGAGCAAGAGAAATGCTTAGGTGGTCTTTTACGAACGGGTGCTAAGGTGTTCCACTAATGTGTCGTTAGTGCCGAAACCATGACATGCTACATGCAATATCCCTGCGTTAACTGTCGGGAGGGGTGGAAAGCATTTCCCAGGCAATTACCACGGAACCCTGCCCCATAACGGTTGCTGCCTTAGCACAGGTGAGATGGTGTTAGGTAAATCCATGCGAATACCGTTAGCACACAGTGTTAACTGTGCCGAGCTTACCATGCCCACTCCCCACCTCTATCCATCCTACTCGTGCCTCTAACACGGGTTGCGCTGTTAGCACAGGAATCATCCTGCGCCGTCATGGCCCTGCGCTACCTGGCAAAGTGCATCCCAGCATGCCTTTAGCATGCGCCAGAACACACGCGTTGCCAGGTAGCACCCATTAGTAAAAGACCAACTTAGAGATTCAGGAAATAATTCAGCTGCTAAATGTTATAAGTTATGAGCCCAATTCCACATTGTACACGTCCAGCCTGCCCTGACGTCCCAAATATGGGCGTGGCACAATTGTTCCAGATTCTGCAGCCGTGGAATCTGGCAACATGGATGGGCCAACGTGCAGTGTATTCTGAGAGGGGAAACATAGAGCATGCTGCCCGTCTTCACCGCACAGTGCTCCTGCTGGTGTGCCGCTGCCGTGGCGTCCCATCTCCATGGCACTGAGACGCTCAGCAGGAGTAAGCAAGGCCCAATAGCGGTGTAGTTCCCATTTCCCTGCCATCCAACCCTTGGTGGGGTCTGCCAGGGCCACCCGCTGAATGTATAGGGCCCTGACCGGAATAGGCCCTGTATGTCCGGGTTCTTCAGCCTGGCCCTGCTCTGCCCACTCTCTACTTCCGGCCCATATCTCTCACCCCTGTCCAGCACTCCCCGCAGTAACCCTCTGTATGTGCCGGGTCAAAACAGGGGTTGGACGTCCAACCCCGCTATTCGTGTCTCTGCATCGGGCCCTCTACGATTTAATGCTGATGGGCAAAGAGCAAGGATAACTTTTAACTAAAAAAAATCCATATGAGGGGCCACCTAAACAGAGAAAGGGAATAGGAATCCAAACAGGAAGTATTAAAACCCCTGATTTAGGGAAAGTGGAAAGACCCAGAGCAGCCCCCAGACTACACCCTACACCCGAGGGATACGTCAGATTTGTGGTTCTATGAAGGGGAAGTTTGATGCCTGACTGATTGCAAGGCAGCACAGGTTTCCCTTCTGCCAGAGAAGATTTAAAGAACCTTTTTTGTTCTTTTTGAACTGACCTGTCCAGGAGAGAAGGTTTTTGTGTTCAAATTTAAGTGACGTTATAGGTTGAAACTGTATTGTTAGCCTGTTTGGGAAGAGAGACTTCATGCTGTGTTGAAACCTGGACCGCCCTACCATAGAGTTTGCTGTTTGTCTGGAGGTGAGCCAGAGGCGAGAGCTCGAACCCTCACCATGTTACCACAATCCATTTAAAGTTATAAGTGTATTTTCAAAGCGGCACATAGATATCTTTCTGCCACTGAAAAACATATCTTGTAAGTTTAAAGTTATGTGGTAGTGACGCTACTGCATGTGATACACAACACATACAGAAATACAGACATTACAGAACTAGTTTAATTTACAGTGTGGTTTATAGGTGCATCTAAAAGAATAAAATAAATGTTTCAGGAATCAGGTCACGATATCTGATGAATGTGTCATCTGTGATTTTGGGGGTAGGCTGCAAATGAAATGGCTGGATATATCTAAGTTTCTAAATTAATATAAGGTTATCAGAGTTTCTGCAGACAAATCTGGGACACGTATCAGAAGTGTGTATGGGGGGAGGAGGGAAGGAGGGAGGGACACGTTAGTTCCAGGTTTGAGCAACAAGATGTGGAGAAGGGAAGAAGCATCATTACCCCCCCCCCCACCCCATGAAAGCAACAATATTAATTCCAAGCAGACAAATCGACAGAGAAATAGAAACAGCGATTCCCCCGTATTGTGCAAAATATAAAGATGATGAATGAAACTTCTAAAAACTGGCAATTCAAATCACTAAACTGAAAAACATTTTTTTTCTATCCCTCTCTATCCCCATTGCTGGAATCAGGGACACAGTTTGAAAATCGGGAAGAAGTCCCAAAACTCGGGGACATCTGGTAACCTTAAATGAATAGAGATCTACATAAAAAGGGAGAGAGGAGGCATTGTGGGTTAAACTAGAAAGAGGGAAAGAAAAATCTATTTGCATTGGTATGATATACAGACCTCCCTCACAAGAGGAAGAGGTGGACAGAGAGTTAATTGAAGACATACGCAGCATTGCTAGGAAAGGGGACGTGCTACTGATAGGAGATTTCAATATGCCAGATGTTGATTGGCACATTCCTGCTGCAGTATCATCTAGAAGTAAGGAGAGCCTGGATTCTCTACAGGGAGAACTATTCAGGCAATTGGTAACAGAACCCACACGTGAAGGGGCCATACTGGACTTGGTGCTTACCAATGGTGAAAGTGTTTCTGATGTTGTAGTGGGAGATCATTTTGCATCCAGTGATCACCAGATGGTGTGGTTCAGTATTAGGACTAGGGCTGTTAGAATCCATTCCAAGGTGAGGATCTGAGACTTTAGGAAGACTAACTTTGCGAAGATGGGCCAATACCTCAGGGAGTCGTTAGTGGGATGGGAACAGCTGGGGGATGTAGAAAAACAGTGGGCAAAACTGAAAGGGGATATTTTAAGGGCAACCAACCTTTTTGTTAAAATGGTA
This sequence comes from Ichthyophis bannanicus, assembly GCA_033557465.1. Taxonomy (NCBI): domain Eukaryota; kingdom Metazoa; phylum Chordata; class Amphibia; order Gymnophiona; family Ichthyophiidae; genus Ichthyophis; species Ichthyophis bannanicus. The sequence continues at coordinate 1,417,407,857 of CM066032.1, forward strand.
AATAAAGGTAAAAGGAAAAGGAGACCGCTATGGTTTTCGAAGGAAGTAGCTGAAAAAGTGAAGAAAAAGAGGGAGGCCTTCATGAAATACAAGAGATCACAGAGAGAGGAAGACAGGCATCTGTATTGGAAAAACTTAGAGAAGCTAGCAAAGTAGTCAGGAAGGCAAAGATTCAAAAGGAGGAGGAAATAGCCAATGCAATAAAAATGGGGGGATAAGACATTTTTCAGATATATTAGTGAGAAGAGGAAGGGCAAAAGTGGTATTGTCAGACTAAAGGGTGCAGGGGGGGAATATGTAGAAGCTGATAAGGATAAAACGGAATTGCTTAACAAATATTTTAGTTCTGTGTTCACAGATGAAGAACCAGGAGCAGGACCTCAGAAAACACCCACAAATAGGAACAGAAGCGAGGGACATCTTGAACAATTTTCAGAAGACTGTGTTCGTGAGAAACTAGCTCAACTTAAAGTAGACAAAGCGATGGCCCGGATGGGATACACCCTAGAATACTGAGGGAACTTGGGGACGTTCTAACAACTCCACTGACTGACCTTTTCAATGCCTCGTTGGAGTCGGGAGTGGTGCCAAAGGACTGGAGAGAGGCTCATGTGGTGCCTTTACACAAAAGTGGAAGTAAGGATGTGGTTGAAAACTACAGGCCGGTTAGTTTAACTTCGGTGGTGAGTAAATTATTGGAAACGCTGCTGAAAGAGATAATAGTGAGGTTTCTGGAGTCCAGCGGATTACAGGATCCGAGGCAGCATGGATTCACCAGAGGCAGGTCTTGTCAGACAAATCTGATTGATTTCTTTGACTGGGTGACCAGGGAGTTGGACTGAGGGAGAGCTCTAGATGTGGTGTATTTAGATTTCAGTAAAGCCTTTGACACTGTTCCTCACAGGCGAATTATAAACAAACTGAGCACCCTAGGGATGGACCCTAAAGTTACTGCTTGGGTTAGAAATTGGTTGGGTGGGAGGCGACAAAGAGTACAGGTAAATGGAGCTCACTCTGAGGAGAAGGATGTTACCAGTGGTGTGCCCCAGGGATCTGTCCTTGGTCCGATTCTTTTTAACATCTTTGTTAGTGATATAGCGGAAGGGATGTCGGGTAAGGTTTGCCTCTTTGCGGATGATACCAAAATCTGCAATAGAGTAGACTCTCAGGAAGGGGTAGATAACATGAGGAGGGATCTAGCTAAGCTTGAAGAATGGTCTAGAATTTGGCAGCTGGGATTTAACGTTGAAAAATGTAGGGTCATGCATTTGGGCTACAGCAATCCGAGGGAGCAATACAGTATAGGAGGTGAAGTACTTTTGTCCACTAAAGAAGAGCGGGACCTAGGCGTGGTTGTGTCTGATGATCTTAAAGTAGCTAAACAGGTAGAAAAAGCGACGGCAAAAGCTAGAAGGATGCTTGGGTGCATACGGAGAGGAATGGCTAGCAGAAAAAAGGAGGTGATAATGCCTCTGTATAAGTCTTTGGTGCGACCTCATTTGGAGTATAGTGTGCAATTCTGGAGACCGCACCTTCAAAAGGATGTGAACAGGATGGAGTTGGTGCAGAGGGTGGCTACTAAAATGATTAGTGGGCTTCATTATAAAGCATATGAGGACAGACTTAAGGATCTTAATATGTACACCTTAGAGGAAAGGCGGGATAGAGGTGATATGATTGAGATGTTTAAATACCTCCGTGGCATAAATGTTCAGGGAGAGAGCCTCTTTCAATTGACAGCAAGTTCTGCTATGAGGGGACATGGGATGAGGGTGAAGGGAGATAGATTCAGGAGTGATATGCGGAAATATTTCTTTACGGAAAGAGTAGTGGATCCATGGAATAGTCTCCCAGTGGAGGTGGTAGAGATGAGGACAGTAACTGAATTCAAAAAAGCATGGGACAAACACAGAGGATCTCTAAAGGTAAAAAGGGGACTGTTGTAGTTGTTGATATGGAAGGACAGACTGGATAGGCCATGTGGTCTTTTTCTGTAGTCATGTTTCTATGTTTCTATTACACGGGCTGATGGTGGGCTTTGAATTCGATGGTTCGGCTGAACTACATTGTTTTCCTTTATTGCTCCCGTGCAGGACCGACCCAAGCTAGAAATGTGTCCTGTGTGACTAACAAATCTGGTGTCCCTCCTCCACCCAGCCATGTTCACGCTTTTTGAGTTCCTGAAAGCCCAGTGATGATATCAGCACCCCCTTCTGCGCTTGTGCCCTGTGTGGCTGCACCACTCTCAAAGCCCATAGTACGACCCTGCTCACATGCAAAGATCACTCAAATTCTGATCAGGGCCAGTGCAAGGATTGGGGCGCTCAGGTGGGTCCTCCATCCTGCTGTCTACACCCATTGCCACCGCTGTTGCCCTTCTACAGGCCTTCAGTGTCAGCAATGGCATTGAAATCGCAACATAGCACTTACCTAAACTCTCTGGCGCTGCGTCGAAGTTCCTGTCTTCTATTATCCGCCACTTCCAACCCCTCTGATGCAGATTTCTGGTTTATGCAAACAAATCTTTTTATCGTATTTGAAAATTGTATTGCATTTGAAATACAGTAAAAAGGACTGTTATTCTATGGTGACATTGTTCCTCTCATACTGAAATTATCAACAAACATTTTTATAGGGCTCAATATCACTGTCAATTGTATTTATCAGGTCATCCCCATGATTGTGATGGATATTTTGCTATACTCAGTAATAATGACACCAACTCCCTTCAATACCAGTCACTTTGGAGGTGATAATGCCTCTGTATAAGTCTTTGGTGCGACCTCATTTGGAGTATAGTGTGCAATTCTGGAGACCGCACCTTCAAAAGGATGTGAACAAGATGGAGTCGGTGCAGAGGGTGGCTACTAAAATGATTAGTGGTCTTCATTATAAAGCATATGAGGACAGACTGAAGGATCTTAATATGTACACCTTAGAGGAAAGGCGGGATAGAGGTGATATGATTGAGATGTTTAAATACCTCCGTGGCATAAATGTTCAGGGAGAGAGCCTCTTTCAATTGAAAGCAAGTTCTGCTACAAGGGGACATGGGATGAGGGTGAAGGGAGATAGATTCAGGAGTGATATGCGGAAATATTTCTTTACGGAAAGAGTAGTGGATCCGTGGAATAGTCTCCCAGTGGAGGTGGTAGAGATGAGGACAGTAACTGAATTCAAAAAAGCATGGGATAAACACAGAGGATCTCTAAAGGAGAAAAGTGGACTGTTGTAGTTGTTGATATGGAAGGACAGACTAGATAGGCCATGTGGTCTTTTTTTGTCATCATATTTCTTGTATGTTTTGTATGTTTCTATGTAGTTACAAAGCTATTTAAGCTGATAGTACCATAGGATAGTGAATCCCACGGTGAATGTATTTTGTATTGCTGTCTCCTGGAATTTCATGTATTCCCAGCTGCAGTTGTATAGTGATATCAGGTCCTAAGCTGAGCCCATTAATTTTTAAATTACACAGCACAGCACCCACTCCTCCCACTTTCTCACGTAATGACGGATATAGACCTTCACCAAGTAGTCCAAACACCTACCCATACAAAAGGGAACACTCTTGACCTAATATTCCTCCAAGCAAACACCACGCTCAGCACTTGCTACTCCTCCCCAACAACTACCCCATTACCTTGGACAGACCATTTCCTGATTGAGCTCACACTACCCACGATGCCTAACAGTATCATACCAAGTGAAAGAACTAACATAAATAACAAATTCAATCATTTAATAAAGAAGCATTCCTAAACAGCACACTCCCACACTTTAATAACTCCCAAACTACAATAGATAAGGTCATAAACAAGCGGAACACTATCCTAGCCAATGCTGCCATAGTTCCAAGACAAAACAATAACATCAAAAAAAGGAACACAAACAAATGGTACACTAATGACCTAAAAAAATTAAAGCAAAAATTAACAAACCTGGAACAAAAATGGAGACGCACAAAAACAGAAGACAAGTCTCAATACATGCAAACTCTGAGACAATACAAGACACCATAGACACAAAAAAGAAAGAATTCCACACAGCAATAATCACGAAATCACTAAACAAACCACGGGAGCTATTCTCGATAGTAAAAAATCTCACTAAAACTCACACTAATGAAGACGATACCATCACAATACACCCCCAAAAGCTTGCCAACCACTATATCAACAAATTCTCACACTCCCAGCATGAGAACACCACGGATACTCACAGTCCCATTCCCATGGACCTAAACATGCAATTCCTCTCCACATGGACAACATTCAGTTCTATTGACATTAAACACCTCAAAAACATCATAACTACCATCAATACAACTACCTCACCAAGGGACCCCTGCCCGGTTAGCTGGCTAAAAGCAACAAAGGATGAATTTGCCCCAATAATCTGTAATCTTGTTAACTCCTCACTCAGCCTAGGACACATGCCTGATGCCCTCAAGCAGTCAGCCATACGACCCATCCTAAAAGCCACAAATTCTGACAAAAACTCACCCAACTCCTACTGCCCAATAACAAGCTTACCCTTCCTTACAAAAATCATTTAAAAAGTTGTACACATACAACTGCAGGATTTCATCAAAACAAACGCCCCCCTCGATGAAAATCAACATGGGTTCAGGCCACAACACAGTGTTGAGACACTCATGCTAACACTAATAGATTAACTTACCCGAGGATTGGACTCAGGCAAACAAGTTTTCCTGCTTATTTTCATAGACATAGCAGCAGCTTTTGACAGTATAAAGCACAACCTACTAATAAACAGGCTGAAACACCTTGGAATACAAGGTACAGTCTTACAATGGTTCTCATCCTAGCCGAATAACAGAACCCAACAAGTTCAAATAGGCAACGAATCCTTCACTACCTTCACACAGAAAACTGGCATCCCCCAAGGCTACCCTATCATCCCTACTATTTAACCTTTACATGCAGCCAATCTACAACATATTCAATTCCCATAACATCAACTATCATGATGATATCATGATGTACCTCCCATTAGACATTGCTAATCTAAACTACTCCAGAATCACTGCATGCTTGTCTGAAATAACAAAGTGGCTCGACACCCAAAACCTCAAGATCAACCTCAAGAAAACAGAGGTGCTATTCGTATCAAGGAACCCAAACTTTATCCCTCCCAACAAAATCATCATACAAGACACAGAACTTGAAGTGACATCAGAAGTGAGATATCTAGTAGCAATACAACAGTAGATAAGACATTAAGCATGATCCCACATCTAAAATCAGTAACAAAAAATATCTTTTTTAAATTGAAAACAATTCAACACCTCAATCCACTCCTGGAAACCTACGACTTCCGAACAGTGCTTCAAGTCCTAATAACCCCACTCACAGACTACTCCAACAGTATCCTTCAAGGACTTCCCAAAAAAACTACCCACCAGCTGCAACTAGAGCAGAACCTAGCTGCTCGTATAGCCTCCAATTCTACATACAAGGATCACATCAGCCCCATACTCCGTGATCTTCATTGGCTCCCAATAACCTCAAGGGTAAAATATAAATATTTAATGATCATATTCAAACATCACTGCAACATGGCCTCTACCACCCTATCCTCCTTCCTAATAACACCAAACATGTCTAGAACAAGAAGAAACAACTCACAGAATACGTACATAACTCCATCACACATCCGAAACACAAATCAATGTACCAGTACCAGAGACTTCTCCTACTTGGCCCCAACACTATGGAACTGACTTCCTAATGACATAAGAGCAGTAAAAGACCTCCAACAATTCCGCAAGAATCTAAAACCACACCTTTTTATAGAACACTTCGGTGACCCACACTCTCCAGCTACCAAAATACATAAAATCTTATCCCCCCTCCATCTAACAATTTAAACTCTAACACAACATAATTGCCACAGTTCAAACACTAAATACAAGCAAAATGCACACATCCACTCTCTTTCATACATAATAAATGTATATAGTTCCTAAATTAAATTAAATGTATATAGTTTCATTGTTCATATGTTTATATGTTAATTGTACATAATTCCTACGTTCAATGTAAACAATGTGAACATAATTCTGATGTTCAATGTAAACCGCCCCTGATCGCAGGAAGGGGCGGTATATAAGCTTTGTTAAATAAATAAATAAAATAAAGGGCATAGCTGGTAATTAGTAGAAAATATTCACCACCCCGATTCCTTTTCAAATTCCCTACCCCCAATCCCTTTTCAAATATCTATGCCTGGAACCCACCCTCTACTCCCAATCTCTTTTAGCCTGTCTAGGAGTCCACCCAACCCTCACGGCCTCTGCTGGACATCTACCAGGTGTTTCTCTGCTGGGTATTGGGAGCAAGAGCAATCCTTGGCATGCCTGCTCTGATGGCTCCTGACTCTAAACGGTGGCTTCAATACCCTAGTGGCAGTCTTGTGGTACTACTGCTAGGGAGTTCAGGCCAAATAAAGGAGCACTCCCTTATCTGACAGCCTGAACCCTATCACAAGCAGTTTTTCTAGTAGTCCTTCCTTAGCAGCAAAGATAATCCAAGTTAGGTTCCTCCAGATAGAGGAATGCTGTAGTCCAGATATCCCTGATGCAGATGCTTTCAAAATAAAGTCCCGTGTACAGGTAAATGTGGATATATCTAAGCACACTATCACTAACGTCAATGCACGTTCCATATACAAGAATAAATATTGAAGCCACTTAAATTTATTTCCAGCAGACCTCTCTCCAAAGAAATTAAAATTGTTGTTCTCTCCAGCAGCTTCCACACAAAAGTAACTAACTGCTGCTGACTTCTTTAACAAGGGCCCTAGTAGCTTCCAAAAAATGCCTTTTTAAAATGGCTGCTGCTCTTTTTTTACTACTTTTCTAGCAGTTGTGAAATATTTGCTCAAAATGGCTGCTGTTAATTTTGCTTTTAGAGTCTCAGCAATGACGTGAATTCCACCCAAGCAGCCTCTGGCCCAGGCAGGCAGGGAGACCACATGGCAACGATTTAGCTAGAGTGCCAAACTTACTTCAAAACATTGGCCGCGCTTCAGGCTACCAGATCTTTTGCAGGCAAATCTGGGAAACTTATCCAAAGTTTGGGTGTTGGGGGCAGGGGGAGGGAGAAGGGAGAAGGGACACCTTAATTCCAGGTTTGAGCAACAAGGTGTGGAGGAGGGAAAAGGAATCATTACCCTGCCTCCCCCCCCCCCCCATACATCCCATGGCAGCAACAATATCACTTCCAAGCCGACAAACTGGCAGAGAACGAGACAAAGTGATACATTTCCTCTGTACTTTGCAAAAGAAAGATAATGGATGTAAATTCTAAAAACTGTCATATTCAAATCTACTCTCTCTGACCCCATTGCTGGAATCAGAGACAGGAGGCTGTAAAACAGGTAGGAGTCAGGGGCACAGCTCTAAAATCAGGGACATCTGGTAAGTTTAGCTGCGTTGCCTCCCGCCCCTCTTCTCAGGCCCAGCAGCTCTCACCTCCCGCTGCCAGGTCGAATGAACAGGATGACACCTGTGGTTCATGGCCGTTATCATCCTAGGCGAACCCTCATTCCTGCCGTCTCCCTGCTCCCACTCCTGCCGCCATTGCCATCCCTCCCCGGGACCTGCAGCTGCAGCAATGGCATTCAATGCCTCGGACCCTGCGTGCTGCTCTGCTACACTCTGATCACTTGCTTCTGCCCCCCTGGACGCAGACTTCCTGTTTGCATGGAGGATGGAAGCCGTTGGTCAAAGCACAGCAGCCCCAGCCAGTGGCATCGAAGGCTTAGGGTAAGCATTGTCTTGCTGTTTTAAAGTCATTGCTGCTGCCCCTGTAGTTTCCGGAGAGGGACATCAGTGGGCTGCCCTGAAAGGCTAGAGCTGCAGACGACTGCCTGGGTAGCACCAACTTGGCTAACGTGAGACTTTGGCCTGACAGTGAGAGGTGATGGCTGCCAAGTCTGAAGCAAGAGACTGTGCGGGAAATCTGAAGTAAGTTTACCAGAGGAGAGGGGAATGGTCAGATCCCCCAGACCATAGAACTTACACAATTTAGTCTCAGTAGCTCTCAGCATTTGGAATAAACTAGAGCCCTTGCAGTTCTATATGTTTATACTTGTACAACATCCATGACAACACCACAGATCAACCACTTGCTACCAATCTCCCACCACCAAAAGTAGCGATTTTGCATAATAATGAGCTGCTATGCGTACATTTGCATGTCAGGGCAAATTTTCATGTTTTAGAGTTTTAGCTCGCGTTGAGTATCATTTAACATGTTCTTTGCCATAACGTGGCTTAGTAAATAGACCTCATAGCTTGTAAACTTCTGGGAGAAGGAACTCACTGTACTTAAATTTTGAAAATGTTGTAATCGTTTTGAACATTCTTCGGGAAGACGGGCTAAAAATGCACATATTATTAGTGCTATATCTCCTAATGGGGAAAATAGAACAAGCTGGACTAAACAGCAGTTCTCAACAAGGGTGTCACAACACACTGCTGTGTCACAAGGTGCCGGAAGTGTGTCACAAGAAAACAGAAGCTGGAAAGCTGGCGCAAGAGATGCAGAGCTGCCCCAAGGGAGTATTTTGCTTTCGGACGTAGAATCCACTTTAAAATAGGAGCGGCGCTGGGGAAGCAGGAGGCGTGACTGGAGAGGAACTCCGGTGGAAGAAGCAGCCACCCAAATCCCAGCAATGGCATTTCTACTAGTTTTTTTTTTCTAGACGATGCTCCCCCAGTTCAGAGCAGCAAGTTGCGCATTTAACGATTTCATTTCCTGCGCATCTTCGTGCACCGGAACTGAAATCAAAAGGGGCCCATGCTGTGAAATGAGGGAAAGCTGTCCTGAAAAAATTTGTAGCAGTGCTGGGGCTCGTACGGTTGTTCCTGCTACCATATTGGGCAGGGGAAAAGCAACACTATTGGGGCAGAGGGGGAGAATTGAGATGCAGCATTACAGAGAGTTTAAATGTGGTAATGAGTGAGCAAGAAAGACAGAAGGGAATAAGAGGCTAGGGAAGGAATGAGATGAGGAAATAGCAGAGCTAAGGGAGATGGATTGGGCAGGAGGTAAAAGAGAAGATGGAAAGGTAATAGGGTAGGTGAAAATTAAAAAGAAGGAAGTTGAGCAGTGGATAAGACAAGGGTGACATCTGTGGAGAGAGAGGAGAAAAGAAAGGGCTAAAAGGGAAAGATCAATATATCAAGAGACAAATGTAGAAAGAGAATAAAAAAAGAAAGGATGAGAGAGGATAAGTAACAGCATACACTGGAAAGAGCAGAAAACAGAGTAAAGCAGAAAAGAGAAACTGGGGCCAACATCATTGGAAAAATATAATGTTCAAACAAAGGTAGAAAATGTAATTTATTTTGAATTTATTAACTAGAATATGTTTCCTTTGAGAACTATGGATTGTAGATGTTTTACTGGATTTTATTCAGTACGAGAGGAAATGCATTTGCCTTTTATTTCTCCAGTGTTCTTGGGGTTCCCATTTCAATTATTTTTCATATTTCTGTTTCTAATTTGTGGTCCCTTGTTCTGTATTTGGTATGACTGAGATGTGGTATTTCTAGCATGTAGTTTCTGTGTAGAAATCTGTAGTAGCTGAACTTGTCCTGTTTTACCAGGAGTAAATATGTTTGTGTCCTAGGGCCAAAGTAATATTTGTAGAGTTGCCAATTCATAGGCAGGGTTCCTGCTGTTTGAATCATAGGAATCAGTTTTACTATGGTATGGCAGGTTTGCTATATGTGTACTGAACGAGGATTATTCTTCAGGTTTCGTATTACTTCACAATTTTCCTGACAGTGAAGAGGTTTATGTTGCTGTTTCTCAGATGACATGAGAATAAGAATTTTTTTTGTATAGTGATTTCCATGGAGAACTGTCCTAGTTCTGATCTACACCTCTTGTTGGGGGGAGGGAGAGTTTACATTTAACTCATAAGAACTGGTATCCTACGTTAGACTGAAGGTCTGGGAGGCTCAATGTGTGCAGTGTGTCACATACGTATCGTCCATCAGATGTGTCCTGATGGAAAAAGGTTGAGAACCGCTGCATTAGCAGAATATCCCACACTGGTCACAAGCAGAAATACCTTCACCAAATACAGAATAAGCAACCATAAATTATAAATGGAAATATGCAGTCAAAACTCTAACTATTATCCACCCAACTTGGCCCATTTTCTTCCTAGTCTCCATTCCCTACATGCTGCTTGGAAGGGAAGGGGTTGGAGCTGGTCTCTGTTGCCTGAGACTCAAGGTGCTGACCAAAAGAGTCATCCAGTCCTGTATCCTCATGCTTATCAAACTTACTTCACTCTAGGTTACTGGTTCCAAAACTGTGCTGGGGTACATCCATTTGTGTTTTCAGGATATCTGCAATAAATATTCATGAAATCAATTTGCATGCAATATTTTCATTGTATGCAAATTTATCTCATATAGAGGTGTGAGTGGAGTTTAAATGCCAAGATCTCCCAGTGTATACTGGTCCCATTCAGCAAACCTTGTAATAAGATACCTGGGCATTATTAACAACCAAGCCCTCACCTTAAAACAACAAATCACTAAAACCTCCAGAACTATTTTCCACAAGGCAAGAACAGTACAACGTCTCAGACCCATTCTTGAACATCAAGACTTCCGAACAGTAATGCAGGCCACGACACTCCCACATCTGGACTATTGCAACATAATCTACCATGGACTTCCAGCCACACAGACCAACCCCCTCCAAACAGCATTGAACACCACAGCAAGAATCATTCAAAGAGCAAAGAAAACCGACCACATCATCCCAATTCTGAAAGACCTCCACATACTTCCCCTCGAAGCAAGGACTAAATACAAGGCCATCCTACTCACCCATAAAGCCATACATCAAACACAGAACACCCAGCTCCGCACCCTACTGTCTCGTCCAGCCCAGGCAGAACTACAAGACAAGCCTCCAGCAACTCCCTCACCGTCCCTCACAAAAGAACCAAATGCTCGCAACGGACTTGCAACCGAACCTTTGAACTTTATGCTCCATCCTTATGGAATTCTCTACCGAGCTGTCTCAGAAACAATGCAGACCTGCCATCTTTCAGAAAACAGCTAAAAAAACATCCTTTTCCAGGAACACTTCAACACGACTCCCACCGAAAAGCGCACCAAACCCTGATCTAGCCCACCATGAACCACTGATCATAAGCTATACTAACCTGTCCATGTCCAAAGTCTGTCTCATGTCCAAAGTCTGTCCTATGTCAAAATCATCAATGTTGCCTCTCCGGTGATGGCCCCGCCCGTATACTTAATTCCCCCACCCCTTAATGTAACGCCGCTTTGACCCAGTGAAAAGCGGGATATAAATACAGCTAAATAAATATAAATACAGCTAAATAAAGTTAAAACTCCAAGCGTGAACGACTTGGAACCGTGCACTCCCTGTCTGACACACAGAGTAAAAGGCTCAGTGTAGTGCAGGTATTTTTTTTTTTTAATTTTATGTAGGACTTAGCTCATGTCTTTTCAGTGGCCGCTCAAAGCAAGTCACAATCAGGTATTTCTCTGTCCTGATCTAATTTTGTACCTGAGCCAATGTAGACGTTAGTGAGGAACATCAGTAGGATTTGAACCCTAGCTTTAGCTGGTTGTCAGCCCACTGCCCTAATCACTAGGCTATTCTTTCACACCACACTGTAAAAGGCAGTTGCTAGACAAAAGAATGCCCCAGGTAAGACTTGTTTTTGATGCCTCTTTGTCTTTTGGTCTGGTGCCCTCACAAACTTACCGACTGGCTCAAAATGGTGTGCTGTCCAAGGAGACCTCTCTTCTTCCTCAGCCCTTGCAACAGCCCTGACACTACAACGTGCATGTGTGCAATGTGCAGGTCCATTGCTAAGGATGATGGAGGTACAAAGGGAACAGGCTTTCTTTTTGTATCCTCTTGTATTAAATCCTTTTTTCCCAGGTTACCACATTTCCACATTTGCAAGTAGTTGGATACTGGCATTTTGCCAATCAAATGTGTCACAATGCCCACGGACGGTACTGCGCTAAGGCTTGAAATTGTATAAATTTGTCTACCTGACGTATTTACATTTAGATTAGTGCATGTATTTAAATGAAAACATTTAGGACATTTCAGCAGGCACATCGATCTGGCACTGCTTGGTGAGAAAAGGCCTCTTATTTAGTACTTAAACCGCTTTTCTCTGTTTAAATTTCACGGTCACCTGCTCATCTATTTGGAACGTTATACTGCTGCCCGAGGGTAGAAGTAAAGTAAGCTAGTTGCACTGTGCACACTTCTCAGGTTTACAGAATATCACTTAACAGTGAAAAAAATGTCTTTTCATCCTGATTGTGCACTCGTCAGTTTTAAAAATAATAGCTAACCGGCCGAAGCCAACAAAAACCAACAAACCTGCTGGAATGGCAGGTTGAGCTAATATAGGTTTGGCAGCAACAAAATGATATTGTGTCATCACCATAACAACCAGTTCACGTACAAGAGATCTTTCTAATAACCAGTAGGCACTGTAATCTCTTAGTGCATTGACATCTTAGTAACCATCTGTATATACTTCTTTAAAAGATGTTATGTTTTAGCAACAAAAAGACTTTAAAAAAAAGATACACATCTAATGTGTCATGATCTTTAGCACAATACTAGCCATTTGCATTGCTGATAAAAACAGGGTTCCAATCTACTTCCTCAACTGAGGAGTTTTTAAAATTCTATAAATAAAAATCTAGGAAAAGTCAACTACAGGGGGGTTTCTTTCTTGAAAAATGGGAGTCTGACTCTCAGACAACATAACAGCTCTTCCATGTTTGGGCATCTGGGAATTTTTTTTAGCTTTTAAAATTTAAAATCATGAGTGGGGGAAGGGATTATATAACATAAGCAAATCGGCACAGGGTTACATAGGCTTTTACCTCTTGGTCATAACTTGAAATTTGACATGGGTCAGTAGTTATCAAAAGTCATTTAGCTATGCAGTGTCATTTTGAGGCCCGTTTACTAAAGTGTGCTAAGTAGTTAGCACAGGGGAATGACAATAATCACGCGCTGATTCGTGCTGCCAGTTCCTCGTTGGAGTAGAGATTGAGCAGGTTAGTGGTAGAGAGTAGACAAGAGACTTCTGGTTCCAGCATCCATGTGAGCAGACGTGTCTGTGCACAGATCCAGAAGGTTCATGTTAAAAACCATCTTTTTCTCTCCCCCCGTCACTACCGAAGGGATCAGCGGAGTTGCGTGGGATGCCCAAGGTGTTGCATCCCCGACCGGAGCTCCCCAATACACTTACTAGTAGTGAAAGGAAGAGAAAACTACAGTCTACATGGTCGACTCTAGTGTCCAAGATGGAGGCAGTGAACGTGCCTAACTCCGGTGACCAGGAGAAGGGAAATGTCCCGGGTGGCATGGCGGAGCTCCTGTTAGCCATCAAATCCTCTAAAGAGGAGATAATAATCAAAGTCTCAGCCAGATTTGATGAGCGCTTTGATGCGCTAGTCAACAGAGTGTCTGAAATCGAGGATAGAATCAAGCAATTAGAAGACAGAGAGGTGAAGAGTGACAAGGAACTGGAAAGGCTCCAGAAAGTGGTCCACTGGCTTGAAAATAAGGCAGAAGACCAAGAGAATTGAGACCGGCAGCAGAATCTGCACATTTCTGGAGTGCGTGAGGGTGCTGAACTCCCCAATGCCCATCTCTTTATACAGCATCTTCTCCTTACTAGCTTTCCCTCCAAAGTGGTGGCTCCAGCCTATGAGGTGGAACGAGTGCGTCGGGAAACCCGACCAAAGCCAAGACCGAAAAAGAGGCTATGAGCACTTATTGTATGACTCCTGCGCTACCGATAAAAAGAATCTATCATACTTGAGGCTGGCATCAAGGTGGCAATCTGGCTTCCTGCTAGACTGACTGTACTATATAAAGAATGGGTGTTCCTGCAGTCTCCAGAGGAGGTTGAATAACTGTTTCAATGAATGAATAAAGAGACAGTCACTCATAAGACATATGCACACTCGCCACCGAAACAACAAAGACGAAAAAGCCTGGAATGTTCTAGGCACACTGTACCCTCCTCACCAGCAAGCTCCAACACACAGGAGGGCCTACAGGTGATTTCCTCCCCGCCTATATCACCCTTAAATGAAAATAGCCCGGTGCAGCACTAGGAGAATAGCGAAGGTGCTGATGACCTCCATGAACATTCTCCCTAATAAATGTTGCATCAGAGTGTGGGAGATGTTGATAATGCTCTTTAACCCCTTGAACATCGGGTGAAGGTTTCCATAATCATGAAAGGTTTCACTAACCAAAGGAAAAATAATTTTGTTTGCATTTCCTATGTCACTTAAGGGGTGGGGAGGAAAGGGAGATCATCACTCCTACCCCCATCTAGGGAGTGAGGACTACTGTGAGGCCCAGAAGGTTTGTGCACACTAAAATGCTGTTGTGCCTACCAATTGCCTACACTTTATTGCTTTGAAAAGAGGATTGTTATGGAGTATTGTTGGGTATGGATGTTTGGTTCTTAGGGAGGAATGGGTGGGAAGGGTGGTATGATATGAGAGTTGTATGCATGGATGGGAGTATAAGATGGTTGGCAGGGGGGAAGAAGTGGGTGGTGAGTGTAACTGGTATATGCAAGAGTGTGATTGGAGAGATGGGAGGCTGCTTGAATACATGCGCATGTGTGGAGAAATTGTGCTGATGGCAAGTCAATGGTAGGGAGCTGGAATTGGTGTGGTTTGTGAGGTCCTGAGGGGAACTGGAGGGGTTGGAGGGTTATACTTACCTTAAATGGGTTTTCAATTTTCTTTATTAGATAATAATGTCTCTTAAGATTGTAACTCTGAATGTCGGGGACCTTAATAGCCCCATTAAGCGGAAAAGTGTGCTTGCTTATCTGCAGAAGGGGTGGGTTAATATCACGGCTTCTGCAGGAGGTACGGCTATCCTCGCTTGAGATGGAGAAGCTGCGAGCCGGGCACTGGGAGTAGGTGTGCTTTTCCTATTATAACTCTAAAAAACGGGGGGGGGGGGCTATTCTCATAAGTAAATGTACTCCTTTCATAGGAGTCTGGGGATGATTCCTATGGCCAGCTGGTTTGGGTAGTAGGGCATATCAAAAACCAAGAGGTTTCACTTTTAAACATTTACTTCCCCAATGGGCCCAAATGGCTCTTTTCCCAGCAGTCATTTTCCTCCTTTGCTCAAAAAGCACAGGGATCCCTTTGGCTGGGAGGGGACTTTAATTGTGCCCTCAGCAATATAGATCACTCAGGCCAAACTACTAATATTGAACCATTCTCAGAGGGGGCGGCCCCCAGGATGATCCTGCTGACAATGGGATGGGTAGACATGTGGAGGGTATTGCACCCAACGGAGCGTGACTATACACACTGCTCCGCAAGAACCCATGGATACTCGCGATTAGATATATTCTGCAGCTTGGAAACAAAACTGGTTAAAGTGGAGGACTGTCGAATTCTAGTGTCACTAGTTAGCGATGATGCCATGGTCTGTTTAAAGCTAGATGTGGGTCGTCAGTCACCGACAATAGGGGCAAGGATCTGCAGGGCGAATGTCTGTCTCCTCCATGAGACCAAGACACAAGAATGTATACATGCTTGGTGGGTGGAATACTTACTCCTCAATGATGCCAGACATGCCAATACATTTGGTATGGGAGGCCAGTAAGGCGTTTATGCGTGGTCGGCTTCTACAAATGACCTCACAGAGAAAAAAGCAAAAAGAGGTGGCTTTAGCGCAGCTTCGAGGGCAGATAGAGATCTTACAAAAGGAACATAAGCGTTCTGGGAGGGCGAAGACCTACCAAGAATTAGTAGCGGTATGCCAGCAGATTGATGTTGTTGAATCAGAATGTATTGAATTCTTACTATGCCTCATCCACTGCAATTTCCTTGAACATGGAGGGAAGGCGGAGAAGCTTCTTGTGTGGCAGTTGCACAAGAAATGAGTGAGTCGTTTAATAGGAGGGGTGTATGATCAAGCTTGGCAGATGCAGAGGGATCCAGCTGGGACATCCCAAGCATTAAAAACCTTTTATGCATCCTTATATTCCTGTGAATGTGCCGCGACCCCAGATAGTTTATTCTCTTTTTTGCTGGAAGACTAGATAAAGTCATGACCATTCTGATACAGCCCGACCAAACTGGATTTATCCGAGGCCGGCAAATATACGATAATGTTCATCGTTTGCTTAACATCATACTTAATATGCTATGGGATCAAAAGAAAGTGTGGTGCATATCGTTGGATGCTGAAAAAGCCTTTGACCATATGAAGTGGGCGTACCTCTTCACGGTCATGGCTCAGTTTGACATAGGTGAACGGTTTATTGGTTGGGTTCGGGCCCTGTATACCGAGCCTGCTGCCTCAATAGCAGTGAATGGTACTCGCTCTGAGAAGTTTAGACTATTTAGAGGCATGTGGCAGGGGTGCCCTTTGTCCCCACTGCTGTTTGCCCTAGCCTTTGAGCCGCTAGTGTCTTCATTATATAAGGCATCTGACATTGCTCCTGTGGTAATCAAGGTATACCCCACCAAGTGTCGATGTATGCCGATGACACCTTGGTTTTCCTGGAACAACCTGCTCAATCTTTTTCTGGTTTGCTCAGGGTTCTTCAAATATTTTGCAAGTGTCTCGGGATTTAAAGTTAACTTAGATAAAACAGAGAGACTGCCCCTTTAAGCTGGCTTCAGAATCCATAAAGTACCTGGGGATTCAAAAATCATCCAATATGGCCGATGCATTTAAACTAAATTATGTCCCACTTGTCTCTGCTGTTGCTGATGAACTGGCGTAGTGGGACCATCTCTTACCCTTGGTTGGATGACTCAAGTTGCTGCCTTAAAAATAACTATTATCCTGAAACTTATCTATCTCTTTTCCCAGTTGTCCATCCAAATCCCATCACAGTTTTTCCAGAAGATGGAAAAGAGGTTCAGTAGATTTGTTTGGGGCAAGCCTAAAGCGCGAATTGGGTGGATGCAAATGATAACCTCAATAGTGGATGGAGATATGAACCTCCCAAAGCTATCCTTGTACTATAATGCAGCAGTGCTGTGAGGATTACGGTATCACTACATAAGGCCCCTTGATGCTCATTGGGTGGAGATGGAACGTTGTTGGTTAGCCCCCTACTTGGTGTTTGAGAATAGACTATCTGATGTAAGTACTGTTGCCCTCCCATGTTTTATTGGATCCCCTTATGAGGGTATGGAGTCAGATTCAGAAGAAAACGGGGCTGCAGTTCTCACTTTGTCCAAAGTCCCAGCTTGTGAGCATTTTGCCCTTCAGTGGTCCATCTTTTGCCAATTTATGAAAAGGCTGGTGTCCTAAGGGATTGGTGCTTTGCCGACCTGCTTAAGGACCGGGCTTCTATTAGCTTGGCCCAGGTGATTTATAAGGGGGAGTGTTGGTCCCTTTTTACCAATACTTCCAGTTATGATACTTTATTATGCATCTGGGACACTGGAGCTATCTCATTCGTGAACCAATGGCCCTGGAAAAAGTCCTTTTTTATAAGGTCACAATCTGGAAAGGATTGCTTTCACGGCTTTACAGAGTACTGTTAGATCATTTTCCACTTTCACACTTGATTACTCCTCACTCTCAAGTTGCCTCATGAAAGTAACCAAATGGCTCCATCTTCATAATCTCTCCATCAACCTCAATAAAACAGAGCTCCTCCATGTCACAAGGGAACCCAACTTCATTCCTCCTGCCTCCATCAGACTCTGCAACCATATCCGAGTCAGCACCCAGATAAAATACCTTGGTATCATACTGGACCAGAAGCCCATATTCAAAGTATCATCAAGGCAGTATACCATAAACTTAAAACTCTCCAAAACCTGCGTCCCCTCCTATACACCAACACTTTCCACACAGTCTATTTGATAAACTGAAGAGTAGAAAATCACCTGGACCAGATGGTATACATCCAAGGGTGTTGAAAGAACTGAAATATGAGACTGCAGACCTGCTATTAGTAATCTGTGAACTATCATTAAAATCATCTGTAATACCTGAAGATTGGAGGATCGCCAATGTAACGCAAATTTTTAAAAAGGGTTCCAGGGGTGATCTGGGAAACTACAGACCAGTCAGCCTGACATCAGTACTGGGAAAAATGGTAGAAACTATCATAAAGAACAAAATTACTCAGCATGTAGATTGTCATGGCCTAATGGGAGACAGCCAACATGGTTTTAGACAAGGAAGATCTTGTCTTACTAATCCGTTATGTTTTTTTGAAGGTGTGAATAAACAGGTAGGAAAAGGTGAGTCAGTTGATATAGTGTATCTGGACTTTCAGAAAGCCTTTGACAAGGTCCCTCATCAGAGACTTTTGGCAAAACTAAAAAGTCATGGGATAAGAGGCAGTGTACTATTGTGGATCAGGAACTGGTTAAAAGATAGAAAGCAGAGGGTAGGGTTAAATGGCCAATTTTCCCAATGGAAAAAGGTAAATAGTGGAGTACCCCAAGGATCTGTGCTGTGTCAGCTGCTTTTTAACATATTCATAAATGACCTGGAAAAGGGAATAACGAGTGAGGTCATCAAATTTGCAGATGACACAAAACTATTTAAAGTAGTTAAAAAACAAGAGGATTGTGGAAAATTGCAAGAGGATCTTGATAAATTGGAAGACTGGGCATACAAATGGCAGATGAAATTTAATGTGGACAAATGCAAAGTTTTGCACCTAGGAAAGAACAACCCAACCTATGGTCACACGATACGAGGTTCCACATTGGGAACCACCACCAAAGAAAAAGATTTAGGCATCCTCGTGGTTAACATGTTAAAACCCTTCGCCCACTGTGCAGCGACGGCCAAGAGAGCAAATAGAATGCTAGGTATCATAAGGAAAGGAATGGAAAATAAAACAAAGGATATTATAATGCCTCTGTATCGTTCTGTGGTGCGACCGCACCTTGAATATTGTGTGCGATTCTGGTCACCGTATCTTAAAAAGGATATAGCGTTATTAGAAAAGGTACAGAGAAGAGCCATCAAAATGGTAAAGGGGATAGAAGGCTACTTCTATGAAGAGAGGCTAAAAAGGTTCTAACCCTCATTCACAAAACCCTGGACAAACAATCCTCAGAACACCTACAAGCACAAATTCACACCCTGAACTCTGACAGACCAAGAAGAAAGAACACCCAGAATCTACTGTCTCCCACTACAGTCTCAAAAATGCAAGCAAACCACAAAAATAAGAGAATTCTCACTGTATGCTCCCACCCTCTGGAATTCACTGCCCCCTCAATTTAAAGTATCAAATCAACCACAGACTTTCACAATCAACTCAAGACCCACCTCTTCCTGGAATATTTTTCCAACAGACACCCAACAACCATAGATCAGGACAACCTCATATAAACAATCACATCATCCCCCACCCCACCCCCTTCACCCCCTCTCACCTGGGGAAACTGCTAGGTACGTATGACCTAGATTGGCCACTGTTGGAAACAGGATACTGGGCTTGATGGACCTTGGTCTGACCCAGTATGGCATATCTTATGATCTCATGTTCTTATGTCTGCCAAGCCACCATCACTCCCCTATTTAACTACTGCAATTCCATTTATCAAGATCTACCTAAGTACACACTCCTACCACTACAACTCGCCCAAAATACTGTTGCCCGATTTACCTTCCAAGCCTCAAGGCAAATCCACATCACTCCCATCCTCAAACACCTCCACTGGCTTCCCTTCAGCTCCAGAATACAAATCAAATTTCTAACCCTCATTCACAAAACCCTGGACAAACAATCCTCAGAACACCTACAAGCACAAATTCACACCCTGAACTCCGACAGACCAAGAAGAAAGAACACCCAGAATCCACTCAGTCTCCCACTAGTCTCAAAAATGCAAGCAAACCACAAGAATAAGATAATTCTCACTGTACACTCCCACCCTCTGGAATTCACTACCCCCCCCCCCCTCAATTTAAAGTATCAAATCAACCACAGACGTTTGCAATCAACTCAAGGCCCACCTCTTCCTAGAATATTTTTCCAACAGACACCTAACAACTATAGATCAGGACAACCTCATATAAACAATCACATCATACCCCACCCTACCCCCATAAACCCCCTACACCCCCTCTCACCTCCCTACCCTTCTCCCCACTGTACATGGTTCTTTAAACTTATATTGACGCAAATGTATTGATTCACACAAAAGGTTCTTTGTTCTCTGTTCGCATTTAAAATATTTTTCATTTTTATTGCAAATAATTATTGATGTTCATTATAACTCGTTCATTGTATTAAATTAGTTCTATGTAAACCGTTTTGACTTGTAGAAAAACAGTATATCAAAAATTTGTTAAATAAATAAATAAATATGGCCCCAAAAATGACTGCCACTATCATCTATGGCACCAAATGATAAATAAGCTGAATGGAATGTTATTCATAGGAGGGGATACTGCTGTGTCCGTAATATATATTGCAAACCCAATACTAACTTCTAATGCAAGCGTACCTTACCACAGTGCACTTGCATCACTTGGCCCTCCGAACGGGAAATTACTGCTGGCGGGAATGTGGTCAGACTGATTCCTTTATGCATATGTGGTGGGAGTGCCCACGAGTTAATCACTTTTGGAGGGCATTAATTTCATCCATTAACGAGATTGCCTCATGTCAATTAGGGGACTCCCCTAACAGCTTCTTGCTGGGCCTACTAGATGCCTCTTTAAGAATCCCATCAAGCCAGAGGAAGTTGGTGGAACCTCCTGCTACTCAGTGCCTGAATGATTATAGCACATAGCTGAGAAACAATTGCAGGTCCTACAATCGCAGCCTGGAAGCTGAGGACTTGATGTTGATGGATCATCTAGCATTGTTGATTCATGGGCAAATGAAAGGACACACCAATAGATGGGCTCCCTACACTGCTTGGATTGAACATGAGCACCTACCTGCTATATAGGACAACTTCAATTCACCAGCACCTCAGCCTTAGAGAAGAGACATGTTGTTGCATGGTCCATTCACCTCTATTGCTCTCCCTTGTTTTGTTTTTTTGTTGTTGTGTGATATGAGGGCTGGGGTGAGGGTGAGTGGTATCTGGTTTGTTTGTTTAATAGGTTATTTGATGTTATGAAGTGACTGTATATATTGAGAGTGTATATACCATTTAAATCCTCAAACTATAAAGAAAGAAAGAAGGAAAGTTATAAAAAAAAGAGAGTTGGCATGGCGAGCGCATGGCAGTTAGCATGAGGGTATAGCATGCTGTCAATGCTGCAATTAGCGCAAGTGTGAGTATTTCCACCTCAATAGGTGGAGGTATGTGCACCGCCCCATGTTAAGGTATGCATATCAATTTATGTGCCTTAATTCATAAGTATACATGCATACAAGCCATTTGTATGCACTTTATATTGGAAACCCAAATGAACCAAATGCATACACACAAATGCAGACTACTAGGGACTAGTGCCTTTTAATATATTTATATAGACGATAATGGCGCTTTATCGGGCGCAGAGGTACCTTAGCGCGCGATAACGCACGCAGCGGCACAAACGAGCGCTGAAGGCGGAGAAAGGCTCCCGGAGGGCGGAGGAAGGCTCCCCAGGGGCGGAGAGAAAGGGTCAATGGGTGGACAGTGGGAGGGGAGAGGCTCCCCGCACACTAACGATGTGAAATCCGAGGCTGAAAACTAACGCCAGTGAAACCCTGGCGTTAGAGCTGATTTAAAGGGAAGAGAAACCATTTCTGTCAGCAATGTACAGCAAAACCAGGGAAACCTACAAAAAAGTGATAAGTGTGATACATGTGCACGGAACAAAAGGGCAAATAAACAGTGAAAATGAACAGAAGAAAATGGAAAAATAAAATAACCAAGCTAGGCAATAATGGGAAACATCAAAAAACACTTCCAAGAAAGCACCAAAAAAAGGATATAAATTCTGGAAGGGTCCATGCTCCGTCCCCATACAAGGTGAATGAGCCCACAGTGAAATTGCGCTGTGCAGGGTTTTCCTCTCCATCGGACAGGTTTCCTATGGCGTGCACATGTGCGGCAACAGCAGGGTGGGCATGTCGGAACGGCCAACTGGACAGATGCTTGAAAAAGGGATACAGAGGGCTGCAGGCGGCACATGCTGTGGTGCAGCTGGGGCACAGTGCGGACTAGGCAGATGCCTAGGTGGCACTTAGGAATGCTGAAACTGTACAGCAGCCAGACAGCAACTGATGAGGGCCCAACATGGGCATGAGTGTGTTTATCACAGTGTCACAGGGGATAGTACCCAGCAGGTACCTCCAAGGGCACAGAACATTGGCAGGCGGTGTTGGGGGGGAAGCGTGGACGTCTATGCAGGCATCCCTACCCCAGAACACGCACCATAGGCAGCCGCCTACCTGCACACTGGATGGCCTGAGACTGCGCACCACCAGCACCACCAGCAGAAGGGCATGTCAGCATGGTGGCAGAGGGGTACTGGTGGTGGAGGGGGGCAATGGCAGCTGCCCAGAGCAGACCATGGCCTAGCCCTGTGTAGGTGGGTGCCATGCACTGCAACAGACAGGCCCTGACGGACGAACAGTCATGGTATCACCAGGGAATGCACTGTCTCTGTGGCAACATGGTGGTGCAGTGCACACAACCAGTGTGTTCAGAGGCAGAAGGTCACAGGTTCAAGTCCCAGCTGTGGTTCCTGCCAACCCAATCCCCATATTTTACCCACCACTAAAATGTGCTAATACAGACAGAACGTTTATTGCAGATGACGTAAACATGCCCAAAACACCTACATATTACCCTACAGAGCACAGACACCATAAACAGGCGCATTACCTAGAGCAGAGTCTCCCAAATGCAGTCCTGGATGGCCAAACACCATTCAGGTTCCATGCTGTCTCTAATAAAGATGCCTGTGCTGCATTTCTATGCGCCGCCCCCATGGTATGCAGATGTATCTCATGCATATTCATGAGGGACAGCATGAAAACCCGAACAGTGTTTGGCACACCAGGACTGGAGTTGGGAACCTCTGCCGTAAAGCAGCAGCCAACAGGGGCAGACACACCCGCACCCACAGGCACCATTATCCAATGCCTCCTGGAGAGGCAGGACATTGGGCCCTGCGTGCATCTCCCAATACTAGTACTTGCATACCTTAGCAATGCCACCCTAAACCTGGAAATACGGTACACAGCTATCAAAAGGTTGCTATGATTACTGGCAGATAGAAATTCCGAAGTTAAGTACAATTTTCTGATTGAGCTGCATCATGGCAACCTTTCTGATGTCTGTGGAGTGTGCTACAGGTCTTGTGTCTGACAGTGTTTACCACCCTGGGGAGTGACCCCAACAGTATTGCATACCATAGCCATGCCTGCACTGTGCCCAGGACTGGAGCAGTGGCCAGGGCTGCCAAACACCTCTATAGTTGTACAATGCTGGCATAGGTGTGGGGAGTGTGTGTCTGTCTATCCAGTGTGTGGTGGCTGCAAACACCCTCCACAACCCACACTGCCAGCACTGTTGCCAGTATTGGCCTGCCAATGAGCATAATGAGGAGCAAGGTACCATGTGTATAGTCCGGATTGGGTGGCCTGGCCAGGATGCATCTGCACAGGGCATAGGGAAATGGCTGGGACATTGTAGTGCCCGGCCACCACCTGCACAGACAGGGTGGCCACAGCATGTCCTGCTGGGAGATCACACTCACCCTGACTGAGCAGTGACCACGGCATGGCTAGGTTCCCCCATAGTGCTATTATAGTATTTCTCTCATGTGATATTTATGGGTTCTCTTTTGGGGCCCAATCGCTGACTTATCTGCTTGGTGTGTATGCTGACATCCCAGTTCTGGGTGCATGCATCTCCTCCAGGAACATGCACTATGGACTAGTTAGCAGACTGTCTGCAGCTAGTATGTGTCTTGCTGGAACACTTTGCACGGTGCAGTGGCTGGAGGCTTGCTGCAGGAGAATATCAGATAGTGGTGGGGCACAGCTGAGCATTTCAAGGCCTAATGTCTGCCTGCTTTGCTTTATGGATGTGTACAGAGCTGCATTGACTGCCCTGTAGTAGGTTGTCTGTTCCCCAGCAGGACTGGGGTTGATGGTCCCCTCTACTGCCACCCTTGCAGGGAGGTAGAAAGTGGATCTGTTGGTGGGAGACCCTGTTTTCCACCCTCAGCCCCAGAGGGTGGGATGGGTGGTGGTACATAATCTGCCTATGGGTCCATAAGGGCTAAACCTGATTGAGAAGTACAGACATATCCAAGGTGTGTCTGCAGGAACTACCTATCTCACACACTAGCACTGTTGGGGACCTGCAGCATGGCCTATTTCTGCCATGGAAAGTGCTGTGGACCTGGTGCTGGGCGCCCCACCTCACCCTCAGGGTGAGCACAGTACCCGCACAATGTGACGGTGTGTAGCTACTCTGTGCCAGTAACACATACGGTCAGTTCCCCCTACCAGGCCGAGGTGCTGTGGGGGGTGCATACCCCATCTTGTGATCATCTGTAGACTGCTGATTTGCATGTGCAGTGCATCATGGTTACGGGTGGGTTAACCCTATCCTGGTGATCACAGCAGACTGTTTGTGTGGTGACGTGCAGTCCTTCTGCAGCCAGCCAGGGGCTTGTTAGCAGCTATAGAGCTGTAGCCCACTGGTTACTTTACTGCCTGTGGAGCCAGAGGTCATGAGTTCAAACCCACAGTGGGGTTACTTGATAGGGCTGTCCAAAGCATTGTCTATTTTTAATGTACATTAGTGCTGCCAGCAAAAACACCCTTAGAGTACTGTAACCATAAGGTGCCTCAGAAGGCACTTTATAGGGCGCCCTATAGGTTACAGTCCATATAAGGTGCCTTATAAGGTGTCCTATGGAGTGCCTTATAGGGTGCCCTAGAGGGGACATTATAGGGTGCCATGACGGACAGTACACTTTATAATGTGCCCTATGGAGTGCCTTATAGGGTGCCTTATGCGGCACCTTAGGTTACGGCACATGAGGGTGTGTTTGCTGGCAGCAATAATTAAAATACAAATAAAATGCCTCAAGAAACAATATTTACATGTCAAAGCTGATGCCTCAGCCAGCCTTATGCATTAGGCACACTGGGGGATCAAACTCATGACCCCTGTATCATCAGTCAGTGTATTAACCATTGTGCTGCACCTCTGTTTCTATGTTTGTATGTCTGGGTGCCTACTTAAGATTACCGCGCGTTGACGCGCTTAGCGGCACGTCGCCCGATAATGTGCGCAGCAGCGCGCGTTATCGCGCAATAATCCCGTTTTGCTACTTTAAGACTGAAACACCCACTCCTTTTATGGCAGCCTGCACACTATCACCGGGCGCACGTTAAGACGGTTTAGTAAACATACCCCTATATCAGTGGTTCTTAACCAGTCCTCCTTGAACCCCTAGGCCAGTCGGGTGTTCAGGATAGCCCTAATGAATATGTATGAGATATATATGCATTAGAGATATCCTGCCAACCTGACTGATTTGTGGCCCTCTAGGGCTGGATTTGGAGACCCCTGCCTTACACCTCTGTCATTTAGGGAGGAGTGGCCTAGTGGTTAGGACAAGGTACTTCAGACCAGAGGGCCAGGGGTTCAAGTCCCACCTGGGGACAGCAATCTCAGGCCGGAGGGACTGGGATTTCTAGTCCTATAGGCACTCCTTGTGGTCTTGGGCAAGCCACTTAACCCTCCAATGCCCATGTTCCCTGTAAGTATTAGCGTATGTGTGTCATATCCCCTTGTGTTAAATGTCTCTCCCAATTGACCGCTTTGACCCAGTGTAAAGCGGGATATAAATACAGCTAAATAAATAAATTAAATAAATTTAAGATTGTGAGTGGGCAAGGGCAGATGTTCTAGACATCAAAAGGGTAGATAGAATGTGTCACATGCCTCCTCAATTCTCACCACCACCAAAAAGTTGTCTAATAGACAATATTTTGGTGGTGGTGAGAAGCAAAGAGGCATGTGACAAATTCTATCTAACCTTTTTGATGTCTTGGACATCTGCACCTTGCCCACTCACATTCTTAAATGACAGAGATGTAAGGCAGGGGTCTCCGAATCCAGCCCTAGAGGGCCACAAACCAGTCAGGTTGGCAGGATATCTCTAATGCATATATATCTCATGCATATTCATTAGGGCTATCCTGAACACCCGACTGGCCTAGGGGTTCAAGGAGGACTGGTTAAGAACCACTGCCCTATATGGTCTATCTACTCTGCCCATCCATACCAACTGCTAAACTCTAATCCTTTCATCTCACATAGAAATCCTCTGTGCTCTCTTGAATTTGGATACTGAATTACACTTCAAGGCTGTTCCAAGTATCCACAACCCTTTTTGTAAAGGAATATTTCCTTAGATTACTCCTGAGTATATCCCCTTTTACCCTTTCACCTTTATCCTATGACCCCTTGTTCCACATCTTCCTTTCATTTGAAAGAGACCTGATTCCTGTGACTTTATCCACTACCTCTACCATGAAACAAAGACTGAGGACATAGACAATCTATTTAAATAAAAACCTCAATATAACTTATCAAATCTCTATTAAAACCACATTCCTAAGAGACACTCTGACAAGCAGAAGAAAAGACCTCAGTAATCTTGCTTTCCCTCTACGCGGAAGCAATGCTGTACGAAGCTGTTGAACAGCCCTCTTGATTGTGAAATTTGAATTATAAATAAATATTGCGAAGTTAATAAATTTAGGTTAGTTAGATGTTTGTGAAAAAAGGAAAAAGATAAGGAAATTTTTAGACCACTGATAGTGTTCTAAAGTGGTCCCCTTTAGGCAAGCATTGCTGCCGCATAGAGGGATTGCAAGATTACTGAGGTCTTTTCTCCTTCTTATCAGATTGTCTGTTGTGACTTCGGGATATGTTTACTAAACTTCGGTAATGTCATTCGCGTTAGGTTCCGCGGTAAAGGTAGAGATGCCCATATAAAGGTGTGGGCCTTATAAGGTGCCTAGTAAGGTGCCCTGTAAGGTGCCTCATAAGGCGCCCTATAGGGCCTCCAAGGCTAAGCGCCATATTAGGCACCCTTGGACAAGGCACCGCAGAAGGCACCCTGGGCTATGGAACCATAGGTTAAGGTGGCCTAACAAGGTTATGGTGTCCTAGGTTAGTGTGCCCTAGGGACTGCAAGGTGCCTCAGGATGACATGCATGACCTGTGCGGAACAGAGACAGATTTTATTTATTTATTTATTTAACTGCATTTATATACCGCTTTTCACCGGGTCAAAGCGGTGTAACATATAACATGGGGGGGGATAGTATTTTATAGGGTGGGGCCATCACCAGGGACAACAATTAGTGATTTTGGGTGGACATAGACATGTACATTTCCGCTGGGTCTAGGTATTAGATCGTGTGGGTTCTGATCAAAGGTGCTCACGGAATAGGATTGTTTTCAGCTGTTTCTTGAATGATGTGATGTCATCGTTGTTTCTAATGTGGTTTGGTAGAGAGTTCCAGAGGGATGGGGCATAGAGCTCGAAGGCTCTGTTGCAGGTCCGTTGTGTGGATTTGGTTCTTTTGTGGGGGACGACAATGGAGTTATTGGAGGATTGTCTGGTTGATCTGTTGTGAGATGGGCGAGGCAGAAGGTGGTGGAGTGAGGCATTCCGCGTTTGGTGGATAGTCTTGTGGATGAGTAGGATCGCTTTGTACTTTACTCTTGCTGGAATTGGCAGGAAGTGGAGGTCTCTTAGGATCGGGGTGATGTGATCCTGTTTTTTCGCATTCTGAATAATCCTTGCTGTGGTATTTAAGGCAGTTCGGAGGGGGATGGTGTGTGAGGCGGGTAATCCATGGTAGATTATGTTGCAGAAATCCAGATGAGGTAGAGTTACAGCTTGCATTACTGTCCTGAAGTCGTGGGGTTCCAGAAGGGATCGGAGACGTTGCACAGTTTTAGCTTTGTAGAATATTGTTCCAGCGGTTTTGCTGATTTGTTGTTTAAAGGTGAGAGCCTGATCAATGATCACGCCTAGATACCTTATTTGGGGCTGTATTTGGATTCGTATGGTTCCCATGTTGAGGTGGGTAGGTGGTTTGAAGTCCTGATCTTTTGTCACTATAAGGGCTTCGGTTTTCTTCATGTTGATGGATAGGTTGTTCTCTTGTAGCCAGTTGGTTACGTCGTTGAAGCAGGCTGATAGCTGGTCGTTTTTTGGATTGGTGGTTGTAATCGGTGCGTAGAGCATTATGTCGTCGGCGTATATGTGGAAGTCGATGTTGTGGGTGCGGATGATTGAGCATAGTGGACGGAGGTATATATTGAACAGCATGGCTGATAAGGTGGACCCTTGGGGTACTCCTTGATGTTGTTGGTAGGGGGTTGAGGTCTTGGAGAAGGTGCGTATTCGTTGCTGTCTGTTGGTTAAGTAGGATCTGAACCATTGGAGTACAGTGTCTTTGATTCCAATTGATTGGAGTCTGCTTATGAGGATTTCGTGGGAGATTGTGTCAAAGGCCGCTGATATATCTAAAAAGATCAGGATGTATCCGGATTGTTTCTCTTGGGTTCCAATGATGAGGGTGTTCATTAGAATGGTCATAAGGGTCTCAACTCCATGTAGTGGTCGGAATCCATGTTGTTGAGGGTCTAGTATGTCGTTGGTGTCCAGGTGATCTTGAAGCTGACGTTGGACTATCTTTTCCAGATGTAGCCCTAACACTAGATAGAGCACTCAGGAAAGGCAATGAACAGGTGAGAGAAGGAGGGAGAGGTGGGAGCCGCTGGACCTGCCATATCTGCGGGCATCCCATGTGCCTGCCAGTACTGATGACAAACATGGTGGGGCAGCTGTACCACAGCACAGGGTGTTGGCAATGTAAAGCACAGGAAAAACAGCTGGTGGCAGACGATGGGAATACGTGTTCCCCAGAGAAGGTGGAGGTGGCAGGATAGTTACAATGATGGGTGGACAGAGGAGTGGTGGTGCCATGAAGATCAGGCACAGGCGAGGCAAGCATGAAGAGGCGCAATGCAGGAAAGGGTAGCAGTGCATGACATGGGGGTGGCAGCCTGCACTGGCAGACAGGACTCTACACAGCTGACAGACGCAGATAGACGGACCGAGGGAATGTTGGCAATTGTGACGAGGGTATTATGGGCTGGAAGCACAGATCTGCAAAAATATGACCTCTACAGGCATGCACACTATTTGAGTAGGACAGGCATGAGAGGAGGGAACAATGAGGAATTGAACCCATGAACACTGCCAAGAATGGCATTGTATTAAACAGTAGACTATACCTCCATGGTGTATGTCACAGCAATGGCTGGGTACAAAAGGACTGCAGGTCACCGCACAAACTGTCTGCTCTGAGTGCCAGGATAGCGTAACCCCACCAGTACCCATGATGCAATGCACATGCTGAATAGCACTCTAAAGCTGATCACCAAATGGGGTCTGCACGTCTCCGGTACCTCAGCTTGCAAAGACGAACCGACAGTGCGTGATACTGGCACAGAGTAGCTACAGACCATGCCATTGTGCAGGTTCTGTGTTCACCCTGAGGGATAGGATGGGTGCCCAGCACTAGGTCCGCAGTACATGTGGTGCTAGAGATAGGTCCTGCTGTACATCCCCATCACTACCAGTGTATGATAGGTGTTCCTTGCAGTGCAGCTGAAGGTAATTTGGTGTCCATCTGTATCCTGCAGTCACATGTGGCCCTGTGGGACCAGACACCAGCCAGATTGGTGTGTACTCTGTGTTAGGGTCTGGCTGACATGGGCAGCTGTTATCAGGGCAGAGGGGTTCCTAGAATTGCATGAGGTGTGTGTAGCAGTGCCTTTATAGGTCACAGTGGTATACACTACATACCCCAAAGGGCCCACATCACTCTTTTTATAGGTAAAGAACAGGTGCCCCCGCTCCGGGAAAGCAATCTCCATCCTGTTTGTATGAGACAGCCCTCCATGGTTGGTGGGCCAGAGCCATACCTATGACTGGGGCAGAGGCAGACCAGCAGCAATGCCGGGGTTAGGTCTGGAAACCCCCAACTGCCTCCCACCACTGTCTGCCACTCACTAGCAGAAAGCATAGTCAGACTATACCTTATAGGTGTCCTGACCATGCACAGTCTAACTGCAGAGAGTTCACTAGCCAGTCCATAGTGCATGCTCACAGAAGAACTATGTGCAGCAAGCAGGCATCTCAGTGATTGGGACCCCAGCACTAGGAAACACAAATATATCACTGGAGGCAGATAGTATAGAGCGCTATGTGGGAACCTAGACCTGCCATGGTCACTGCTTGGTCAGAGTGAGTGCCATGCTGTGGCCACCCTGTCCATGCAGGTGGTGGTCAGGCACTACAGTGTCCCAGCCATTGCCCCACACCCTGTGAAGATGCATCCTGGCCAATCTGCCCTGTCCGGGCCATACCCAAAATACCTTGCTCCTCATTATGCACCTATTAAGGCTAACGCTGGTAACAGTGGGACATTTTGGGCCCAGTGAAGGGTGGGCAGCCACAGAACAATGGATAGACATACACACACGCTCACTCCTATTGCAGCATTGTACAAAGATAGGGGTGGTTGGCAACTCTGCCCGCCACACTGGTCCTGATCACAGTGCCGACATTGCTAAACTGTGCAGGGGGTAGTAGTAGTGCTCTGGTGATAACTTCAGCTCAATGCTGGGGCCAACAGCCTGACTCTCCATGCATCTTTGGCTTGTGGAGCCTGTGTGGGTGGGTGTTTGTACCCCTGTTTGCCGCTGCTTTGGGCTTTGCACATGTTGCTGTTCTATCTGCGTTGTAGGGTAAAACATAGGGACATGCTCTGCAGGAACTACAGCTGGGGCTTGAACCTGTGACCCTCTGCTTCTGGACACACTGGCTGGGTGTACTGCACCACACTGTTGCCACAGATGCACAATAGTCCCTGGGGCTACCTGTACTCTTCCTCAGCCAGACTTTGTATGTTGCATTGCACACCACGTACTGATGCAGGGCATGGCCTAGGTCCACTGTAGGGAGGTGGCACTGCCCCCTCCAGCACGGGCACACACACCCCTGCCAAGCAGACATGGCCATTTGCTGTCGGTGCTGGTAGTGCGCAGTCCCAGGCCATCCACTGTGTAGGTAGGCGCCCGCCCAGGGAGCGGATCCCTGGGTGGGGGGGGGGGCATACATGGACATCCTCACATCCCCCCCATCACTGCCTACCAATATTATGTCCCTTCCACATGGGGGTGGGATAGCTGGGGGGATGTCAGGTCAGTGCCCTAGCAACTATTGGCTAGGGTGAACCAGGTAGATATAGGTGGATTGTGTTGGCCTTGGTCAGCTGCTGTCTTGCTGATTTCAGGTTTCTGTGTTCCTATGTGCCACCTAGGCACCCACCTGGTCCACTCTGTGCCCCAGCTGCCCATGCTACATGTCCCACCTGCAGCCCCCTATGCCCCCTATGCCCCATTTGCACCATCGCCATAGTGGCCAGTCATACTTTGGCACTATGGTGTTGCTGAAAATGGAGCACTACTATCACATTTCTTGGGCTCCCTGCCTAGGCTGTACATTGCTGACACTTAAATGGTTTCTCTCTCCTGCAAATGTGCATCTAACGGCAGGTTTTCATTCATGGTAGGATTCAGCCCTTCAGTTCAGCGCGTTAGTGTGAAAGGGGCCTCTCCCCGCCCACTCTCCGCCCATTGACCCCCTTCTCTCCGCCCTCTCTCCACCTTCTGCAGTGTTTACCGCAGCCAGGGACATTAACGATCGTTAGGTAACGTTAACGCGCGTTAACATTACATACCGTGCGTTAACGTTACCTAACGATCGTTAACGTTACATAACGCGCGGTATGTAACATTACTGCAGTTTAGTAAACATACCCCTTTATGTCATGGAAGTATTTAAATATCTATATCATATATTATTTCTCCCATCTTTCTTCCAAAATATGCATATTGAGATCTTTAAGTCTGTCCCCATATGTTCTATGAACAAAAAAGCGAAATAAAAGAAATGCCCTACAAAAAATAGAAAACGAAGAGCAGGGGAATTAAATTGACAGTGACAAATTGTATTAAGCCTGACACGGCCATGTTTCAGCATTGAGTGCCTGCATCAGGGGCAAATATATAATGATTATCAATGGATTAAAGTAAAATAAAACAGAATGACCTTGAAAGTCTCAATAAGTGGTTCATAGAGTGGTTCAAGGGTAGTGGTGGTTGGTAACTCTCTTCTGAGGGATACTGAGGCATCCATCTGCTGACCAGATTCGGTGTCCAGAGAGGTGTGTTGTCTGCCAGGTGCCAAAATTTGAGATGTTACTGAGAGTTTGCTGAGACTCCTCAAGCCTACTGACTATTATCTGATGTTGCTCATCCATGTCGGCACAAATGATACTGCCAGGTATCCCTCTGAGCATATCAAAAGTGACTTCATGGCTGTGGGACAGAGGGTGAAGCAGATAGATGCGCAGGTGGTGTTCTCTTAATCCTCCCTGTTGAGGGTAAAGGCCGAGGCAGAGAAGCTCACATCGTGGAGATGAATGCATGGCTGCATGGCTGGTATCAATGAGAGCATTTTGCTTTCCTGGATGATGGGATGATGTTCCAAGGGCTTCAGGGCAGAGATGGTGTCCATCTGTCCAAGAAGGATCGAAGCATCTTCAGCAGCAGACTGGCTAACTTAATGAAAACGGCTTTATGTTCAAACACTTTATTGGCATTTATAGTAACACTCAAGTAATTACATAAATGAGAATATGGGAAATAGGGGAAATTAAGCATTAATTACATGCATTATAACTCAAAATAGTTAAGAAATAAATTCCCCAACTTTTAGTCCACAATAAATGTTAAGGGGCTACAAGAAATAACATTACCAACATTTACACTTTCTCAAGAGGAAAAGTAAGGTTCCAAAAGAAAACAATATTCCCGTAGGCTAAGACTTATGCGTCAACCGTAATGGGCCCCACCTCTACCCCAATCTCTTCCCTTGCACATATAAATTCTAAGAGCTGCTTAGGGTCAAAAAAAAGAAAATTCTTCCCCTGGTAGGAAACATAACATCTAGACATATATTTTAACACAAAAGAAGCCCCCAAGGAGATGGTCCTGGCACGATAAGCCAGGAATTCCTTCCTCCTTAATTGGGTTACACGTGACAAATCAGGAAATATGTGCCCATTTGAACCCAAAAACTGCTCATTACATACATATATATATATATATAAAACATGTTCTTATGTTCTTATATATATAAATATTGTGCCCTAGTGAGTGGAGGTAGGTGCTCCATTGGAATTTTAAGCACCTCCATTAGATATTTCCGCACCATCTCCAACGGAGACATAAGAGGATACCTCGGAAAGTTCAGCAGACGGAAATTATTCCGTCGGGCAAGATTCTCTAGATGTTCAGTTTTCCGTGTTAACACAGTCCTTTCTTTCATCAGAGCAACACGCTCCTCCTTAAGGCGAGAAATCTCCTCCTTAACTTGTAACAGAGAACCAGCTTGCAGCTCCTGGTTTTTAGTTGCTTCCAATTTCATATTAGACATTTCAGTACTCACTGATCCCACAACGGTTGAAAGGGTGATAGTTAAAGCTGAGATGGCATCCCACAGAGCTTTTAAAGTGATAATTGCAGGCTTTTCCAACACCAAATTCACTGGCTTCAGCTTTCCTCCAGGCTCCAACTGCCGTGGGGAACCCACACGAGCAGACGGGTCCTCCACCATCCGCCTCTCTAGCAGCCTCTCCCCACCAGAGTCCAAAGTCAGCTATTGAGAAGCCTGTCCCTCTACATCAGGCAGCAGAGTACTCTCCTGACCACCCGGCAGCACAGGGTAACAAGCTCCATCCGGAGAGATAACATTTCCGGGTTGTGTCGGAGGTGCCCACGAATCAGGAGTCCAATGGATTACAGGATGCGAGGCAGCATGGATTAACCAGAGATTCTGGAGACTGCACCTTCAAAAGCAGTCTGTGCAGAGGGTGGCTACTAAAATGGTTAGTGGTCTTTGTTATAAAGCATATGAGGACAGACTTAAAAATCTTTATATGTATACTTTAGAGGAAAGGTGGGATAGGGGTGATATGATAGAGACATTTAAATATCTCCATGGCATAAATGCACAGGAGGGTCTCTTTCAATTGAAGGCAATCTCTGTTACGAGGGGACATAGGATGAGAGTGAAAGCAGATAGACTCAAGAGTAATATGCAAAAATATTTCTTTATGAAACGAGTGGTAGATGTGTAGAATAGTCTCAGTGGAGGTGGTGGACAAGAGGACGGTCTCTGAATTCATAAAATTATGGGACGAACACAGAGGATCTCTAAAGGTAAAATGGGGACTATTGTAGTTGATAGGGAAGGGCAGACTAGATAGGCCATGTCGTCTTTTCTGCCATCATGTTTCTATGTTTCTATTTTACTTTAATCCATTGACAGTCATTATGAGCCCGATATTCATCTGGGCAGGGCTAAGCACTGTAGCCGCTTAGCCCTGCTCACCGACCCCTTAACGGCAGATATTCACTTCTGTGGCTTCGGAAGTGAATATCCAGGTCTGGCCACACTGCCGAGCACTAACCATGCAGCTTCAAATATCGGTGCTGCACGGTTAGCACTGGTCCCCACCCCTGCTCTTCCCCAGAATGCCCCCAGCACACCCCAATGCTAGCTGGCTAGCATCGGGGCGCATAGGGGACTTAGTTGGGGATATTCGACGTGTAAGTGCCAATGAATATCTGGTTAGCAGGCATTTATACAGTTAACTGGCTGTTAACCATATAAATGCCCTTTGAATATCGGGCCCTATATATTTGCCCCTGCCACAGGCATTCAATGCCGAAACATGACCATGTCAGACTTAAAATATTTGTCGCTGTCAATTTAATTCTCCCGTTCTTTGTTTTCTTTCTGTTTTTTGTAGCGACATCCCTTTTATTTTTGCTTTTTGATGTCCATTTATTTTTGATTTTTCATTCATAGGACAGGCTTATTTTGATGTAATTCCTTCACTCTTTGTTTTGTCGGCATACAACATGCTGCACGGTCAGTTATTCAGCAACTGCTCAAACTGTGTGAGACACCATTTACGGGCAGAAGATTAGTTTTCAGTAAGTAGCTGCAACCTGTGGGAGTCACTGGCTGAGTAGCTGTGCTGTACACATGTTCTCCCCAAAGCTGTGACACTCAAATGCATTCTCAGTTACACCATCATCAAGGCCCATCCCCACAGCATGCCCCTCCACTTACCTCCCAACATTTATTTCTTTCTTTATATATTTATTCTTATATACCGCGTTTCCAAGGATCAACGCAGTTTACAAAGAACTGAACTTCAACATTACATGTAACAATTTTGCATAGAATAGGTATTATAACTTGAATGGAACAATTCAAGTTATAATATCTGATATAATATAACAATTCGACAACATGACATTGCTGTACAGCTCCCATATCACCTGCTTGTATGACTGGAGTGAGCTGGGGAGAAACCGTCTCAATAGAGAGAGCTCCATCACATGTGTGTGCAGCAACTCTTGCCTCTGACTCAGCCTCCAGGCCTCAGGATACACCTGGCTGCACAGTTGAGAGACCTGATTAATGCCAACTGCTATAACAGCTGTATCTGCAGCAACACTGTCAGCACCCTTGGAGCAGCTGCAGCCTTTTGGGATCTAGGCTCACGTGGAGGGCTGGCCTCTGTGCATGTCCAATTCAGTCACTGAGTTGGTGAAACTGGAAAGATTCTGTGCTCTTGTCCTAAGCTGCAGTCACAGGGTGAATTCTGGGGGTCTCTTAGCTCCATGCACAGTATGCATATACAGGCATGTCCATCCCAGGCACAACTGCACACAGTATACACTCTCTCAGCACTGTCTACTGATCATTGACCACAGCATTTAGCATGGCATTATGTATTACTTCATAACAACAACCAGCCTTATGTTTACAGAGATGACATGTGTTGGTTAGACTGATTGTGAATATAAGACACTGACCTCTGAATAGTGCTGCACAACTCCAGCTGGAGGAAAGCACCACAGGATGTCAAGTTGGTCTCTGCATCACCTGCCACCATGTGGGAAGGCAGTGCCTGGCAGGGCCAGCCCGTCCATTGAGCAAGAATGTTTTTTGCACAGGGCCCTGCGTTTCAGGGGGCCTCGCGCAAAAAACATTCTACATTAGCAAAAGCAGACTAAAAAAAAAAAAACGGCTGCTACTGCCGCTGCTGCCGTGGCAGCGGCGGAATCAAATGTCCCGCCGCGGGGCCCCGCCTGCCCGGCAGAGCCTCCCTTCACCATCAGCTCCGGAGTCCCTCCCAATGCGCGGGCTTTCAGAGCCGCGAAAGCTTCTCTGACCTCTCGCAGCTCTGTTAATCCCGCCGGGGCTGATGGGAAATCCCATCAGCCCCGGCGAGATTAACAGAGCCGCGAGAAGAAAGGGAAACTCTCGCGGCTCTGAAAGCCCGCGCATTGGGAGGGACTCCGGAGCTGATGGTGAAGGGAGGCTCTGCCGGGCAGGCGGGGCCCCGCAGCAGGACATTTGATTCTGCCGCTGCCACGGCGGCAGTGGCAGCAGCAGCAGCAGCCGTTTTTTTTTTTTAAATCTGTCAGGGCTGATGGGGGGAGGGGGGTTAGGACTGGTAATGGGCTATGGGGGGTTAGGACTGGTAATGGGCTATGGGGGGGGCTAAGATTGGAAGTAGGATGATGGGGGGATGGGGTTAGGACAGGTAATGGGCTATGGGGGGGGTAGGACTACTAATGAGCTATGGGAGGGGCTAAGACTGGAAGTGGGCTGATGGGGGGTTAGGACCGGAAATGGGCTGATGGGTTAGGATGTAATGGGCTATGGGGGGCTAAGACTGGAAATGGGCTAATGGAGGGGGGGTATTTTATTTTATTTATTTAGCTGTATTTATATCCCGCTTTTCACTGGGTCAAAGCGGTCAATTGGGGGATCCATTTAACACGAGGGGATATGAAACACATACGCTAATACTTACAGGGAACATGGGCAATGGAGGGTTAAGTGGCTTGCCCAAGACCACAAGGAGTGCCTATAGGACTAGAAATCCCAGTCCCTCCGGCCTGAGTTTGCTGTCCCCAGGTGGGACTTGAACCCCCGGCCCTCCGGCCTGAAGTACCTTGTCCTAACCACTAGACCACTCCTCCTCCCCAGTAGGACTGGTAATGGGCTATAGGGGGGGTTAGGACTGGTAATGGGCTATGGGGGTGCTAAGACTGGAAATGGGCTGATGGGGGGGTTAGGACTAGTAATGGGCTATGGGAGGACTAGGACTGGAAATGGGCTATGGGGGGCTAGGACTGGAAAAGGGCTGATGGGGGTTAGGACTGGTAATGGGCTATGGGGGGCTAAGACTGAAAATGGGGTGATGGGGGGGCTTAGGACTGGAAGTGGGCTGATGGGGGGCTTAGGACTGGTAATGGGCTATAGGGGGGCTAGGACTGGTAATGGGCTGGGGGGTGGCTAGGACTGGAAATGGGCTGAGTGGAAGGAGGGCTTGAACTGCAAATAGCTGATGGGGACTGGGGCTTGGAATGGAAATGGGCTGTGTGGAAGAAGGGCTTGAACTACAAATAGCTGATGGGGAGGGGGAGGGGAGCTTGGAATGGAAATGGGCTGTAAGGGGAGGGAGCTAGGACTGGAAATGGGCTGAGTGAGGGGGGGCTAGGACAGGAAATGGGCTGATGGAGGGCTAGGATAGGACTGGAAGACTGGAAATGGGCTGAGTGAGGGGGGCTAGGACAGGAAATGGGCTGATGGAGGGCTAGGATAGGACTGGAAATGGGCTGTTGGGGGGCTTGGATTGAAATGGACTCATGGAGGGGCTAGAATTGGAAGTAGGCTCATGGGGGGCTTGGATTGGAAATGGGCTGAGTGGAGGGAAGCTAGGATTTGACATGGGCTGATGATGGTGGGGCTAGGAAAGGACTAGAAATGGGCTGATGGGGGCTGGGATTAGAAATGGGCTGCTGGGGACTGGGATTGGACATGAGCTGATGGAGGGACTCGGATGGGGGAGCTAGGACTTGAAATGGGCTGATGGGGTTAGGACTGGTAATGGGCTATGTGGGGCTAAGACTGAAAATGGGGTGATGGGGGGCTTAGGACTGGAAGTGGGCTGATGGGGGGCTTAGAACTGGTAATGGGTTATGGGGGGCTTAGGACTGGTAATGGGCTATGGGGGGCTAGGACTGGTAATGGGCTGGGGGTGGCTAGGACTGGAAATGGGTTGAGTGGAAGGAGGGCTTGAACTGCAAATAGCTGATGGGGACGGGGGCTTGGAATGGAAATGAGCTGAGTAGAAGGAAGGCTTGAACTACAAATAGCTGATGGGGAGGGGGGCTTGGAATGGAAATGGGCTCTGAGGGGAGGGAGCTAGGACTGGAAATGGGCTGAGTGAGGGGGGGCTAGGACAGGAAATGGGCTGATGGAGGGCTAGGATAGGACTGGAAATGGGCTGTTGGGGGGGCTGGGATTGGAAATGAGCTGATGGAGGGACTCGGATGGGGGAGCTAGGACTGGAAATGGTGCTGATGCGGGGACTAGAAGGGAGCGGATGCTGGGTAGGGCTGGAACTAGAAGGGAGCTGATGTTGGGGGAGGATTTGAATGGGATGGAGTTGAGAGAGTGAAATGGAGAGGGAAAAAATATTTTGTGTGGGAGGGAAGACAAATCTACAATTGGCCGGATATTGGGAGAGTAAGTGGGGATTGAGGATGGCGGGGTAAAATTTGAGTGGATGAAATAGGAATGAGGAAAGAGCAAAAGGAGAGAGATTAGTATGTTAAAGCAGATGTAGAGAGAGAATGGAAAAAAAACTAGAAGAGTGAAGAAAGGACAAATGGACAGCAGACAATGGAGAGTTAGCAGAAGACATGAAGAAACCAGAAGAAAGTGGCTGGAGCAATTGCAACTGAAAAAAAATGCACAAAAGGTAGAAAAATATCTCTTTATTGAATTTATTAACTGAAATATGCCAGCTCTGGGAAATGTGCATCATTAACGTCTGCGCTTTGTTTAGTACAAGAGGAAATTAATTTATAGTTTTATTTCTACAGTGTTGTTGGGCTTTTGGGGTTCCCAGTTTAATTATTGTCTTCCTGTTTCTACATTGTGATTTCTTGTTTGGTGACGGTCTATGTTCTGCACGTGTAACTGAGCTGAGGTATTCTGTTTATATAATTCCTATTTGACATTGCCACTTGTTCTCTTTCTCCAGTAGGTCATGTATTGTTGTTCTCTGAAATGTATTGGTTTAATATTTGTAGTGTTGCCTTTTGATAGGTAGGGTCTTGTGCTTTGTGAGTCCTGGTAGTGCTGTTATGATACGGCAGGTTTGCTATGGGTTCTAAATGGGCAGTGTTTGTAGTAGTTCCTAATGTGCCTGGCAGTTGGCACTGGATTATAGTAATGTAGCGTATGTGTAGCCAGAAATTCCACTAACATCTAACCCCACGCCCAAGCTGCCATGCTTCCACGTACTCTTAGGGGGTGGGGGGGAAGCTGCATTCAAAGCGTGGGAGAGCGCGTGTGCTGCACTGGCCATTTTCACTATGTCCATGGTCAGGGACATGACATAATATGGGAGTATGAACATGGCACTATATTCAATGCTCACTGCCAAAAGCTGTGTAGGGGAACATAGTCTTCTGGTATGTAACAGTTGTAGGCCACTGTGGGCCAGCATGCACTTGCAACCTGTCTCTGGCCACTTTCTAGTGCTCTTTGCATTGGATTAGCTGTCCCCTATTTCAAACTGAAAGGGTACAAAAATGATGAGCAGAGGATTCTGGGAATTGTCTGAAAACAGAGCAGTTTGCACAGGATGTATATGAGTCAAAGGTTAGATAAATGGCTGAACCATCTTAATATGGGTCTGGCATCAGCATGGCCTGTGTGCACATACCTGTTCATGCTGAGAGTCCACTCTCACTCTGACCAGCTACGTATCCACATAGTGCTATATAGGGTCAAGCTGCAGTGATGTAGGTGCTGTTTCTTTATTGCAGTCCAGTCATTAGCCAGATTACTGGATGTCCATACTGTTTGTACAAAACCAACATCTTCATGGTGGCTATATGTACATGCAGTGGATGATGATTAGCAGACTAGGCACAGATGGTATGTGAGTAGCTAACACAGCCTGGTGTTGGCCATCATATGCAGACTGACTATGATTAATCTAGCTTATCAGATGTCTCAGACAGAGAGGCTAGTAGCTTTTCTTAGACTGCTGGTAATCTGATCCTCACTATGGTTTTGGTAGGCCCCTACTGGTTGGTGTCACCACCCCCTTTCCTGCCTGGACAACACTTGCTGCATTTAGGTTTCTTGGAAACAGCTGCCCCAACCATAGGACATGACATAAGCTGTTACAGGAGAGTTCCTGGTCAATAAGTGCAGAATAGAAGAGCCAGATAGGACATGCCACTTCATCATGCTGCACTTATACAGGGTACCAAATAACTAGCATCACTCACCAAACGCAACATCTGCAGCACTCTAGTACTGACAAAGATCTGTTCCAAAACCTAGACAGACCAGCTATTACAGTGTTTGCTCTAGGGACCAGATGAGGTGTGCCCTTCCTCACATTCAGGGTGGCTGGTGAAAACGGTCATTTGCACATGTGGCAGCTGTTATATGCAGGAAGCACACAATGTCCCTACATATTACAGAGATGATGTGATGGATCGATGCATTCTTCATAGGTGCAAAATTTGCATACACCTGCTCAGATTATGAGGTGCATCATGGGAAATGAAGGGGCTACCCAATACCAGCACACATAGCCCCATTTGCAGCCATAGTTGCAAATGTGGAGGAACAAGGGGTATGTTTACTAAACTGCGGTAATGTTACATACAGCGCGTTATGTAACGTTAACGATCGTTAACGTCCCCGGCCGCGATAAACACTGCAGAAGGTGGAGAGAGGGCGGAGAGAAGGGGTCAATGGGCAGAGAGTGGGCAGGGAGAGGCCCCTTTCACACTAATGCACTGAACTGAAGGGCTGAATCCTACCGTGAATGAAAACCTGCCGTTAGATGCACATTTGCAGGAGAGAGAAACCATTTAAGTGTCAGCAATGTACAGCCTAGGCAGGGAGCCCAAGAAATGTGATAGTAGTGCTCCATTTTCAGCAACACCATAGTGCCAAAGTATGCATGGCCACTATGGCGATGGTGCAAATGGGGCATAGGGGGTCGCAGGTGGGACATGTAGCATGGGCAGCTGGGGCACACTGTGGACCAGGCGGGCACCTAGGTGGCACATAGGAACATAGAAAC
Source organism: Ichthyophis bannanicus (assembly GCA_033557465.1). Classification (NCBI taxonomy): domain Eukaryota; kingdom Metazoa; phylum Chordata; class Amphibia; order Gymnophiona; family Ichthyophiidae; genus Ichthyophis; species Ichthyophis bannanicus. The sequence goes on from CM066032.1 coordinate 1,417,449,248, forward strand.
CGGAAATCAGCAAGACAACAGCTGACCAAGGCCAAACAAATTCCACCTATATCTACCTGGTTCACCCTAGCCAATAGTTGCTAGGGCACTGACCTGACATCCCCCAGCCATCCCGCCCCCATGTGGAAGGGACATAATATTGGTAGGCAGTGATGGGGGGGATGTGAGGATGTCCATGTATGCACCCCCACCCCGGGATCCGCTCCCTAGGCGGGTGCCTACCTACACAGTGGATGGCCTGGGACTGCGCACTACCAGCACCGACAGCAAATGGCCACGTCAGCTTGGCAGGGGTGTGTGTGTCCGTGCTGGAGGGGGCAGTGCCACCTCCCTGCAGTGGACCTAGGCCATGTCCTGCATCAGTACGTGGTGTGCAGTGCAACATACAAAGTCTGGCTGAGGAAAAGTACAGGTAGCCCCAGGGACTATTGTGCATCTGTGGCAACAGTATGGTGCAGTACACCCAGCCAGTGTGTCCAGAAGCAGAGGGTCACAGGTTCAAGCCCCAGCTGTGGTTCCTGCAGAGCATGTCGCTATGTTTTACCCTACAACGCAGATAGAACAGCAATATGTGCAAAGCCCAAAGCAGCGGCGAACAGGGGTACAAACACCCACCCACACAGGCTCCACAATCCAAAGATGCATGGAGAGTCAGGCTGTTGGCCCCAGCATTGAGCTGAAGTTATCACCAGAGCACTGCTACTACCCCCTGCACAGTTTAGCAATGTCGGCACTGTGATCAGGACCAGTGTGGCGGGCAGGGTTGCCAACCACCCCTATCTTTGTACAATGCTGCAATAGGAGTGAGTGTGTGTGTATGTCTATCCATTGTTCTGTGGTTGCCCACCCTTCACTGGGCTCAAAATGTCCCACTCTTTCCAGCGCTAGGTGCATAATGAGGAGCAAGGTATTTTGGGTATGGCCCAGACAGGGCAGATTGGCCAGGATCCATCTTCACAGGGTGTGGGGCAATGGCTGGGACACTGTAGTGCCTGACCACCACCTGCATGGACAGGGTGGCTACAGCATGGCATGCTGGGAGGGCACTCACTCTGACCAAGCAGTGACCATGGCAGGTCTAGGTTCCCACATAGCGCTCTACACTATCTGCCTCCAGTGATATATTTGTGTTCCCCCAGTACTGGGGTCCCAATCACTGAGATGCTTGCTTGCTGCACATAGTTCCTCTGTGAGTATGCACTATGGACTGGTTGGTGGACTGTCTGTGGTTAGACTGTGCATGGTCAGAACACTTATAAGGTACAGTCTGACTGTGCTGTCAGCTGGTGACTGACAGACAGTGGTGTGAGGCAGTTGGGGTTTTCCAGACCTAACCCCAGCATTGCTGCTGGTCTGCCATTGCCCCAGTCATAGGTATGGCTCTAGCCCTCCAACCCTGGAGGGCTGTCTCATACAAACAGGAGAGAGGGTGCTTCCCTGGGGTGGGGGCACCTGTTCTTTACCTACAAAAAGGGTGATGTGGGCCCTTTGGGGTATGTAGTGTATACCACCGTGACCTATAAAGGCACTGCTACACACATGTCATGCAATTCTAGGAATCCCTCTGTCCTGATAACAGCTGCCCATGTCAGCCAGACCCTAACACAGGGTACACACCAATCTGGCTGGTGTCTGGTCCCACAGGGCCACATGTGACTGCAAGATACAGATGGACACCAAATTACCTTCGGCTGCACTGCAAGGAACACCTGTCACATACTGGTAGTGATGGGGATATACAGCAGGACCTATCTCTAGCACCACATGGGGAAACTGCTAGGTACATATGACTTAGATTGGCCACTGTTGGAAACAGAATACTGGGCTTGATGGACCTTGGTCTGACCCAGTATGGCATATCTTATGTTCTTATGTTCATGTACTGCGGACCTAGTGCTGGGCACCCATCCTATCCCTCAGGGTGAACACAGAACCTGCACAATGGTATTGTCTGTAGCTACTCTGTGCCAGTATCACGCACTGTCAGTTCATCTTTCCAAGCTGAGGTACCGGAGAGGTGCAGACCCCATTTGGTGATCAGCTGTAGACTGCTATTTAGCATGTGCATTGCGTCATGGGTACTGGTGGGGTTACCCTATCCTGGCACTCAGAGCAGACAGTTTGTGCGGTGACCTGCAGTGCTTCTGTACCCAGACATTGCTGTGACATACACCATGGAGGTATAGCCTACTGGTTAATACAATGCCATTCTTGGCAGTGTTCATGGGTTCAGTTCCTCATTGTTCCCTCCTCTCATGCCTGTCCGACTCAAATAGTGTGCATGCCTGTAGAGGTCATATTTTTGCAGATCTGTGCTTCCAGCCCATAATACCCTCGCCACAATTGCCAACATTCCCTCGGTCCATCTGTCTGCATCTGTCAGCTGTGTAGAGTCCTGTCTGCCAGTGCAGGCTGCCACCCCATGTCATGCACTGCTACCCTTTCCTGCATTGCTCCTCTTCATGCTTGCCTCGCCTGTGCCTGATCTTCATGACACCACAACTCCTCTGTCCACCCATCATTGTAACTATCCTGCCATCTCCGCCTCCACTGGGGGACATGTATTCCCATCGTCTGCCACCAACTGTTTTTCTGGTACTTTACATTGCCAACACCCTGTGCTGTGGTACAGCTGCCCCACCATATTTGTCATCAGTACTGGCAGGCACATGGGATGCCTGCAGATATGGCAACTCCAGCGGCTCCCACCTCTCCCTCCTTCACTCACCTGTTCATTGCCTTTCCTGAGTGCTCTATCTGGTGTTAGGGCTACATCTGTCTCTGTTCCGCACAGGTCATGCATGTCATCCTGAGGCACCTTGCAGTCCCTAGGGCACACTAACTTAGGACACCATAACCTTGTTAGGCCACCTTAACCTATGGTTCCATAGCCCAGGGTGCCTTCTGCGGTGCCTTGTCCAAGGGTGCCTAATATGGCGCTTAGCCTAGGAGGCCCTATAGGGCGCCTTATGAGGCACCTTCCTAGGCACCTTATATGGCACCTTACCGGGCACCTTACAAAGTGCCTTGTAACGCTCGTTAGTCTAAGGTGCCTTGTAACGCGCGTTAGCTGCTACAGCTTGCTGTAACGATGCAACGCCCACGCCTTTATATGGGCATCTCTACCTTTACCGCAGAACCTATTGCGAATGACATTATTGCAGTTTAGTAAACATACCCCCAAGTGTGCATGGTCCCCCAGCGAGGGCAGAATGTTCTGCGAGGACATCATGGGTCATGAATGAGGTTTGAGTTAGGTGTATGTGTAAAAGTACTTATCTTGCAGTGTATAGCAGGTCACAAGGGAATGCACGCCCTGCACATGTGCTGCCTCAGGGGTTACTGCCACACAGCAGCCCAGCGGACCTCTGTATGTGAATGTTGTTTGACTCAGGAGGTACAGTGGAGGGAAGGGCATCTTGCCCTCACATGTGGCTTGGCCTTTGGACAGAAGATTTATTTTGCAGTTGTGTATCTGTTGTGCAGATGCAATACTGAGTGTCCAATGCAGTCCGTACTGCGTGTATACCACTGCAGACAGGCCCTTGGTGTGGTTTACTACTGTCTCAGAAAGTGCCAGCCAGTTTGTTTCATGTCCTGGGTTTAGGCCATTGCAGGCAGGGACCTTTAGTCTGGTTTATGCTAGAGACCCATTACATTCACCTTTTCCTCTTGCTTTTATTTACTTTTCTAACAAAAAAGTTCATTGTCTTTAAAATATCTCTTTTCAGTTGTGCCGCTGCTTCTCTATTTATGCCAGATGTTCCCATCCAGCTAACAATTCCGTAAAGTATTCCCCCATTTTGACAAAGTTGGTTTTTCTGCCCCTCATTTTTGAATGAACAATCTCCACCCATTCTCTGATACTAAACCACATACCCAGTGATCATTGAATGCCAGATGATCACCCACTATAACATCAGAAGCATTCTTCCCATTCATCAGCACATGGTCCAGTAAGGCCCCTTCCTGCATGGGTTCTGTTATCAGTTGACAGAACATTTCTCCCTGTATAGAATCCAGGATCTTCCTAATTCTTGATGACGCCACAGCAGGGATGTCTCATTCGAAATCTGGCATATTGAAATTACCTATCAGTAACATGTCTCCTTTCATAGTAATATTATGAATGTCTTCAATTGAATCTCTATGCACTTCTGCCTGTGAAGGAGATCTGTGTATCACACTAATGTAAATAAATGTTCCATTCCCTCTTTCCAGCCTATTCCACAGCAATTCTGTTGTTCTAATATTTGTTTTTACATATAGTATCACTCCTCCTCCCTTTTTTCCAACCCTGTCCTTCCTGAATAGATTATAGTCTCATATAATTACATCCCTGTCATGGTTCTTCATGAACCAAGGGGCTTTTTTACAAAGCCGCGGTAGCGGTTCACGATCGTTATCGGAGCCGCGGCCCCACTGATTTCAATGGGGCCGCGGCTCCAATAACGATCGCAAACCGCTACCACGGCTTTGTAAACAAGCCCCCATGTCTCTTTGACCCCCATTATATCCAAGTCAGCATCTTCCATCACAACCTCTAGATCCAGAATCTTATTTCCCCTACTATGGGCATTAATATAAAATTGGTATTATATTGGCCACCCTCCTATGTTCAGGTACCACAGACAATTTTAATGAGATTCATTTTGGTTCCTCCAAATCCTCTTTAAAATTAATTTTCTAGCATGACTATGTCCCTCATATCCTCCTCAGTAAAGACCAAAGCAAAGGATGTATTTAGTCCCCAAACTATTCAAACATGCAGTTCACCACCACTGTCGTGACTTTCTTTCCTTTCAAGGCAGTCTGGACCATTGCAATCTGGCTTTGATCCTATGCATTCTACAGAAAAAGCCTTGCCAAAGACTCCAGTGACCTGTTCCTGGCCAAATCCAAGGGCTTTTACTTGATCGTGATAATTTTTGACCAATCTGCTGCTTTTGACATAATTGATCACCACCTTCTCTTTGATACCCTGTTCTTGATTGGTTTGTGTGGCTCTATTCTGTCCTGGTTTCTTCTTCTCTCCCATCACACTTTTATATGTTCATGTGGATCTTCCTCCACTGCTATCTCGCTTTCAGTCAGTGTACCTCAGGGATCTGTCTTGGGACCCTTACTCGCCCTATATTCCCTCGTTTTTGCTGCCATGATTTCCTCCCAGGGTTTTTAGTGCCATTTCTACACTGAATACTCACAGATTTATCTCTTTTCACCTGAAATCTCTTCAGGAATTCATGCCCATATCTCAACCTATTTGTCTGACATTGTTGCCCGGATGTCCCACCATCATTTGAAAGTGAACGTGGCCAAGACAGAATTCCTTCTTTTTCCACCTAAAACCACCATTGCTTTCTTTCTCTCTTTATGTGAATAACATTATCATCCTCCCAAATTGCAACTGTTTCTCTGCACACAACAATCAGATAGCTAAAATCCATCTTTTATTTTTTGCCTATAACATCAGCAACATTTGTCCCTTCCTTTCTGAACACAGTACCAAGACCCTTATCCATTCTCTAGTCACCTCATGTTTAGACTATTGCAACCTGCTCCTCATTGGTCTTCACCAGCATCATCTCTCTCCCCTTCAATCCATTCAAAACTGAGCTGCATGGCTAATCTTCAGTCAGTGTCGTCATGCTCACATAACCACTCTTCTCAAGTCACTTTATTGGCTTCTTATCTGTTTCCATATCCAGTTCAAACTTCTCCTACTGACCTATAAGTGCTTTCATTCTGCAGCTCCTTCTTACCTCTTCTCTCTTATCTCTCCCTAAGCCCCTCCTTGAGAATTCTGCTCATCAGATAAATTACTTTTATCTGCCCTCTTCTCTTATGCCTGCAATAGACTACCAGGGTCAGTATGTCAGGCTCTATCTCTGATCCTATTCAAATCCAGGCTAAAATCCAATCTCTTTTGGGTTGTTTTTGGATCCTGAATCCTCATTCTGCTGTTTACCACCCATTTCTTTCTTAATCATTTCCCCTTAGTTTTACCCTAGTCCCCTGTTTTTGTGTTTGTCTTTCTGTCTTGAATAGATTGTAAACTTTGGGGTATGTTTACTAAACCATCTTAACATCACAGCGGTGGTATTATCATGTGATAAGTGACGTTATCGCACGATATTCGCGCGATAACGTCAATTATCGCGCGGTAACGCAGCCGTGGCGTTAAGGCACACTAACGCTGTGAAATCCGGGTCTGAAGGGTGGAGTAAGGCTTCCCAGAGGGCGGAGAGAAGGGGTCAATGGGCAGAGAGTGGGAGGGGAAAGGCTCCAGGCACACTAATGCTGTGAAATCCGGGTCTGAACACTAACGCCAGTGAAACCCTCGCGTTAAGGCACATTTGCAGGAAAGAGAAACCATTTCAGTCAGCAATGTGCAGCAAAGGCAGGGAAACCCATAAAAGTGATAGTTGTGATACATGTGCAGAGAACAAAAAGGCAAATAAACATATAAAAGGACCAGAACCACATCTAAAATCCCAATAACCAAGCTGGCCAATAGTGATATTAATGATAAACATAAAGCAACACTACTGACAAAGGGTATAAATTAAGATATCATGTTTGGAAGGGACTATGCTCTGTCCCCCTACAAGTGAATGATCCCACATTGAAATAGCGCTGATCAGGGTTTCTGTCGTTTAGATTGGGCAGGTTTGTTATGGCGTGCACATGTGCAGCAACAGCAGAGTGGGCACGTAGGAAACGGCAACTGTACTGATGCTATAAATGGGATACAGGGGGCTGCAGACGGCACATGCTGTGGTCCAACTGGGGCACAGTGCGGGCTAGGCAGATGCCTAGGTGGCACATAGGAATGCCAAAACTGTAAAGCAGCAAGACAGCAACTGACGAGGGTCCAACTTGGGCACAAGTGTGTGTCCCACAGTGTCACAGGGGGGATTACCCAGCAGGTACCCCCAAGGGCACATAAGATTGGCAGGCGGTGCGGGGGGGAAGCGCGCATGTCCATGTAGACACCCCTAACCGAGAACCCACACCATAGGCAGCTGCCTACCAGCATACTGGATGGCCTGGGACAGCACACCACCAGCACCACTGGCATAATGGCATGGCAGCATGGTGGCGGAGGGGTGCTGGTGGCGGAGGGGGCAGTGGCATCTGCCCACAGCAGACCATGGCCTAGCCCCGTTTAGGTGGGTGCCGTGCAATGCAACAGACAGGGTCTGTCTGATGAACAGTCATGGTATCCCCAGGGAATGAACTGTCCCTGTGGCAACAGTGTGGTGCAGTACACACAGCCAGTGTATTCAGGAGCAGAAGGTCAGAAGTTCAAGTCCCAGCTGTGGCTCCAGCCAGCCCTTTCCCCATATTTTACCCAGTACTAAACCATGGTAATAAAGATGGAACCTTTATTGCAGATAAAATAAACATGCCTAAAATGCCTATATTTTACCCTAAGAGCACAGACACCATAAACATGTGCAATCCCTAAAGCAGAGATTCCCAACTGCAGTCCTGGAGGGCCAAATACCATTCAGGTTTCATGCTGTCCCTAATAACTATGCCTGTGCTGCATTAGTATGCGCTGCCCGCATTGTATGCAAATGTATCTCATGCATATTCATTAGGGACAGCATGAAAACCTGAACAGTGTTTGGCCCACAAGGACTGGAGTTGGGAACCTCTGCCCTAGAGCAGCAGCCAACAGGGGAATAAACACCCACACCCACAGGCTCCACTATCCAAAGCCTCATGGAGAGTCAGACTGTTGGGCCCTGCGCGCAGCAGCATCTCTCAATACTAGCACTTGCATACCTTAGCAATGCCACCCTAAACTTGGGAATACGTTACACATATATCAAAAGGTTGCTATGATCAATGGCAGATAACAATTCCTAAGTTAAGCACAATTTGCTGATAGAGCTGCATCATAACAACCTTTCGGATATCTGTGAAGTGTGTTTCAGTTTTGGTTTCTGACAGTGTTTACCACCCCGGGGAGTGACCCCAACAGTATTGCGTACCATAGCCATGCCTGCACTGTGCCCAGGACTGGTGTGGTGGCCAGGGCTGCCAAAAGCCTCTATATTTGCACAATGCTGGCATAGGTGTGGGAGTGTGTGTCTGTCTATCCAGTGTGTTGTGGCTGCCTACACCTTACTCAGCCCGCACTGCTTGCACTGTTTCCAGTGTTAGCCTGCAAATGTGCATAATGAGGAGCAAGGTACAGTGGGTATGGCCCGGACAGGGTGGCCTGGGCAGGATGCATCTGCACAGGGCATAGGGCAATGGCTGGGACATTGTAGTGCCCGTCCACCACCTGCATGGACAGGGTGGCCACAGCATGTCCTGCTGGGAGGTTACTCTCACCCTGACTGAGCAGTGACCACGATATGGCTAGGTTCCCCCATAGTGCTATATAGTATTTTTCTCAAGTGATATTTATGGGTTCTCTTTTCTGGGGTCCAATCACTGATTTATCTGCTTGGTGGGTGTGCTCACATCCCAGTTTTGGATGCACACATCTTCTTCAGGAACATGCACTATGGACTACCTAGCAGACTGTCTGCAGTTAGTATGTGTATGGCTGGAACACCTTGCAGGGTGCAGTGGGTGGAGACTCACTGTGCCCTCTGCTGGAGAATATCAGATAGTGGTGGGGGGCAATGAGCATTTCCAGGCCTACTGTCTGTCTGCCATTGCGTTATGGATGTGTACAGATCTGCATTGACTGCCCTGTAGGGTGCCTGTTCCCCAGCAGGACTGGGGTTGATGGTCCCCTCTACTGCCACCATTGCAGGGATGCAAAATGTGGATCTGTTGGTGGGAGATTCTGTCCCCCACCCTGAGCCGCAGAGGGCGGGTTGGGTGGTGCTACATAATCTGCGTATGGGTCAGAACACCCCCCTTCACTTAAATCATGTGACCATGGCACCCACACAGGATATGCACTATTCTGGGTGCATCATAGTCCACAAGGGCTAGACGTGACTGGGAAATACAGATGGACACAGGTGTATCCTAAGTGTGTCTGCAAGGACCACCTATCACACACTGGCACTGATGGTGACCTGCAGCATAGCCTATCTCAGCTAACCCAGGTGCTGCGGACCTGGTGCTGGGAGCCCCACCTCACCCTCAGGGTGAGCACAGTACACCCACAATGTGTCGATCTGTAGCTACTCTGTGCCAGTAACACACACGGTCAGTTCCCCCTACCAGGCCGAGGTGCTGTGGGGGTGCATACCCCATCTTGTGATCACCTGTAGACTGCTGATCTGCATGTGCAGTGCATCATGGGTACAGGTGGGTTAACCCTATCCTGGTCACCACAGCAGACAGTTTGTGTGGCGACATGCAGTCCTTCTGTAGCCAGCCAGGGGTTTGTTAGCAGCTATAGAGATGTAGACCACTGGTTACTTCACTGACCGTGGAGGCAGAGGTCATGAGTTTGATCCCATAGTGGTGTTATTTGATAGGGCTGTCTGAGGCATTTCCTTTTTTAGTTTAAATTAGTGCTGCCAGCAAAAACACACTCACAGGGCTGTAACCTTAAGGTGCCTCATAAAGCGCCCTATAAGGCGCCCTATAGGGAACATTGTAAGGTGCCTTGGCGGACAGTGCACATTATAATGTGCCCTCTGGAGTGCCTTATAGAGTGCCTTATGCGGTACCTTAGGTTACAGCACTGTGAGGGTGTGTTTGCTGGCAGCACTAATTTACATTAAAAAAGAAAATGCCTTAGACAGCACTGATTTAAAGTAAAGGGCAATGCCTCAGACAGCCTTACTCATTAAGCCCACTGGAGAATTGAACTCATGACCCCTGTTTCATCAGTCAATGTATTAACCATTGTGCTATACCTCTGTTGCTGTGCTTGCAGGTCAGCGCGCCTAATTAAGGCTAACATGCATGCCACGGCTCCCTCTATCGCGCGATAACGGACTTTATCGCGCGATAACGCGAAATGCTACCTTAAGACCGGAACGCCCACTACCTTATATGGCATTCGTCACATTAAGACTGCAACTAACGCCGGTAACATTAAGACGGTTTAGTAAACATACCCCTATGTTAGAGAGGTCATTGAGTCACAAAGGATTAAAGTTTTGCAGGTAACAAAATTTGCTGTGGAATCTCTATGGATTGAAATTCCATGTAAAAAGGGGAAGGCGATGGCAGTGGGGTGTACTATCGACCACCTGGCTAGAATGAACAATGGATGATGAAATGCTCAAAGAAATCAGGGGAGCTAACAAAAGATACAGCGCAGTAATAATATGGGTGATTTCAATTACCCCGGTATTGACTGGGTCAGTGTCACGGCAGGACATGCTAGGGAGGCAAGGTTTCTAGATGAAATAAATGACTGCTTCTTGGAGCAGCTGGCTCATGAACTGACCAGAGGGGAAGACATTTTGGACCTAGTCCTTAATGGAACACCAGATCTGGTGCAAGAGATAAGGGCGTGGGGCCACTTGGCAAAAGTGATCAAAGCATGATCACGTTTGATTTAATTAATGTAGAAGAGATGGTAAGGAAATTCACAGTACTACCTTTTAGCTTTCGAAAGAGAAACTATGATAAAATGAGGAAAATAATAAAGAAAAAAAACTAAAAGGAGCAGCTACAAAGGTTAAAGACTTACATCAAGCTTGGATCTTGGTAGCCCAGACCAACTGTATTCCATGCGTTAAGAAAACTGGAAGGACGTCCAAAAAATTGCCAGCATGGTGAGGTCAGGGAAGCTGTTGTTGTCATCAGAAAAGCATCTTTCAGGAAATGGAAAAAAGAACCAAATGACAAAAACTGGAAACAGCACAAGCACAGGCAAGTTAGATGCAAGGCACTAATAATTTTAGAAGAAGCTTGCTTTGGAAGCAAAAATATGCAATAAAGACTTTTTCAAGTACATTCATAGCAAAAAACCTGTGAAAGTCAGTTGGACCATTGTATGATAGAGGGGTTAAAGGAGTACTAAGAGGGGTCAAGACCATAGCAGAGAGACTGAATGAATTCTTTGCTTCAGTCTTTACTGAGGAAGATGTAGGGATGTGGAGATCTGGAGAGAGATCTGCAATTGTGAGTATATACTTCTGGGAAATTTCTGAAGGGAATTCTTTCTATTAAAGCTATTTAATCTGTGAACCCACTATTTTTTGTTAAATCAATCAGGGCCTAGTAGCAGCAGTTTAAGTTTAAATTTAAAACACAGAAGAGAACTTTATGGTTACATTTCATACCCAGCAGAGAGCTTGTAGTTTTAATTTAATAGTCACTCAGGGCCTAGTATCAGCAAAGTACTTTTAGTTTAAATTTAAAACACAGAAGAGAGCTTTCTGGTTAAATTTGGAACCCAGCAGAGAGCTGTAGTTTAAATTTAATAGTCACTCAGGGCTTAGCATCAGCAAAGTACTTTTAGTTTAAATTTAAAACACAGAAGAGAACTTTCTGGTTAAATTTAGAACCCAGCAGAGAGCTTGTAGTTTAAATTTCATAATAAGTTAGAGCCTAGCAGCAGCAAAGAGCTATAATTTAAATCAAATAAGAATATAGATTAGCACAAAAGGCAAAACAGGGTCAGTACTCTTTGAGCAGCAAATAAAGTTTTCTAGAGACCTTTACAAAGAGGCCTTCTACCTAGGGGGCGAGAGACCTGTGAAACCTTTTCAATAGGTGTTAACACAGGTGGCAGTTCAAAAGGCCATTTTGAAAGACTCCTTCTATCCAAGCAAGGACTGTTAATCATCCAGGAAGTTGGTCACAGCTTACCTCAGCAGCACAGGCATAAATAGCTCAACCAGAGCTCTGTGATCCTCAGTCTTGAAGGACTAGAACAGGGGACTGTTACTTCTGGAGAGAGATCTGCAATTGTGAGTATATACTTCTGGGAATTTTCTGAAGGGAATTCTTTCTATTAAAGCTATTTAATCTGTGAACCCACTATTTTTTGTTAAATCAGTCAGGGCCTAGTAGCAGCAGTTTAAGTTTAAATTTAAAACACAGAAGAGAACTTTCTGGTTACATTTCATACCCAGCAGAGAGCTTGTAGTTTTAATTTAATAGTCACTCAGGGCCTAGTATCAGCAAAGTACTTTTAGTTTAAATTTAAAACACAGAAGAGAGCTTTCTGGTTAAATTTGGAACCCAGCAGAGAGCTGTAGTTTAAATTTAATAGTCACTCAGGGCCTAGCATCAGCAAAGTACTTTTAGTTTAAATTTAAAACACAGAAGAGACTTTCTGGTTAAATTTAGAACCCAGCAGAGAGGTTGAAGTTTAAATTTCATAAGTTAGAGCCTAGCAGCAGCAAAGAGCTATAATTTAAATTAAATAAGAATATAGCTTACCTCAGCAGCACAGGACAGGGTACTGTGTAGCAGCCCACTTTTAATAAGTGTTATTACTGAACATGTAGATAGTCATGGCTTAATGGGAGACAGCCAACATGGCTTTAGACAAGGAAGATCTTGTCTTACGAATCTGATATGTTTTTTTTGAAAGTGTGAATAAACTGGTAGACAAAAGTGAGTCAGTTGATATAGTGCCTCTGGACTTTCAGAAAGCCTTTGACAAGGTTCCTCATAAGAGACTCTTCGCAAAATTAAAAAGTCATGGGATAGGAGGCAGTGTACTATTGTGGATCAGGAACTGGTTAAAAGATAGAAAGCAGAGGGTAGGGCTAAATGGCCAATTTTCACAATGGAGAAAGGTGAATAGTGGAGTACCCCAGGGATCTGTGCTGGGTCAGCTGCTTTTTAACATATTCGTAATGAACTGGAAATGGGAATAACGAGTGAGGTTATCAAATTTGCAGATGACACAAAACTATTTAAAGTTGTAAAAACCCATGAGGGTTTGTGAAAAATTGCAAGAGGATCTTGATAAATTGGAAGACTGGGCATCCAAATGGCAGATGAAATTTAATGTCGACAAGTGCAAAGTTATGCACCTAGAAAAGAACAACCCAAAATAACGTTGCAAGGTTTCACATTAGGAACGACCAATCAGGAAAAAGATTTAGGCGTCATCGTGGATAACATGTTAAAACCCTCCACCCAGTGTGTAGCAGCGGCCAAGAGAGCAAATAGAATGCTAGGTATCATAAGGAAAGAAATGGAAAATAAAACAAAGGATATTATAATGCCTCTGTATCATTCCATGGTGTAACCGCACCTTGAATATTGTGTGCATTTCTGATCACCATATCTTAAAAAGGATATAGCATTATTAGAAAAGGTACAGAGAAGAGCACCCAAAATGGTAAAGGGAATGGAAGGATACCCCTATGAAGAGAGGCTAAAAAGGTTAGGGCTCTTCAACCTGGAAAAGAGATGTCTGAGGGGAGATATGATAGAGGTCTACAAATTAATGAATAGAGCGGAACGGGTAAACGTAGATCGATTGTTTACGCCATCAAAATTTAGAAAGACTAGGGGTCATGCAATGAAGCTACAGGCTATTTAAGGCTAATAAGAGAAAATATTTTTTCACTCAACGTGTAATCAAACTCCGAAATTTGTTACCAGAGGATTTAGTAAAAGCTGTTAATGTAATTGTGTTTAAAAAAAATTGGACAAGTTCCTGGAGGAAAGGTCCATAAACTAGTATTAAAAGGGACAAGGGATATTACTGCTTGACCCAGTACAAGCATTGTGGAACCTGCGTCTTTTGGGGAAACTGATAGGTACTTATGACCTAGATTGGCCACTGTTGGAAACAGGATACTGGGCTTGATGGACCTTGGTCTGACCCAGTATGGCATATCTTATGTTCTTATGTTCTTATGTTGACAACAAATTTCCTCAACATCAGTTTGAGGGTTTTATTGAAGTATTAATAAGCCCATTCATCTGGGAATGCTAAACTGAGGTAAAAGCATCTTCACCTTCAAGAATGCATAAACTTGCTTCATTATATGAAACTCAAATGGTGTTCCCTGATCCCTTAATAGTTCCTTAGGCAATTCCACTATTAAAAAGACTTCTTTCAAGGCAATTGCCACTGTTGCAGTCTTCATATTGTGCAATGGTATATCTTCTGTTTATCAGGACGCTTAGTCAAGGTCCTATCAAATTCATAGCAACAGTTGAAAGGGGTTTCCATGACTGGCATTTGTAATAAGGATGCAGGTTAGGTTCTTACAGGTTTTGTTAACTGACATATTTGGCAAGACTGACATTAAAACTGGACCTGCTTATATAGTCTTCACAACTAAAATTGGACTAATACTGTATTTGTGCACTTGTTTTCTCATCTCTTAGATGGCCCCGTAGCAAATGGTTATGAGCTAACTGAAGTACTTGCAGCTCATAGGGCTGAGGCTCAATTTCTCTTCAATACCCTATACACCAGGTCTATTTTTATTATGAAAAAGGGCGGAGAAGGTCTCTAGGTACTCAGTCCTGAACAGGCTCGCCATCTATCATCTAAACTTGCATCCAAGCACACTTAAGGGATTCATCTTCAACTTGGGTCCTTCTAAAGCTTCCTGGATTACTCTACCTAACCCACTCAGACAAATCAGATAAGGGTTCTTAGGGGTTTTGAGTATCCTTGGCTGGTCCTGAGCTTCTATCTATTGCTGCCTGTAAATTCTTAGTATATTATGACCAACAACTATCTTTCAAGCGTCACATAAGCACCACAACAAAAACAATATCCCACAAAATAAGAACTCTCCACCACCTCCACCCGCTATTGGATCCATCCAACTTACGCTCATTCTTCCAAGCGATCATAACACCCCATTTTGACTACTGCAACTCAATCTTCCAAGGACTGCCAAAGACAACTCTGCTCCCCATGAATACTGCCCTGCATACTGTGGCATGTATAATCCAAGGGGCATCTAAGAATGATCATATTACACCGATCCGCAAACAGCTCCACTGGCTGCCATTACTCAGCCGCATACACTCAGGGGCGGCCCAAGGGGGGTGCAGGGCCATGTGCGGAGACTCAGTGCAGGCCTCATTTGCATAAGGTGCCTCATTTGCGTAAATATTTGCATAATGTTACCATACACTAACTTTTAGTAAACATGCTTCTTAATGAGGATATGGATAAAGAAAGACTAAAAGATGTCTACATTACTATAATTCAGTACCAACCGCCAGGCACATTAGGAACTACTACAAACACTGCCCATTTAGAACCCATAGCAAACCCGCCCTATCCTAACAGCACTAGCAGGACTCACAAAGCACCATACCCTAACTATCAAAAGGCAACACTGCAAACATTAAACCAATACATTTCAGAGAATAACAATGCATGACCTACTGGGGAAAGAGAACAAGTGACAATGTCAAATAGGAATTATATAAACAGAATACCTCAGCTCAGTTACACATGCAGAACATAGACCATCACCAAACAAGGAATCACAATTTAGAAACAGGAAGACAATAATTAAACTGGGAACCCCAAAAACCAAACTTGGAATGTACAACACTGTAGAAATAAAACTATAAATTAATTCCCTCTTGTACTAAACAAAGCGCAGACGTTAATGATGCACATTTCCCAGAGCTGACATATTCCAGTTAATAAATTCAAAATAAAGAGATATTTTTCTACCTTTTGTGCATTTTTTTTCAGTTACAATTGTTCCAGCCACTTTCTTCTAGTTTCTTTGTGTCTTCTGCTAACTCTCCATCTGCTGTCCATTTGTCCTTTCTTCTCTCTTCTAGTTTTATTTCCATTCTCTCTCTACATCTGCTTTAACATACTAATCTTTCTCCTTTTGCTCTTTCCTCATTCCTATTTCATCCACTCAAATTTTACCCCTCCATGCTCAATCCTCGCTTACTCTCCCAATATCCGGCCAATTGTAGATTTATCTTCCCTCCCACACAAAATATTTTTCCCTCTCCATTTCACTCTCCCAGCTCCATCCCATTCTAATCCTCCCCCAACATCAGCTCCCTTCTAGTTCCAGCCCCACCCAGCATCTGCTCCCTTCTAGTCCCTGCATCAGCCCATTTCCAGTTCTAGCCCCCCATCAGCTCATTTCCAATCCTATCCTAGCCCCACCATCAGCCCATTTCCAGTCCTAGCTCCCCCATCTATTTTCAGTCCTATCCGAGTCCCTCCATCAGCTCATTTCTAGACCTTTCCTAGCCCTACCATCAGCCCATGTCAAATCCTAGCTTCCCTCCACTCAGCCCATTTCCAATCCAAACCCCCCATGAGCCTACTTCCAGTTCTAGCCCCTCCATGAGTCCATTTCAAGCCCCCACCACAGCCCATTTCCAAACTTAGCACCCCCCAAAAGCCCATTTCCAGTCCTATCTTAGCCCCTCCATCAGCCCATTTCCTGTCCTAGCCCCCCCCCACTCAGCCCATTTCCAGTCCTAGCTCCCTCCCCTCACAGCCCATTTCCATTCCAAGCCCCTGTCCCCATCAGCTATTTGCAGTTCAAGGCCCCCTTCCACTCAGCCCATTTCCAGTCCTAGCAACCCCCCATCCCATTACCAGTCCTAGCCCCCCCATAGCCCATTACCAGTCCTAACCCCCCATCAGCCCATTTTCAGTCTTACCCCCCCACAGCCCATTACCAGTCTTAATCCCCCATCACCCCATTTTCAGTCTTACCCCCCACAGTCCATTACCAGTCCTAACCCCCCATCAGCCCATTACCAGTCCTAATGCCCCCCATCAGCCCACTTCCAGCCTTAGCCCCCCCATAGCCCATTACCAGTCCTAACCCCCCATCAGCCCTTTTTGAGTTTTACCCCCCCACTACCCATTAACTGTCTTAATCCCCCATATCCCAATTTTCAGTTTTACCCCCCCCAGTCCATTACCAGTCCTAACCCCCCATCAGCCCATTACCAGTCCTAATGCCCCCCATCAGCCAACTTCCAGTCTTAGCCCCCCCATAGCCCATTACCAATCCTAACCCCCCCATCAGCCCACTTCCAGTCCTAACCCCCCCATCAGCCCATTTCCAGTCCTAGCCCCCCCATAGCCCATTACCAGTCCTAAGCCCCCCATCAGCCCACTTGTAGTCTTAGCCCCCCACCACAGCCCATTACCTGTCATAACCCCCCATCAGGTCACTTCCAGTCTTAGCCCCCCCATAGCCCATTACCAGTCCTAACCCCCTCATCAGCCCCCTTCCAGTCCTAACCCCCCCCATAGCCCATTACCAGTCATAAGCCCCCCCATCAGCCCACTTGTAGTCTTAGCCCCCCCCCCAAAGCCCATTACCTCTCATAACTCCCCATCAGCCCACTTCCAGTCTTAGCCCCCCCATAGCCCATTACCAATCCTAACCCCCCATCAGCCCACTTCCAGTCCTAACCCCCCCATCAGCCCATTTCCAGTACTAGCCCCCCCATAGCCCATTACCAGTCCTAAGCCCCCCATCAGCCCACTTGTAGTCTTAGCCCCCCCCCCCACAGCCTTATACCTGTCATAACCCCCCCATCAGCCCACTTCCAGTCTTAGCCCCCCATAGCCCATTACCAGTCCTAATCCCCCCATCAGCCCACTTCCAGTCCTAATCCCCCATCTGCCCATTTCCAGACCTAGCCCCCCATAGCCCATTACCAGTCCTAAGCCCCCCATCAGCCCACTTGTAGTCTTAGCCCCCCCCCCCACAGCCCATTACCTGTCATAACCCCCCATCAGGCCACTTCCAGTCTTAGCCCCCCCATAGCCCATTACCAGTCCTAACCCCCTCATCAGCCCACTTCCAGTCCTAACCCCCCCCCCCATAGCCCATTACCAGTCATAAGCCCCCCCATCAGCCCACTTGTAGTCTTAGCCCCCCCCAAAGCCCATTACCTCTCGTATCTCCCCATCAGCCCACTTCCAGTCTTAGCCTCCCCATAGCCCATTACCAGTCCTAACCCCCCCATCAGCCCATTTCCAGTCTTAGCCCCCCATAGCCTATTACCTGTCCTAACCCCCCCCCCCCCCATAGCCCATTACCAGTCCTAACACTCCTATAGCCCATTACCAGTCCTAACCCCCGTCCCCCCCCCCCAATCAGCCCAGCTAGGTTAAAAAAAACACAAACCGGCTGCTGCTGCCGTTGCTGCCGTGGCAGCGTCAGAATCGAGCATCCCGCTGGGCCCCCCCTGCCCTGCAGAGTCTTCCATGTGGCCTCAGTGTGGGCTTTTCAGAGCCGCACAAAGGGAGAGTTTCCCTTTCTCGCAGCTCTGTTAATCCCACCGTGGGGCTGATCCCCGCGGCGGGATTAACAGAGCCGCGAGAGGAGAAGCTCTCTCTCTTCACGCGGCTCTGACAGCCGACGCTGAGGCCGCATGGAAGACTCTGCAGGCAGCGGCAGCAGCAGCCGGTTTGTGGTTTTTTTAACCTAGTTGGACTGAAGCAAGATGTTTTTTGCGCGGGGGCCCCCTGAAACGCGGGGCACTGTGCATAAAACCTTCTTGCTCAATGTACGGGCCGGCCCTGCATACACTGCAAGACTCTACTCCTGACTTTCAAAATTATCAACAAACAATCCGCTTATGAACTGCAAACACTATTGAACTCCACCAACTCCAACAGAACAAAAAGGCAAACCACAATCAATATGCTAAACATACCTAAAGAAAAAACTAACTGCTCCCAGTATGCTTGCGATAGAGCGTTTGAACTATATACGCCATCCCTCTGGAACTCCCTCCCTGGCGCTCTCCGATTGACAAACGACCCGTCAATATTCAGGAAACTACTCAAAACCCCCCTCTTCACTGAACACTTTGACTCAATTGCATAACTCTTCCCTTGCTCCCATCCCCAACTGCATCCCCCCTTTCTAATGACATTAACAGGTAGTTAACCCTGCTGGTTACCCCACTTCCCTTCAAACAAGTAACTACTACTATATATGTTTTTCTGTTAAAATAACAATCATTTGTAAATAGAAATTAACTATGTATTTAAGTTCCACTGTTATATGTCAAACTCAGTTGTTATAATGTACACTGCTTTGCCCCGGTGAAAAGTGATATAAAAACCACAGTCAAATAAATAAATAAATATTAAAACTTGTCTTTAAATATCTTGAGGTCTTTAACATACAATTCTGGTTTTTCCAGGGGGAAAACCTCCAAGAATAATTCTTCTTCAGTGACTGCCAATCTGTTTCGCAGAGCCCTGAAATCCAGTTCATCCTATTCCAAAATGACAGGATAGGGATGCCAAGGTAATGCTACTTCCAGTTTTGAAGTCTGCGTCAGAGGGGGGCGGTGGAAGATGCATTGTAAAGCAAAGGAACCAAGTGGGCAGCACCAACGACCTGAGATAAGCGCTGCCCCACATTTACTGAGCCGTTGCTGCTGCTGCAGACTCTGGAGAGGGGTGTCCGCCGCCCCCCCCCCCCCCCCCGAAGGGCCAGTGTTCTAGGCAACCTGGAAAGGATGGATAAACTCTTTGGAGGAGTGGTGCTATAAATTAAAGAGGGCAATTAGTCAAACAGCATAAAAATTCTGCAGGAAACAAAATGCACAGTTGAATCTTTAAGATCATAATATCATGTATCACAGTGTCCCATTGGTTGTCCTCCTTCCACCATGTCTCTGAGATACCAATCATATCTAACCTCTCATTTAGTGCTATATATTCTAACTCTCCCATCTTATTTTTTAGACTTCTATCATTTGCATACAAGCATTTTAGAGGCTCTATTTTATTCATATTAATCTATCGACTGGCAGAGGTAAATTGTAATCTTTAAGCTCTGGCTGCTCTGTACTCAAGGGCATTTTGGCTACTTTTGTCTTTATTGGAACCTCTCTGCTGATATTCCCTATCTTCATTCTTTTGCTAGTATCCTTCAAGGATACATTGTTCCGAACGATGCGCTTTTGGGCGATTGTCAGCTTTCCCCTATTATCTAGTTTAAAAGCTGCTCTATCTCCTTTTTAAAGGTTAATGCCAGCAGCCTGGTTCCAACCCGGTTAAGGAGGAGTCCATGCCCTAGGTTAAGGTGGCCTAACAAGGTTATGGTGCCTTAGGTTAGTGTGCCCTAAGGGCTGCAAGGTGCTGCAGGATGACATGTATGACCTGTGAGGAACAGAGACAAATGTAGCCCTAACACTAGATAGAGCACTCAGGAAAGGCAATGAACAGGTGAGTGAAGGAGGGAGAGCTGGGAGCCACTGGACCTGCCATATCTGAGGGCATCCCATGTGGCTGCCAGTACTGATGACAAACATGGTGGGGGCTACTGCCCCACAGCACAGGGTGTTGGCAATGTAAAGTACTGGAAAGACACTTGGTGGCAGACGATGGGAATACCTGTCCCCCAGTGGAGGCGGAGGTGGCAGGATAGTTACAATGATGGGTGGACAGAGGAGTGGTGGTGCCATGCAGATCAGGCACAGGCAAGGCAAGCATGAAGAGGCACAATGCAGAAAAGGGTAGCAGTGCAGGACATGGGGTGACAGCCCGCACAGGCAGACAGGACTCTACAAAGCTGACAGACGCAGATAGACGGACCGAGGGAATGTTGGCAATTGTGGCGAGGGTATTATGGGCTGGCAGCACAAATCTGCAAAAATATGACTGTTATAGGCATGCACACTATTTGAGTAGGACAGGCATGAGAGGAGGGAACAATGAGGAATTGAACCTATGAACACTGCCAAGAATGACATTGCATTAACCAGTAGGCTATACCTCAGTCTGCTCTGAGTGCCATGATAGGGTAACCCTACCAGTACCCATGATGCAATGCACATGCTGAATAGCTGTATACAGCTGATCAGCAAATTTATTTTTATTTGTATTTTTTATTTATTTATTTTATTTACATTCTCTTATATACCGCGCTATTCTGCATCAGTGCGGTTTACATTGAACAAACTGAAATTACATTGAACAGGGCATTATAACTTGGAGATAACTATTTTACAGGGAACATGGGCTATGGAGGGTTAAGCAAATGAGGTCTGCACCTCTCCGGTACCTCAGCTTGGAAAGATGAACTGACAGTGTGTGATACTGGCACAGAGTAGCTACCGACCATGCCATTGTGCAGGTTCTGTGTTCTCCCTGAGGAATAGGATGGGTGCCCAGCACTAGGTCCGCAATACATGTGGTGCTAGAGATAGGTCCTTCTGTACATCCCCATCACTACCAGTGTGTGATAGGTGTTCCTTGTAGTGCAGCTGAAGGCAATTCGGTGTCCATCTTTATCCTGCAGTCACATATGGCTCTCTGGGACCAGATACCACCCAGATTAGTGTGCACCCCGTGTTAGAGACTGGCAGACATGGGCACCTGTTATCAGGGCAGAGGGGTTTCCAGACTTGCATGAGGTTTGTGTAATAGTGCCTTTATAGGTCAAAGTGGTATACACTACATACCTCAAAGGGCTTACATCACCCTTTTTGTAGGTAAGGGACAGGTGCCCAAGCCCCCGTGAAGCAACCTCCATCCTGCTGGTATACGACAGCCCTCCACGGTTGGTGGGTCAGAGCCATACCTGTGGCTGGGGCAATGGCAGACCAGCAGCAATGATGGGGTTAGCTCTGGAAAACCCCAACTGCCTCACACCACTGTCTGCCAGGCACCAGCAGACAGCACAGGCAGACTGCATCGTATAGGCATTCCAACCATGCACTAGAAACACAAAAGTATCACTGAAGACAGATAATGAAGAGTGTTATGTGGGAACCTAGACATGCCATGGTCACTGCTCAGTCAGGGTGAGAGTGCCCTCCCAGCATGCCATGCTGTGGCCATCCTGTCCATGCAGGTGGTGGTCAGGCACTACAGTGTCCTAGCCATTGCCCCACACCCTGTGAAGATGCTGATTTCCAGTTTCTATGTTCCTATGTGGCACCTAGGCGCCCGCCTAGTCCACCCTGTGCCCCAGATGCCCCCGCTACATTTTCCACCTGCAGCCCCCTATGCCCCACTTGCACCATCGCCATAGTGGCCTTTCATACTTGGCCACTATGCTGTTGCTGGAAATGGAGCACTACTATCACGTTTCTTGGGTTTCCTGTCTATGCTGTACATTGCTGACACTTAAATAGTTTCTCTCTCCTGCAAATGTGCATCTAACGGCAGGTTTTCATTCGCGATAGGATTCAGTCCTTCAGTTCAGCACATTAGTGTGCAGAGAGCCTCTCCCCGCCCACTCCCCGCCCATTGACCCCTTCCCCCGCCCTCTCTCTACCCTCTGCGGTGTTTACCACAGCCGGGAAGGTTAACGATCGTTAGGTAACGTTAATGTGCATTAACGTTACATACCGCGCGTTAACGTTACCTAACAATCGTTAACGTTACATAACGCTTGGTCTGTAACATTACCGCAGTTTTGTAAACATGCCCCTAAGAGTATACTGTACATAAGGACTCACCAGACCTCCTTAAAAGCCAATCCACCTTAAGGGGAAAGGTAGCAGTAAACTGAGAATGATAGGCAGGGCTTCAGGGAAACAAAAAACCTCCAACCTAGAGCAGAAAAAAGAAGCCAGACAAAAGAACGAAAGGAAAGGAGGACAGACTTAAGAAGAATCTTGCAGAGACCATGAGCAAAAGTAACTTGCAGGTGGTATGCCAAGTATTTTGTTTTCTGTTTGGAAGAAATAAAAGTTTATTTTATTTGCACTGAAGATGCAGTAACTGAAAACCCAAACCCTGATTTTTTTTGACCCTGCACCATTGTCTCATCCATGCATTGAGACTCCAGAGCTCTGCCTGCTTCTGAGATAACAGGAAGCATTTCTGAGAATGTTACCACCCCAGAGGTTCTGGATATCAGCTTTCTACCTAAAATCCAAATTTTTCTTCTGGAACCTCTCTTCTGCACACTTCTATGTCATTGGTACCCACACATACCAAGACAGCCAGCTCCTCCCCAGGACTGTCTAAAAATCTATTGAGGAGGCACATGAGGTCTGCCACCTTTGCATCAGACCGGCAAGTAACCAAGAAATCTTCATGTCTACCAGCCACCTAGCTATCTGCCTCCTTCAATTTTTTTTCATCCGTCTGTTTCCATTCATGTTTCTGGCAACTCAAAAAAATGCATAAACTAATAGATGAACATGCAGTTGAGTTGAATGAAGTCATCAACCTATAGAGTTCCATTCAGAGGAAGAAGGGGGGGGGGGGCAAAAACACCAGCCACATCCAATGGGTAATGAATTCTTTTTTTGACCCAAGAAATATGAACAGCACTTGGATCACCTACTATCAATCAAGTTCTCATCAAACCTGAGCATAACATTTTACCTCTAGGAACTTATCCAATTTCATTTTTAAAGTGTTTGCTGAAGAAACATCCCTGCTGGCAGCAAATTTTATGACTTGGCTGCTTTCATTGTAAAGAAAAATGGGGAAAATGGATGCTTTTTAATAGCTCTGCTGGAAAAAGAGACTAGAAATGAAAATATGTAGTATACACAAAAAATGCAAAAGGAAGAAAAAGTACCTAAAATCTTTAAATAATTAGATTTACTTCACCTGATCCAAGTACAATATGTGGCCTGTTAGGAGGATCCATTGTGGAGTGAAGTGGTGAGTCCTGCTGGTGTTCAGGTACTGATGTGTTTTCATTAATATAGCACAAATGATTGCAAGTCAACATTAGCATCTGAAATATCATTAACTCGATATTCAAAAGCATTTAGATATTTAGCAGTGGCCATTAAACGTGTAAGTGGTGTATCCATGAATTTTCAGTAGAACTCACTGAAAATTCTTACAAACCACCTGGACACTATCTAGATAGTGCCGAGGGGGAGCGAGGACATTTTGCCCAACTAAAAGGACAGCCAGTATCATTCAGCTATGCTTCCTATAGCTAAGCGTTATCCTAAGTTAAAGCTGCTTAGCTATAGGGAGAGTGGCTGAATATCACCAATATACAGATACATCGTGGTGCTGAATATATGCATAGTAAACATTTTAAACACTGTGGCTGGCATTTGATAAAACTTCTAACTGAAAGGACATTTACCCCAATATCCTTTACAGCCTAATACCCAAGAGATCAATCAGGTTTCAATTCCCACTGTCACTCCTTGTGACCTTGGGCAAGTCACTTTACCCTCAGAAGAAAAGACCTGGCAATATGCTTCTGGTTATACCTTAAAAACCAGGAGAAGGAGGCCTTCCGCAAAAGGGCAAACTGAACAACAGCGGAGGGCAGAGACCATGGCCAAACACTTGGTGGTTAATCAGAGGAAACTTTATTGAAGACTCCGTTTAAGCTTTTTAAGTTTACTCTTCATAATAGTTTATTTTTGAGAATCTTCGCTAATAATTATTATGCTTTGTGTCTATTTACAATTGAGCAGCCCTAAAATGTATTTTTCAATTCATTGCTAATGCACAGCATGTCGGCTCCTGCTTGAACAGTGGAGCTTTTTAATTTCTTTCCTCCCCATCAAGCTGTTTTTATTCTTTGTTTAAAATGTTGCCATTGTCATCATACCTCATCTCTCATTGTGTCCTCTCCTTTTATAATCATACATATTGTTGGTTTCCGTTTTTTCAGTTTTTCAGGAATCACTTTCAGTACTATCACATTTTTTGCGTGTACATATACACATTTTTTACACATATGGTTTTATTGTATTTTTTCATTATATATTTTTTACTCCAATTCTTTTAATAAGTATGTGTTCCACCCTGTCTTTATGAGTGACAGCATATTTATGCTTATTACAGTTTTTTCGAACAGTTGCTCTTTTACTCCAGTTTTCCCATTAGTATGCGTTTACATCATACTCATGAGTGATAGCACACTTATGCACAGTAAAGTGTTTTCTCAAACATATATATATCTATTATTATTGTAATTTGTAGAGGTCTTTTTTAGTATCTTTTACCGTATTTTTGGTATGTTATCTGTATTCCTTTTTTAGCAATTTGGTCTATTTATGCCACAACTACTACACATTGTATTGGACACATTCCACAACTGATCCCTTTGATGGTTTCTGTATGTTATGTCTAACAGTTTTCCATTATTTTATATGCATGTGTATTTTATTTATGGTTGTTAAATTGCTAATATATTACATTGACTATAAAGGTTGTTTCCATGTTTTTATGTTCCCATACATATATACATATCTTTTTTATGAAGGATTGTGTTTCTATATTTATATTTCGTTTACTTTTATTTACCAATTTTCATTATTGCATTGTTTGTTCTACTTCTCTTCTTGTTTTAATTTTGCTTTTATTTCTGATATCTATTGCCTTTTCCTGTCCTATGGTTTATACATCCAATACACTCTATTTGTTTGTTTTAGATTGGGAAAGTTTGATATTGTTTATGTTTATGTTTATGTTTATTACATTTGATATACCGCTCAAGCCAAAGCATCAGAGCGGTTTACAATATTACATAAAAGTTACAGAAAATATGAAAAGAACGCCATTAATTAGATAGGACAGAATAAGAGATACAGTAATAGTTAAAGGAATAGAGGAGACAAGAAGAAATGCTCCACATAGCATCTGAAGAGGTAGATATCATACCACCAGGTGTTTAAGCTCCCACTCACAACCTCCGCTGTCGACATCACCCCTCCACCGCTCCGATCTCCACAGCAAGCAGAACCAATGTAGCAGCATTTTAAACGGCCCCGCATGGACTTATGCCTAAGGGCCACGCCATAGGGCCCTCTGGCGAGGCCCTCAGGCGCGAGCCCGCAAGGCGTGGGCGCGCCAGTGGAAGTGACGGTTTTAAAGCCGTTAAAGGCTGCTGGTATGGGCGGTCTCCACGTTCAGTCTTTTATTTCTTTGGTAATGCATTCTATTTTTGTATCCTCTCATATTTTTTGTTCATATATGTATATTGTACTGTATTTTATTCATTTTAATTGTGTGTTTATGTGCCTGTTTTTAGACCCCTGACGAAGGCCTACTGTAGGGCTGAAACTTGTTAAGTTGGGTCTTCAATAAAGTTTCCTCTGATTAACCACCAAGTGTTTGGCCGTGGTCTCTGCCCTCCGCTGTTGTTCAGTCTGGTGATATCTTGCCAAGAAAACCCAGGGCTACTGGGTCACCAGAAGTCAGCATTGACTTGATGGCACTTAAAAAATGGTTTTTCTTTTTCATTTTAATGTTACACCTGTATTTTTGTAAACTGCTTAGCCTGATGGGCTAAGAAATTCCAAGTTAGTAGCATTTTTCAGATACTCAAGCACTGTTTGTATTAATTTTCACCATTCCTCAATATAATTGATAGTACAGTTAATAGAACAAGGCTGTGCAGAGAGCAGCCAGCCTGCACAGAGAATGGAGCAGCAAATGGCGGCTGAAAGGCAGAAGGGTGAAATGCAGTAATGGCTTCTGGTTGCTTGAAGCTGGTTACCGGACAGTAACAAAGTTAAAGCTGTAATGTGAAATAACTGCTGGGCAATGGAAGTTAGTGAGAATTAAACTGGGTAGGCAAATTACATTTTTCTAAGAAGATCTGGGGTGGAAAGAGCCTGTGGGAAACTGTGATAGAGGGTAAAGATGAATCGAGGAGAGCATACTGAAAAGGTGAGACTGTCAGGCCAGTGTGGGTGAAGGGGGACAACATTAGGGCCCATTAAATTACTTGTAAGACATCTTAGACACACTGATTTCACATTTAACACACAGGCGTGTGGCACTGAATGGAAAACCAGGGAACGCACATAGTGCTAACAGAAGCTCCGGTGCCAAGGGACTAGTCTGCACTATGCCTGAAGAGACAGAAGCTCATAAGATACCAGGAGATGCAATTAGAGACCAATAAAATGTGTAACAAAACTATAAAAATAGTCCCAAGTGCTCCAGGCACAATCTCCTGATGAAAAAAAACTTCCAAACACACCTCATTAAAGGGGTTCTTTCCTAAAATGCGTTACAGCAATAGCACATATTATTTGACCCTTAACACACCTCACAGGCAAATAGAATGCATTTTTGTACCATAACACACAAAATGCAAAACACCTCATTAATATTCAAATGATAATTGCAGCTTGTGGTGAATCACAGCAAGTCGTGCTATTCAGGGAATAATAATACCAGCTTAAGGCAGGCATTATCTTTTCCAGCTGGCAGCACAGCGCTGCTAACAAAAGGCTTGATGCTCCAGGCCACAAATTTACAGGTGTCCCACCTAGCAAAAGAACAGGTAGTTCAGGGGTTCCCCGACATCCCGCCCCCCCCCCTCAAACTACCCCATTCCCCGATACCCCACCAAACCTTATTGGAGCCCTCCCCAAAGTACCTCCTTCCCAATCTCCAAAGCCTACCGCCCCCCCCCAAGGAACCCCCTTCCTGATGCCCCATGGCCACCAGGGCCTACCTCTTTAGTCCCCGGTAGCCTAGTGGGGTAGATCAGAAGGAGCAATCCCTCCTCACTCCTGCCACTCCTGAAAAATGACACATGGGATCCTCTAGCGGTACTCTCGCATTGCTAGCAGTAGCTGAGTGCCTCTGGATAGGCACCTGACACAGATTTCTCACTGATCCTTCATAGATTTTTGCTCTGTCCTGGAACTCACATCAGTGTCTTCTCTCTCCATAAGAGACAAACTCAGTAGGAGAGATTTATATCCTCAGCTGGATCCATCAGAACAGCTGTTTCTGTGAAATGTCAGAAGTGCCTTTACTCGATCCGCACTATGTGGTCCTACAGCACTACCGCTACTACGTGTCATTTGCACAGCGCTACAAGGCATACACAGTGCTGTACAAAGACAAGTAAGAGACAGTCCCTGCTCATAAGTCGAGATAGACAATACAACTGGGGACTAGGATATATCTAGGAGAGGGGAATAATAAGGAAACACATAGTAGGTGAAAGGAGACTAGGTGGATCAGGATCCAAAAGCAGTCTCAAAGAAGTGAGTTTTTAGCCTGCATTTGAACAGGGCCACGGATGGAGTCTGGCATACCAACTCAGGTAGTTTGTTCCAGGCGTAAGGAGCACTGGATACCCAAGGCCAGGAGGCAGGCTTCCTCCTTCTCCAGCGGCAAACTCCTTGAGAGAAACAGGAGGCTAGCCCTCTCCCTGTATCACAACTAGGCCCTTTGACTAAAATCCCTATGTGAATCCCTGACCAAACTCTGAGTTGTATCACTGTCATCACTCCTGAAGGGGAGTAACAGAGAAAAATGTTTCAGTTCTCTCTAGTCTCACAACTCTCAATATGCCTTCCACAGGAGGAGCGTAAACCTTAGTCAAAAGCTCCAAAGATGCCTTTACACTTATCAGAATTGTTATACCATCTTTCATCTTAATGGGGCCACCTCCTCTAAAGCTTCTGCTATTTTATACCACGCCTCAGTTTGCTCCTTCATTCGCACTGTCCTTTCACATGTCCTCCACTGCTAATTTCTCCCATCTTATATCCATTTCCCCCCTTGACTTAATTAGTTATCTTACTTCACTCTCATTTCTCCCTTTGTCCTCTGTGTTATTGTAGTTGTTGTGTGCTGCCGTGTCGATGCAGATGCCGGGCAACTCTGCGGATAATTGTCCTTATCCCTTGGGGTTTTTGTGGCAAGGTGCAACCGGAAGTCGATCGGTCTAACCTCCTTATTCCTAATAAACTCTTTCTAATACAAAAAAGCAAATCCAGGATATGACCTCATTGCTGTGTCAGTTCTTTTACCACCTGCACTAGCTTTCCAGCCTGTAAGGTCAATAGTACTTAAGTTGTTTTACTATCCTTCAGCTTCTTCAGAAATGCCTATGGGTCCTGAGCTGTCATTGCTGTTTTTCTTTGGTGTTATTGCCTCATTTTTCTGATTGCCATCACTATTGATTAGTCTCTTTATTTTGCCTGAGAATATGTCATGAAAGTTTGATCTTTCATCTAGGAGCTATTCACAGTGCAGAATGCAACAAATCTCGTTGCATAGATTAGCATGGCGCCACGACACATTCAATGCCTTCTTATTTTTTTTTTTAAATAGTTCGTACAAGCGCTTATTTGGTGGCTTATAAAAGCATGGGATGTTTAATGACCAATAAAATGTTTATTTCTGTTTTAAATGAGCACTCTATGCTACATAGGCAGAGGTATATGCACCAAGGTTAGAGAGACCCACAGACTAGTATTCATTTTGCTATTTGTTGGGTCATGCAGCTGGTGTTTTTCCTTTGACTATCATAACTGATGAATGCAAGGTGTACATTTCTTGGTTAATAATTTCAAAGACCACTAAGTGGTTTCATATGATCTAAACTAGGCAGATGGTACCTGTTCATGTCAAAGGTCATAGTAATACACAGTGAAATTAGGCTTTTCTCCTGTGAGTTTGATCATGTTGTCTTTGGTGACAGTGCAATCCATTACAGATGTACTACACACTTAAGGAAAAGGTTGAGGTTTCAGATATCAAAGAATGAGGACCACTTGGCTGCATTTCTTGTACATCTATGAATTTTGCAGAATAGAGGCCAATGGGAATACTTCCAGGTGACAATATATGGACTGGCTTTTCAGGCAAATAAAGTGATATGTTTAAGAAACAGAAAATCCAATCTTTGCAAGGACTGCGACACCTTTGTTGTTTATTTTTAATCCATTGACAGATTTATTCAAGCACCTAAATTTTGAACATGAACAGGAGTGAATCTTTTTTCTTTAGCAACATGAGAAAAATGACATAGACTGAGTATCTTCAGAGCTTCCAAGCAATGGAACCAAAATTATGTTGGTTTGGGTATTTTTTATTATTGCTGAGGGGCTTATGATTGTGTTAGCCATTCCTGTTCTCATTACTCTGTCGTTCAGAGTCTATTGTATGATAGCCGAGAGGAAATCTGCAGACAGCTTATGTAGCACTTTAAATGTCATCAGTAGGGTTTTGTATTTCAGGCGGCTCGATATTGGGAGCCAGTGTAATTGGCTTAAGATGGGTGTGACATGTTCATATCTGGATGCTCCATGCAAGGTTCAGGCTGCAGCATTCATGGCCATTTGAAGTGGTTATAGTGTGCCTCTTGGTAGGCCTTGGAGTATGATAATTGTGGGAGGATTAGTGCCTGGAATATGGTGCGGAAGTCTATTGCATCTACAAGTGAGTGTAAATGTTGGAGGGTTCTCACTATATGGTAGACTGCCTGGGTAACATTATTTATGTGAGTTTGCATACTCAGTTGTTGGTCCAGGATGACTCCGAGATAGCGCACTTCTTGCTTCATCGTCAGTTCTGCATCGTTTACCCTAATAGAAGTTGGCGGGGAGAAGGTCTGTTGTTTTCTTATAAACAACACTTCAGTTTTCCTGCAGTTCACATTTAAGTTGTGTGTACGGAGCCAATCTGAGACTGCATCGAAGCATTCTGTTATCTTGGTGTAATCAGGTTTGTCCGTGGAGAATGGGGTATATAGTAGGACATCATCAGCATAAATGCAGTATGTCATAGGATTGTATTATTGAGCAGATTGGCTGAATGTAGATATTGAAGAGCAGGGTAGATAGAGATGAGCCCTGCGGGACTCCTTGCATTTGCTGATATGTTTCTGATACTTGAGCGCCTATTCGAACCTGTTGCTGGCAACCTATTAAATAGGATCTGCACCAGTTCAGGGCTGTGTTTTGTAATCCTTTCTCCTATAGTCAGCAAAGCAGTAGGTTGTGATTGATGGTGTCGAATGCTGAGGCGATGTCCAGGAATATTAGGATGAATCCCTGTTTCGCTTTGTCGAAGTAAAATTTCATTTTTGCTATAGCCATGACATTCTCACCACTTGCCCAGTGGACTCCACAGTCAGCTGCCATTTCGTGACTACCCCAACCTGAAGAAACGTGAGCAGGTGCTGTACTAACTGTTTGTGCTGTATTAGTAAATAAGGGGCCCAATATTCAAAACTCTTATGCGGATAATCCATGGGGCGCTATCTAGATAAGGGCACTGAGATATCCAGAAGCACTATCCAGATGTCACTGAATATCGCCACAGACTGCCCCGGCACTATCCAGTCAATGCAAGGTTGGTCATAGGCAGAGCTAGGGTGGTATAGCCACTATCCATATCAGTGCTGATCTTATCTGGATAGCGATGGTTTTCAGCCAGCACATATCCAGATAGCTTATACAACCTAAAAAGTGGACCTAAATTGCCAATCTGTTCAATGTCTACATGCAACCCATCTGTGCTCTCATCCGCTCCTTCAATATTAACTGCCTTGTCTACGCCAACGACGTCTTGCTTTACATGCCTATCTCAACAGAACATCCAGATCTCTCACCATTGACAGCCTGTTTCGATGCCGTCACTGATTGGCCGCATATGCAGAGGTTCAAAATAAATTTCAACAAGATGGAGGTCCTCTTTATCACCAGGAACCCCAAATTCACCCCCCCCCCACCTCACTGAAGATACGAGATGCCGAGCTCTTCAGCAAGCCCACGGTACGCTACCTAGGAGTCACGTTTGAACAACAGTTCGACATGAAGGCCCAGATCAGCAACATGGTCAGAGCGATCTACCACAAAATAAGGTCGCTCCGTCAACTCCGGCAGCTGCTCAAACCAGATGACTTCAGGACAATCTTTCAGGCCCTACTAATCCCACATTTTGATTATGCTAACGCCATACTATATGGACTCCCGAAGAGCACGCTAAATCCACTGCAGCTTGCAATGAATGCAGCCACCAGAATCTTGCATGGAACCTCCAGGAGGGAACATGTAACGCCAATCTTGAAGCACCTGCACTGGCTGCCGGTCCACTGCAGACTTTCCTTTAAAGTGCTACTGCTGACCTTCAAAGCCATAAATAAATGCTCCTCTACCTCCCTCACGGACCTCATCCAGCCCACCCCCATCAACAGAGCTAGGAGGTCAGCTGCCGTTAATACACTGATACTCCCGTAGGCGATCACAAAATGTTCCCAGTCAACAAGAAAGAGAGCCTTCACCTTATACGCACCCACGTGCTGGAATGCTCTTCCACCCACCATTCAAGCCATCACCGACCTCACCCAGTTTAGAAAAGCGCTGAAGCACCATCTCTTCATCCAGCACTATACTGATTCATACGACATCTCTCAACCAGGCGCACCCAGGAACCAAACCACCACCCCCATCGCAGCCACCCTGCAGGATTGCAACCCCACTCACTAGATCACTGAGACAATCTGCAGATGGAATTGTGCACATGCTTAGACCAGTCAATCTGTATATATTAAATAAATAAATCTGTAAATAGTTGCGAGCTGATCACATCACCTGTGACAGCTAGCTTGCCTGTACATAGTTACCCTGCCAATCCTGTTTAGAAACCCCTGTTCATTGTAAGTCCAGTTGTGGGCCCTGCCTGCGCTGCACAAGCTGTTAAATGTAAACCGCACTGATTTTAAAGAGCGCGGTATAAAAAAGACATTAAATAAATAAATAAAATATCCAGATAAGTGGCAGTGGAAAATTGCCGCTCTCATGATAATGGCCACACAAACTGGATATTCAGCGGCAGATGCTGTCTGGATACTACTGCTGAATATCCCAGTCAGTAGCTTAATTATTGGTAGGGTCTTGCAAGATGGACAGCTCTCACCTGAGGTGCTAGACTAAGACAAATCACCCATCTGGGCAGCAGCAGTATGGGATGGTATTGGCAAAAGAAGATCACATTTCTGTAACAACAGCAACAACACTGGCATTACTAAACAGAAGAAAAGCCTGTCAATCTACTTCCATACCTGGCCATGAAAATCTAATGAATAGTCACAACAAAACAAATTGCGATATAGTGCTTCAGAGAAAAGCCAGCATTTAACATGTGGTTAGATCAAAGGCCTCAAGACGACTGACTGCTGATGTAGCTGCAAAAGAAATTGTCTCACGTATTGGGACATGGAACATACGAAGCATGAACCAAGGGAAGTTGGAGGTGGTCAAGAAAGAAATAGAACATGTACAGCTCAAACTATAGGGTGTCAGCGAACTGAAATGGACTGGCATCAGCACTTTGACTCTGATGATCACATGGTCTACTATTCTGGAAATGAGACAAAGAAGAAATGGTGTTGCATTTATAATTAAGAAGAAACTTGCAAGAACCGTAATGAAATACAAAGCAATTAGTGAATGCTTAATATTTATTCATCTAAGAGGAATGCCAATCAACACAACTATTATTTAGGTATATACACCAATAACAGTTACAGAAGAGGAAGAGGTAGATCAGTTCTGTGAACACATACAAGTTGAAACTGACAGAATATATACAGCAAATTACTACTTAATATTTATACAGTGCTACAAATCATACGCAGCGCTTTAGACAACATGTACATGTAAGAGACAATCCCTGCTCACAGGAGTTCACAATCTATCAGGAGAGATATACTGCTAGTCATGGGTGGGCTACTGGAATGCAAAAGCTGTGAATAAAGCAGAAAGTAAAGTATTGCAAAATATGGGCTTGGCAACAGAAACAAAGAAGCCGATGGAAAATTCCCGTCTTCCCATCTGCTGATAGGAGGATGCAACCCACTTGTTTCAACTGGTCTGTCAGGACAATATGGACATTCTTTTTACAGAAATAAATACTATGGGCCCGATATTGAACGCGATTAACACTTGGTTGGGATATTCAGAGGCATTAACAGGGTTAATATCTCTGAATGCCTGCAGGTGTCACCACTGCATGCCCTAATGCTAACCGGTTCGCAGTGGGGTGGTCCGGGGGCAAAGCCCAGCGATAACCGGGCAGCAGCAATAGTGGGTCTAAAGTTAAGCAGCCACTTTAGAAGCGCTAGCCGCCCCCGCTGCTGAATATCGGGCCCTATGTTCTCAAGTTAGATTCTTTCTAAATAGTTGATTTTGATATCACTCTTTATGGTTTCTTCACATTGCTTCTGCTACTTTCAATTTCTTACTGGTGTATATTAGTTTAAGCTCTTCTCTTAATGCAGCCTGTTTTAATTTGATGTCTTGGATCTTTCTCATTATCATTCGTGATCTTAATCCATTGAGATACCGGTCTGTCAGGGACACGTCTGCATGCAGTGAGTTTATCTTTCCTTCAATGCATTTTTTCCAAGGAGGAGTTGTTACCTTTCTCCTTTTATTCTGGCCTAGAATCTTTTTGCTATACTTTTCTCAGCAACAATTTTTGCCGCATGGTAATGGATCTGATTGATCTCTATAGATGGTTCCTTAATGTGGATTATGGCCTTGTTTATGTAAAAGGCACATTTTGGAAAGGCTGTGCATGTGGTTGCTGCAATGTCCAAGTGAAACAGTTTGCAATTCTATATCAATTTTACTACTACACTACTACTACTGAGCATTTGTATAGCGCTACAAGTGGTACGCAGCGCTGCACAGACATGTAAGAGACAGTCCCTGCTCATCAGAGCTTACAATCTAGCCAAGACAGACAACACAGAAGGTGTAGGCAGGGATAAATCAAGGGGGAAAGAAAAAGGAGATCAGGTGAGTCAAGATCCAAAAGCAGCAGGTGAAGGTGGGCATGTGCAAGTCCGATCGGAAATCGACATCTCCGCCCTTCACTGTAGATGTGTGTGTTATAGTAAAACCAGGAAACGCAGGTACACATGGGGATGGACAACCACGTGCAACTAATGATGCTATTTTACAAATATACACATGGGAAATATGCACAAGAGAACCCTTGGCAACCAGCATATGTAAGGGTCAGTGTTTTGAAACATGCATGTGCGAATTTTAGCATGTGCAGGTGAATCCTGGCCATTTTGGAAACCTAGATGTTCTGCCACCAGCCATCAACTTTTGATGGGGCAATATTTGCTGATGTAATATGTGGAGAGGGAAATAAACACTAGGGGAATGAGGGGGATGATCCCCTTATTTCCTCCTGTAAAGGGCTGGCCAAAATAAGTCCTTTTTAAAAACCTAAACATGCACATCCTATTTTTTATTCAAATGACAATGGCACACTATATGAGTCACATTACTTTATTAGGACTTTGATTGATTTGTACTCTTTACACATTGCTTTAACATGTTTTATACACCATTATAGCCTTGCCTTTTTTATTACACTATGGGGTCTATTCTGATGTCCATTCCTGCTATTTGTCCTGCTTTCCCTTCCCTGATGAAGCCTCCCCTAACGAACAAGGAGTTTGTACGGGGAGGTTAGATGGGGACGGGAAGGGAGCAGTGCAGAGGCAGAATTAGGGCGGGCAGTGGGGGACGGCAGGCCCGGGCCGTGGCAAAGGTTGGAGGGGGTGCGGGAGATTCCCCGCAGCCCAACCCTGGCCATGGGCGGCCAGATCGGGGTTGAGCTGTGGGAAATGAAAGAAGCAGTCAACAGCTGGAGATCGTGGCTCCTGAATGGAGCCACGGTGTCATGGCAATTAGATGCCATGGCGCCACTGCTCCATTTAGGAGTTGGACTGAATTTGCTGGGCAGGAGCCTATAAGTGCAGGCTGAGCAGAATCGGGTCCAGGCCTGCACGTACAGGCTTAGACACAATTCTGATCCCACTGGGGCACATCCAGCCCCACAGGATCAGAATCGCATCTACCTGTGTGCATCCTTCTTGGAATAGGCCTCTATATGTTTGAACCACACATTTTTATGCATTTTAACTTTTAGGTTTTAATTTTTATTCATTTATTGTAGTTTAATGTTTATGTTTGTTTTTGAGGCTTGCACCCCCTGCAGAAGGCTTCAAAGCCAAAATGCTTTGGGGTTTTGGAAAAGAACTGCTTAAACCGCCTTGTGCTTGGTACACCTGCTTTTGCAGGTTTCTCTACTCCCGTATGGGTGTTTTTGCTCTCCTTTGGTTTCTTGATTGGTTGTTTACTCCTTCAAAAAATAGAAAGACTAGGGAACAAGCAATGAAATTACAATATAAAACATTTAAGACTAATCGGTGAAAAAGTTTTTTCACTCAACACATAATCAAAATCTGGAATCCATTATCGGAGGATGTATTAAAAGCTGAGTTTAAAAGAGGTTTGGACAAGGCCTGGAGGAGAAGTCTATAAACCATTATTAAAGAGGACCAGGGAAAGCATAGTTATTCACCTGTAATAGGTGTTCTCCGGGGACAGCAGGAATCAGTCCTCACATATGGGTGACGTCGGCACCTCCGGAGCCCCTGCAGAAGCATCTCCATTGGCAGATGCCACCACGCACGCGCCCTGGGTGCCATCTTGCTCAGTCAGATGACATGGCTAAAAGATGGCAAAAATAAAAGATGGTAAAGGAGCAACTGCAAGGGCAGGAGGGAGAGTTATGAGGACTGATTCTTGCTGTCCCCGGAGAGCACCTGTTACAATTCAGTAATTACGCTTTCTCCGGGAACAAGCAGGAAGTCAGTCCTCACATATGGGACTCCCTAGCTACAGGCTTCCGAAAGCCCATAGAAAAAAAAACAAGGGCACCCTCAAGGGGATCCACGAGCAGCAGCAATTGAGTCTGCAGATACAGACTGCAGTAGGACCCATGTATTCAATGAAAGCAACGCTCCGGTAGCCTGAATACAGAAGGGCTGGTGGGTAAGAGTTGCCTAGACCCTGAAAAGATTATGGAGCATGGCCTGGCTGAAGGCACTATGCTGTTAGGACTCCCTCTCCAGGCAGTAATGAGCTGCGAAGGTGTAGATTAAAGACCAGGTGGCAGCCAGGAAGATGTCGCCATTGGGACAGAGTGCAAGTTCGCCACTGAGGCTACCATTACCCTGACACAGTGCGCCATGACCCGGCCTTCCAGCGGAAACCCCGCCTGCTCATAGGCAAGGGCAATGCAGTCCGCCACCCAGGTAGACAGTGTACGTTTGGTCACCGCCTCCCCCAGCCTACTGTGCTCAAACGAAATGAAAAGCTGAGAAGCTTTACGGTGGCTCTGAGTACACTGAATGTAGAAGGACAGGGCCCTCTTACATTCCAAGATGTGGAGGACAGCCTCTGCCCTACTGGCATGAGGCCTTGGGAAGAAGGTGGGCAGCACCACCTCCTGGTTGAGGTGGAAGGGTGATACCACCTTTGGAAGGAATTTGGGGTGTGTTCAGAGCACCACCCTGTCTTGTAGAGCCTGGTATATGGCACCTCTGCCACTAAGGCTTGGAGCTTGCTAACCCTGTGAGCAGAGGTAAGCGCAACAAGGAACACCACCTTCCACGAGATGTATCGCAGGTGGCAGGTAGCCAGAGGCTCCAAAGGCGGTCAAATGAGCTGCACCAGTACTACATTGAGGTCCCACTTGGTTGCTGGGTGGTGGACTGGGGGTTTTGATAACAGAAGTTCCCTCAAGAAGCAGGTCACCAGTGGCTGGGCCAAAAGGGGTTTGCCATCCACCGGATGGTGATGTGCTGCCAGGGCACTGAGGTGCACTCTGATGGAGTTCGAGTTGAGCCCGGATTGCGAGAGATAGAGACGTTACAGCAGCACCAGCTGCACTGGGCAGGAGAACAGGTTAACCCTGTGGAGGGGTTGAACTGGATCAGAATTCGGCAGACTGATAGACAACAGAAGGTGGTGGTAAGTGGAACTCACTCAGAGGAAAGGAAGGTGCGTAGTGGATTGCCTCAGGGATTAGTCCTGGGACCGATACTGTTCAATGTATTTGTGAGTAATATTGCAGAAGGACTGAATGGAAAATTCTGCCTTTTTGCAGATGATATAAAAATTTGCAACACAGTGGACACTTGTGAGGACGTGGACAATATGAGGAAAGGTCTAAAAACACTAGAAGAATGGTCTAATGCTTGGCAGTTGCGATTTAATGCAAAGAAGTGCAGAGTCGTGCACTTGGGATGCAGAAATTCAAAGGAATTTTATGCGATAGTGGGAGAGAGGTTGGTGTACACAAAGCAGAAGAGGGACCTCAGAGTGCTAGTGTCTGAGGATCTCAAGGTGGCGAAACAATGCGACAAGGCAGTAGCCAAAGCCAGAAGGATGCTGGTCTGCATACAGAGAGGAATAACCTGCAGAAAAGGAGGAGGTATACAAGTCATTGGTGAGGCCTCACTTGGAGTATTGTGTTCATTCAAGGAGTCATATTAATATTCCTCAGCATCTCAATAGCCTTCGATACTATCAACCACAGAACTCTCTTATATTTCCTACAAACAATAGGAATCCATGGTACTGTACTAAAGTGGTTCCAAGCAAACCTAAACAACAGACACCAACAAATACAAATTAGCACACTGTCTTCAACCCCCTACCATCAGTCCCGAGGAGTCCCCCAATGATCTACTCTCTTTATGCTCCTACCATATGGAACTCTCTCCCTGACCCTATAAGGAACACAAAAGACCTCCTCACATTCCGCAAACTCCTCAAAACCCACCTATTTACCCTTCACTTTGCTCCCCACCTAACCTCCACCCTACCATTCCAGACTTGTTCCACCAATCAACCTTTCGCGCCCCCCCCCCCATTCTAGATAGCTATGTATATAAGTTAAGAACATATCATCCTAGTTAAGCTGTTAATGTAAATAGTTACAGTTCTCTGGAAACATTGTTTAAATATGTTCTATATACACTGCTTTGATCTGGTGAAACGCGGTATAAAAGCTTAGCCAAATAAATAAATAAATAAAGGATAGAAAAAGACTTGAAACGGTATAGAGGAAGGCGACCAAAAATGATTTGGAGCCTGTGCCAGAAGATGTATGAGAAGAGACTTGAGGACATAATGGGTCCGAATCTGTCCCGGACGTAGATCCCCTCTGTATGTCCAGTCTGAACCGGACGTACAGAGGGGATTGCGATTCTGATCCCACGGGGCACATCTAGCCCTATGGGATCAGAATCGCGATCAGGCATGTACATGCAGGCCGGAACTGCGATTCAGTCCAGCCTGCATGCACATGCACAGCCCAGCTAACTCAGTCAGGGCTTTTAAATGGAGCCACGGCACCATGGTGTCCTGTTGCCATGGCACTGTGGCTCCATTTAAAAGCTGCGATACTGGCCGCCTGCAACTAATGCTAATTCCCCTCAGCCCAAGCTCCGATCTGGCCTCCTAAGGTCAGGGTTGGGCTGCGGGGAATGTCCCCTAGCCCCTCCCCTGCCCCGGCAGCTGCAAAACGAAACATCCAGGGAAGTTATTCTACCTTGGAGGTGGAATAACTTCCCCAAACATGTTGCCGGCCCTGGATGTACAGGGCCAACATTAGAATTGGCCCTGGACGTCCAGGGCCGGCGACCACCAACTGCCCGCCTGTTCCCCGCTCCCGTCTAACTTCCCCGCACAACCGGCAGGGAAATTATTCGGGGGCAGGAGAACCAGCAAATAGCGGGGATGGATGTCTCGTTGGGACGTCCATCCCTGCTATTCGTGGCTCAGAATAACCCCCAATATGTATACCCTAGAGAAGAGGAGAGATAGGGGAGGTATGATACAGGCTTTTAAATACTTAAAGGATATCAATGAACAAGCAAACCTTTTTCAAAGAAGGGGTAGCTGTAAAACGTGAGGGCACACAATGAAGTTGCAAGGCAGTAAACTTAAAAGCAACATCAGGAAATACTTTTTCACTGAAAGAGTGATGGATGCTCTCCCCTCCCCCTCTGTTGGAGGTAGTGGGGGCAAATACAATGACAGAATTCAAAATGGCATGGGAGAGAAAGAGAGGTTCTCTTTATAGCAAGAGGATGAAATCAACGCTAATTTACAGTAGGCCAAAGGACAACACCTGTTACTGGTAGTGTTTTCCCTCAGGACAAATCTGCAATACTTCTTGTGAGTGGGATGTATCTATATGTGGGTGCAAGCATTCTTCAAATCCAAGTAGCATAGCCAATCTCCTCTATGAAGATAAGGAAGCAGGGTGCCCAGAGAAATCATTCTTAACTTTTTCTTGACAAGATATCTGTTCAGATCTCTGAGATTTAGGGTGGGCTGACAGCCCCCTGTTTTCTTGGGGGATCAGGAAATACCTGGAATAAAATCCTCACCCCCTTTGCTCTAGTGGCAGGAGCTCGATTGCAAGATCCCCAAGAGGGTAGTAATTTCTCTCTGAAGAACTTCCTGATGCAGAGGGTTGATGTGATGTACCCTTGGGGAAAAATTTGAAGGTAGGTCAAATAGATGTAATCTATAACCACTTTGGACGATTTAAAATGAATGATGCTAACTACCAAAATGAAAAGAAAAGAAAAACCATGACTGGCAGACAGGAAAGAAAAAATGGAAGTTCCATGAAGGCGGCTAGGTCCCTGATGAGGGGGAAAAAATTACCAATTAGCAGAGACATCAGGAAGATGTCCATTGGGCTCCATGGAAAAATGAAGAGAGAGGTAAAATGGTGCCATGGTGACAGGCGCAAAGATGGCACGCATGCGCAGTGGGACCTCCCAGAAGCTTCCATTAGTAGCTGGAGAGACTTCCCACATGGGCTCCAATGGATGAGGTCACCCATATGTGAGAACTACATTCCTGCTTGTCCACGGAGAATAGGCTGTTGTATCTGTCTGCCCTGCCTCCAGCTACTCAGGAGAACTCCCCTGTCTCACCTCCCACTGTTTCTCTTTGTTTAACTCTCTCAGCAATTGGGTTCAGAGAAAAGAGGCACATTTGACCCTGCTGCCAGTAGGAAGCCCTGTTCTGGCCCTGTCCAGTGGCTCTGCTCTGCCATAGCCCATAACTGTCAATTCTTAGAAGGAACATGGACTCAATGTACTTTTTAAACTGCTGAGGAGTTTCTTGGACATATCATCTGGAAAAACAGCTGCAGTGAATCTTAATGGTTCGATGTTGACTAAAATCACTCGACTGTGGCACCTGAGATCTAAATGTGGTCTACGATGGCTTCGATGAAAAAAGAAAGGAAACTGAGAAATGGCCAAAATAACCTACCAGGAAAAGACTACCAGGTGGAAAGGGACTCACAGCAGTGGTAAAAGTAAAGAGGGAGATTAAGAATAAAAATATAAATTACAATGAAGATACCAATGGTAAAAGCACACAGAAACCTTGAAGATTGCAGACAAGATATCTGAGGAGATCTTGCACAACAGTGGCAGACAAGAATAGATGTACAGGCATGTACAGCCATTTCTAAAACTTCCATAGCTGCCAGGAACTGGTTTCCAATCAGGGCTCCATCAGTGATGTACCC
Organism: Ichthyophis bannanicus; assembly: GCA_033557465.1. Classification (NCBI taxonomy): domain Eukaryota; kingdom Metazoa; phylum Chordata; class Amphibia; order Gymnophiona; family Ichthyophiidae; genus Ichthyophis; species Ichthyophis bannanicus. The sequence goes on from CM066032.1 coordinate 1,417,490,223, forward strand.
AGATGTGAGGACATTATCTTGCTTGCTCATGGAACAAAAAAACCCCAAAACCCGAAGAAATGCACATTTCCCAAACCTGTCCCCTAAAGTCTTACAATCTAAGTTTGTACCGGAGGTTTAAGTGAATTACCCAAGATCACAAGGAGCTTCAGTGAGATTTCAAATCTGAATTCTTTGGTTCTCAGCCCATTGCTCTAACCATTAGGCTACTCCTTCAAAAAAGCACAGGGAGAACCTGCATGCTGCACAGAGTAGTAGTTACGACCCTAACCAGAATGGCATGGGGGCAGAGGGGAGGAGAACCTGAATGGTGCAGCAGTTACAACCCTGAACAGAAGGATGGGCAGACTGGATGGGCCATTTTAGTCTTTATCTGTTTATCTGGCATCATTTATTGTGTCCAGATCAAACAAAATCCCCAAACTGAAAGTGTCCAAAACTCTTTTTATCGGACTATGTGCATTTTCATTTTTAAAAAAAATTTGTGATTTTTCTAATACATTAAAATGGACTACATGGGATAGGTCAAACCTCTATTGGATGACCGATTGAATTTATAGCCCGACAAAATGAATTTTGGACACTTTGAATTTGGCGATTTTGTTTGGTCTGGAATATTTGTGGATCCCTGGATGTCGACCTTTTGGTATATCATTTATTATGTTACTAGGCAACCTGCTAGAGATGTTTACAGAAGTATCCTAAAGAACCTTTGGATTCAGTCTGTTGATTTCTTTTTTGTATATAAGCTAGATGCTTATATATTTGAGCACATATAAGGATCACTCAGTTTGTACATATTAAAGAATTACATCATTAATGCAAACTAGATGCATGTAAGTACTTTTTGAAAGAGCTCAGCCTCTGCTGCTGGGGGTGCCTTGGGATAGTCTTCCATCCGTATCATTTTCTGTTGGCATCAAGTGCATTTTTTGAAGATAATATCCTAATCTTAATCAAAGGAGTGAAAAATTTGACTGGAGCAGTTAATATATCTTACCTTTTAACGAACCTGTAATATAAACTATTTAAAATATAATCTTAGGGGCCCTTTTACTATAGTGCATTACATTTTTGCACTTAATGTGCATTTAGCACTAAAACTAACATGCAGAGCCTCCACGGTAACTATCGGGGGCTTGGTCAGCATGCTTCCAGCAGTTAATGCATGGATGCCTACCCTAATACATGGCACAATTACCATGAATGCACCCAACTCCATCTACTGAGATGGCATTAGTTGCACCCACACCAGCTGCAACATTGACAGCGCTTGATATGTCCCTCCATACTAACTGCATTGTGCTCTCGACGCCCACCCTCCACTACTAACCTACCTATTCACCACCTGAACATGCAATTGACAATGTGCAAATCAGTGCATAACTGTCATGCTCCTGCGATAACAGTTACCTTGCACACAGTTGTTGTTGTTGTTGTTTTTAAGTGCCGTCGAGTCGGAGTCGACTCATGGCGACCCTCTGGATAGCTATCCTAAATTGTGTTCGGTCTTCAGTCAGGCGGCTCATTGTTGACAGACTGGTACCCGTAGCTGCTGTTATTGTATCGATCCATCTCATTGCTGGCCTTCCTCTTTTGCGTTGACCTTCTATCTTGCCAAGCATAATGTCTTTCTCTAATGATCTCTCTCTTCGCATGATGTGTCCAAAGTATGAAAGTCGAAGTCTTGTCATCTGAGCTTCTAAAGAAAGCTTAGGTTTGATCTCCTCTAGTACCGACTGGTTTGTTCTTCGGGCAGTCCATGGTATACACAGTATTCGCCACCAGCACCATAATTCAAAGGCATCAATTTTCTTCCTGTCTATCTTTTTCACTGTCCAGCTTTCACATCCATATGATGCTATTGAAAATACCATGGCTTGAACAAGTCGAATCTTTGTATGGAAAGAGACATCTCTGCTCTTGAGAATCTTATCTAGGTCTTTCATAGCCATTCTGCCAAGAGCAATGCGTCGTCTGATTTCTTGACTGCTTGTTGCTTCTTTATTGATAGTTGATCCAAGTAGATTAAAGTTGTTCACAATTTCAATTTCTTCTCCTTCAACGATGAACCTGTTGATTATGCCAGTTGTCATGATCTTTGTCTTCTTTACATTAAGGTGCAGGCCCATTTTGAGACTATGTTCTTTGATTGTGAGAAGCAAATGTTTCAGATCATCTGATCCAACTGACTGTGGAAATTATCGCACAATCGCTCTGATCCCACATGCCAGCAAGATTCTACTGAAGATTATTCAAAAGAGACTACAACCATACCTGGAACAAGAACTACCTGAAGTGTAAGCAGGGTTCAGGAAAGGGCGAGGAACGAGAGACATCATTGCGGATGTGAGATGGATCCTAGAAAAGACTAAAGAATACCAAAAGGATATCTATTTGTGCTTTATCGACTATAGCAAGGCTTTTGACTGTGTAAACCATGAGAAACTCTGGGCCACATTAAGAAGCATGGGTATACCAGAACACCTGATCGTTCTCTTGCGCAATCTGTACATTGATCAAGAAGCAACAGTTCGAACGGAACAAGGAGAAACAGAATGGTTTAAAATTAGCAAAGGTGTAAGACAAGGCTGCATACTTTCCCCCTACCTGTTTAATTTATATGCAGAACAAATCATCAGAGAAGCAGGATTGTATGAAGACAACAGAGGTGTGAAGATTGGTGGAAGACTCATCAACAACCTTCGCTATGCTGATGATACCACATTACTGGCTGCACACAGTTACCACACATTAAACTGTGCTTTACCTTTTCTAGCACACTTTAGTAAAAGGACCACTTAGTCTTAGACTTCTAAAGGCTTTAGCTGGAGTCATAAATGCAACATTTGATTGCATTAATATCATTGCTTTCAAAATTATGATCTTTGGAGAGCTGTGGACACCCCTAAGATAAATGGCCATATCATATTTTTGTAAGATGAAAACTACTCAGCAGTTTCTATAAATAGTATCTCAAGGGCAATTCTGTTCAGCTGCGCAGTGCAGAATTTGTGCAGATTTCCCATCCTGTACAGAACATTCATATGCTGCAGAACTTTTCTGTGGGGAGTCAGGCAGGTGTAAGGTATTTCATCAGCCCAAACAGCATCACTGTCAAAGATTTTCACTGTGGGCACATGCAGTCAAGGAAAGAGTCCACTGTGGGCATTATTATCAATGGACTCATGCAGGAGGTTCCAATAAAGAAAAAAGTAGCCCAAATGCCCTTGAGTACAGAACAGACAGAGCTTAAAGATTCCAAATTACCCCTGCCTACCGATAGCCAGATTAATATGAATAAAATACAGCCTCTAAAATGCTTGTACACAAATGCTAGAAGTCTAAAAAATAAGATGGGAGAGTTAGAATATATAGCACTAAATGAGAGGTTAGATATGATTGGAATCTCAGAGACATGGTGGAAGGACAACAACCAGTGTGACAATGTGATACCTGGGTACAAACTAAATCATAATGATAGAGCAGATCAAATTGGTGGAGGGGTTGCACTCCATGTTAGAGAGGCATTGAGTCACAAAGGATTAAAGTTTTGCAGGAAACAAAATTCACTATAGAATCTCTATGGATTGAAATTACATGTAAAAAGGGGAAGGAGAAGGGGAAAGGCGATGGCGAAGGTGATGGCAGTGGTGGTGTACTATCGACTACCTGGTCAGAATGAACAAATGGATGATGAAATACTCAAAGAAATCAGGGAAGCTAACAAAGGTTACAGCACGGTAATAATAATGGGTGATTTCAATTACCCTGATATCGACTAGGTCAGTGTCACTGCAGGACATGCTAGGGAAATAAAGTTTCTAGATGAAATAAATGACTGCTTCTTGGAGCAACTAGTTCATGAACCGACCAGAGGGGAAGCCATTTTGGACCTAGGCCTTAGTGGAAAACAAGATCTGGTGCAAGAGATAAGGATGTTTGATTTAATAAATGGAGGAGGAATGGTAAGGAAATCAACAGTACTACCTTTTAACTTTCAAAAGGGAGACTATGATAAAATGAGGAAAATAGTTAAGAAAAAAGTAAAAGGAGCAGTTGCAAAGGTTAAAGATTTACATCAAGCATGGGTGCTGTTTAAAAATACTATCTTGGAAGCCCAGACCATCTGTATTCCACGCTTTAAGAAAAGTAGAAGGAAGTTCAAAAAACTGCCAGCATGGTTTAAAGGTGAGTTCAGAGAGGCTGTTGTTGCCAAAAAAGCATTTTTCAGGAAATGGAAAAAGGAGCCAAATGATGAAAACTGGAAACAACAAAAGCAATGGCAAGTTAGATACAAGGCACTAATAAGGCAGGCAAAGAGAGAATTTGAGAAAAAGCTTGTTGTGGAAGCATAAACACGTAATAAGGACTTTTTCAAATACATTCATAGCAAATAAAACTGTGACAGAATCAATTGGATGGTAGAGGGGTAAATGGAGCACTAAGAAGGGACAAAGCCATAGCAGAGAGACTGAATGAATTCTTTGCTTTGGTCTTTACTAAGGAAAATGTAGCAATGTTACCCATAACTGAAATGGTATTTAAAGGTAATGTCACAGAAGAATTGAAAGAAATATAGATACACCGGGAAGATGTATTACAAGGGAGGAGTAGCCTAGTGGTTGGGGCAAGGTACTTCAGGCCGGAAGGTCGGGGGTTCAAATCCCAGAGGATAGCAACCTTGGGCCAGAAAGACTGGGGTTTCTAGTCCCACAGATGCTCCTTGTGGTCTTGGGCAAGCCACTTAACCCTCCATTGCCCATGTTCCCTGTAAGTATTAGTGTATGTGTCTCATATCCCCACGTGTTAAATGTATCCCCCAATTGTGTTGTGACCGCTTTGATTGAAGGATAAGGCGGTATACAAAACTGTCTAAATAAATAAATATTTGATAAACCGTAAAGTAGCAAATCACCTGGACCAGATGGCATACATCCAAGAGTGTTGAAAGAACTGAAATATGAGATTGCAGACCTAATATTAGTAATCTGTGAACTATCATTAAAATCACTGGAATACCTGAAAAATTGGAGGATGCCAATTTTTAAAAAGAGTTCCAGAAACCATTATAAAGAACAAAATTACTGAACATGTAGATAGTCATGGCTTAATGGGAGACAGCCAACATGGCTTTAGCCACAGAAGGTCTTTTCTTACTCATCTGTTATGTTTTTTTGAAGGTGTGAATAAACAGGTAGACAAAGGTGAGTTGGTTGATATAGTGTATCTGGTCTTTCAGAAAGCCTTTGACAAGGTCCCTCATGAGAGACTTTTGGCAAAATTAAAAAGTCATGGGATAGGGAGCAGTGTACAACTGTGGATCAGGAACTGGTTAAAAGATAGAAAGCAGAGGGTAGGGCTAAATGGCCAATTTTCCCAATGGAGAAAGGTGAACAGTGGAGTATCGCAGGGATCTGTGCTGGGTCCACTGCTTTTTAACATATTCGTAATGACCTGGAAATAGGAATAACAAGTGAAGTAATCAAATTTGCAGATGACACAAACCTATTCAAAGTTGTTAAAACCCATGAAGATTGTGGAAAATTGCAAGAGGACCTTGATAAATTAGGAGACTGAGCATCCAAATGGCAGATGAAATTTAATGTGGACAAGTGCAAAGTTATGCACCTAGGAAAGAACAAACCAAACTATGGTTACACGATGCAAGGTTCCATATTAGGAACCACCACCCAGGAAAAAGATTTAGGCGTCATTGTGGATACATGTTGAAACCATTCACCCAGTGTACAGCAGCGGCCAAGAGAGCAAATAGATTGCTAGGTATCACAAGGAAAGGAATGGAGAATAAAGCAAAGGATATTACAATGCCTTTGTATTGTTTCATGGTGTGACCGCACCTTGAATGTTGTATGCAATTCTGGTCACCATATCTTAAAAAAGATATAGCGTTATTAGACAAGGTACAGAGAAGAGCCACCAAAATGAAGAGAGGCTAAAAAGGTTAGGGCTCTTCAACCTGGAAAAGAGATGGAGATATGATAGAGGTCTATAAATTAATAAGTGGAGTGGAAAGGGTAAACGTAGATCGATTGTTTACGCCATCAAAATATAGAAAGGCTAGGGGACATGCAATGAAGCTGCAGGGTAACCTATTTAAGACTAATAAGAGAAAGCACAGTTACTTACCTGTAACAGGTGATCTCTGGGAACAGCAGGAATAAGTCTTCACATATGGGTATCGTCGGTACCGATGGAGCATGTGCGGGAACGCTCCCCAGCGTCCAGTAAGAAAGCTTTTGGGAGCATCCCACAGCGCCTGCGCGCTGCCTTCCCACCTTTCCCAACCGCCTCTCTCCAGTTCGAGTTTTAAAGCTGAAACAAAGAGAGAGAGAGGAAAGGAAAGATAGATAGAGAGATACAACTCCTAGGGGAGGTGGGTGGGTTGTGAAGACTTATTCCTGCTGTTCCCAGAGATCACCTGTTACAGGTAAGTAACTGTGCTATCTCCAGGAACAAGCAGGAATAAGTCTTCACATATGGGGACTCCCTAGCTGCAGATGCCAGGGGAAGACCCCAGGTTGTGTGTCCTTGAAAAGGACTCTACCTCCCCCCATGGATCTCTGGCATCCAACCAGGGTAGGTGGGTAGGAGTTGATTAGGAATGGAACAGGTGTTTGAGAACAGCCTGACCAAACGAGGCATCCCGGCGGGAGTCCTTGTCCAACAGTAATGGGCTGTGAAGGTATGAACCTAGGCCCAGGTGGCCGCTTGACAGATTTGGTCGATGGACACAGAGTTTAAATGAGTCATTGAGGCTGCCATGGCTCTCACATTGTGAGCTGTGACATGGCCCTCCAGAGAAAGGTTCCTACTCTGGTAGGCGAAAGAAATACACTGAGCAATCCAGTTGGACAGTGTTCTCTTAGAAACTGGAAGTCCTAAATGAAAAGGATCAAAAGCAACAAAGAGTTGAGAAGACTATCTATGTTGCTGTGTTTTTTGTAAGTAAAAAGCAAGAGCTCTCTTACAATCCAAGGTATGAAGATTCCTCTCTGCACTTGATGCATGAGGTCATGGAAAAAAGACAGGTAAATATACCTCTTGGTTTAGATGAAAAGGCGAGACCACTTTGGGCATAAAGTGTGGATTGGTCCTGAGGACTACCTTATCATGATGGAACCTTGTATAAGGTAGATTAGCCACCAAAGCTTGCAATTCACTGATGCGGCGTGCTGAGGTGACTGCAATGAGAAAGATAACCTTCCAAGAAAGAAATTTCAAGGAGGTGGTGGCTAAAGGTTCAAAGGGTGGCTTCATAAGCTGGCCAAGAACCAAGTTTAAGTCCCATGCCACTGGAGGTGGTCTAATGGGAGGTTTAGTTAGAAGAAGGCCTCTCGGCGGAGCCTGATGTCCAGCGGGATGGTCGCATAACGCTGAGGCTCCCGAGAGGCCTACTCAGAATCCTGAATTAACACCTCACTAACTTAGAACTTCTACTCTGATCTTGCCGGGGCACATTGGTGAGATGGCGGGGACCAAACCAACGCGCCTGGAATTTGGATCTCCAGCGGCTTCTCACGGCAAACGTTCCAAAACTGAACCTCCGTCCCCGCAGAAGGGGCCGGCCTTGTGCGAGGGCCCCGAAATGCAGCAGGAAATCCTCGTAGAGATTAGAGGGGTCAAAAACCTTGTGCAGGCAAACGGTGAAGCACTCCGAGCGCTGCGGGAAGATCTTGGTGTGCTGCAAAGCAAGCTAGAAGGGCTTTCTTCGCGTCAGGACAAAATGGAGAGCATATTGGACTCCCATGCGGCCCGGTTGTCCAAACTCGACAAAGTTGAACGACAGGTGCGGGCCTTGCAGAAAGAGGTGGAAGATGGCAATAATAGAGCGCGCCGCAACAACATACGACTCGTGGGCATACCGGAGGGAGCGGAATCGGGAGACATGAAAGAGTTTTTATGCAAAATCCTCCCTTCCCTGCTCCAAATCACCTTTACCAAAGATTTGGAGATTGATCGCGCTCATCGTGTACCCACAAGCATAACACTCAACAGGAAGACCCCGCGGCCTATCATTTTTCGACTATTGAGATATCAACACGTGGAGCAAATTCTAAGTGCCTCTCGGGCAAAGGGCCATATGGAGTTTGAGAGCCACAAGATCTCCTTCTATCCCGACTTGGCTAAACCCACGGTCGACCGCCGAAAGCGCTTTCTGGAATTCCGGCCGAGGCTTCAACAACTACAAGCACGCTATGGCCTGATGTACCCGGCCAAGCTCCGAGTCACGCTTCACAATCAGACAAGAACATTTGAGGACCCTGATCTACTAGCGGAGTTTTTGGATTCCAAAGAAGCCGACTTGATGCGCTGACTTCCAGAATATTCCTGCAAGTCTCCTCATATCCGCTGTACCTGCCATATTGGATCTGCCGCAGCCTAGCAAAGAGTCTGGCGTGGGCAGTCTGTGGCCTTACTCTTGATGGTATCTGTGACCCGACTCCATCTACCCACAGTAGCCTCGATGAGTATCAGAGACAGTGTTATTATGGACTCTGGTGTTTCTTTTCTTTTTTTTACATGTCTTTCTATTTCCTCTCTAGGGCCTCCTCCCGCAGACATATGGTCGCCATATTCTTTGGGGGTTTTGCTTCTTCTCTAAGATACGTTGGTACATACTTTTCAATATGGGGTGTATTAGCCAGAATACTCGGTGATTATGACATTGTTGTACAGATTCTGCTTATGTTATATGTTATCAAGCGCCCTTACCTAAAATGTCTATTACCGATTGATGGCACCATGTAAGATTTTCTCATTGAACGTAAAAGGAATCAATAATCCGATAAAACGGAAGAAAATCCTAAGCTACCTCAGTCAGGAAGCAGCGGATCTGATTCTTCTCCAAGAAACGCATTTAAATTCGAAGGAAACTCTTAAACTCAATATTAAACCTTACATGGTGGCCGCCTATTCCCCAGCCGTTTCTAAGAAATGTGGGGTTGCCATACTGGTTAGGAAATCTTTGCATGCTACTGTTATTGCGACTAGCTCAGATACAGAAGGTAGATGGTCTAGAGTTCACCTCAAGATAGGTAGCCTTGAAGTTACATGTATATGCCTTTACGCTCCTAATGTTGATGACCCTGCCTTTTTTGCTACCATTGCTCAGGTTGCGCAGGCTTCTGCTAATACTTCATTGATCATTGGGGGGGATTTCAATCTAGTCCTTGATCCCCTGATTGACAAACAGCCGCCTAGGACGAGTGGTCCCCCCAAGAGTCACGCCACGCTTACCTCCCTGATTAAGGATCTTGCTTTAGTTGATCTATGGAGGTTACTACACCCCAATGAGCTTGACTTCACCTTCTTCTCTTCCCCTCATAAATCTCAGTCTCGCATAGACTTCTTTCTAATCTCAAAACTGTTAGTTCCTCAGGTGGACACTGCAAAGATTCACTCCCAACATATTTCAGATCATGCTGCCATTTCCTTTCAATTACACACTACTGCACCCCAGGGAAACTCGGGAGCCTGGTTCTTTGATAGAGCCCTGTTAACTCAGCCAGAGTTCCAGTCAGAAATTCGAGCAGCCATACAGGATTACTTCCATTTTAATCTACCCCAAGATACTGCGAATTGGGCTTGGTGGGAGGGCTTCAAAGCGGCCATTCGGGCAACGATCACTAGCTATCAAATCCGCCTGCGGAAACAACGTAAACAGCAGCTGCTCATACTAGACCAACAAATAAAGGCAGGCGAACGAGTTCTAACTTCACGCACTGACCCATGTGTTTTAATTCGATTACAGCGTCTCCGTTTTCAATATAATTCAATCCTCTCAACTGCAGCTTCTAAGAGTATTGAGCTTCAGCGAGGGACATATTATCGTGAAAATAACTGAGCCGGTCGACTCTTAGCCAATGCCTTGAAAGGTCAAAAAGAAGCCAAACGCGTTGCGGCCCTTCGAGCTCCACAGGGAGGGGGCATAGTGACCACAGACTCCGACATTGTAGAGCTCTTTCGGGATTTCTATACCCGCCTATATCAATCTGAATGTGAGTTCTCGTCAGAGACATTCGAGCGATTGCTTTCTGGCATTCAGCGGCTGACCCTCTCTGAAGATGATAGGGATGCGATGGATGAACCCTTCTCTACTTCAGAGATCCAATCTGCCCTAAAACGAACAGCCTCGGGCCGTGCCGCAGGGCCCGATGGTCTCCCGACCGAATTCTACAGAACGTTCAGTGCAGATTTAGTTCCCTACTTAAAACTCTATTTTACTGCCCTTGCGGTAGATACATCCTCTTTGGGATCCTTTTCTGCAGCTAATGTGGTTGTATTTGAGAAAGAAGGCAGAGACCCGCTACTGACCGCCAACTACCGTCCAATCTCCCTACTTAATGCCGACTATAAGATCTTCGCAACGATCTTGGCCACCCGGCTATCTGACATGATGGCTACCCTAATTCACCCCGACCAATGCGGTTTTATACCCGGCAGATCAACTGCTGACAATGCTCGGACCTTGTGCCATGTGCTATCTAGTGCTGCCAATCTCGACCATCCATGGGTGGGTCTTTCCCTGGATGCCGAAAAAGCCTTTGATCGTCTAGAATGGCCCTTCTTATTTGCAGTTCTCCGATGGTATGGCTTTGGAGAGGGCTTCCTCCGATATCTCCAAGTCATGTATACTCAACCCGTCGCCAGTATTTGTGTAAACGCCATCAAATCTCAGCCATTTAACCTCCAAAGAGGCACGCGTCAAGGTTGCCCCCTATCACCAATGCTTTTTGATCTCGCTCTTGAACCCCTAGCCCTCCTTATTAGACAGTCTGCACGTATTCGAGGTGTCCCCTTTAGTCATAGGGAGATTAAACTCTCTGCATATGCAGATGACCTTATGCTCTTCGTATCCCTCGATTCGGTTCCAGCTGTCTTGGATCTGATTGACGGATACTCACAATTATCGGGCTATAAAATTAACTGGACCAAATCTGTAGCATTCCCACTGAACCGCTGGGTACATGAGGCTGACATGCAGGCCTTTCCCTTCCTTTGGCAATCCTGCATGGTGAAGTATCTCGGGGTCCATTACTGTTCTCCTTTAGAAGACACTATCAGTTTTAATGCCAAAGAGGTAGTCTCCAAAGTCCGTGAACTCACAAATCGTTGGTCTCCCTTATCTCTCACATGGTGGGGCCGCTTAGAAACTGTGAAAATGATGATAGTCCCCAAAGTGAACTACATTTTAGAAATGCTGCCATGCTTACTTCCGTTACGTACTTATAAAGATATTGAGGGCCTTCTCGTCCGTTATCTCTGGCAGGGCAAGCCACCAAGGATAGCTAAACATAAACTGCAGTCTGCAAAGGAACGAGGGGGTACCCGATTTCCTGATTTTCTTAGATATCATCAAGCCTTTCTACTTAAGCAAGGTGCCCGATGGCTAGATGCCTCAACAGACAGCAGACCAGTTTGGCTTGACATAGAAGAGGAGCTTAGTAGCCCAATTCCGTTGACCCATCTCCCCGGTATGTCCTATCAAGTAGACACCCGCCATCCACCAATGATTGTCGATACTCTTGCGGCCTTTAACACTCTCATTCTATCACTGGGCCCGAATGTATGTACTCAGGACGGACTCCCGCTATGGAATAACCCCAGAATTCAAGTCCTAAATAGAAACATAGCCTGGAAACCCTGGTACTCCAGGGGGATCTGGACACCCCAACAGCTTTTCTCTGCAGCTCGTTGGAAAACCTTTTCTGATTTACAAAAGGAATTTGCGTTACCAGCGAAACACTACTTTCAATTGATGCAGCTTCAACACTGCCTCAAAAGTGCTCGAATCCTGCCGCCCTCTGCCCCTACTGAGGATGGGCTATTAGAGATAGTTCACTCCATTAGTAGTACACATGGGGTAGCCTCTAACTTTTATAAAATAATATGTCAGGGTACAGACACGGACACTTTTAGAGCCCAACAAGCCTGGGAGCGCGAACTGCAAACCACTTTAACCCCTGTGCAATGGAGCGTTTTCTGGAGTAAGGTAGTGCGGGTTTCCCGGTCTGCCTCTGTTACCCAAACTCTCTTCTTCTTTGCACACAGATGCTTTTATACCCCAGAAAAATAGCCAAATGGAACCCAAATGCTAGGGACCTGTGTTGGTCTTGCCATACTGCTGTGGGAAACTTCGCTCATGTTATTTATGAATGTCCTCAACTGCAGGTCTATTGGGGGCGGGTCTGGGGTCGTATTCAACTTATCTTACACTTTCATGAACCTCTCTCTTGGAAAGTCGTGGGACTCCGCTCTGTGGCGGAAGTCCCCTCTCTTCCTAAGAAGGGTCGCTTTCTCCTTGATTTCATGCTGGGTATAGCCATATGCTTAATCACGAGGAATTGGAAGGATAGCTCTCGACTTACTGTCAATGAATGGTGGAACCTCGTCTGCTTATATAGTAAATATGAGCAGATACCTCGGAGAGCTATTCCCCATGTCCAAACTCACTCTCGCTTGTCTAAATGGCAGATGCTTAATGATTATGTACAATCTGCTCATTGCTCCAACATGCCTGTATAATGCGCACTCATCATGTTTTAGATCACCGTTAGGTTTTGTAACACAATAATGTAAGTACACGCCCGCTTCGGGAATGCCTAGTTTTCTAGAGAAGAAGCAGGGGGGAGGGGGGTGGTAGGGGTTTACTTTGGTGTATGTATTACACGTTATGTATCTGTCTTTTAGCTGTATGTCTTCCTTTTCCTTTGTTGTTATAAAACGAAAATAAAGAATTTAAAAAAAAGAAGAAGGCCTCTCATGAATCTTGTTATAAGAGGATGAGAGGAAATAGGCTGTCCATTGAGAGGCTTGAGGGACGCTGCAATAGCACTCAAATGGACTCTTACTGAATTTGTTTTAAGACCTGCATGGGATAAATGCAGGAGATACTCTAGTAAAGAATTCAAAGGTATTGCAAGAGGGTGAAGACCGTTCTCTGAACACCAAATGGTAAATCTTTTCCATATGAAAGCATAGGAACGTCTAGTAGAAGGCTTTCTAGAGGCATGAATAATATCTCTGACTTGCTGAGAGAGATGAAAACCTTGAAGGTCTAGGCCTTCAGCAACCAAGCCCTGAGATGAAGAGACTGGGGGTTTGGGTGCCACAACGTTCCCTCCTCCTGGGATAGAAGGTCTGGTGCAGAGCCCAAGTCCAGGGAAGGAGCTTGAGAGAGATGCAGAAGTAGAGGATACCACACTTGGCGTGGCCAATGTGGTGCTAGGAGGATCATGGTTCCTCGATCTCTCTGAAGCTTGAATACTGTTTTGGGAATTAGGGGAATGGGTGGAAAGGCATAAAGGAAGTCTTGACCCCAGTGAAGGAGGAAGGCATCCTTGGCCTGAACTCCCTGACACGGAATTCTGGAACAGAACCGGGAAAGTTTGGCATTCCACGGACTTGCAAAGAGGTCTATGTCCGGAGTTCCCCAAATTCGAAAAATCCTGGCTACCTGGTCCATGTGGAGGGACCACTCGTGTGGAAGCAGAACTCGATTGAGTCTGTCTGCCCAAGAGTTTTGAACGCCTGGAAGATATACTGCCAGAAGATGAATGTGATGCTCTCTGGTGAAGGCCCACAGTCGCAAAGCTTCATTGCAAAGCGACAGAGAGCCAGTCCCGCCCTGCTTGTTTACATAGAACATGGCTACTTGGTTGTCCGTATGGATGAGGACTGTCCTGTAGCTGAGCAGGGAATGGAACACTCTGAGAGCTAAGAATATTGCTCTGAGTTCCAAGAGATTGATATGCAGAGAAGTCTCTTGTGGAGACCAGATGCCCTGGGTGGAGAGATTCTGCAGATGAGCTCCCCAACCCATTGGAGAAGCATCTGTTGTAAGAGTTGCTTGGGGTAGTGACTGCTGAAAAGGGGACCCCAGCAACAGATTTGGAGAGGACTTCCACCACTGGAGAGACCAAAAAAGGCAACTGGAGTTTGCTATTTTGTCTGACAGGCAACCTGATGCCTGAGTCCATTGGGTGGACAAAGTCCATTGAGCTGCCCTCATGTGAAGGCGAGCATATGGAACCACGTGCACGGTAGATGCCATGTGGCCTAAGAGTTGTAACATCTCTCGAGCAGTTAAATGGGACTTTAACTGTATCTGGGAGGCTAACTGCACTAAGCGTAGGCAACGGGCCTGAGGAAGATAGGCCCTTGCAGTTGTGGTATCCAGCAAGGCCCCTATAAACTCCAGAGACTGAGTAGGGATGAGATTTGATTTTGGGATGTTTATTACCAGTCCCAAATACTGGAGAACACGCATTGTGCAGATTAGACAATTCTGGGCCTCTGACTGGGATGGAGCTCGAATGAGCCAGTCGTCCAGGTAAGGGAAGACAAATATTCCTAGAGTGCGTAGAAATGCAGCTACTACTGCCATGCATTTCGTGAACACCCTTGGTGCAGAGGCCAGACCGAACGGAAGCACCCTGTATTGGTAGTGCTTTCCCTGAAAAAGGAACCGAAGGAACCTTCTGTGTGTTGGATGGATGAGGACATGGGTGTATGCATCCTTGAGATCTAGAGAACAAAGCCAGTCCTGACTCTGAAGGTATGGAAGCAGAGCACCGAGAGAAATCATCTTGAATTTCTCTTTGAATAGAAACTTGTTCAATTCTCTGAGATCTAATATGGGTCTGTAGCCCCCTGTTTTCTTTGGGATAAGAAAATAAGGGGAGTAGAACCCTGAGCCCTATTGAAGAAGAGGTACTTCTTCTATTGCCCCTTGGGCAAGAAGGGTGGCAATCTCCTGACCCAGAAGGTTGAGGAGAGATGTTGGAGAATTGAACTGTTTCACCATGGTGCAAGGAGGAAGGCTTAAGAAATGAAGCTTGTACCCTTCCCTTATGATGGAGAGGGTCCATTGCTCTGCTGTGATTTGTTCCCATCTGGGAGCAAAGTAAGCCAACCTTCCTGGAATGGTGAGGGGCTCTGGTTCTTCCAGAGCTAGAAAGGCTAAGTTCTCTAGTTGCAAGTCAAAGGCCCTGAGGAGGCTGAGGCTGCTGGGCCGTGGAAGGCCTAGCAGCCTTTGACTTGGCCTGTTTAGGTGGTTGCTGACGTTTTGCAGCAAAACGAACTGCAGAAGATGCCTGCTGACCATAAGCAGGATAATATCTTCCCTTTTTAGAAAAATATGTCTTTTTGAACAATCTTTTCTTAGCAGGAGCAGAGGTGGACTTTGAAAGTCGATCCAAAGCGGAGTTCTCAGCATCCATCTGAGTGGCCTTTGCTTGCCAATCCTTGCCAAAAAGGTTTTCACCTGTACAAGGAAGATTTCCTAATTCATCTTGGACCCAGAGTTCCAAATCAGAAGCTTGTAGCCAAGCAATTCTGCGTGCACCTATGGCAATTGCCGAGGCTCTGCTTACACACTCAAAAGAGTCAAAGGCTGCACGGTTGGAAAATTTGGAAACATCCTGTGCATGTTTGAGCCAAGTGAGAAACTCCTGCCTTTTATCTTCTGAAATAAAAGGGGTTAAAGTCTGCAGATGATCTGTGACTTCCTTTAGAAACATCCCTATATAGAGACTATAGGAGTTGATTCTGGCAGCTAGCATAGAAGCTTGAAAAACCCTACGGCCAAAAGCATCTAGGGTCCTGCATTCACGTCCTGGAGGATTAGATGAGTGTCTTTTTGCACTCTTTATTTTTCTCATGGCAGACTCTACCACAATAGAGTGGTGAGGAAGCTGAGTCTTATGAAAGCCAGGACAAGGAGGGACACGATACATGGTGTCTAACCTGCGAGAATGAGGAGAGGTAGTAAGAGGTGTCTCCCACATGCTCAACATGAGATCATACAAAATCTCATGAACAGGTAAAGTAGCTGCCTCTTTAGGAGCCTTAGGATATTGTAGAATATCCAGCTGCTCTAGGCTCTGACTCAGGGGCCACTGTGATGGAGAGGCCCCTAGCCACCTCCCTAATGAAGTCTTGAAAAGACAAGTCTTCTGGAGGAGACATTCTTCATTTAGGAGAAGAAGACTCCTGAGGAAGAAGTATCGATGCCTCGACAGATCCTTTGGACTCGTCAGAGTCTTCGGAGGAATCGAAGTATCGCCTGTCTGGATGCTCCTGTAAAGCCCCATATGCGTACCGAGTTGGATCGACATCGGGAGTAACCGGTACCGGTTCGGTACCGATGGGCATCATAGGACAGGGTACCGTTGCAGTCGACACCGAAGCCGATGTCGATGCAATCGGTACCGGCACCGGGAATGATGCCGGTGCCGGAGCCGGTACCGGCAACGGAGATTGTTGCGGTACCAGAGGCGTCGCAGCCTGCATGAATGCCATCAGGGTGCGCTGCATGGTCAGAATCTTCTGATCCATCGACGCTACCAAAGTCTGGATGTCAGTACCAGTTGGAGCCACCGGTACCCCAGAACACGGCAACAGGTGATCAGTCGAGGCTTGACCACTTTCAGTTTCTACTTCCATCAGCCTGTGTTATCTTTTCCCTTTCACTGGTCTACTGCTTCCCTCTCCAGCCAAGGCCCGACCCTCTCCACTCTACCACCAATTCTGACAACCTTAGCTCTCTCTCTCTCCTCCCTGAGCCTGACTTCCACCATACTCTCTATCCTCCATCATTGACTATATCCTCATGCATAGTCTCTCTCCTTTCCTATGGTTTGGCATCCTCCAGGACCAATCTTGTTCATGCTCTACTACAACATAGTAACAGTATATGACGGCAGATAAAGACCAGTATGATCTATCTAGTCTGCCCAGTAAGGTGGCTAGAGTGGTTCTAACTGCAGCTCCGTGCATGTCACCCCCCCTCTATGCCTATGTTTAGGTTGTACTTGCTGCTCTGTCCAGGTCAGCCCCCCTCTATTTATTGAAGTATAAAAGATATTTAAGTTTGCTTTGATTTCATCCTCTTGCTATAAAGGGATCCATTGTGTCTGTCCCATACCATTAAAAGCAACATCAGAGATACTTTTTCACTCAATGGGTGGCGGATGCTTGAAATGCCCTTCCGATGGAGGTGATGAGGGCAAATATAATGACGGAATTCAAAATGGTATGGGACAGACACAATGGATCCCTTTATAGCAAGAGGATGAAATCAAAGCAAACTTAAATATCTTTTATACTTCAATAAATAGAGGGGGGCTGACCTGGACGGAGCAGCAAGTACAACCTAAACATAGGCATAGAGGGGGGGTGACATGCACGGAGCTACAGTTACAACCACTCTAGCCACCTTACTGGGCAGACTAGATAGATCATACTGGTCTTTATCTGCCGTCATATACTGTTACTATGTTGTAGTAGAGCATGAACAAGATTGGTCCTGGAGGATGCCAAACCATAGGAAAGGAGAGAGACTATGCATGAGGATCTAGTCAATGATGGAGGATAGAGAGTATGGTGGAAGTCAGGCTCAGGGAGGAGAGAGAGAGAGCTAAGGTTGTCAGAATTGGTGGTAGAGTGGAGAGGGTCGGGCCTTGGCTGGAGAGGGAAGCAGTAGACCAGTGAAAGGGAAAAGATAACACAGGCTGATGGAAGTAGAAACTGAAAGTGGTCAAGCCTGGTGGGGAGAGAAGTGGAAGGGACCACCTTTTACAGTGAATTCTTAAGGGGAATTTTGCACAAATTTTGCATCTTTCAGTTAGAACTTTTCTGTATTGCATTTTATATTACTCAAAGAAAGCGTAGTTACTCACCTGTAACAGGTGTTCTCCGGGAACAGCAGGAATTTAGTCTTCACATATGGGTATAGTCGGTACCGACGGAGCCTGTGCAGGAATGCTCCCCAGCGTCCAATAGGAATGCTTTTGGGAGCATCCCTCAGCACATGCGCGCTGCCTTCCCGCCTTTCCAACTGTCCCTCTTCAGTTAAGTTTGTAGCTGAGTGAAAGGATAGAGGGAGAGAGGAAAGAGACAGAGAGACAACTCCTAGGGGAGGTGGGTGGGTTGTGAAGACTAAATTCCTGCTGTTCCCGGAGATCACCTGTTACAGGTGAGTAACTACGCTATCTCCAGGAACAAGCAGGAATGTAGTCTTCACATATGGGGACTCCCTAGCTGAAGATACCAGGGAGATAGCCCCAGGAAGCTGCCACCCAAGTAAGGTGGGCCATGCTTCCTCCCATGGATCTCTGGTATCCCACCAGGGTTGGTGGGTAGGAGTTGAATTAGGTCTCGAAGAGATTTTGAAGAACAGCTTGGCCAAAGAAGGCATCCCAATGGGAAGCTTTATCTAGGCAGTAGTGGGCTGTAAAGGTGTTTACCGAAGCCCAGGTGGCTGCTCGACAAATGTCATCAATAGACACAGAGTGAAGGTTAGCCATAGAGGCTGCCATGGCTCTCACATTATCAGCTGTGACATGGCCTTGAAGAGGAAGACTCTTACTCTCATAAGGAAAGGATATGCATTGTGCAATCCATTTGGACAGAGTTCTCTTGGAGACTGGAAGTCCCAAATGACTAGAATCAAAAGCAATAAAAAGTTGAGAAGACTTTCTATGTTGCTGTGTTCTTTGTAGGTAAAAAGCCAAGGCTCTTTTACAATCCAAAGTATGAAGGTTCCTTTCTGCATTAGAGGCATGAGGCCTCGGAAAGAATGCAGGAAGATAAATTGATTGATTTAAATGAAAAGGCATAAAGTGTGGATGCATTCTAAGAACAACCTTATCATGGTGAAATCTAGTATAAGGAGGATCAGCCACTAAAGCTTGCAATTCACTAATGCGACGTGCAGAGGTGATTGCAATTAGGAAGATGACCTTCCAGGACAAAAGCTTTAGGGCTGTAGTGGCTAAAGGTTCAAAAGGCGGTTTCATGAGCTGTCCGAGAACTAGGTTTAAATCCCATGCCACCGGTGGTGGCCTGATGGGAGGCTTTGTTAATAGAAGACCTCTCATAAATCTTGTTATGAGTGGATGAGAGGAAATTGGTTGTTCATTTAGAGGCTTATAGGAAGCTGCAATTGCACTAAGATGGACTCTTACTGAATTGGTCTTTAGAACAGAATTTGATAAATGAAGTAGATACTCTAGTATCGATTTCAAAGGTATCAAAAGGGGGTTTAACCCCTTCTGTGAACACCATATATTAAAACGTTTCCACTTGAAGGCGTAAGAGCGTCTTGTGGAAGGTTTTCTAGAAGCCTGAAGGATATCCTTTACCTGTTGGGAAAGGTTAAGATCCTGAAGGTCTAAGCTTTCAGCAACCAGGCCCTGAGATGCAGGGACTGGGGATTCGGGTGACATAGCATCCCGTTCTCTTGGGAGAGGAGATCCGGAGCATAGCCTAACTCCAGAGGTGCAGCTTGAGAGAGATGTAGAAGCAGGGGATACCACATTTGGCGTGTCCACCGTGGCGCTATGAGGATCATATGACCTCTGTCTCTCTGAAGCTTGAAGAGTGTTTTGGGGATGAGGGGAATGGGTGGGAAGGCATAGAGAAAGTCATGACCCCAGTGAAGAAGGAAGGCGTCCCTTGCCTGGCAATTTTGAGCCAGGATCCTGGAACAGAACCGGGGAAGTCTGGCATTCAGTGGACTTGCAAATAGGTCTATGTCTGGGGTGCCCCAGATCTGAAATATCTTGGCCACCTGGTCTAGGTAGAGAGACCATTCGTGAGGCAGCAGTACTCGGCTGAGTTTGTTTGCCCAAAGGTTTTGAATGCCTGGAAGATATACCACGAGAAGGTGAATTTGATGCTCTCTATCTATGGCCCATAGTCATAAAGCTTTGTTGCATAACGACAGAGAGCCTGTTCCCCCCTGCTTGTTCATGTAGAACATAGCTACTTGATTGTCCATTTGGACTAGGACTGTCTTTTAGCTGAGCTGGAGAGACATGGAATACTCAAAGAGCTAGATAGATTGCTCTGAGTTCCAGGAGGTTTATGTGAAGACAAGCCTCCTGTGGAGTCCAGGTACCATGGGTAGAAAGATGATGCAGGTGTGCTCCCCATCCCACCTGTGATGCATCTGTTAGGGTGGCCTGGAATAGGGGTTGCTGGAAAGGAGACCTCACTAGAAGATTTTCCAGTGATTGCCACCATTGTAGGGACAAGATCAGTCATTGTGAGTTTGATATCTTGTCTGACAGACGTCCTGTAGCCTGTGTCCACTGTGTGGATAGGGTCCACTGGGCTGCTCGCATATGAAGGCAAGCGTAGGGAACCACACGAACCATGGATACCATATGTCCCAATAGTTGTAGTAGTTCTCGAGCAGTTAGAGAGGACTTCATCGCTGCTTGAGAAGCTAGCTGTATTATACGAAGACAGCGGGGTTGTGGGGAAAAAGCCCTTGACTGTCTGGTATCTAGATGAGCTCCTATGAATTCTAGGGACTGAGACAGAGCAAGTTGGGATTTTTGGAGGTTTATGACCAATCCCAAGTATTGAAGGATTCGCATTGTGTGAGACAGTGAAGATCTGGCTTCTGGAACCGTGGGGGCTCGAATGAGCCAGTCGTCCCAGTAAGGGAAGACGAATATCCCCAGGGTTCACAGAAATGCAGCTACTACTGCCATGCATTTCGTGAATACTTTTGGTGCCGAAGCCAGACCAAAGGGAAGAACCCTGTATTGGAAATGTTTTCTCTTGAAACGGAATCGTAAGAGTTTCCTGTGATCTGGATGGATCAGAATGTGAGTATATGCATCTTTTAGATCTAGAGAACAAAGCCAATCCTGACTTTGAAGGTATGGCAGAAGAGTTCCCAGAGAAATCATTTTGAACCTTTCTTGGAACAGATATTTGTTAAATTGTCTGAGGTCTAGAATGGGTCTGTGTCCTCCTGTCTTCTTTGGAATAAGAAAATAAGGGGAGTAGAACCCTGCACCCTGCTGTAGAATGGGCACCTCCTCTATTGCTCCATCAGCATATATATATATATAAAATATATGAGCTGATCCTAGCTGAAAGCATGGAAGCCTGAAAGGTTTGACACCCAAAAGCGTCAAGAGTCCTGCATTCACGACCTGAAGTATTGGATACATGTCTCTTTGCACTCTTCATCCTACGCATGGCTGACTCCACTACCATTGAATGGTGTGGCAGCTGAGTCTTTTGAAAACCAGGCCATGGTGGAACTCGATACATGGTATCGAGTCTCCTAGAATGAGATGTGGTCAAAGGTGTCTCCCACATTCTGAGCATCAAATCATGAAGAATTTCATGAATGGGCAGAGTGGCTGCTTCCTTGGGAGCCTTAGGGTATTGGAGAATTTCCAATTCCTTTGCTCTAGGTTCTTTTTCAGAAGCTACCGTGATTGGAAGGCCTCGGGCCACATCACAAATAAAATCCTGAAAAGACATGTCTTCCGGAGGAGACATTATGCATTGGGGAGAAGAGGAGTCTTCCGGGAGAAACACTCTGGTACCGGCAGAATTATCAGAGTCATCGGAATCGGAGGATTCAAAGTATCTCTGATCCCGATGTTCATGCAAAGCTGAAGTTGGTACCGAATTGGTCCAGTACCGATCTGTCAATGCCAGAAAAAGTCTGCATGGGAAGGATTCCCACCGGGGCCGGTACCATCGGTGCTGGTACCGGTATCTGTACCGGTGCTGGTACCGGCATCGTAACTGGTGTCGGTACTGGTGCCCGTTGAACCACTGGTGTCAACAGTACCGCAGCTGTAAGGAGAGCTGCAAGACTGCATTCGATAGCGAGGAATCTCTGGTCTATCGATGCTGCCGATGCCTGGGTATCGGTACCGGTAAAAGCAGCTGGAACCCCTGAGCATGGCACCAGTAGTTCTGCCGAGGTCGAAGCCTCGAGAACATCCTGGAACCCCGTTGATGCTTTGAAGGCCGAAGCCTCCCGCCGGGGCTGTTTTGCCGGTGTAGTTTCCTCAAAGTCAATGCCAATGGCCTCTCGATGCTTTGAGAAGAGCTACCCTTTGAGGACCGGCTCTTATGTTTAGTTACCTGAGATCCATGGGAGGAAGACGAGGCTCTTGAAGACGTCGATGCAATGGACCTGGTATCCGAAGAAAAGAGGGTACCGAGCTTTGCAGCTCGGTTCTGTCTTCATCTTTTAGTCATCCCCATACAGGAGGAACACTCAGATAGAGAATGGTCAGGGCCTAAACATTTTAGACACCAGTCATGGGTGTCGGTGGCGGAGATGGTACCGCCACATTTAGTACATTTTTTAAAACCACTAGCTGGTTTTTCCATCTTTTGGGAAAAATGGGGCCTAATGCCCAAAATGGCACCTAGTACCAAAAGAAAAAGTTTCTGAAGAGAAACATTGCAAAAATATAAATATATATTTTTTTTTTTGTAAAAAGAAGAAAGAACTGGCGGTACCAGTAGGTGTCGTGCGGAGGCAGGCGCGACCACAAGAAAACAAGTTTAAAGAAGAAATTTTCTGCGGTGACAGGGTATATGTCCTGTCGGCTCCGCGGAAAATGAAGAACTGAAGAGGGACAGTTGGAAAGGCAGGAAGGCAGCACGCATGTGCTGAGGGATGCTCCCAAAAGCGTTCCTATTGGATGCTGGGGAGCATTCCCACGCAGGCTCCATTGGTACCGATGATACCCATATGTGAAGACTACATTCCTGCTTGTTCCTGGAGATTGTGATTTATGTTCTGTTATTCTGATAAAAATAAAATCAAATTTTTAATTTTTTTTGCACAGAATTTGTTTTTTTGCAGAATTATTCTTACAGTAAAATAGAAAAAATAACATTCACCCAACTATAAATAATAGTTCAAGTCAACATGAAATAGAAAATGTGGGAGCAAGAAGCTAGACATCAGTACTTCTACAGCGCAACAACCTTTTAGCAATAACTACACCACTTTCCCAATTTGTAAGAAATAGATCTTTCACACTTTCACAAGGATGATGTAAAAGTATTTTATTAAATATGAAAAATAATGGGAGTATTTTAGAACAAAAAAACAAAAGATATTTTCATGTTACAGACAAATTCTGTTTTTCTACAGAAACAGATACATAACAGCTATCGATTCTCATGTTACAAAAATAGTATTCTAATTGTTCTTTATAGTTGCCATAAATTTAGAGATCTTCTGGATACTGCAATTACAGAATGCTTTGCTCTTCTCACTGGGCTGTGGTATGATTTTCCTCCAATTTTCTTCCCACAAGAGATTCTAGTTTTACCATTATTTATAGAGCTGAAGCTGATTTTGGGGGAGAGTAATCATTCATATTACTTTTAAATTATTCACAGGCTAATCATAATGCTATATGCTCTAAGGAAGAAATACTCTATCTATACCGGAAGTAGAAGGTGCATTGCTCTTAAATCTCAGAACCCAATTGATGTACTGTATACTTCTTATTTAGTTACAATTAAGATTACACAAATAAGTAACGTATACCGTCACATTCATGACAAACTATGGTTATACATCAATGTGTTTATTTGTATTTTAGACATTTTCCAATTTTCAAGCCAACAGATTATGATTATAAAAAGGCATTTGGTAGACATTCACCCAGCCAGATTCATTTTTAAATCATTCTTACAAATGCGCTTCTATGAAAATAAGACTGTGATTTTCTTTCTTTATGGCTCTTCTAAACATTCTACAAACAACAAACCAATTAGAGACATGTTCAAGAGAACTATGATGGAAATGCTTGTTGGTTTTCTGCAGGCAGTTGTTTCTTTGGGTATAAAGAGGCCTATTTACGAAGTTGCATTAGCTGTTTAAAACAGAAATTACCACACGTTAATTCCCAGGTTAAACAGCTAATATACAAAATGTCATTTTGGAACAGGGAATGGGCACAGATTTCACTTAACTGCTAATGTGTAAGTGGATATCATCTATTCGGTTAACACCACCTCCAGAAGTGAAAAAAGCGGTATCACACATTATCTGCTGTATAGCTAACATGCAGCAATAACACTGCTCTGCATTAACTGAATGGCAGCCCTTCCAAAATGCTGGCAACCCCCTCAATAATTAATGCAGGGTATTAATTTTGGTAGTTCCCACATAGTAACTGCAAACCCTTTTTTTTTCTTATTTATTTATGCAATTTTACAATGAAAGACCAAGCAAATGCTTGTACAGAAATACACCACTGCACACAAGAGAAATAACACACCATCAAATACAATAAAGAAAAAATCTTCCTTGATACGCAGGGTTCTTTAGCCCACAAAAAAAAGGGGAGTGTAAAGAAAGCAATTAAGTGAGACCAGGTAAGGCCTCACAACATAACCTAGGAAAAAATGTATTACAAGCATCAAGAGGGAGGGTGCAGATCTGAGCATATTTACTATACATCGATCGATTATCCCATAGGTCAGTGATGGCTAACCTTTTTGAGCCCGAGTGCCCAAACTGCCGCACAAAACCAAAGAATTTCCTCAAAGTGCCAGCATGTCATTTGCATAAGTGGTCTTATTTGCATAAATATTTGCATAATGTTACCATACACTAACTTTTAGTAAACATGTCTCTTAATGAGTGTATGGATAAAGAAAGACTAAAAGATTTCTACATTACTATAATCCAGTGCCAACCGCCAGGCACATTAGGAACTACTACAAACGCTGCCCATTTAGAACCCATAGCAAACCCGCCGTATTCTGACAGCATTACCAGGACTCACAAAGCACCATACCCTACCTATCAAAAGGCAACACTGCAAATATTAAACCAATACATTTCAGAGAATACTGGGGAAAGAGAACAAGTGGCAACGTCAAATAGGAATTTCCTCTTGTACCAAACAAAGCGCAGATGTTAATGATGCACATTTCCCAGAGCTGACATATTCCAGTTAATAAATTCAAAATAAAGAGATATCTTTCTACCTTTTGTGCATTTTTTTTTCAGTTGCAATTGGTCCAGCCACCTTCTTCTGGTTTCTTCATGTTTTCTGCTAACTCTCCATCGTCTGCTGTCCATTTGTCCTTTCTTCTCTCTTCTAGTTTTTTTTCCATTCTCTCTCTCTCTACATCTGCTTTAACATACTAATCTTTCTCCTTTTGCTCTTTCCTCATTCCTATTTCATCCACACAAATTTTACCCCTCCATCCTCAATCCCCAATTACTCTCCCAATACCTGGCCAATTGTAGATTTTTCATCCCTCCTACACAAAATATTTTTCCCCTCTCCATTTTACTCTCCCAGCCCCATCCCATTCTAATCCTCCCCCAACATCAGCTCCCTTCTAGTTCCAGTCTCACCCAGCATCCATTCCCTTCTAGTCCCTGCATCAGCCCATTTCCAGTCCAAGTCCCTTCATCTGCTCATTTTCAATCCTAGCCCCCCCATCAGCCCATTTCTACTCATTTCCTAGCCCCACCATCAGCCCATGTCAAATCATAGCTCCCCTCCACTCAGCCCAATTCCAGTCCAAGCCCCCCCATGAGCCTACTTCCAGTTCTAGCCCCTCCATGAGTCCATTTCAATTCAAGCCCCCACCACAGCCCATTTCCAATCTTAGCTCCCCCCAACAGCCCATTTCCAGTCCTATCCTAGCTGTTCCATCAGCCCATTTTCAGTCCTAGCTCCCTTCCCTCACAGCCCATTTCCATTCCAAGCCCCCTCCCCATCAGCTATTTGCAGTTCAAGCCTCCCCTTCCACTCAGCCCATTTCCAGTCCTAGCAACACCCCAACCCAGTACCAGTCCTAGCCCCCCGTCAATCAACTTCCAGTCCTAACCCCCATCACCCCATTTTCAGTTTAAGCCCCCCCCTATAACCCTTTACCAGTCCTAACCCCCCATCAGCCCATTTCCAGTCAGCCCCCCATAGCCCATTGCCAGTCCTAAACCCCCCCATCAGCCCACAGCCCATTACCAGTCCTAACCACATCAGCCCACCTCAAGTCCTAACCCCTCCCCATCAGCCCATTTCCTGTCCTAGCCCCCCCCCCATAACCCATTATCAGTCCTACACCCCCATCAGCCCACTACCAGTCTTAACCCCCCCATAGCCCATTACCAGTCCTAACCCCCCCCATCAGCCCACTACCAGTCTTAACCCCCCCCATAGCCCATTACCAGTCCTAACCCCCCCATCACCCAACCCCATTTCCAGACAGCCCTCATCAGCTCATAGCCCATTGCCAGCACTCATCAGCCCACAGCCCATTGCTAGTCTTAACTCCCCCCCAGAGCCCAATGCGTCTTAACCCCCCTCCCTAGCCCATTGCCAGTCTCAACCCCCCTCCCTCCCTCCCTCCCTAGCCCATTGCCAGTCTCAACCCCCCTCCCTCCCTCGCCCATTGCCAGTCTCAACCCCCCTCCCCCCCTCCCTAGCCCATTGCCAGTCTTAACCTCCCTCCCTCCCTAGCCCATTGCCAGTCTCAAAGCCCTCCCTCCCTCCCTAGCCCATTGGCTGTCTATACCACCCTCACTCCCTAGCCCATTGCCAGTCTTATCCTTACTCCCTCCCTAGCCCATTGCCAGTCTTAACCCCCTCCCTCCCTCCCACCCTAGCCCAGTGCCAGTCTTAACCCCCCTCTCTCCCTCCCAAGCCCATTGCCAGTCTTCACCCCCCTCCCGCGGCTCATGGCAATAAAAAAAAAAAAAAGCTGCCCGCTGCCGCCGCCGCGGCGGCATGGAGTGTCCCGCGGAGCTCCCTCTGCCCGGCGGGACTCTCCCGGCGCTGCTCAGCCCCTCTCTGCCGGCTTGCAGAGACGCGAAGGGAGAGAGAGTCTCCCTCGCGTCTCTCTTAAGCCCGCAGGGGCAGATGGGAAATTTCCCATCAGCCCCTGCGGGCTTAACAGAGACCCGAGGGAGACTCTCCCTTCGCGTCTCTGCAAGCCGGCAGAGAGGGGCTGAGCAGCGCCGGGAGAGTCCCGCCGGGCAGAGGGAGCCCCGCGGGACACTCCATGCCGCCGCGGCGGCAGCGGGCAGCTTTTTTTTTTTTTTTAATGTGAGGCCTTCGCGTGCCACAGCTGGCACGCGTGCCATAGGTTCGCCATCGCTGCCATAGGTGAAGAGGTCAACAGCTGCGATGAAACAAACATAGAGAGGTCCTCAGGCTGGAGGAAAACATATTTCTTATCTCTAAAATAAACTATACATTTACAAGGAAATCGAAGTAACATTATAGCACCAATTGAAAGAACACCAGGTCTCAATAGTAAAAAGGCGGAAAGCCTTTTTTTATTATTGAGTAACTGCAAACCCTTATCACACTTTCATAAATAGGGCCAAAATGCATAGGATTAAATTCACGATGATTGCATCCTTAATGCAGAGAACATCTATGATACAAGCAGACCGACATACTCTGCATCACGGAAACGTGGCTCAAACACACGGACAACGTGCTCCTCAACCAACTAATACCTCCATCCCACACAGCATCCCACACAGCATTCAGCTTCCCTCGCACACACAAGAGAGAAGGAGTCCTGATCCTGGCAAGAAGCAACCTGAGATTCAAGTCAAAAACCTCGTCAAATACAACGCAATGCGAATCAATCATGATAGAGAACAAACACCTAGCCCTGTGCCTCACATATAGAGCACCACATACCTCCCCGGACGGGCTATCTTCTATACTGGAAGCGGCCTGCGCAATAAACACCAGTCAGAAACCTTTGATTGTACTGGGTGACTTCAACCTCAAATCATCATACAGCAAACTTCCTAACAGCAATGAGCTCTCTACAATTCACACAGATCATCAAAGCCGCTACTCACAGACATGGAACCTCACCGGACCTTATCTTTGCTCCCAACCACCTAATAGAAAAGAATGGCATCTCGAACCCAGCAATATCTCAAGTACGATGGTCAGACCACCATTTAATTAAAATCAAAATACAGTCTACAACCCCAAAGGATAGTCAGATCAAACATCATGCAGGCAGAAGATTTAAAAACTTCGACAAGGACCAATTCCTACAGGCTACACTACCTGACCTGAACTCAATTAATAACAACTCAACTAACCAAATAGAAGGATGGAACAAGATCATATCATCGGCAGCCAAAACCCCAGAAACCAAGACCTCTGAAGCCCAACGTTCTAAGACCAGGAACACCCCATGGTACTCAAAAGAAATCCGGATAAAAACGAGAGCGCTAAGGAGACTAGAGCGACACTGGAGACACACCAAATCTGAAAGCTCTCAGAAACTATGTCAGATAAAACAAAAGGAATACAATGAACTCATCAATCAACACAAAAAGGAATACTATATCAACATGATTCTCAAATCCCCCAACAGATCCAGAGAGCTATTCGAGTTAGTAAAGACTCTCACCAAGGAACCAGCACCAGCACCAGAGAAAGAGGTAATAATAAATCCACAGAGCTTCACAGACTACCTCCAAATCAAACTCTCTACCCCAACAGCAACAACTCCAAACACACCTCTCAGGCCATCAACGACCGACCAGAGGTGGGACGAGTTCAGCATCCCGTCAACGGAGCAGACCTCCCAAATAATCACTAAGCTCAACACCAGCACTGCCCCAACTGACCCATGCCCAGTGGCATGGATCAAATCAGCAAAGGACAAACTTATCAAAAGTATGCACAACTTAGTGCACAATTCCCTCACCCTCGGGACAATGCCGGATGCACTAAAGCTTGCAACAATCTGCCCCATCCCATAGAAATGCACACTCAATAAAGACAACCCAGCTGCCTTCAGGCCTATATCTAGCCTCCCCCTAATGGCGAAGATCATCAAGAAGATGGTACAACATCAGCTACAGGAACACATCAACAACCATGCCCCACTAGACCAACATCAACATGGGTTCCGCCCAAACCACAGTGTCGAAACTCTTCTGATACACCTCTTTGACAACCTTCTCAAAGTGATTGACAACATAAAAAAAGGCATCATCATAGTTTTCCTGGACATCTCATCAGCTTTCGACACAGTAGACCACAATATCTTCATATCAAGACTCCAGCAAATAGGACTACATGGCACCACCTTGAACTGGTTCACCTCCTATCACACAAACAGACAGCTCCAAGTCAAATGCGGCCCCAGCACCTCCCGACTATTCACAGTCAAACAGGGAGCACCACAAGGATCCACCCTCTCCGCACTGCTATTTAATCTATACATACCACCCATCTGTGACATCATCAAGGAACACAACAAAAAATACTCCATCTATGCAGACGACATAATGATATACACACCGATTAACCTGGACAACCCAGACTAAACAAAAATAGCAGACTGCCTACAACGAATGACTAGATGGCTACTACAAAACAATTTGACAATAAACTACAACAAAACAGAAGCTCTACTAATGACCAGAAACACCACCTACACCCCCCCCCCCCCATCTACCATCGAACTCAACAAAGTCACCATACCCATAAAATCAGAGATAAGCTACCTCGGAATCACCCTCAACAGAGAGCTCAACCTCCAGTCCCAGATCAGCAGAACCGTCAAAAACGCATACTTCAAGATGAGAATCATCAGACACCTCAAGCCAATCGCCTCCCAAGAACATTTCAGAACGATCTGCCAAGCCATCATCACACCGATCCTGGACTACTGTAACCAAATTTACCTTGGCCTACCAAAACACACACTCCGACCCTTACAGCTGGCACAGAACACAGCTGCATGAATAATAACCGGATCCACAAGGCATGACCACATCACCCCTATTATGAACCTCCTACAATGGCTTCCAATAGAGTCTCGCATCCGCTACAAAACCATACTGAACCTTTTCAAAATCAAACAGGACATCTCAACGGACAGTCTGCAGGCAATCATCAGCTTTGACTCCAGCCTCAGACCCAGAAGGAGAGGTACCACGAACACCATCACAACCCCCAAAGAATTCACCAAAATGAGGCAAACCACCTCAAAGAGAACTATATCCCTGGCAGCACCCGCCATTTGGAACTCCCTCCCTCCCAGCTTAAAATCAATGATCGAGGGACTTCCGGTGACGTCAGGGAGCAGGATGGCGGCTTGTTGAACGAGCTCCGTGGCGTTCGGAGTGTGAGCTAACAAAGAGCAACCCTAGCCCGGCACAGTAGAGCGGGTAGTGTGGGTAGATGTCCAAAGGAACTGAGCGCAAGTCGGTCAAGGAGCGCCTTGCCGAATACCGGTCCCCCTACGAGGTGCTGGCGGAGCCGGAGCGTGAGGAGCACGCTGTAAAGATGGCGGCGGGAGGCGGAGAACGCTCCGACTCGGGGGACGAGCAGCACCCGGACCCCGAGACCCCCGGTGGCCTGAAGGCCTGGCTGACAAACTTTAAGGCGGAGCTGAAGGCCGAAATGAGCCGTCACCAGCAGGAGCTGAAGGAGACTCTAGGCTCCCTGCGACAGGAGGTACAGGAGTTGGGAGCTCGAGTAGAGGGGGCGGAGGACACGCTGGATCACCACGCGGCCACGCTGGGGGATCTGCGCGCGGGATGGGCTGAACTGGCCCAAGCGCAGGAGCTCCTGAAAGCAAAGGCTGAAGACTTGGAGGACAGATCGCGACGGAACAATGTGCGAGTGAGAGGGGTGCCCGAGGAGCAGCGGTTCAAGGACTGTGAGGAGACTTTACAACAGATTTTTGGAGCTCTCATGCAGGCGGTGGACCCGGTGGGTGAGGGAGAGAGCCCTCAGTTTAACATAGAGCGGGCTCATCGCAGCCTTGGCCCCGCTCGGGACAATAAGCCTAGAGATATTATAGTGTGTCTGGGCTCCTACAAGATCAAGGAGAAGCTAATGGCGGCAGCGCGGAAGGCAGGGCCCTTGAAATGGGAGGGCGCCCTGATTGAGCTTTATCAAGACTTGTCATCCGGCACGCTGCAGCGGCGATGGGAGCTGCGAGGGGTCACCGCGCTGCTTCGTAGAGAAGGCTGGAGGTATAAATGGTTATACCCCTTTGGACTATTGGTCACAGTTAAAGGTGCCTCCCGAAAAATTCTGAAGGCAGAGGGGGCCTGGCAGATCCTGAAGGAGTGCAGAACATTCCCGAGAATCAGCTGAGAGGGCAGCCTCGGGAGCAGCGAGCCCCGCACAGGAGTGAGGGAACCAAGTGGCAGCGAGTGGAGAGCAAGAGCAGGAGGCTCACAAGACTGTCTAGAGAAAAACTCCCGGCGGGAGTGGCGGACGAGGCTGCAGGGGACTGAGGAGAGAGGAGCCCTGTGGAGGGCACTTGCAGTACTTGTCTGGATCTATTCGGGGTCTACGGGCCCCAAGGACTGGTTTGATTGCACAGTTGATTGTTTGTTGTTGAGACATATGGGTGGGAAGGTTCAGGCTGATTTTTGGGGGGGCAGCGGGGATGGGGGATAGAGGGGGAGTATTGGGGAAAGGGGCCCTGGGGTGTTGGGGGAAGGACCTGGGGCGGCTGGAGCGTATCTGTTTGATGGGGGAAAGGGGGCTGCAGGGAGAGGGGGAGTGTGAAATATAGAGGGGAGGGAGTAGAGCGAACGCCAGGGGGGGTCACCGGAAGTAATGGGAACTGCTCCGGAGGGAGAGGTGATGCGGGGAGGGGAGGGGGGGAAGGGGGGAGGGGAGGAGGGGCGGGGGGAAGGGAGGAGGGGGGAGGAGGGGAGGGGGTGCGAACCACTTCATAGCAGATAGGGAGGGGGGTATTGGAGGCTACCATGGGGGGTAGGGGAATAGTAGGGTCAATCAATGCGAACGGGTTGAACGAGCCCCGTAAAAGGCACCAGTTCTATCGGGAGGTAATGAGGTTGGGCTGGGAGATAGTGCTGGTGCAGGAGACCCATTTACGCAGGAAAAATGAGGGGTTGCTGCGCCATGCACTGTATCCCCAACAGTTTTTCGGGGGTATAAGGGGGACGGTGGCGAGCAAGAAAGGGGGGGTCGCCATACTGGTGCGCCGGGGCAGCTCCTTTAGGGTGACGGTGGAAGCAAGAGATAAGGATGGTAGGGTGTTGCTGTTGAGGGGAGAATGGGAGGGGGAACTTGTCACTCTGGTTAATATATGCCCCCAGGTGGGGCAGGCCCAATTTTGGAAGGGGGTGGGTGACCTGCTGGCCCAGCACGCACAGGGTAGAATTATCCTCGGGGGTGACTTTAATTTAGCTCTGGACTCGCAGTGGGACCGCCAGGCCCAGGGGGGAGATGGTCGGAACCCGGCCCGCGGAGCACTGCGCCGCATTATGCAGCGATACCACTTGAAGGATGTCTGGAGGCAGCACCATGTGGGGTGTAGGGAATACACTTTCTATTCTGCTCCCCATGATAGCTTTAGTAGAATTGATTATCTTTTGATGGATGAGCGGTGGAGCTCCCTGGTCCAGGAGGCAGAGATTGGGAATATCACCTGGTCGGATCACGCGCCAACGTGGGCGACCATAGGGCACAGACGGGGGGAGGGTGGGGTGCGCTTTTGGCGACTTAACGAAAGCCTTCTGAAGAAGGAGGAGGTGGTGAAGGACGTTAAGAACTGCCTCCGGGAATATTGGGAAATCAATGATAATGGCGAAGTAGGTTGCGTGGGGTTATGGGGCGGTATGAAGGCAGTGGTGAGGGGACGGCTGGTGATGTGGGCGGCCCGCTACAAAAAGCAGCGCCAGGCTCGTGAGGAGGAATTGCAGAGAGTGCTTAAACAGGCTGTAGAGCGATATCAATCCCGAGGCGGCCGTCAGGACTTCCGCCTGCTACAGCAGCTCCGGCTGGAACTTAATAAGTTGCAGGTTGAAGAGATAGGGTTTAAGCTAGATCGGGTGAAGCAGCGTTACTATGAGTGGGGGGATCGCGCCGGCCGCATGCTGGCCAATAAATTGCGGACGCGGGAGATACAGGTGGCCATTACTGGGATACGGGGTGACACGGGGGAGATACTACGGACTGAAAAGGACATAGGGGAGCAGTTCTGTAGCTTCTATCGGAAATTGTATCAGAGGGAAGGAAGCGGGCCAGAACGGGGGGAAGACTACTTGGACTCGATTGCCCTGGCCCGGCTGGGCGAGGAGGAAACCCAGGCCTTGGAGGGGGATATCACTAGGGCTGAGGTGGAGCAAGCCTTGAAGGAGCTTCCACAGGGGAAGGCCCCAGGGCTTGATGGTCTGACGGGAGCTTTTTATAAAACGTTCCGGGAAGAGGTAGTAGATGGGCTGGTGCAGGTGGCCAATGGGATACAGCAGGAGGGGGGGTGCCTGTCCTCTGAGTTGTTGACAGACGGGATTACGGTTATTTTGAAGGGAGGGCGGGACCCGCTGCAGTGTGGGTCTTATCGCCCAATTTCATTACTAAATGTGGATGTGAAGATCATAGCGAAGGTGTTGGCTCAGAGATTGGCGGGTTTGCTCCCGGGGCTGATTGGCCTGGATCAAACTGGATTTATCATGGGGCGGCAGGCTTCTGACAACATTAAGAGGGTATTAGAGGCTATCTGGGGAGCGCGAGCGCAGCGGGATCCGGCCTTGCTGCTGGCCATCGATGCTGAGAAAGCGTTCGATAGGGTAGACTGGGAGTTCTTGTTCGCGCGTTAATGAGGAGACTGGGGGTGGGCCCAAGGTATTTGAAATGGGTCCAGGCTCTATACCAGGAACCTAGAGCGCGGGTGCGGATCAATGGGCGATACACGGCAGCCTTTGAGTTGGGGAGGGGGACTCGACAGGGGTGCCCCCTCTCGCCGCTCTTATTTGCCATGGCTATAGAGCCCTTAGCCCAGGCCATCAGGGGCGATGGGGAGATCTGGGGATTGCGGAGGGGGGACACCCATCATAAGATCTCTCTCTTCGCGGACGATGTCCTGCTGGTGGTGACAAAGCCGGAGGATTCCCTACCGGCGCTTATGGGGCAATTGGGTCGCTACGGTGCAGTTTCCGGGTTTAAAATGAATTCTGACAAGACGGAGGCCTTGGCAATTAACCTACCCCAATTAGTTGCACAGCGATTGCGGATTCGTTATCCTTTTAAATGGGCAGCGGAGTCTATTCGGTATCTGGGAGTCAATGTTACTGCCTCGCCACAGGGGTTGTATGCGGCCAATTATAGTGCTCTGTGGCGGGAGGTCGAACGGGATTTACACCGGTGGGGACGCATGGAGATTTCATGGTTGGGTAGAATAGCGTCAATCAAAATGAATGTGCTTCCGCGGTTGTTATATTACTTTCAGGCGCTGCCTGTGCCCATACCGGGGGCCCATTTGCGAGGGCTGCAGCGGAAGGTTAACCAATATATCTGGCGGCGGCGGCCGCCACGAGTAGCTCGGGCAGTGATGTACCGGCGTAGGGATGAAGGGGGGCTGGGGGTACCGGACTTACAAGGGTACTATTGGGCGGCACAGGCTCGGCATGTGATGGACTGGAGGGCAGGACGGGAAAGGAAGAATTATGTGGAAATGGAAAAGGAGAGCGGTCCCGGGCGGCGGCTGACCTGCCTCCCCTGGATGGAGCAGGGGGAGCGAGGACTAGCGTCGGGAGTCAGTCCCTTTGTGCAGCATGTGTTACAGGAATGGGATAAAATTAGGGGCCGAGAGCGTCAGGGACGGGGGCCCCGGTTTTCGTTTTCGTTGATGCGAGAGCTGCTTCACACGGCGGAGTTCCGCCCGGGGCAGGAAGGGGGGGGGGATATCGGAGGTGGGCCCGAGGGGGATTGCGGTATTTCTATCAGTTCGTGGATGGGGGAGAGTGGGTCCTGTTTGAGGATTTAAGGGAGGCGTATGGCCTGCGAGAAGTAGATCGGTTCTATTATGGGCAGGTGGTGCACTTCCTTCGGAAGAAGTTGGGGCGGGATGGGCTGGATCGTGATTATACACCTCTGGAGGTGGTGTGGTACGGGAAGCAGCTTTCGGCGGGACTCACCTCGGTGCTCTACCGGGCGATCCAAGGGCCGGGGCTGGGTAAGCATAGATACATGCGCGAGTGGGAACAGGATTTCGGGAGGGAGTTAGCGGAGGGGGAGTGGAAAAGCCTCCTGGACCAGGTGCGCTATCTGCCCCTGTCGGTAGCGATTAGGGAAAACTGGTATAAGGTGGTGCTGCGGTGGTACTATACACCCACCCGGCTACATAGGATGTACCCCGGAGTATCTAACAGTTGTTGGAGGGAATGTGGGGGGGAGGGGACCTTTTTCCACATATGGTGGGGTTGCCCGAAGATACAAAGCTTTTGGGGTGAGGTTCAGAAATGGGCCCAGGAGGTGGTAGGCGGGGGTGAGGTGACCCTTGACCCTGGGGGTTTCCTGCTGGGGTGGTGGGGGGCCGCGGGGGGCCCGGTGCGGGGGACGAGGCAGGTAGTGGCTTGTCTCAGCGCGGCCCGTTGCGAAGTGGCCTATCGCTGGAAGCAGCGGGAGGCCCCGCAAGTGACCCATTGTGTGGAGCGGTTGAGACAGGTATACCTAATGGAAAAGATTACAGCAGTGAGGAGGCAAAAGATTGACCGTTTTGAGAAGCAATGGAGTAGGGTGCTGGAGTACCTACGAGCCGAATCGGGGCAGTCATTAGGGGAGGGGGGAGGGAGGTAGGGGAGGGGGGCAGAGGGGGGGGTGGGAATGTGCTGTAGGGGGGGGGTAGGGTATGGGGTGGGGGTCGGGTGGGTTTATGGGGGGAAAAGGGGGGTTAGGTAGGGGGGTTAAGAAGGAGGGATGGGGTGTTGGGGCTCAGGAGGGGGGTTAAACGTAAAACTTAATGTAGCATCGGGGTGTATGCTCAGGAATGTTGTTGTGTTGTTGATATGGAGAATTGACTAATGTACACTGATACCCACTGAGTGTTGCGATGATTGAGCCTGTCTTATAAATTCTAAATTTAAAAAAAAAAAAAATCAATGATCGATATTAAGGACTTCCGAAAATCACTCAAAACAACGCTCTACACAGAGCATTACGGTGACATTACGTGACTCTAATACTTACGCAGTATACCCTCCCCACCCTGCGACAGCCCCCCCCCCCCACTCCTTGTATATAACCCACTGTAGATAGCTCAAACATGTATATATTACACTCCAATCAAGATGTACCCATCCACACACCCACGTACACTACCTTCAGCATCACTGCATGCCAACACCCCCGCACTACCCCAACTGATGTTTGCATTGTAAAGCGCTTTGATTCAAGGATAAAGTAGGATATAAATCCTTTTAAATAAATAAAATAAACAAGTAAGTCTTGTGTTGAAGGTTTTGCTTAGTTTTATTAGAACACCTGGATTATATTTCTAATTTATCATCATTTAAATATATGTTAGAAATATTAAAATACATTGGTCATGGTTAAATGATTTATTAGTTTGAAAAAAAATCTGATCCATGCCCACTTGGCTTACTGTATTCATATAAAACCTAATTGGTCTTCCAAAGTGTACAGTGTCACTATCCAGTTTAGAGGCATGCATTTCAGTAGAAAAAATATTGAAATATTTGCATATATTAACCAAAGATGATCAAATTAACTTTAATATATAGGGATCCTTTTACCATCGTACGGTAAGCGGTTGCCACAGGTTCGGCACACGCTAAACCTCCATGGTGATCACTACCACGGAGAGGTGCACATAGTGCAGTGAAAAAAATCATGCTGACCACACAGGAGGAGGGAGGGCAGGATCATGGCAGGATCAAAGCATCGAAGGGACACGTTGGCCAGTGACAGCTAGCACACACAATTCCGCATGCCAGCTGTCTCGACCGCCGACAGTACCACTGGCAGCCCAGTAGCACAGGTGAAGACAATGCCCCGCTGGCAATCTGGCATTCTTCCAAGCAGGTACCCCTCCCTCCAATGCTCATCTCCTGCAATGCCCTTCACCGCATCCCTCCCTGGAGAGAATCCTCTGCGATCAACACGCCCCCTCCCCCCCAAGCAGTACCTGTTTTCAGATCCACCATAGCCAAAAAGCCGTCTGGCCATGGAGGCCTTGTAAAGGGGCCATCACCAATGCCATGGTAGCACAGCAAACCCCGCCACTGACTTGCACCCTCCCTGACAGCGATTCAGGGTCCAACCGAGCCACTTTTGGTGGTCTAGGCATGATCAGGGCAGGAGCAGTCCCCCTCTGTTCCTGTTTTGATTCTGGCAGTATGCAAAATGGCACCGGGTTCACCTCATTGCTGCTTCTGTAACCTCATTCTTGTCTCGTGCTACTACCACTAGGGTTCGTGAGACTAGCACTAGGTGATCCTGGTGCCATTTTGCAGACTATCTGAGCCAGGACAGGAGCATAAGGGGACCACTCCTACTACAATCACTCTTAGACCACCAGGAATGGCCCGGTTGGACCCCGAGTAGGTGTGAGGAAAGGGAAGGGTATGGGGGGGGGGGGAGTTGCTATACTATCATAGAGTTGGTGAGTCCCTTTGCAAGGCCTCCATGGTCAGAAGACTTTCTGGCCATGGTGGTCCTGAAAATGAATACCACTTCAGAGGGGTGGCTGTGGGTGAGCATCAGGCGGAGATCACCAGTGAGGTGGGGGAATGTCTGATCAGTTCTAGGTCTGTATTCCCATGCTCCTGGCCAAGGCGTGGAATGCAGAGTCATGCAGCACTTGACTGCCTTGTACACTAAATAAAAGGCAGATGCAGGGCACGCCCTCCACATCTACTGCACAGGCTTTGCATCTACCATTTGCTTTTTCCCACTTTAAACCCATGGTAGGTGCAAACCCGTACTTCACTTTAGTAAAAGGGCTCCAGAGTGGTTAAAATAAAACTTGCAATTACATTAACCAATGTGCAATAACACAATCAACATTCTTGAAGCTACAATACCGCTTCATTATAATGGTGTCACTTCGAAGTTTTAACAATTTGTTTTTCCACCTATATGTAGACGTATATATGGAACATAAATATTTCAAAGAAATGTTTCATATTATTTAAAAGAATAAAATATATTTTTGAAATAGCAATACTTTATTTTCCCTTATTTTATTCATTTATTTTTAAGTATAAGTTGCATATTTACTAAAGTGCACTAACGGTTAGTGCGGGGTTTACAATGCACAAAGCAGTAAGAGTCATGTTTGCTAAGCCCCATGCTGGTAACACACATATGAGCCACATTACCAGTGCAGGGCTTTGGGTTAACGGCTCAGGGCTGGTATATCCATCCCCCTGCAGTTACCGCACTTTAATGTGGCAAATGCTACAAACGTCTGTACTAGCTGTGCCATGGTGGGAACACCCCATCCTGCCCAGTCACCTTCCCAATTTACACTACAAAGGTAGCACAGAGTTTTTAGCCCAAGGCCCATGCTATTTTTTTAGTGCCACAGTCTGAAACCACATGTTAACCCCATGTTACCCCTTAGTAAACATGCCCCTGTTACTTGTTAGGAGCAGAGACTGGGTATTGACTGCACATTGTGGTTAGTGCAGGGCTGAAAAGCACGTGCTAATCATCAATGCTGCCATTAGCTCAGATGCACTTACTATCACCTCAATAGGTGGCGGTAAGGGCGTTGTGCTAACTCTGATTGTGGGTTTAGCACACTAGGGTATTTTGCAGCACACTAACTGCTGGGGAACATGCTGGGCATACCCTGCTAGTTAGCATGGGCTCATTTCCCTTCCCACACTGTTTTGTACCTTAATGGGTGCTTCCTTAGTGCATTTTAGTAAACATGCTCCTAGAAGTGCAAAACATATGAATATGAACAACAGATATAAGGTGAAAACAAAGGACCTCTTTTACTAACAATTAGCTCGAGCTATCTGTTGTATGACCCATTTTATTCCTATGGGCTCTGTAGCAGATAGCTCAAGCTAAGTGTTAGTAAAAAGGGTTCAAAGTTTTACTCCCTTTGACAATGTTGCAGAACTGTTCTGTGGCTTAAGAGACTGCTTATATCTATAGGGCACAAAGAAGAAAAGTACTAGCATGTTAACTTGCTGAAAACAATATTTTTTAAAAAGAAAATCAACAAAGCAGTAGAGTAGAGATGGCAGCTGAATAAAAATAACCAAAGGGCCTATTTACTAAAATGCAGTAAGATTTTGTGGTTTAACAGCCAAAATTAACATGTGGCAACTGCAAAATCCCATATAAACTGTTGAGGGACATTCCTAACATTCTTCCATTCATCTGATGCAGAAAAATGTTCTTTACTGTGTGCTAATTGAAAGGCAGATAACAAGATACAGAGGCAGGTTTACTAAACCCTGCACTAAAAGTGGCACTCTAGAAGGGACGTCTAGGAGAACTCTGGGACATCCAAAGCAGAACATCCAAAAATTGGGGGAGTGGTAACTGTGCCTTCTGAAATCGCACAGTCTCCATCACGAAAAATGAACTTCCT
Organism: Ichthyophis bannanicus; assembly: GCA_033557465.1. Lineage (NCBI taxonomy): Eukaryota > Metazoa > Chordata > Amphibia > Gymnophiona > Ichthyophiidae > Ichthyophis > Ichthyophis bannanicus. Next base: position 1,417,529,388 of record CM066032.1, read on the forward strand.
AATCACCGGGTCTGGAGATGGGCCCCACGCAGATAGCAAGGTTGGATATGTGCATGGGTATAGGCCATTTTACAGATGTGGATATCCCCAAAATGCTTGCCTGGGGATACCATGGCATGGGTAGGTCAGAAGTGGGGCATCTATGTTACGAGACTAGCATGTCCTGCCCTGCCATTTCATATATTCAGATGTGTGTAATTATGGGCAGGTTTCTTTGACCATGAAATATTAACCACTGTCATGTGATCATATTTTGTTCTTCCCCCTGGAAGCGTTGCAGTCATGAAATTGAGCAACTTGTTTGTGGTCAAAAGCAGGTATAGGCATGGATGCCTCAATAACCAGGGTCTGATGTGCTTGTGGTGTTCTGAAATCGCACCACGACATGCAACTCTCTTGCTCTGCCTAGGGCATGCCTCCAGCATGTCCCCATTTTACCTGGACTGTCTCGTGCCAGGAATGGCTATAGCGTAGTTACTCACCTGTAACAGGTGATCTCTGGGAACAGCAGAAATTTGGTCTTCACATATTGGTGACATCAGTACTGATGGAGCCCGCGCTGGAACGTTCCCCAGTGTCCAATAGGAAAGCTTTTGGGAGCATCCCACTGCGCCTGCATAGCTGCCTTCCTGCCTTTCCAGCTCTCCCTCCTCAGCTGAGTTTGTAGCTGAGATAAAAGGAGAGAAGGAGAAGAACTACAACTACTAGGGGAGGAGGGTGGGTTGCGAAGACTAAATTCTTGCTGTTCCCAGAGATCACCTGCTACAAATGAGTAACTATGCGATCTCCAGGAACAAGCAGGAATGCAGTCTTCACATATGGGACTCCTTAGCTAAGAGATGCCAGAGAGATGACCTCAGAGTCAGCTGTGTAATCACAGGTATAACTAAGGAGGTCATGTATCCTCCAAGGATGTCTAGTATTGAAAACGGAGGGTAGGAGTTGATCTAAGTCTGGAAGAGATGCTGGAGAACAGCTTGGCCAAACAAAGCATCCCGGTGGGAGTCCTTGTCCAGGCAATAGTGAGCAGCAAAAGTGTGGACAGAAGACCAAGTTGCTGCTTTGCATATCTCATCAATCACTACAGAGCGTAGATTTGCCATAGAGGCAGCCATGGCGCAAACATTATGTGCAGTGACGTGACACTCGAGAGAGAGTCCTGCTTTTTCATAAGCAAAGGAGATGCAGTTTGCTATCCACCTGGAAAGAGTTTGTTTGGATACTGGCAACCCCAGGTGACTCGAGTCAAAGGAGATGAAAAGTTGGGAAGCTTTTCTGTGCTCTCAAGTTCTCTGGAGATAAATGCCAAGGCAATCCAGAGTGTGAAATATTGCCTCTGCCCTAGAGGAATGAGGTCTAGGGAAAAAGACAGGAAGGTAGATTGACTGGTTTAAAGGGAAGGGCAAGAGCAACTTCAGCATAAAGTGATGATGAGTCCTAAGGACTACCTTATCATGGTGGAATTGTGTATAAGGAGGGTCAGCCACCAAAGCCTGGAGGTTACTAATGCATCCTGTTGATGTGAGGGCAATAAGGAAGGTGACCTTCCACGTGGGAGGTTTGGTTAATAGAAGACCCCTCATGAAGCATGGTACAAGAAGCTGAAAAGGTTTTGAGTCCATAAGAAGATAGGTGGAGGAGATACTCAAGTAATGCCTCCACCGGAGCTGAGAAGGGGTTAAGATCCCTCTCAGAACACCAGAGAGCAAATCTACACCACTTGAAGGCATAGGAGCACCTGGTGGATGGCTTCCTAGAAGTCAAGAATATCTCCTTAACCTCCTGGGAAAGGTTAACATCCTGGAAGGCTAAGACCTCAGCAGCGATGTGGTGAGATGGAGGTACTCCGGATTGGGATGGAGAAACATCCCCCCCTCCTGAGAGAGGAGATGTGGAGAGACAGATGTAGAAGGAGAGGATACCACAGTTGTCGTGGCCGGCATGGGGCTATGAGTATCATGCAGCCCCTGTCTCTCTGGAGTTTGAAGAGAGTCTTGGGAATGAGAGAAATGGGAGTGAAGGCATATAAGAAACCCTGATCGCAATGGAGGTGGAAAGCATCCACCTGCTGGCTGTCTGGTGCAGGAGTCCTGGAGCAGAAGCGAGGAAGCTTGACATTCTGAGGACTTGCAAACAGGTCTATCTCTGGGGTTCCCCAAATCTGAAAAATGTGAGCAACTTTGTCTGCATGGAGAGACCACTCATGGGGTAGAAGGACTCAACTGAGTTTGTCCGCCAAGACATTGTGTTTGCCCAGAAGATACACCGCATGTAGGTGAATGCAATGTTGTATGACAAAAGACCACAGATGCAGGGCCTCGCTGCAGAGGGTCCAAGAGCCTGTTCTTCACTACTTGTTCAAGTAGAATATGACTACTTGATTGTCCGTCTGGACTAGAACTGTGCGGAATCGAAGATGGTCCTGGAATACTTTGAGAGCATTGTGAATGGCTCTGAGCTCCAACAGATTTATGTGGAGTTGTGACTCCTGGTGAGACCAAAGCTCCTGAGTGGAGAGAGTGTCCAGATAATTTGGACACGTCTGTCGTCAGGATACATTGATGTGCTGGCATCTGAAAAGGTGACCCCACCAGAAGTTTTTCTGGGGATTTCCACCACGGGAGAGATGAGATTAGGCGGGTAGAGACCATTATTTTGTCTCCCAGGCAATCCGATGCCTGAGACCACTGGGAAGCCAGTGTCCATTGAGCTGCGCGCATATGTAGATGAGCATATGGAACAACATGCACCATTGATGCCATATGACCCAGAAGTTGTAGTATTTCTCAAGCAGTGAGAAAGTTCTTGAGGCATGCTTGAAATGCTAACTGATCGAGTCAAGCGCAGAGGAGTTGGGGCAGAAATGCCCTTGATTGTTGCGTGTCTAGGAGAGCCCCATAAACTCTAAAGTTTGAGAGGGGACGAGTTGGGACTTTTGAAAATTTATTACAAATCCCAAGTGTTGCAGCACCTGCATGGTACGCGAGAGAGAAAGGCTGGCCTCTAGGGAGTTGTTTGCTTGAATGAGCCAGTCGTCTAAGTAAGAGAAGACAAATATCCCAAGAGTCCTTAAGAATGTGGCTACTACTGCCATGCATTTTGTGAAGACTCTTAGGGCAGAGGCGAGGCTGAAAGGCAGGACTCTGTATTGGTAATGTCTCCCTTGGAACATGAAGCTCAGGAACTTTCTGTGCGATACTGTATGTCTCCTTGACAAAAGAGGAGGCCTAAGCCTAAGATGGCATTGATGCACCCGAAGGAAAGAAATAATTCTTTCCCTCACAAAAGATTTTTTTTTTGAAGAAAGAAAGAAAGCACCGACAGAGATAGGTACCAGCGTCGATGGGAAGGCAGACGCGACCACAAAAAATAAGAAAAAGACACATTTTCTGCGGTGACAGGAATTGCTTCTTGCCAGCTCCGCGGAAAACGAAGAACTGAGGAGGGAGAGCTCGAAAGGTGGGAAGGCAACTATGCAGGTGCAGTGGGATGCTCCCAAAAGCTTTCCTATTGGACGCTGGAGAGCATTCCCGTGCAGGTTCCGTCAGTACCGACATCACCCATATGTGAAGACTACATTTCTGCTTGTTCCTAGAGATATAACCAGCTTTATAAAATGGCTCCAGGGAAAATTCCATGATTTGGACATCTATGTGCCCCCTAAATGCGCAATGCTAAAAGTTAACATGAGGCCCCATTGTAAAAATCCCACTCTAACCCATTAGCATGTGATAGGGTAGTGACTGACTGGGCTAGGGGTGGAACAAAGACAATAACTGCACATCACTATTAGCATGGCTATTATGGCCTTCTGCTAACCACAAATGTTGTCGTTAGCATGAGTGCACAACAGAGGTACACATGCACAACAGAGGTACACATGCATATGCCCACTGAGGTTGGCATGGCCCTCTACATAGTTTCTTGGCCCAATCACATGCTACTGGCACACCTTTTAGTAACATGCCCCACAGTTAGCTACACCTACTCAGGTCACTTTATACCCGTGCTGTCTGCCATGTTAACAGATAATGAGCGGTAACTACCTTCACATTAGCTTCTGTATTAATTAGTTATGGTGAAAATTAGCATGTGATAACTTCTACTAGGCCACATTAATTGTCAGTATGGCACCCTTGTTAACAGCTAAAGTGACTTACGGGATCATTTTAAAAGCCTTGGGCATGATTTGGATGTCTGAAAACGTGCAGGTGGATGTCCAAATCACAGAGACGACCATGGAGCCATTTTAAAAACGGCTTTTAAAGATGTCTCCGGTGGAGGGATGTCCATGTAGGCAGGGGGTGTGGTGGAGGCATGTCCGGTGAGGTGTAATAGACTCAGACATCCCCACTTAATTTCAGAAATGTCGGGGACGTCTACATCCCCGTCCAGGTTCAAACCTGCTCCAGGCACAAATAGGCATCGGGAAAGTGCTTGTTTTGGCTAGAAAACATCCAGAGGGTATAGAGAAGATGGAGGGTTAAGTGACTTAAGAACATAAAACATAAGACATGCCATACTGGGTCAGACCAAGGGTTCATCAAGCCCAGTATCCTGTTTCCAACAGCGGTCAATCCAGGTCACAAATACCTCGCAGGTTCCCAAAAGATCACGAGGAGCAGCAGTGGGATTTGAACCCTGGCCACTCTCATCCTAACCCACTACTCTAGCCATTAGGTTATTAGACTTCCGCTTTCTGGGATACTATTCCGGGGACATCGATGTAGATGGCCCCATAGACATCCATATAGAGCACATCCACGTTTGTTTAAATTGTGCCTGAATTTGAACGTGCCTGCTTTATTTTCAGACATTCTGGCTCGGACATCCCAGCTGGCACTTTGATGTGCTTTGTAAAATGTGCCTTTTAGTGTATAGACCACAAAATGTTTTATGATGCAAATCTCTGGAGCTCTTAGAGTATCATCCTGTATGTATCAGGACTTAGCTAATAATCTAATAAATGAAATTATTACAAAACTATTAATTTATTTTCCTTATCTTAAAAAATAATAAAAAAAAGAACAACGGAGCAGAGGAGTAGCCGAGCAGTTAGAGCAACCGCCTAGTACTCAAGAGATCCAGGTTCAATTTCCACTGCCACTCCCTGTGACCTTGGGCAAGTCATTTTATCCTCCACTGCCTCAGAAGAAAAGGCCTGGCAATCTACTTCCAGTCATAACTTGCCAAGAAAGCCCAGGGCTACTGGGTCGCCAGGAATCAGCATTGACTTGACAGTGTTTAAAAAAATAATATTTATAGGGCCTCAATCATCAAAGTAGTCTCTCTTTCTGTTTTTAAGGGAAATGGATTTGAAAAAATGAGGCCCATGTTTCATTCTTTCCTATAATGTATCTGTGATCTGCAAATTGAATTTTGCTGTCTTTAACAGTGTTATATATCTATATATAAATAGAAAATGTCACTAAATATATGTACAAACACTTTTTTAATGTTTCAAAATAAGTCATTCTGGAAACACAGGTATCACATTTTTATGTACATGTTCTTTTTATTGTATATAGATAGGTTGATCTTTCAGTGGGTGCCAATTTAAAAAAATAAAAATGATAAAGCTTTGGCTACATATCTGGTCATAAAACCTGGCAATTTACTCTTATTAGAAGATTTCTGATTTCTTTTTCTGCAGCATTAGTCAAAAATTTGTAATTAAATCAGATCCTTTAAATAGAATTTTAAACAATGCATATTTTCAATTCCGATTTCAAGATGTGTAGGTCCAATGTTTTTAATATTGGTGAGTCCCAGGAATTACTTGCTGCTTCTCAGCATAGAACAAAGTGCATGTTTTTGGAAGCATTACCTGGATTACAGAGATTATTATTGTTAAAACAAAGTTCTGGGTCTATGCAAAAGAAATAGGGATGCTCATATATTCATTGTATTGCACACATAGAGCTTCTAGGAGGGTTAACAGTTCTTGTCACAGGCTCCTGACTGTAGTTTACAATGTCTGCTTTCACCACTCTCTGTCATAAAAGAAAACACAGCAATTACTAACATATTACCATTAAGCAAGCTCTATGAAGTTATCATTTAAATGTTACATTTCAATATGTATAAACAAGTACACCTCTTTCCTTAAAGGCACATTTTAGAAACGACATGGAGAGCGGAATTCACACATCCATGTCACCATGTGGAGAATTATGACAGTATCTTACCAGAGGTTCTGCAAAATGTAAAGACACTTGTAAAATAGGTGCAGGACTGCAGAGCTATGCTTCTCCATGTCTGGCAGAAGCAGCAATTTTAAGAAGCTGCACAGGTGAAAAAAGCCATGGAAACCCCTCATATACACACGTGTGAGTGCAGCCTCTTAAAACTGCTTCTCTGGTGATGAAGGCATACCTGGTTCAGCATTGCTGGTTGAGGGCTCCCCTGATCACTGCCCCGATATTCGGTACCACCTGCCATGCAGCTCCAAGCTCTACCTACCACCCAAAGCACCGTGTCCAACCCCCTTCCTCCCCAGGAGCACAATAACCATGTCACCCACTCCCCAAGCAGCTCCAATCCTTCCCAAAGGCACCCCCCACAACAAAATGCACTTTTCTTGACTCCCCCCACCAGCCATAATCACCCTAGTTATACCCTTCAGCAGACTGCCCGCTCCTATCCCCTTGATCCCTGACCTCCGGTAAGCCTGGGGTTATCAGTGGACAGTGGAAGCAGAAACAACGCTCACTCACTCCTGCTCAGCATGCAGTCTGACCCAAAAGGGCACCGATACCCCCTACGGTAATCTTGAGGAGTCTCTCCTGCTCCCATTGTCCATGGACGACAACATGATGGAAATTATACTGATTGTACATAAAAGCATAAGAAGCATATGTATCCTATTCTACTGTATAAATCCCTATCTTTTCTTGACCTTTTGACTATGATTCAAGTAGCTTTGGTGTTTTGACTAAGACTGAGAATCTGTAGAATATGGGAGGAAGGAGCATTTATAATCTGCCACCATGGCATAGTTCGACTTTCATTTGGGAGGGGCAAAGGGTGGTGTGGTCACATTAGGGAAAGGGTTGACATATTACATATTTGCATATATACATTGCATACATATTCATTATGGTTATCTAAAAAAAATACAAAACAGATAGTAAGACACTATATCAAACAGCAAAGATGTTTACTGAAATATGCCAGCAATGTGAGGAGTTTTTCTTAAGGGGCCCCCACTCAGATTCACATGAAGTGCACCCATGCTAAAATAACAGCAAGCGCAGTTTAGTGCACATCAATGATGCCTGCACTGACTGCAATGCGCTATCAATGCCCACACACTCTGCCACTGAACCAGCCAGTCGCCGCCTCAGCCCATACTAAGCTATTAGCGTGGGACTCCTACTGCACTGCCCATGCTAATGGTTAGCATGGTGCATTTAGTGTATGGTAAAGACCACACTGTTAGTGCACTCTAGTAAACATGCCCTATAGATAGCATAAAAATTGGCACATTTCAATCACTAAATTGAAAATTAAATTATTTTTTCTACCTTTGTTGTCTGGCCATTTTATTTTTCTAATCTTGTTTTCCAATCTCTGGTTTCTACATCTTCTTTTAACTCTTTCCAGGGCCTCATGTCCATCTGACACATCTTTTCTCCCATTCTGTCTTCTTCACTTCTTCCTCTACATTCATCTCTGATTTAATCTTTTTCCTTTCCGCTTTCTTCCATTTATTTTTCTCTTTGTCAACACAGATTTCACTCATCCTTCTTACCATCCAGTCCTAAATCTACCTACTGCTTTTCAGTCCTAATTTCAACCCTCTCATTCCCCATTATTCTCTCCTTCCCCAGCATCTTATTTCCCAGTCTTTGGTTAACTTTCCCCTTTCTTTCTTTCTTCATTCTTTTAACCAGCATCTCTCCCCTGTCCCCCACCCCATCAGCATCTGTCTTTCCCTCTTCCCCTGTCCAGTATCTCTCCCTTCTCTTTTACTCCCTATTGTCTGGAATAACCTACCCCTTTCCCTGCGTCAAATACCTTCCCTCACCCTCTTCAGGTCTAGGCTCAAGACGCACCTCTTCAAGACCGCCTTTGGCTCATAATCCCCATCCTTATGTTTCAGGTCCTTATTGCTCCTTTTGTTTGTCTCCTTTCATACTACTGTATGTCCGTCCTATTAGATTCTAAGCTCGTCGAGCAGGGACTGTTTTTCTGTGTTTGTACAGTGCTGCATACCCTGGTAGTGCTTTATAAATGCTCATCAATAATAATAATAATAGTAATAATAAATATCCCCCATGTCCGGCATCAATCCTCTCTCCTATCCCCCTTTCCCCTTGTCCAGCATTTCCCTTCTCTTCCTAACTCCCCTTCCCTGTCTCCAGCATCTCTACATCCCTCACCCCATCCAACATTTTCCTTCTCTTCTCCCTGTCCAGCATCTCCTCCTTCTCTTTCTCTCCCTATCCCCCTATCCTCCTTCTCTCTGTATCCCCCTCATGTCCAGCATCCCCCACCCCATCCAACATTTGCCCCTTCCCCTTTTTTTGTCCAGCATCTCCCATTTCTCTCTCTCTCCCTAGCCCCACATTCAGCATCTCCTCTCTCTCCATATCCCCATCATGTCCAGCAATTTTCCATCTCTCCCTGTATCTAGCCTTTCTCATCCACCTCCCTGTGACCCATGTCTACCATCTCCCATCAGTCTTCCCACGATACTGAGTACAGCATCTCCTGTCGGTCTCCCTATCCCTTTCTTCCGTGTCAAGAATCTCACTGTGAGCTCCTGTGTCCAGCATCAACCTTGTCCCCTCCATCCCCTACTACATCCCCCCGCAAGTGTCCAGCAACTCCCCCTCCATCTCCCTAGTTCCCCTTCCTGGTTTCCAGTAACTCCTGGCTCTCTCTCCTTCCCTTGCCATGCAGTCCAGCATTTTACTTCATCCCAACACCCTACTCCCACAAAGTGCTATACTTTCAGCAACTTCTCCCTCCCTCCCCCACCAACTCAACTGTTTGCTCCTGGACACCATTGCCACATCTCCTTGGCAAGGCGGCAGCAGCAATGGCAGCAGTCACTCAGTTTCAGTTTCTGAGATCCATGCACGCCTTTAGATCCTTGCCAGTCACACCTCTCTGACACAAAATGCATGTGGCAGAGTGGCACAATCACTAGGGCCTTGGGGGATGAGTCCACCTTTTTTTATTTTTAATTGCCGCTGCTGGGCTAGGGATATGCAGTCCTGACTAGAGGAAGAGCATGGAGGGTGAGAGGAGGCCAGAGGAGCAGTGTTGATGCTGTCTTCAGCTGGTAGAGCTCAGGGATCCTCGCCAACTACTGCAGGAATGGAGCCATGTGCAAAGCAGGGCCATGTGCAAGAAACATGGCCCAACATACCTAGGACCAGCCCTCCAGATCAGCCCAGATAGGGGCAGCTCATTTGGAGGGCAATGCCCCCCTTGCCTCCAAATTATACCCACACCTGCCACCCAACACCACTGGGGTAATTACAGTTACAGACCCCAGTTTCCTGCAGCAGCTCATAGACAAATTCATTGACAAGAGTTAGAAAATTCAGCAGCAATATTTCTAAAGTTATGCAGCAATTATGTGGTACATTTGCACACATTTGCCTGCAAGGTCTTTATTTTACTTTGCTGTATTAAAATAAAGTCATTTTCTCATATTTGTGTGTCCAATGAATGTACCTGTTTCTTTAATGAGAGGAAGGGATTTTAGTAACTGGTGTAGGGAAGTGAGGAGATGCATAGAGAATAGAGAAAGGGGAAGAGATTTGAGGGAATGGGAAGGGGAGGGAAATGGAGAAGAGATCACAGAAAGGGTAGAAGGTTAGGTGATGAAGGAAAAGGGGTGAGGATAATAAGAATCATAGGGTAAAGGGAACTGAAGGACATGGAATGAGGGGAAGAGAGAGAAGAATAGCAAGGATAAGGTGGATCGATAGAGTAAAGGATGATCCACCCCCACCGATCTTTTCTCTGATACCCATTTCAGTCCTAGCACTCACAACCCACAATCCTTTCAATACCCCTCATTCACTCTTCCCTCTCCATAACCCCCATGATCTCCTCATTCGCTCGCTCTTACTCCTCCCTATACTGCCCCATCCCTCACTCACTCATCCTGTCTCCTGCAGCCCTTCAAATTCCCTCACTCATTTTTCTTGCCCCATCCTCCCCTGCATCCAATACATTCACTCTCTTGTCTCCCCTACTGGTTAGGGCAGTGGGCTAGGGAACGAAGGAAGCCAGGGTTCAAACTACAACGATGCCTCATATGAACTTGGGCAAGTCACTTAACCCTCCATTGCCTCAGGTACAAATTTAATTTAATATTTTGATTTTATTCATTAACATTTGCAAACAAAAGAACACTACATGGGACAGAACATGCACAGCACCCAACTCAAAAGCGACCATAATGGAAAGATGTACAAGACTCCCTCCAGGGACCATTGCTAAATCAAAGCATCCAATCCGGCCACCCAAGGGTCTCTCCTGCAATTAAAGAGGTGTTCTGCTTTGACATTCACCTGGATCACCATTTGATCACATAGTGGAGAGCCCCAACACCTCATATGAGCTCAAAGACCTGTGGACCAAGCTCCCATTCTCTGAGATTAAGATTTCAACTCAGGAAGTCCATTTGCACGTTGTGTGTACCCACTATATGAGCCACAGACACAGCTATCAGATGTGCCTCTGCCCAGATGCACAGAGTGGCTTCCTCTTCTGTAACAGCCTTGTTTCAAGTGCCCCCTTGTTTGTTCACATGGCATTGTCTGAAACACCAACAACACTGCCCAGTTGAAGGTCAAGGCTTATGAGGTGACCAGAAGCTGGCCCTGACAATGGGCTCCTTAGCTCAAAATGGTTGGAGTCTATGGTCAGACCAATCCAGGCCAGCGCCTCCAAAGGCATGCCCTTCAGCAGATCTGCTCAAAAGCCACCAGACTGAAAATCTGTCCTGCAAATCTTTAACATAAGATCCCCATCTTGCTCAGTCATTTAAACAACAAAAACAACCAATCCCACCCCAGCCCTCCTTGACCCATCCCCCCCCTTCTACCAGTTCTAGTATAGTGTCCAGATTGTCTCCATCTGTTTCCTTCACTCCTGCTAGAGTGCTGTAAGTCTCTGAAGGCTATACTATCCATGCAGAGTGATCTCCCCTCTCACAGCTATGATAGCATATTCCAAAAACTCCCAAAGCTTCTTCTCCACTCCAGGATCATATTTATGTAACAAAAATCCTTTAGGATCATGACCAGCTTAACCCCCACAATTTCTTCCATAAACATGATGCATTTTTCGCAGTACTCACACATGACTGAGCAAAACCACCACATGTGGTAAAATGTTTCTTTTTGCCCACATCCCCTTCAACATCATTCAGAGCCACCCCCTTTTATTTTACACAGACATTCAGGAATAAGATTCCAGTGCTACAATAAGTTCAAACCATTTTCAACTACATTAGTTGCAATAGAGATCTTGAGGATATTAATGAAGATTCTTTGTCACTCTCTTGGTTCTAAACTCCACCCCCAAATCCCTTTCCCATTGTGTCATGTGTCTCAAAATATTCCCAGATGGACCTTCCCAATGCCCTGTATAATTTGGAGATTATTCCCCAATCCACCCCATCTCCCTTCACACAGCACTTTGGTGAAGGTCTATCCTTTCCCCATATCCACTCTTACTCTCTCTGACTATAGGTAATGTCTTATCTGAAAATAACCAAACTGGTCAGTCCAGGCCATACTGTACCCTCTCCCAAGTCTTCAAAAGCCCGCAACTCTCCCTGTTCAAATACTTGTCCTAGACACACCGACCCTTTCCCTTCTTATTGTTGATATGTTCCATGTATCATTGTGTTTATAGTTCATTGTAAACCACCCCTGATCACAGGAAGGAGCGGTACAGAAAAACTGTTAAATAAATAATTAAAAATATTGTTTAAACAGGAGGAAAATCCACATTACACCATATAGGGATGGAGACCTGCTTCCCTTCCAACAATCGCCTCTGTACCCACTCCTCTACACCTCTCTAAGGATAAGCGGGTATATGGGTTCTGAATCCCAGCAATGACAAATCCCCCGAGGTAACTAAATCCTATAGCCTAAAGGAGCCCCCCCCCCCCTTCCTAAGTCCTGCTCTATGGGACCCCACTGTTTAAATAGAGTCTTAGTCCACTTCCACAGTACCCTCACTTGGGCTGCCAAATAATATCATCTAAAGTTGGGTATGGTCAGACCACCTTGAGCTTTACTCCAACCCAAGGTCTCTGGTAGGAAACCCTTCCAAATGTATTGGAATATTTTCTGCTCCAACTTCTGAAAGGTTCCCTCTGGAATAGCCACTGGCAAAGTTTGAAATAAATACAGCAGTCTGGGAAAATATGTTACTCACCTGTAACAGGTGTTCTCCGGGGACAGCAGGAATCAGTCCTCACATATGGGTGACGTCAACACCGAAGGAGCCCTCGTGGAAGCATCCCCCCAGCTTTCAAAGAACGCCTTTGGGAGATGTCACTACGCATGCGCAGTCCCCTTCCCACCCAAGGGTGTCATCTTGCTCAGTCAGATGACATAGCTAAAAGCAAAAATAAAAGATGGTAAAGGAGCAACTCCAGGGGAGGAGAGAGGGTTGTGAGGACTGATTCCTACTGTTTCTGGGGAACACCTGTTACAGGTGAGCAACTACGCTTTCTCTGGGAACAAGCAGGAAGTCAGTCCTCACATATGGACTCCCAAGCTACAGGCTACCGAAAGCCCATAGCGAAAAATACGGTCTCCCTCAAGGGGAGCCACGAGCAGCAGCAATTGAATCATGTCTGCAGACTACAGTAGGACCCCTGTATCTGATGAAAACCAGCACTCCGGTAGCCTGAACGCAGAAGGGTCGGAGGGTAGAAGTTGCCTAAACTCCAAAAAGATTACAGAACACAGCCTGGCCGAAGGCACTGCCTCACTGGGACTGCCTTTCCAGGCAGTAATGGGCTGCGAAGGAATGGACTGAAGACCAGGCGGCGGCCTGGCAGATGTCCACCATTGGAACGGAGCACAAGTTTGCCACTGAGGCTGCCATGGCCCTGAAAGTGCACCATGACTCGGCCTTCCAGCGGGAGCCCCACCTCCTCATACGCGAGGGCGATACAGTCCGCTACCCAGGTGGACAGCGTACACTTGGTCACCGCATCAAAAAGTCTAATGGGGTTGTAGGAGATAAAAAGCTGAGCAGCTTTGCGTTGGCCCTGAGTGCGTTGAATATAGAAGGACAAAGCCCTCTTACAGTCCAGAGTGTTAAGGACCGTCTCATCCCTATTTGATTGAGGTCTCGGAAAGAAGGTGGGAAGTACCACTTCCTGGTTGAGATGGAAGGACAATATCACCTTCGGAAGAAATTTAGGGTGCTTGCGGAGCATCACACTGTTTTTGTAGAACCTGGTATAAGGCGTGTCCGCCACTAAGGCCTGAAGCTTGCTAACTCTGTAAGCGGAGGTGAGCGCAACCAGGAACGCCACCTGCCATGAGAGGTATTGTAGGTGGCATGTAGCCAGAGGCTCAAAGGGCGAGCGAGTGAGCTGCACCAATACTACATTAACGTCCCATTCGGTCAGCGGAGGGTGAACCAGGGGCTTTGATAAGAGCAGACCCCTAAGAAAGCGGGTCACCAGTGGTTGGACCGAGAGGGATTTGCCATCCATTGGGTGGTGGTGTGCTTCCAGGGCACTGAGGTGTACTCTGACGGAGTTAGATTTAAGCCCAGATTGTGAGAGATGGAGAAGGTACTGTAACACCAGGCAGGAGAACGGGTCAGTCCCATGCTCAGCACATCAAGCTAAGAACCTGCGCTACTTGAGAGCATAAGCTTTCCTAGTAGAAGCCTTACGAGAGGCCAGCAGGATCTCCTCTACCTCACCTGAGAGGTTGGAAGGAGCTAGAGTCACCCTTTCAGCAGCCACGTCGTCAGTGACAGGGACCCCAAGCTGGGGTACAGAAAACAGCCCCCTTCCTGAGACAGGAGTCCCGGAGAGATCCCCAACAGGATGGGGAGTCTCCACTGACAGTCGGAGGAGTAGCGGGAACCACGGTTGCCAGGGCCACCAAGGAGTTATCAGGATGAGTGAAGCTTTGTTGCAGAGGTCCTGAACAAGGTTTTGGCAATCAGCGGTATGGGAGGGAATGCATACATGAGGCCCACCAACCACGAGATGAGGAACGTGTTCGCCGCCACCCTGGAGGGGAACATAAGCAGGGCATCTGGAAGTTGTCCGAACTGATGAACAGATCCATCATGGATTTCCCCCAGATCTGTAAGAGCCGGTCAGCCACACTGGGGTCCAGCTGCCACTCATGTGGCTGGAGGACCCTGCTCAATCTGTCGACCAGTAAGTTGTTCTGGCCTGATAGGTATTCTGCCTGCAGGAGGATACCCTATTGGACTAGAAAGGAGCAGAGGAGCATCATCTCCTGGCAGACGGCACGAGACCCTGTGCCCCCCTGTTTGTTCTCATAGAACATCGCCATCTGGTTATCCGTCTGGACCACCACCAGCTGGTGATGCAGGCAGTGGCAAAATGCTCAAAGAGCCATGTATATTGTCCAGAGTTCCAAGACGTTGATCTGCTGGGTGCCCTCGTCCAGCGACCAGCAGATGCCCTGGGTGCGCAGTTCCTCACAGAGGGCTCCCCAGCTGAGCAGGGAGGTGTCCGTGATGAGAACCCTTAAGGGGCTTGGGACCTGAAAAGGCATCCCCATCTCGAGATATTTGGGGGTCTGCCACCAGGTCAGAGAGTCTGCCAACTGGCGAGTCATGGAGACTATGTCCCGGAAGCAGCCCGCGGCCTGAGTCCACTGGTCCCGGAGACACCATTGTGTGGCCCTCATGTGGAGGCAAGCGTCTGGGGTGACGTGGACCATGGAGGCCATGTGTCCGAGGAGGTGCAAGAGAAGCTGAGCAGGCACGGAGGGATGGTGCTGTATGTCCCGTGCCAGGGTCCTGAGGCAGTCGGCCTGGTCCCTGGGCAGGAAGGTTAGACTGGAGGGTGTCCAACCTTGCCCCGATGAACTCCAGACATTGTGTCAGAAGGAGATGAGACTTAGAGTAGTTTATTACAAAGCCCAAGTACTGTAGGTTCTGGATAGTGCACGCAGTTGCCTGCTGTACCTCTGAGGCCGTGCCTCCCTTTATGAGTCAGTTGTCCAGGTAGAGGAAGACAAAAACTCCCTGGAGGTGGAGGAAGGTGGCCATGATTTCCAGGCATTTTGTGAAGACCCTTGGGGTGGAGGCCAAGCCGAAAGGCAGCACCCTGTACTGATAGTGCCCGCCCTCCACCATGAACCACAAGTACTTCCTGTGGTTGGGGTAAATAAGGATGTGGGTATAGGCATCCTTCAAATTCAAGGAGCATAGTCAATCTCCATGATGGAGGTAAAAAGAATCGGACCAAGGACAGATCCCTGGGGCACACCACTGGTAACATACCTCTCCTCAAAGTGAGCTCCATTTACCTGTACTCTTTGTCGCCTCCCACCCAACCAATTTCTAACCCAAGCAGTAACTTGGGTCCATCCCTAGGGTGCTCAGTTTGTTTATCAGTCGCCTGTGAGGAACAGTGTCAAAGGCTTTATTGAAATCTAAATACACCACATCTAGGGCTCTCCCTCTGTCCAACTCCCTGGTCACCCAGTCAAAGAAATCAATCAGATTTGTCTGACAAGACCTGCCTCTGGTGAATCCATGCTGCCTCGGATCCTGTAATCCGCTGGACTCCAGAAACCTCACTATTTTCTCTTTCAGCAGCGTTTCCAATAATTTATTCACCACCGAAGTTAAACTAACCGGCCTGTAGTTTTCAACCACATCCTTACTTCTGCTTTTGTGTAAAGACAGCACATGAGCCTCTCTCCTGTCCTTTGGCACCACTCCCGACTCCAATGAGGCATTGAAAAGGTCAGTCAGTGGAGCTGCTAGAAGGTCCCCAAGTTCCCTCAGTATTCTAGGGTGTATCCCATCCGGTCCCATCACTTTGTCTACTTTACATTGAGCTAGTTTCTCACGAACACAGTCTTCTGAAAATTGTTCAAGATGTCCCTCACTTCTGTTCCTATTTGTGGGTGTTTTCTGAGGTCCTGCTCCTGGTTCTTCATCTGTGAACACAGAACAAAAATATTTGTTAAGCAATTCCGCTTTATCCTTATCAGCTTCTACGTATTCCTCCCCTGCACCCTTGAGTCTGACAATACCACTTTTGCCCTTCCTCTTCTCACTAATATATCTAAAAAATGTCTTATCCCCCCATTTTATTGCATTGGCTATTTCCTCCTCCTTTTGAATCTTTGCCTTCTTGACTACTTTGCTAGCTTCTCTAAGTTTTTCCAGATACAGATGCCTGTCTTCCTCTCTCTGTGATCTCTTGTATTTCACGAAGGCCTCCCTCTTTTTCTTCACTTTTCAGCTACTTCTTTCGAAAACCATAGCGGTCTCCTGTTCCTTTTACCTTTATTTACCATTTTAACAAAAAGGTTGGTAGCCCTTAAAATATCCCCTTTCAGTTTTGCCCACTGTTTTTCTACATCCCCCAGCTGTTCCCATCCCACTAACGACTCCCTGAGGTATTGGCCCATCTTCCCAAAGTTAGTCTTCCTAAAGTCTAAGATCCTCACCTTTGAATGGATTCTAACAGTGCTAGTCCCAATACTGAACCACACCATCTGGTGATCACTGGATGCAAAATGATCTCCCACTACAACATCAGAAACACTTTCACCATTGGTAAGCACCAAGTCCAGTATGGCCCCTTCACGTGTGGGATCTGTTATCAATTGCCTGAATAGTTCTCCCTGTAGAGAATCCAGGATCTCCTTACTTCTAGATGATACTGCAGCAGGAATGTGCCAATCAACATCTGGCATACTGAAATCTCCTATCAGTAGCACTTCCCCTTTCCTAGCAATGCTGCATATGTCTTCAATTAACTCTCTGTCCACCTCTTCCTCTTGTGAGGGAGGTCTGTATATCACACCAATGCAAATAGATTTCTCTTTCCCTCTTTCGAGTTTAACCCACAATGCCTCCTCTCTCCCTTTTAAGCTCTGTAATTCCAAAGCTTTAATAGTAGTTTTTACATATAGTGCCACTCCTCCTCCCCTTCTTCCTACCCTGTCCTTTCTGAATAAAGTATAGTCAGGTATAGTTACATCCCAATCATGGTTTTCTGTGAACCATGTTTCTGTATCTGCCACTAAATCCAAGTCAGCCATTCCCACCAAAGCTTCAACATCAGGGATCTTATTTCGTATGCTACGGGCATTTATACACACTGCTTTCCATATGTTGCCCCTGTTACCCATTTCCATAAAGGTATTTAATGTATCACCTACCTGGGGGCTTTCACCTACCTCGGGGCTTTCTTCACCCATCCCCAACGAATCTAGTTTAAAGCCCTCTTCAGTAGATTAGCCAGTCTACTACCGAAGATGCGTTGACCTTTCTTGGACAGATGGATGCCATCTCTGCTCTGCAACCCTTGGAACAACATCCCATGGTCTAGGAAACCAAAACGCTCTTGATGACACCATCCACGCAGCCATGCATTCATCTCCAGGATGCGAGCCTCTCTGCCTTGGCCTTTACCCTCAACAGGGAGGATTGAAGAGAACACCACCTGTGCACCTAACTGCTTCACCCTCTGTCCCAGAGTCATGAAGTCACTTTTGATACGTTCCGAGGTATACCTGGCAGTATCATTTGTTCCAACATGGATTAGAAACATTGGGTAATAGACAGTGGGCTTGATGAGTCTCGGCAAACTCTCTGTAACATCTTGGATTTTGGCACCAGGCAGACAGCATACCTCTCTGGACATCAAGTCTGGTCGGCAAATGGATGCCTCAGTACCCCTCAGAAGAGAGTCTACAACCACCACTACCCTTTGTTTCCTTCTGTTCACTGATTCTGCAACTTTGGGGTACTTGAGCTCTGGTTCTTCCCTTTCCAGGGATGCTTTCATCTCCTCCACTTCCAGGGCTGCATAATGGTTCTTCAATTCAAAGGCTGGAGAAGTTGGATTGGTGATTTTGCAGGCCCTGGTGACTTGTGTCCAACCATCGACATTCTGTTGGCACCCATCTTCTCCTCTGCTGGAGAGCTTGGTTGCTGCAAGAAGCATCTCATCAATGTACTTCTCACTGTCTTGAATGCTGCTCAGCCTCGCCACCTCCTCTCTGTGTTCCTCCACTTGTTTCCTCAGAGCTTCAGCATGCAGGCACCCTGCACATGGAACTGGTCCTTCAACTGGCATTAGGACCTCTGTCTGGACGGAGGCAGAAGCTGTAATGGGGGCAACAGCTTTAGCGATACGATTTTTCCCAGCCATTGTTCTGTTCGTGGAGTTTAGGTATTGTTGGATGATCTGTAGAGCCCCTGTTTAGGAAAGCCTCAACAGGGCAGGGCACTGGAGCCTTTTATGCAGGCCTCAGCTGCTCTCAGGTAATCAGGCCCACTAACTCCTGATTAGGTGTTAGCAGTTCCCAAAGCTGAGGTTACCAGAGTTCAGCAACCTACTGTGCTCAAGGAAAGTTCCACTAAAGGGGGAGAGGTCTGAGTCAGATGGAGGTGGTAACCTTCCTTGACCACTCGAAAAGCCCAGGAATTGGTGATGATGGTCAGCCACCTTTGGGCATAGTGGGTCAGACGTCCCTCTGTGGGCTGAAGACCTCCTTGGGGTAGAGAGGCTATGACTAAGGAGACAAAAACTCCTCCCTGGTGGGTCGGGGTTGGTGTCTTGGGTTTTGAAGCTTTCTGCTTACGAGGGCCATGCCATATCCCTTGGCCTGCTGACCCTGTTGGGGAGAGGGGGAAGCCTGGAAAGGTGGGTAGTTTCTGTAAGCAGGCTCTTTCCTGGGGTAGAAGGGCTTTTTACCTGAGCCCTTCCCTCGGGGAGGGGCAGCGGTCTTTTTAGAGAGCCTGGTCCTCGTCATGAACTCTGTCTCCAGCTTGGCAGCTTTGTCGGTCATGGGTTTGCCAAAGAGGTTCTCTCCCTGGCATGGGACATCAACCAATTTGTTCTGAACCCATTGCTCGAGGTCGGATGCCAAGCCTGGGGTCAGGCACCGATGCCCACCACCACTACTCAAGCCGCCGACTCGAATCCATCATAGGCTGTCCGAGACATAAACTTGGAGCACTCATGGATGGCCTTGGCCAAGTTCTTGAACTGCTGCAGGGGTTCCTCGGATAAACCAGCTGAGAACCTGGTGAGTTGCTTCGCCAGGTCTCTCAGGTACATGCCCATGTACAGCTGGTAAGCTTGGATGTGGCCGATGAGCATCGAGCCCTGGTAACACTTTCTGCCGAGGGCGTCCAAAGTACGTGCCTCCCTGCCGGGGGGCACTGAGGAGTGCGTCTTCTCACTTTTCAGTCAACGCATGGCCGACTCCACCACCATGGAGTTGTGCAGCAGCTGTCACTTCTGGAAGCCCAGGCTCCGGCAGACTCGATACATCATGTTGAGCTGCTTGCTCACCACCGGCACCGATGCCAATGTTTCCCACATACAGAGCATCAGCCATTCCAGGAAGGGAGGTATGGGCACCATGAGTGATTCCCTCGGAGGGGCCTCGTACTGGAGGATTTCTAACTCATCCACCTGAGGGTCTTCCTCCAATTCCATTGGGAACGTCAGGGCCTTAGGGCTCTGAAGCGGGAGAGTCCAAGGGGACATTGCGGTGGCGACGGGTATCGGGCAATTCCTCATCCTCCATCTCCCACTCGGAGTAGTCCATAGAGGACTCGAAGGAAGGGTGGTCTGCAGGCCCCCAGCCTTCCGAGGCCCCACAGCCAGCGCCAAACACACTGGCTGGGGATGATCTCAGTCCCATCGAGTGGGAACTGGATCGAGACCTCAGCCGAGGATTGACTCGAGGCTGAAGGACCTTGAGGATTGGCTCAGCCTCCAGGGACGTCTTAGACGTCGAGGACTCAGTGGTCAGGGCAGATGATTTGGTCGTACTGGACAACAGCACCCGCTGCTGGTCCATGAAGGCAGACAAACTGCATTCCACGGCCGCCATTCTGGACTCCAGGCCAGAAGGCTCCGCAGCCATCGGTGTGGGCACCGAGGGACTCTGGCCCAATGACGGTTCCACCGAAGGGGAATCCTTGACAAGGATGGTGTCTGGCGACCGAGGCTGATCAGATTCCTTTCGGGGGACCTTTGCCAGCTGCTCCCTCTCCGATCCCTCGGACGAGCATCTTGGACTGCAGGACGTGGCCCGCAGCACACCCGGCCTGTCGGATCCATCCAGGAATGCCGTCTTCGAGGTTTTCTTATTCTTCCTGGGTTCCCTCGAGGGAGACCCCCTCTCTGAAGAACCATGGCGGGGCTCAGGCTCGGAGAGGCCTGCCCGAGATGTCAAGGCTTCAGATGAGGCCCTGGCCTTCAGAGGTACCAGGGACTTGGGGAAAAACTTATCGTGCTGCTGCTGGCAGCTCTTGAGGGCCTTGCTGGACATATTTTTGCAGAGACCGCATGCTACAGGGTCATGGTCAGGCCCGAGACAGTGAAGGCAGCAGTCGTATGTGTCGGTCAAAGACATAATTTTTGAGCACCAATCACACTTCTTGAAGCCACTGGTAGCCATGGGGGAAAAAGTACCCCCACGAGGTCGAAGACCCACCGGGCTTCCAGTTGGAGAAAAAGGCACGAAGACGCCAAAAAGAAAAACTACAAAAAGAAATCCAACTCGATGCCAAGACAGCGATGTCGGGTGGCGGGAAGAGTGCTGGTGCAATACCGGAGGCGAGTAGGCAGAAAAATCAACTTTTTCCGGGACAAGCCAGACGGACGTCTGAAGGGCTCCGCGGAAAGAAAAGATACTGAGCAAGATGGCACCCTTGGGCAGGAAGGAGACCATGCATGCATGGTGGCATCTCCCAAAGGCTTTCTTTGAAAGCTGGGGGGATGCTTCCGCAAGGGCTCCATCGGTGCCGACGTCACCCATATGTGAGGACTGACTTTTTGCTTGTTCCTGGAGAAGCACCACTATCTTCACTATAGCAAACCACTCAAGCCAAGAAATATTAAAATTCTGCCACCTCTCCAAGTCCCCAGCTAATTTCTCCAAGAGTCCCCCAAAGTTGGCCTGGTAAAGGCCCCTTGGGTCTGCTGTGAGCTGAACCCTCAGATATTGCATACCCTCCTTGGAGCATTTATAGGGAAACGTCTCTCAAAATCTCCCCTCTAGCTTTGGGGATACCCTAAGTGGGAACATCTCTGATTTTTGCATATTGATCTTTAATCCAGCTAATCCTCCATATTCCTGCAAATTCCCAAACAATCAATGTAAGTGAAACCAGCGGCCTTCCCACCCCAAATATAAGACCATCTGCAAAAAACATAACTGGGAACTCCTCCCTCTCCACCCTAATCACTCGGATATTGGCAGTCATCTGAATATGAGCTGCTAATGGTTCTATGGACAAGGCAAATAATAGGGTAGATAAAAGGCACCCCTGCCATGTCCCCCTCCCTAACGGAAAAAGAATCAGAATATATCTCGTTTACCTTTATATAAACCCTTGGCTCCAAACACATTGCCTGAAACCACCTGATAAAGGTCTCTTAAAGGCCCATTTTCTCCAATGTTCAAAATGTAAAACTCCACTAATCCAATCAAAGGCCTTATCACCATCTATGGCCAAGAGCAAAGACTCCCTTTGCCTGGCCATCCATATCAAGTTTAATATTTTCTGAACATTATCCCTCGCCTACCTGCCAAGCATGAAGCCAGCCTGGTTAGCATAGATCAGGGTCATAATCACCCTACTGAGGTGCTACGCCAAAACTCTCTCTATCCTTATCCAGCAGTTCCGCTGCCACAGTTGTCAGTTTACATAGCAGCATAGCATCTAAATAGCTATCCATACCACCTAATCGACTGTACTCTCCTCTATATAGAGCTCCATATAAGACTGTTAGAATCTTCCAATTCCCCCTTTCAGTAATAGTTCCCCCTGCTTCCCCTTAATAAGTCCCACATGCCCCTGTTCACACTTCAGATACAACTTAATTGCTAGTATATGTCCTGCCTTATTTCCATGCTCATAGCAGGCCTGCTGCACCTGCGTCAGGTCCTACTCAACTATATCTATAAGCTCCACCCTGAATCTCCCCCTCAATTCTTTCAGGACACTGGCTCTGCTGGCTTTTTTTTATCTGCCTGTTCAAGCCACCTAATCTCTATCCTCAGCTCCTACAATTTCCTCTCCCTTTCCCATTTCTTTTGGGCCCCACACCTTAACAAACCAAATCTTAACTATTGTCTTTAAAGGCATCCCACACTCCCCGCCTTGGAAACCTCCCCATTCCTGTTGATTTCAAAGTATTCTCTAATACAGCCCTCCACATCCTGAACCACATTAGCATCTCTCAGAAGACTGTCATTCAAGTATCAAAATCTATGGCTGATCTCCTCCTCCTTCTGCAATACCATGCACACTAGAGTGCATGATACAACCAGGTCAAGCAATCAATCTCTGCACCTACCACACACAAGAGAGCTGACTTAGGTGACAAAAAATAGTCAATTTATGAGTAGGAATTATGAGGGTTTATGAAAAAGGTATAGTTCCACCCTTGGGGATGCCAAAAATTCTGTAAATCCCATGCCTTCATAAAGTCATTTGCTTTTCTCGTATCACTCGCTCTCTCCTCCATCCCTCCTATACTGTCTATACTCAGGTCCAAGGTTATATTGAAATCCCCCTCCATAAGAAATATTCTACTGCCCGGTTCTGGCATCTTGGACCAACCTCCACAAAGAAATCAGTTTGAGCTCCAGTAGGTGTGTACACATTGATCAAGTTAAATTCTTCCTGGGACATTTGTGCTTGAATCATTAGATACCTCTCCTCCGTGTCCTGCATCACTCTCTCTAGCTGTGTCCCCAGAATCCTCACAAATAGGATACCTACCCCACCAAACTTTTTACCCCTAGAGATCGATGCAGAGATCATCTGGCATACCCTCTGCTCCCCATTAACCCTTTGACGCCTTTCCTAAAGTTAATCTCTTGTACCATCCCAATATCAATTTCAGCCCTAGCTAGCTCCTTGAGCAGCATCTTATGCTTCTAGAGTAAAATCAAACCTTTAACAATAAAGGACATAAATTTCAACTCAGTCCTATCCAACCTTCCACCTAAGAACTCTCTCTCTCATTCCCTTAGAATCTTTACCTCCCCAGAACCCTCCCCCTCTCCCCTCCCCAAATAAAAATCCTGCTCATATGGCCGTGAAGGAAGCGCTCACAAGGCAGGCCACCAAATTATCAACCTCATCACTCAACCTCCCTCCTTTTTCACACCCTCATTCACTCCCAACACTCATTCCTTTCTGCATGGTCAGACTATACATCTCCCCCAACACTCCCCCTCCCCCTATTTCATGATATGATAGACCATGCAGTGCCATCCCCCTACCAAACAGCAGAAAAAGATGAAGGAAAAGTCACCTCGCCTCCTCAGGTCCAGTTCAGACCGTGTGCCTGTCCGCTGTTCCCATCACCGCATTCTCTCCTACCACCATCGCATGGCCAAGTGACGATCTCTTCAAATGCTTTCCTCCTCCTGCAACATATTTCCAGCGCAGTCCCTCTGTGTTCTCTTTAGGTTGAGACTGAAATTTCTTAGCAGATTCCAGCAGATCACTTGCTCCCGCCTCCGAGGTCAGCCATGCTTCCTTCACTGTAGTAACATGCCTCAAGTCTCCTTTGAACGAAAACTGCAGCGCACATGGATATTGCCACTAGTATGGGATGTACTCTGACCGCAAGTACTGGATGACCCCTCTAAGGTCCCACCACCTCTGCAAAGTGGTGGCTGCCAGGTCCTGGAAGATCTCCAGTTGGTTCCCTGCCAATCAAAGCACTCTTTTTACTTTTCCGCTTAAATCACCAGTTCTTTAATTTTAAAATCATGCAAACAGGTCACTATATTCCAGAGCTCGTTGGTTCAGTGCAGCCCCACGCTCCAGTGATTCCGCTCAATTTTGATGCTTCCAGGCTCTCTTTTGGTCATGTCATCCCTGCTTAGTAGGATGCTGCAGATGGCCTGCACTGCTTCCGCTGAATTAACGTAAGCCATATTGGACCTAGTCCTTAGTGGAACACCAGATCTGGTGCAAGAGATAAGGGTGTTGGGCTACTTGGCAATAGTGATCATAGCATGATCTTGTTTGATTTAATTAATAGAGGAGGGATGGTAAGGAAATCCACAGTACTACCTTTTAACTTTTGAAAGGGAGACTATGATAAAATGAGGAAAATAGTTAAGAAAAAACTAAAAGGAGCAGTTACAAAGGTTTTTTTTTTTATTTTTTTATTGAGGTCTTTTAGTCATATACAATAACCAAATAAGTACAGGACATAGTGCTGATATTTAACAGAAGTAAAAAGGACAAAGATCAATACAAAAATGACCAAAAGGTAATTCAAAAAGCATCAGACTTACAGTCCACATCACAGGAGCTAACCACTAACTAAATAACAGAAACCACTAATATAGAAACCAAGCCAATTGACCACTACTAGGAGGAAACAACAATGCTACGAGATCCAATTGAACCCTGCCTGTCGAGCAAAAATCTTTCCAAATGCGATACCTCAAGGAAAACAAATGAAGCACCCTCATATGTAATCAGGCACTTGCAGGGAAATCTTAGGAAAAAAGTAGCACCCAGATCAACGACACACGGCTTTAAAGATAGAAACTGCCTGCGTCGCAACTGGGTGCTACGTGACACATCTGGAAAGATATTTATTTTCTGACCACAAAATAAAGCTGACTTCACCTTAAAAAATGGTTAAACAACGTATTTTAAAGGCATTTTTTAAGTTGCAAAGATTAAAGACTTACATCAAGCTTGGGTGTTGTTTAAAAAAACTATCTTGGAAGCCCAGACCAGCTGTATTCCATGCTTTAAGAAAAGTGGAAGGAAGTCCAAAAAAACTGCCAGCATTGTTTAAAGGTGAAGTCAGAGAGGCTGTTGTTGCCAAGAAAGCATCTTTCAGGAAATGGAAAAAAGAGCCAAATGACAAAAACTGGAAACAGCACAAGCACTGGCAAGTTAAATGCAAGACATTGATAAGGCAGGCAAGGGGAGAATTTGAGAAGAAGCTTGCTGCGGAAGCAAAATTGCTGAACATGTAGATAGTCATGGCTTAATGGGAGACAGCCAACATGGCTTTAGACAAGGAAGATCTTGTCTTACTAATCTGTTATGTTTTTTTTGAAGGTGTGAATAAACAGGTAGACATGGGTGAGCCGGTTGATATAGTGTATTTGGAATTTCAGAAAGCCTTTGACAAAGTCCCTCATCAGAGACTTTTGGCAAAACTAAAGAGTCATGGGATAGGAGGCAGTGTACTATTGTGGATCAGGAACTGTGGGGAGCGTTTTCATCTGCTGTCCGGTTCCATTGGAGGAGAGGAGGCTGGTTTTGTGGCTGGCGGCTGAGCGGGCAGCCTGCTGACGTCATCTCCAGGCCCTGGTTTAAAGCTCCTGCCTTGCTGCTCTCTTCGGGAGCGTTTTCATCTGCTGTCCGGTTCCATTGGAGGAGAGGAGGCTGGTTTCGTGGCTGGCGGCTGAGCGGGCAGCCTGCTGACATCATCTCCAGGCCCTGGTTTAAAGCTCCTGCCTTGCTGCTCTCTTCGGGAACGTTTTCATCTGCTGTCCGGTTCCATTGGAGGAGAGGAGGCTGGTTTCGTGGCTGGCAGCTGAGCGGGCAGCCTGCTGACATCATCTCCAGGCCCTGGTTTAAAGCTCCTGCCTTGCTGCTCTCTTCGGAGCGTTTTCATCTGCTGTCCGGTTCCATTGGAGGAGAGGAGGCTGGTTTCGTGGCTGGCGGCTGAGCGGGCAGCCTGCTGACGTCATCTCCAGGCCCCGCTATAATTAGATTCCATACGGCGCTCAGCCGTCAGCGCGTCTTCTAAGGGGCGCGTTTTCAAAGGGGGTTTCTTGCCCCTTGTCAGCCCCTTTGGAGCCGCTTTGGAGCTGTGTGGTGTGAGTTAGTGAGTTATGCCTGGAGGCAAGCGTAAGAAGAAAACCCTGCTGATGAATCTCAAGCCGGGGTGATTGAGAAACATCTAGTCTCTACGCCGCGAACCGCCATTCCAGGTACTGTGCCTCTTGATCCTGTAACTGATGGTGCGAGTTTGAGCTCTTTTGAGCGAACACCCCCGCTTCCCCCGGGTTTTCTTGAATTGTCTGGGGAAGTGTCTCCTGTGGTTTCCTCGAACATGGTCCTTAAAGAAGTTTCATGGAGTCATCCCATCCCTTTAGCAGCTAAACCACCTGCTTCCACCGTTTCTCTTTCGGATGTTTGGGCTGTAGTCTCGCGTACAGAACAAATGCTTGTAGAGACTGTTCCTAAGTTATGTCAATTTACAAGGGAATCCGTTCAAAAGTTTCAGTCTCTAGATTCCCAGATTGGGGCTTGTAGCTCTGCGCTGGTGAAACTTGAGCCTCAAGTTAAAAAGTTTGCGGATTTTACAGCAACTCATGCTAAAGAAAGTTCTCTTTTGCATCAGAAGCTGGAAAATCTAGAAAACTTAGGTCGTGGATCAGGAACTGTTAAAAGATAGCAAGCAGAAGGTAGGGCTAAATGGCCAATTTTCCCAATGGAGAAAGGTGAATAGTGATGTACCCCAGGGATCTGTGCTGGGTCCTCTGCTTTTTGACATATTCATAAATGACCTGGAAAAGGGAATAACAAGTGAGGTTATCACATTTGCAGATGACACAAAACTATTTAAAGTTGTAAAAACCCAAGAGGATTGTGGAAATTTGCAAGAGGATCTTGATAAATTGGAAGACTAGGCATCAAAATGGCAGATGAAATTTAATGTGGACAAGTGCAAAGTTATGCACCTAGGGAAGAACAACCCAAACTATGGTTACACGATGCAAGGTTCCACATTAGGAACTACCACCCAGGATAAAGATTTAGGCATCGTTGTGGATAACATGTTAAAACCCTCTGCTGAGTGTGCAGCGGAGGCCAAGAGAGCAAATAGAATGCTAGGTATCATAAGGAAAGGAATGGAAGATAAAACAAAAGATATTATAATGCCTCTGTATCGTTCCATGTTGCGACCGCACCTTGAATATTGTGTGCAATTCTAGTCGCCGTATCTCAAAAAGGATATAGCGTTATTAGAAAAGGTTCAGAGAAGAGCCATCAAAATGGTAAAGGGGATGGAAGGATACCCCTATGAAGAAAGGCTAAAAAAGTTAGGGTTCTTTAACATGGAAAAGAGAGGGCTGAGGGGAGATATGATAGAAGTCTATAAATTAATGAACGGGTAAACGTAGATCGATTGTTTACATTATCAGAATATAGGAACACTAGGGGACATGCAATGAAGCTACAGGGTAAATTATTTAAGACTAATAAGATAAAATATTTTTTCACTCAACGTGTAATCAAACTCTGGAATTTGTTATCGGAGGATAAAGCTGTTAGTGTAGCTGGGTTTAAAAAAGGTTTGGACAAGTTCCTGGAGGAAAGGTCCATAAAGCATTATTAAAAAGGGACCCAGGATATCAATGCTTGACCCAATACAAGCATTGTGGAACCTGTGTCTTTTGGGGAAACTGCTAGGTACGTATGACCTAGATTGGCCACTGTTGGAAACAGGATACTGGACTTGATGGACCTTGGTCTGACCCAGTATGGCATATCTTATGTTCGTCTCAGAGAGACTGGGAATCTTCATATTGCTCTTGCTTGACCTGTTCTCCAGGTCCTCTATCTTATCAAGGCAATCTCTATGTGATTCATAAAGCTGTTACACCTGCTGCTTTAAATCTTGTAGACTTTCAGCCCATTCATCCAGGTCAGCCAGTTTCTTTCTCATATCACCGACTACCGACTTCCTGCTGCAAAGTGGCTACAGCCCCCAGGAGCATATTTTTACTGCAGCGAGTTCTTTTTCAAAGTCATGTTTGAGGTCGAGGAACCAGCTCCACAGTTCAGGCTCTACTCAACCCACGTTAGATCCACTTTCTTTGCTCTCCGAGTCTGGGTTTCCTGCTGCCATTTTAACACTGCGCTGCACTTGGGGTACAGGATCCAGGCCGCTCAACATCAGATCATTCACAAATTTAAATTTATCTAATTTCTTGTGGGCAGATATCTTTCCTCTGCCCAGATTCAGGTACCGCAGCTTCAAATGAGAGGGGGTGAGTAGTGATTACAGCTAAAATAGTGCCGGCTCAACACAAAGCTCACCACCTAATTGGCCATTCACCCCATTACATCACTTCCTCTCCAGGTTCAAATTTAGATTGAAAGTCTTTTGGGGATAGGGAAATAGAGTAGTTGCTCACCTGTAACAGGTGTTCTCCAGGAGCAGCAGGAATCAGTCCTCACATATGGGTGACGTCGGCGCCGACAGAGCCCCCGTGCGGAGCATTTCCCCAGCTTTCAAAGAAAGCCTTTGGGAATGCAGCGTGCATGCGTGGTCCCCTTCCCGCCCAAGGGTGCCATCTTGCTCAGTCTGATGACATAGCTAAAAGACAGCAAAAAATCAAAATGAAGTATATGACTGCAATTCCAGTGGAGGTGGGAGGGTCGTGAGGACTGATTCCTGCTGCTCCTGGAGAGCACCTGTTACAGGTGAGTAACTACTCTTTCTCCAGGACCAAGCAGGAAGTCAGTCCTCACATATGGGACTCCCCAGCTCTAGGCTATCGGGAACCCTAAGCTGAAAAAATGGCTCCCTCTCAAGAGCCCCAGCATCCGTGATAAGAATATCCACTGAGAACACCATCCGTACGGTAGCCCAACACAAGGGCCGGAGGGTAGGAGTTGCCTAAACCTCAAAGAGATTACGGAGTACCGCCTGTCCGAAAGCACTGTCCCTTCGGGACTCTCTCTCGAGGGCTGCAAAAGTCTGGCTTGAAGGCCAAGTAGCGGCCCGGCAGATGTCTGCCAACGGAACAGAGCGGAGATGAGCTACTGATGCGGCTTTCGCCCTGACACGGTGGGCCGTGACTCGACCCTGCAGGGGGAGCTCAGCTGCCTTGTACGCCCAGGTGATACAATCTGTTACCCAAGTGGACAACGTACGCTTAGAGACAGGTAACCCCAGTTTATTAGGGTCAAAGGAGACGAAGAGCTGAGTAGCCCTTCGATGCCCCCACGTATGTTCTATGTAAAAAGACAACGCCCTCTTACAGTCCAGGGTATGCAAGACTGTTTCAGCCCGGCTGGTATGCGGCCTGGGAAAGAAGGTCGGAAGAACCACCTCCTGGTTGAGGTGGAAAGAGGAGACGACTTTTGGAAGGAACTTCGGGTGGGTCCGTAGGACTACCCTGTTCCTATAGAACCGAGTGTACGGTCTATCAGAAACCAGAGCTTGTAGTTCACTCACACGTCTGGCCGAGGTAAGAGCTACCAGGAAGAGCGCTTTCCAAGAAAGGAAGCGCAAATGGCAAGTAGCCATCGGCTGAAACAGTGGGCGAGTAAGTTGCTGCAAGACCACGTTCAAATCCCACTCAGTCGCCGGTGGATGAACCGGAGGTTTGAGAAGAAGCAGACCTCTGAGGAAGCGGGACACCAAGGGGTGAACCGACAGACTGTCCCCTCCACCGGTGAGTGGTGTGCTGAAAGAGCACTGAGGTGGACCCCAACAGAGTTAGACTTAAGGCCTAGGTCTGACAGGTGAAGTAGATACTGCAGTACTACTGGCACAAGGCAGAAGAAAGGATCTTCATTGCGCTGAGCACACCATATTGTGAACCAATGCCACTTGAGTGCATAGGACTTTCTGGTGGACTGCCTCCTAGAGGCCAAAACCACCTCTTCAACCTCCTTAGGTAGAAGCAAGGGAGCCAACAGTATCCTTTCAGCAGCCAGGCCATCAAATTGAGGGACCTGAGATTGGGGTGCAGAAGGGAACCTTGATCTTGAGACAGGAGATTGTGTTGCAACCCCAGAGGGAAAGAAGTTTCCACCGCCAACTGTAGAAGAAGTGGGAACCACGGTTGCCTCGGCCATCTGGGGGCTACCAGAATCACCGAGGCCTTGTCCCGGAGAATCTTGAACAGAGTTCGGGCCACCAGGGACGTGGGAGGAAACACATACTGGAGGCCCGTAGACCAAGAGATCATAAAAGCATCTGCTGCCACTCTCAGAGGATGCGGCTGTCTGGAGCGAAACCTGGGCAACTGCCGGTTCAGTGGACTTGCAAAGAGATCGATGGATGGAAGTCCCCATCGTAGAAAGATCTGCTGGACCACCAATGGATTCAACTGCCATTCGTGGGACTGGAGAATCCCGCTTAGCTTGTCTGCTAGGAAGTTCTCCTGACCAGGTAGATAAACTGCTTTGAGAAACATGCCTTGTTTGACTGCAAAGGAGCAAAGGGCCTGTGCCTCCTGACAGAGGAGCCTGGACCCTGTGCCCCACTGCTTGTTCACATAGAACATTGCTACCTGATTGTCTGTCTGAACTAAGACAGACTTGTGAGAGAGGGCATGAGAAAAAGTCTGTAGAGCCAAGCGGATTGCTCGCAGCTCCAAAAGATTGATCTGCTGTGTGGCCTCCTGAGGAGACCAGAGGCCTTGAGTGCACGTGCCCTGGCAATGTGCACCCCAGCCCTTTAAGGAAGCATCGGTCATCAGCACCCTTGTTTGTGCTGGAGCCTGAAAAGGTTTGGGAGATGTAGCCACCACTGCAAGGAGTCCAAAAGTGGTTTGGACACCTTTACTCTGTCTCGGAGGCTGCCTGTGGCCTGCGCCCACTGAGCTCTGAGGCACCACTGAGCAGCCCGCATGTGTAGACGGGCATTCGGAGTCACATGTACTGTGGATGCCATGTGGCCCAGGAGCCGCAGGAAGTGCCTGGCAGAAACCTGAGAATTGCTTTGGAACTGGTTGGCCAAGTCCATCAGTCTGTGGGCCCTGTCCTCGGGCAAGTAAGCTCTTGCCTGCAGGGTGTCTAATTTTGCCCCTATAAACTCTAGGTTCTGTGAGGGGAGCAAAGTGGACTTTGCGTAGTTTTTGACAAAGCCCAGATGCTGAAGAAGAGAGACAGTGCAAAGACTGGCTTGACTGGCCTCCTGGAAAGACTGGCCCCTGATGAGCCAGTCGTCCAGGTATGGGAAGACAAAAATTCCCTGATTCCTGAGATAGGCCGCCACCACTGCCAGGCATTTGGTGAAAACCCTGGGGGCGGAAGTTAGGCCAAAGAGAAGTACTCTGTACTGGAAGTGGTTTCCTCCCACCACAAATCTGAGATATTGCCTGTGGTCTGGATGGATGAGGATGTGAGTATAAGCATCCTTTAGATCTAAGGAGCATAGCCAATCTCCCTGCTGGAGGTAGGGCAGCAGTATTTCAAGGGTAAGCATCTTGAACTTTTCCCTCTCCAGAAACTTGTTTAAGTTTCGCAAGTCTAAGATAGGCCGGAGGCCTCCTGTCCTTTTTGGTACCAGGAAGTACCTGGAGTAGAAGCCTTGCCCTTCCAGGTGGTGAGGCACCGGTTCCACCGCCTGTTCCTTTAGAAGACTTGCCAACTCCTGAAGGAGGAGGTTTCTGTGCAGAGGGAAAGTAGGAGGGGGGTAGCTGATGGAAGTGGAGCATGTAGCCCTTTTGGACTATGTTGAGTACCCAGGTATCCCCTGTGATGGCTGGCCACCTATAGGCGTACAGGGTCAGCTGACCTCCTGTACTGAGTGGAGCCAGCTGTGGAGAAGAGGCTATGCTGTGGGAGTCAAAACCCCGCTCCCTGCTGTGCAGGAGCTGGAGCTGGCGGCTTGGGGGTCTTCTGCCTACGGGACCCATGCCCCTGCCCTTGGCCTGCTGGCCCTGTTGGGGAGCTGGAGAGGCCTGATACTAAGGGTAGGATTTGTAGGCAGCCCCCTTCCTCGGGAAAAAGGGCTTCTTTCCCGAGTCCTTCTTTTTCTGAGAAGGGGCAGAAGTCTTCCTGGACAGCCTTGTCCTGGTGAGAGTCTCAGTCTCGATTTCCGCAGCCTTTTCAGTCATGGGCTTACCGAAAAGGTTTTCACCTTGGCAGGGGACATCGACCAACTTGTCCTGCACCCATGACTCCAGGTCTGATGACTGTAGCCAGGCCTGACGGCGTGCACCGATGCCGGCCGCGGCTACCCGGGCCGAAGCCTCGAAGCCATCATAGGCTGCTCGAGAGATAAACTTCGAGCACTCTTGAATCCCTGTTGACAAAGCCTTGAACCACTGCAAAGGTTCCTCGGAGAGGCCAGCTGAGAACCCGGCAATCTCCTTTGCCATGTCTCGTAGATACATGCCCACGTACAGCTGGTAGGTTTGGACACGGCAAGATAGCACAGAGCCCTGGAAGCACTTTCTACCAAGGGCATCCAGGTTCCGGGCCTCCCGGCCGGGGGGCACCAAGGAGTGCATCTTCTGACTCTTCAGGCGGTGCATGGCCGATTCCACAACCATGGAGTTGTGCGGTAGCTGCACCTTCTGGAACCCAGGGCTCTTACGGACCCGATAAATGGAATCGACTCGTTTGCTAAGAACCAGCGTTGAGGCCGGTGCCTCCCACATACGGAAGAGCAGCTGTTCCAGCATCGGAGGAACTGGTACAGTAAAGGCTTCCTTCGGAGGAAAGTCATACTGAAGGGCATCGAGCTCCTCGGCTTGAGGCTCCTCCTCAGCGTCCGCAGGGAAGACCAAGGCTTTGGCCATGTCCCTCACGAAGTCTGAGAACCGGGTATCCTCTGGGGGGGACTGTCTCTGAGGCTCGGACTCCGGTGAGTCCGAAGGGACGCACCGGGTCCAGAAGATGTCCGGGGACTCCTCGTCCTCTGTCTCCCACGCTGACTCCTCCGAGGAGGAATCGAGCGGCTCCGGCCATGTGGGCCTCGGTGCCACCCGTCCCGACACCGAGGGCATTGGCATCGACAACCTCGGCCCCACACAGGAGGTCGAGGGGGACGGGGACCGTGACCGAGGATCGACTCGAGACTTCATTGACTCGAGGACCAGCTCGGTCTCCGAGGTCGACTTGGACGTCGATGTACCGGTGGTCGGGGCAGATGCACCGGTCAGACCGGCGATCAGCAACCGCTGCTGTTCCATGAAGGCAGCCAAGCTGCTCTCCAAGGCCGTCCAACTGAGTCCAAGCTCAGGAGTCTCATCAGCCCCCGACTCGGGCCCCGACAGCATCGGGCCCGACGTCGGCTCCCCCGGAGGAGAGTCCACGAGGACAACTGCACTTACGTGACCCGGGGACTCCAGCTCCACACGAGGTAACTTAGACGGCCTCTCCGACTCCGAGAGCCCGGGGCGGCGATCAGGGCCACGGAACTTGGCCCTCGAGGAACCAGGAGCCTCCACCGACGCCGCCCTCGCGAGCTTCTTCTTCCTTCTGTGCGCCCGGTTGGGAGACTCCCTTTCAGAGGAACCCTGATGGCGCTCGGGGTCAGACTCTCGAGATGTCAAGGCCTCTGACGAAGTCTGGGCCCGGCCGGACGCGGACTCAGAGAAAATTCTCTCACGTTGATGCTGACAGCTCTGAAGTGCCTTCGACAACATTTTGCCGCACGGGCCACAGGCCCGCGGGTCATGGTCGGGCCCGAGGCATCAAGGCAGCAGTCATGTGTGTCGGTGACAGACATCAGTTTCTTGCACCGATCACACTTTTTGAACCCGCTGGCAGCCATCGGGGGAAAAAGGGCCCCTGCAAGGTCAAAAGACCGGGCTGCCAGTGAAAACACAAAAAGAGCGCGAACGCTAGTCACGAAGGACAAAAATCGAAAATCAAAATTCCGGACTCAATACTGGTGTACCGAGCCCAGGCGGGAAGGGGAACCGGCGTCGAACCGGATAAGACAAAGCAAAAATCGCAGAAAAAAATTAACTTTTCCCGGGTGACACGGACTCACGTCCGTCGAGCTCTGTGGAAAAAGAAAAGACTGAGCAAGATGGCACCCTTGAGCGGGAAGGGGACCGCGCATGCGCGCTGCATTCCCAAAGGCTTTCTTTGAAAACTGGGGAAATGCTCCGCACAGGGGCTCCTTTGGCACCGACGTCACCCATATGTGAGGACTGACTTCCTGCTTTGTCCTGGAGAAAGCTACTGTACCTGAATGTAACTCACTTTGAACTATTAATGAAAAGGCATGAGCTAAATAAAAAAGAAAAACATTTCTTCTCACCTCATCTCTTAATTCTGGCTCTCCCCCTCCCTTCATTCACTCTCTTTCCTTCTCCCCAGCTCCCTTCTCTTCAATCACCCTTTCACTGCAGCTTGACTATAGGAGGACAACAGCGGCAGTGCAGTGAAGCACTTTGAGCCATGTCCTCCTCTTCTTCTGTCCAGGGACAGTGTTATGCCTTGAACAGTGTAGGATACTGTGGTACTAAGCAGATCAAAGTGCAATACTCAGGGTCTGACAACAGAAGGGAAGGACGCTGCCTGAGGTGCTGCAGTGCTGTTATCCTTTGAACAAGGTTGGATTATATTAAATGAGCATAGGGGCATGATGCTCTGGCCTCTGTCTACTATAGCAATGCCATTAGAAATGGCAAATTTCATGGGTAGGGCCAGAATTTGCAGTTCTTCCAACAGTCATGGGAGATGAGGGGCTCCAATTATGAAATATATAATATGGTCAAAACAGTAGGATTAGACTTCCACCTTGGAAAGATGTCAGTCTTTTGCCAAATGTACCTTAGTAGAAAATACAATATAATCCTTTAATGACATTAATAAAATTTAGTATATTAGGGTTAGAACATGCAAGGAGAAACCTGGAACCAAGTTACTTACTTGTAGCAGGTGTTCTCCATGAAGAGCAGAATACAAGCCTTCATAACATGGGTGATGTCACCGATGGCGTCCTGTACAGGAATGCTATTCCAGTTTATATTATTCTGGAAGTTTCTGAACAGTCTCACAGTGCATGTATACTACTTCCCTCCAGCCGCTGTCGCAAGAGACCTCCTCAGTCTAATATTATAACTCAGAGTAGAATGCAATTCCTTGGAGGGGAGGGGTATGTAAGGACTTGTATCCCATCATACATGGAGATAGGTAACATGGTTTTCTCTGAGGAGAAGCAGGATAGCATGTCCTCACAACTGGGGACTCCCTAGCTACAGGCTGTTTTCAACAGAAAAAAATAGAAAAACAATCAGCCTGAAAGATACAGCGACAGGCAGACACCAACATCTTTCTGATGGCAGCCAGCATTCTTCATGAAAAAAAAAGAAAAATATATATCTTGTACATATATATATTTTTTCATTCTTGGAAGATAGCCTGTAAATGAATAGAAATGGCTTGGAGAGGGTGGGGGATGGAGGGGAGGGGTGTGGATTAGGATTAATCCCCAGAAGGATTCTGGAAAATGGACTGGCCAAAACGCACTATCACATCAGAAGGACAGGCCAGCCATCAGGCAAACTAGGTGGTCACCTAGGGTGGCAGCTTCTTTCGGGGGGGGGGGGGGGGGGGCGGAGCAGCAAAGAGCAGGGCAATCAAAGCTAAATAATAGATTCTAAATCCAAAAGGCCAAGCCCTAATCAGAGTGACATCCCATAAGAAAGTGATTCATCTAAATCTAGGAGTGGAGGAATGGCCTAGTGGTTGGGGCAAGTTACTTCAGGCTGGAAGGTCAGGGGTTCAAATCCCACTAGAGGACAGCAACCTTGGGCCAGAAGGACTGGGGTTTCTAGTCCCACAGGTGCTCCTTGTGGTCTTGGGCAAGCCACTTAACCCTCCATAGGCCATGTTCCCTGTAAAATAGTTATCTCCAAGTTATAATGCCCTGTTCAATGTAATTTCAGTTTGTTCAATGTAAACCACACTGATGCAGAATAGCACGGTATATAAGAGAATGTAAATAAATCTTTTTGTCGGACAGTGTCTGTGAGGGGTTAACCTCTACATCATTC
Organism: Ichthyophis bannanicus; assembly: GCA_033557465.1. Taxonomy (NCBI): domain Eukaryota; kingdom Metazoa; phylum Chordata; class Amphibia; order Gymnophiona; family Ichthyophiidae; genus Ichthyophis; species Ichthyophis bannanicus. The sequence continues at coordinate 1,417,565,348 of CM066032.1, forward strand.
CATTTTTATCATATATTTGCAGTAAAACAATTCAGCTGTACTTTGAAAGGCAAAAATCACTTATCTGAACAACCAACGAGCTCCAAAGCTTTAGCAAAGGGCATACAGACGAGGTCATCTGCAATACAGCACTGCGTTTTGGGTCAGAGTAAATCTGCAAAGACCCAAGAATTAAAATTTGCAAAGACCCAAGAATTTAAAAAAAAAGACGAGCAGGGACAGTCTCTCTTGCTTATTTGTACAGCGCTGTGTTCGATGTAGTGCTATAGAAATGCTAAATAGTAGTAGTAGTACCCTACCTACATCAGGCTCCTGAACGACCATTTGGGTGAATTATGAGGAACTTTGCCTGATGCAGGGTCTTAGCAATTATACTCTGACCCAAAAACACAGTGCTGTATCGTGGATGACCTCGTCTATATGCTCATTGGTTGTTCAGAAAGTGATTTTTGCCTTTCAAAATACAGCTAATTGATTTTTTACTGCAAATATAGTCATTCCTTTTTTGCCTTTGGGGATTGTTTTGTAAAAAATAATAGATTCTGACATCCAGAGGTGGGCATAAGACTTATGGCTGCCTAGGATGCCAACACCTTGAACCAACTCGTGAGCCAGCCCTGCACATCAGGAGTCTCTTTACTGTGTGTAATGCGCTTTCACCTTTGTGGGTGTGAGGTCTAGATAACAATATTGGTAAGACAACATACCAATTAAAATGGAAATCTGACACTATCTTAGGAACAAACTTTAGATGATTGTGTAGAACCAGCCTATTAAAAAACTTAGTATAAGGTGGATCAGTTGGTAGACCTGGAGCTCACTTACTCGATGTGCTGAAGTTATCACCATCAAAAATAAGCCCTTCCAGGGAGAGGAAATGACGTCACCCAGCTAGACGGCAGCTCGAAGACGGAGCTCCGTCGTGGTGGATAAAGAATCCTGCATAAAGCTTGACCCCAGTAAAGTGCAGAACCTAGAAAGTGCAGATTAGTGCTTGCTGAGAGGTGCAGAGATGTCGGGACTGCGGAAGAGCTCCACGGACCTGAAAACGTTTGCTTTTAAAGCCGCGAGCGGGAGCGCTGTGGTGAAAGCCAAGATGGCGGCGGCGAGTGTAAAGGCCTCCGGGGAGCCATGTGGGGCTACGGAGCTTGGAGGTACCCGCAAAACTGAATTGGAGGCTCTTAAAGGTGAGCTGAAGGGCTGGTTCACGGCCCTGCGGCAGGACCTAGCTCAGTTTAAGGCCGAGGCCCAGAATTGGATGGCTGAATTGAAAGAGGAAGTGAAGGAGGTGGGCCAAAGGTTGGTGGATGTGGAGAGTAAGGTGGAGGAACACGATAGCGCTCTGCATAATCTGCAAGGTAAACTGGATGGTGCCATGAGTGAGCAAGAAGAACTCTGGACTAAGCTGGAAGACCTAGAAAATAGGTCGCGAAGATCTAATGTGCGAATTCGTGGCCTACCGGAGAGTAAGGAGAAAGAGGACTGTCTGAAACTGGTTGTGCAGATAAGTAAACAGATCTTGGAGCAAGCGGGAGTGGAGAGCTCCGGATTATGCTGGACACTAGATCGTGCGCATCATGCTCTGGGACCGCAGCGGGATGGCAGACCGCGGGACATTATAGCATGCTTCCACGAGTATACTACAAAGACCATGGTGATGTTAGCAGCGCGGAAGCTCTCGGAGATCCGTTGGAAGAACCACAAAATTGAGCTTTATGCTGATCTTTCCGCAATCACTATGAGAAAACGGAGGGCTTTAAGTGGCTTAACAAGGCGGCTGCGGGAGGAGAATATTAGATATAAATGGACCTTCCCTTTTGGCCTGTTGTTCAGTGTGGAGGGAGTTTCATCACACGTGCGCTCTACTGCGGAAGCGACAGCTGTTATGAAGCAGGCCGGTTGGCTGGATAGCACGAGTTCGCTGAGCCCCCCAAGAGAGCAGCGACAGACAGAGGAAGGCCGCTGGAGGAGGGTATCGCTGGGAGAGAAGCGGCTGCGGAAGGCGAAAAAGACCGCGACTACCGGGGGAGCACCTCGATGAATTTGGGACTTTTGCTTTTAAGATTTATGCCTGTCTTTATGGTGTTTTGAAGTGGGTTTTATTGGGTGGGGTCAAGAAGTTTTGGGGAGTGAATGTTATGTGTGGTATTGCAGGGGGGAGGAGTATGTGTATTGTGGATATGCTGTCGGGGTGGGTGTCATGCCTTATAGAATGGGGAGGAGGGGAGATGAAGAGATGGGGGTGCAGGGGGCGGAGGGGGGGGGGAGGGTCGGGGCTACACAGGGGGAGGGTCAGGGATAGGGTAGAGGGGGAACTCCATCCTACCATAAAACTGTCAAGTACATATCTTTTAATAATCACAGATTATGGCTGAAGTACGCATACTAACACTGAACGTCAGGGGGCTGAACTCCCCGATTAAAAGGCAGCGAATGTTTAAAGAATGTGTTAGGCTTCGGGGGGATGTTATTTTTCTTCAGGAAACCCATTTAAAAAGGGGTGATGAATGGAGGGTACAACATAACAAGTTCTCTGGACAGTGGTTTGCTTCTAATAAAGTGGAATTAAAGAAGGGGGGCGTGGGGATCTTGCTAAATGAGACTCTACAATATACGCTGAGGGATGTTCTCCGGGATAGAGAGGGCCATTTCCTACTTCTTAAGCTTATGATTCGAGGGAAGCTGTTCACGCTGGTGAACGTGTATGGGCCTAATTCGGCCCAAGGGAAGTTTTATGAAAACTTAACAACGACTGTAGAAAAGTTTGCGGAGGGGGAAGTGATTATGGGGGGGGGGGATTTTAATTTGACTGTTAATCCCCGCCTGGATAATTCCAAAGGGGGTAGTGGTGGCAATGTTAAGGACAGGCGGAAGCTCCGGTTGATGGGTAAAGTACTGGGTATTAGGGACTCTTGGCGGGAATTGAGGGGCCGGAAAAGGGAGTACACTTTCTTTTCTCCAGTACACTCTTCCTTTTCAAGGATTGATATGGTGTGGGTCTCTGACACTCTGTTGGGGGAGGTGGTCGAGTGTGGAATCGGGGAGAGGACGTGGACGGACCATGCGCCAGTATGGATAGATGTGGCGATTGGGTCTGAACAGAAACCCCGGAGTAGATGGATGTTAAATGAGGCTCTCTTGGAGAACCCGGATACACGACAAAAAGTGGCTACCGCTATAACTACTTGGAAGTGAATGACAGGGATGATTGTAGGGTGGAGACTCTGTGGGAGTGCTTGAAGGTGGTGGTGCGGGGTGAGTTAATCTCACTTGGTACGTATGTGAAACACACGAAAGAGGAAAGGAAAATTTCCCTTAGACTTCTGATCAGAGAAGGGGAAGGGCGCCATCAGCGGGGGGAGATCGATGAGGGGGGGCTTCAGGAGTTACGGGAAGCAAAAAGGAAGCTGGGGGAAATCGAATTGGGGGAGATTAAGTTTGCTCAGGACCGTCTGAAGCAAACTTTTTTTGAGCTTGGCAACAAACCTTCTAAGTGGCTAGCTTTTCATCTGAAACAGCGTAATAAGCGGAATTATATAACCAAGGTTCGAGATGAGGTGGGGAGAGAGGTAAGGAAAGGGGCACAGATTAGAGAGCAATTTGTGCAGTTTTATCAAAAGCTCTACCAGGCGGAGGAATCTGGGACACAAACGGAGAGGGCTCGCTATTTACAAATGCGGTTGCCTAAGCTGGCTGATGAGGAGGCTGAGTTGCTAGCACGCCCTATTACAGCGGATGAAGTAGGGTCAGTGATTAGAGCGTTACCTGCCCATAAAGCACCAGGGTTAGATGGATACACAAATAAATTTTATAAAATCTTCCAAGTGGAGCTGAGCGGCATTCTGGCTCGGCTTTATAATTCTTTCCGAGAGGTGGGGCGGCTTCCAGATACCCTGCGTACGGCGGGGGTCACTCTGTTACCGAAGGAGGGGAAGGACCCTACTTTGTGTAGTTCCTATAGACCCATTTCACTACTGGGATCCGATTTTAAAATTTTCACAAAAATTTTGGCTAATAGGCTGTTACCCTTTATGCCCCGGTTAGTGCACGAAAACCAGGGTGGGTTTGTGCCAGGTAGACAGACAGCCGATAATATTCGGAAGGTGTTAAATATGATTTGGAAGGGCAAGACAGCGGGAACACAATTGGTCTTACTGACCATTGATGCTGAAAAAGCATTTGACCGCGTGTCTTGGCCCTACCTGATGCAGGTGTTGGAATTAATGGGTTTAGGAGGGGGCTATTTAAGTTGGGTTAAGGCCATTTATTCTAACCCCCTCGCGCAGATACGGGTAAACGGAGAATATTCAACCACATTTGCTCTGGGGAGGGGGACGCGGCAGGGCTGTCCACTCTCACCTCTCCTCTTTGTGTTATCAATGGAACCCCTGGCCCAATTGGTGAGGGAGTGCTCAACAGTGAAGGGGATCCAGGGGAGAACATGGGAGAGTAAAATCTCATTATTCGCTGATGATCTGCTCTTTTTGTTAACTGAGCCCAGTGACTCGGTGGCGGCGCTGTATCGTATTCTATTGGAATTTGGCAGATATTCGGGGTTTAAGATTAATGCTACAAAATCCGAGATCTTGAACATCTCTGCCGACACCCTCACACAGCAGATGCTGCAGAAGAGCTTACCATTTAAATGGGCTAAACAGAAGATAAAATATTTGGGGATATATTTAATGGCCAATGAGTGGGAGTTAGGACGGGTGAATTTTGGCATGATGGAACAAAAGATGAGGAGAGAACTGGAATTCTGGGAAAGTAAAAATTTGTCCTGGCTGGGGCGAATTTCGGTCGTTAAGATGGTGATTTTGCCCCAGTGGCTGTATTTGTTTCGAGCCTTACCGGTGGGGATGCCCAGATCCTATATGGGGAAGATACAACGGATCATAATGAGGTTTATTGGGGGAGGGAAACAAAACCGCGTTGCCTGGCCCTTGCTTACTAAGAGTAGGCGGAATGGGGGAATGGCCATTCCCGATGTGAACCGCTATATGGAAGCGGCACAATTAAGTGCAATAGTCGATTGGGGGGCGGAAGATAGCAAGGAGTGGGTGCGAATGGAGGCGGAAGACTTAAAGGTAGGGAAGTTAGCTGATTGGATTTGGTTGCCACGGGGGATACACAGGGGGGTGCGGGATTGCAACCCCTACATTCAGAGAACCCTACATCTCTGGCATCGATGGCGACAGAAGTGGCTGGGTATGAGTGAGGTGTCTCGATTGATACCCATACTGGATAATCCGGACTTCCCGCCAGCGGTGGGTCGTAGTGAGTTTACGACCTGGGCCCTCAAGGGGTTGAACCGCATAGGACAGCTCTTGGAGGGGAGGGAGATTAAGGCCTTCTCGGTTTTGGAGGAACAATTTGGCCTGGAGGCTCGAGATCTCTTTCCCTACCAGCAGATCTGTCATTATCTGAGATATATGATCCTGCCCGAGTTACAGGGAGATTTAACAGGTGTAGAATCCATTTTCTTGATGGGGCAAACGAAGAAACTCGTAACTAAATTTTACAATATGATGGAAGAGGGCAGGAGACAGCACCCTTTTCAAAAAGCTTGGGAACAGGACTTGGGGATACAATGGGAGGAGGAGGTGTGGGACAGTATTTTTCAGAGTAGGTACAAAGGTGTATTAGACGCCAGTTTTATAGAAAATAATTATAAATTATTATATCGGTGGCATTTTACACCGGAGAAGTTGCATGTTATGTTTCCGGGACATACTGATCGGTGTTGGCGGGAGTGTGGGGAAAGGGGGGCGTTTTTCCATATTTGGTGGTCTTGTACAACTGTTTATGAACGGTGGTCAGAGGTATTTGGCTTGTTGAGTGACATTTTGGGGAAACTGATCGAGCCAAACCCTGCCGTGGCCTTGTTGGGGAGGAGGCCCAAAAACCTTAGTCAAGCAGAGAGTTTCTTTGTCAATGTGGGTTGTGTAACGTATAGGATGTTGATTGCACGGAGCTGGCGGCAGGTGCACCCGCCTACGATGTGGGAATATCTGGTGTCCTTGGACTCCACTTATTTACTTAGTAAGGCGACTGCCATAAAAAATAATGGCTCCAAGATGTTCTACAAAGTTTGGGGAAAATATTTGAGCTGGCAATGTACTGGCGTGTAATGAGAATTGTATATTCGTGTGAACGGTAGGATGGGGGGGGGTGGGGGGGACTGTTGGTTTATAAATAGTGTGGTTGTTGATGACTGTACATCCACTTTTGTACTGTGCTATAAAGTATAAATAAAAAAATAAAATAAAATAAGCCCTTCCAGGTCAGATACTTCAGTTCACAGATATCCAGTGGCTCAAAAAGAGCTTTCATCAGCTGGATTAAGACAGCATTGAGATCCCACAACACTGCAGGAAGCCTGACACATTTTGTGAGAAGCAAGCTCCTGCATGATCAAACCATCAAAGGCAGTACAGAGATGGGTTTACCTTCTACATAATGGTGATATACACCAATTGCACTAAATTGTACCCTAACTGATCTGAGACAAATGTAGAAGATGTTTAAGTAATTTTTATATGGGACAGGAAAAGGGATCTAGGACCTTTCAGTCACATCATACATCAGATCTCTCCCATTTAAAACTTTTAAGATCTTCTAGTGCAGTGATTCTCAACCCAGTCCTCTGGGACCCCCAGACCAGACAGGTTTTCAGGATATCCACAATGAATATGCATGAGATAGATCTGCATAAATGGAAGCAGTGCATGCAGATCTATCTCATGCATATTCATTGTGAATATCCTGAAAACCTGACTGTCTTGGGGGTCCCAGAGGACTGTGCTGAGAACCACTATTCTAGTGGATTCTCTCCTGGAAGCCAGAATAATTTGTGAGATGTTGCCAGGCAGGTACAGGGAAACAAAGGTTACTCTTTCAACATCCAGGTTGTAAGGCAAGGGACTAGGATAATGGTGTATAAAAGTTCCCCGAGTCTGTGAAATTTATGGGCCTTCTTATGGAAAGTTGCAAAAAAAAAGAGGGAACTATGTTGTCTCTGCCAAAAGGGGGCTATGAGAATCATGGTTCCCTGGTCTTTTCTGAGTTCCATGGGAATCGGAGAGTACGCTTAACAAAGACCTTCACTACAATCCAAGAGAAAGGCACCTAAGGTCGGTTTGCCCTGTGTCCCAATCTTGAAAGAGAACTGAGGTATTTTCCTGTTTTGAGGTGTGGTGAACAGGTTGATTCGAAAAATCTTCTGAGCCACTTCCAGATCCAGAGAATATTCATGTGGTTGAAGTATATGGCTCAGCGTGTCTGCCAGAGCTTTGTCCTTGCCTGCCAGATGCATGATTCTACAGGTCATCCCATAAGAGACAGACCAGTTTGACATCCTGTTTCCCAGCACAGGAAACAGGAGCCTGTTCCTTTTGCTTATTGATATAGTACTTTGCAATCCAATTCTTGGTCTGAACTAGTATAATTTTGTTGGCCAACCGATCTTTGATAACTTTCAAAAAGTTCCAGACTTCTCTCAATTACAGGAAATTTACCTGATGCAAGTTCTCCAGGGCAGTCCATAACCCTTGACTGTGAAGTCCATCTACATGGGTTCCCAGCCCAGTTTAGGTGTATCTGTCATATGTTATGTTTGGAATGGTGGAATTAGAAAGAGGATACCTTTTGACAAATTGGATTGCACTGTCTACCAGGTCAAATAGTTCTGGAGAAGTGTGGTGACAGATAAGATGTCCTGGAACTTACAAGCAGCTTCAGTCCACTGTGCTCACAAGATCCATTGAGCTTGCCTCATCTTAAAAGATGAAAGGGAGTTACATGCACTGTTGAAGCCATAAGGCCTAACATACTCCAAACTGTTTTGAACTTCTTCCACTATGGACACTAGAGTGGGGATCCTTTACTGTAGAAGAAAGGCTTTCACCTAAGTCATGTTTAGCAGAGTTCCTATGAATTGCAATTGAACTGACAGATTTAATTAAGATTTGGTGTAATTTATGATGAACTCTAGTAACTCTAACACTTAGATGGCAGTGTGGCAAGGCTCCTTGAATTCCTTCCTGATATGTTCTCTTTACCACCCAATCACCCAGATAGGGAAAGAAATACATGCCCAGTCTGTGTAGAGATGCCGCTTCTATGGCAAGGCATTTTGTAAAGACTTGAACAATGCGTGCAAATTTAGATGTTTTAGTCATATATGCACATAGGTGGGCACTAGAATGCAAATGACGCGGCTGCTATTTTTTAAGTACACAAACATATCTGATCACTGTTGGCATGCACAGAAGTGGGGTTTGGATAATCCTATATTTTATGTTTGTTCCTTACAAATTTAAGCACAGGCATTTACCGTATGTAAAAATGTATGTTAACTAGGCAAGAGTTTATTACAGTCTCTGTTTGTGTATATCCCAAGTTTGCTTGAATTTTGCAACTGTTTTGGCTCCTGGGATTTTACTGGAGATATGTACCAGATGTCTACCACCTTCTTAGTGAAAGGTGAAATTAGACTTACCTGCTAATTGTTGTTCCTGGAGTGTAGCCAGTCTAGTCCCGAACCTCTGAGTTGCTTATCTCATCCAGCAGCTTGGAGACTGAGGAACTCCTCCTTTTGTGATGTCACTGGTATATCCTCACGGGATCCGCCTTCTGTCACCAGTATCCTATTGACAAAGCAGACTCACCGGAGCAACACGTAAGAATTAACATCCACAGCACTCAAGACAGAACAAACGACTAACACAAGAAACCTTACATACTCCACACAACATGCAAAAGATTCACCCAAACTGTCTGCTATATCGCTATTGTAAATAACTACTTGTAATTAGTTATGTTATGTTCCATGTATTATAACCTGTATATAGTTTAAAAATCAATGTTCCAGCTAACGTTTAAAAAAAATATGTTCCCTGTAATTACACTTGTATATAGTTAAAACCTTGTTCCATGTAAAGTATACAGAAGTATACAAAGTTTTGTTCACTGTTCAATGTAAACCGCCCCTGATCTCTGGAAGGGGCGGTATAGAAGAAACTGTTAAATAAATAAAATAAATAAAAACTGTAAGAATTGCCTAACAAAGAAGAAATAACTGAACCCATAAAGTTTTACAGAGGGAACCAACTCCCCTTGTGTACCATGACTTTAAACCTCAAGAGGCCACTCCCTCACCTGAAAGAAAGGAAAGTGTCCCCAAAAACAAGAACCATTCTGTCGGCAAACCTCCCCCCCAGACCACCAAAGCCCCGTAATTGAAAACAGCTCTTACCTGTGATCCATATAGCACATCAGGGTTATATTCGCATAAGAATACTGGGGAGGGAAACGGGACTAGACTGTCTACACTCCAGGAACAACAATTAGCAGGTAAGTCTAATTTCACCTTCCTGATTGTGTAAACAGTCTAGTCCCGAACCTCTGGGTCTGTACCAGAGCAGTGAAAATATCATCCACGGGAGGGACCCGGAAGGCCAGCCTGAAGAACTGCTGATCCAAAATAGGTCTCCTCGGCCATTTGTACATCCAGCCGGTAGTGCTTAACAAACAAATTCAAAGACGACCAGGTCGCTGCCTTACAAATCTCCCAGGATGCGGCTTGTGCTCTAGTGGAATGGGCTCTAAGTCCCTCCGGCACCGGCCTACCTTTCAGCACATACGCCGAAGCAATGGCCTCCTTAATCCATCTTGCAATGGAAGCCTTTGACGCCGCTTCACCCCTTCTTGGCCCCGCAAACAGCACAAAAAGTCTGTCCGACTTGCGAAAACTCGCCGTCCTACGAAGATACTTCTTCAATGCCTTTCGGACATCCAAGAGAGGCAACTTCCTCGACGCCGAGCTTCCTGCGCTCTCTCTGAACACCGGTAAGAAAATTTCCTGATTCACATGAAACGCCGAGACCACCTTCGGTAGGAAAGCCGGCACAGGTCTCAAAACTACTTTTGCCTCAAAGAACGAAAGATAGGGTTCCCTACAGGATAGGGCTTGCAGCTCCGAGACTCTTCTCGCCGAACAGATAGCTACCAGAAACACCACCTTTCGAGTGAGGTCCTTGACTGACACCCGTGACAAGGGTTCAAAGGGCTCCTGTTCCAACACATCTAGCACAAACGGCAGATGCCACTTAGGAATGATCTGTCTACACAGCGGCCTCAAAAGAGACACCGCCCTTAAAAACCGTTTGACATCCCACTGACTGCCGAGCGTCTGACCTCCTATCTTACCTCTGTAACATGACAACACTGCTACTTGGACCCGTAGCTACGCGGCAGCAATCCCTTTGTCAAATCCATCCTGCAGGAACTCTAAAATCTGAGGGATGGTGGATCTTAATGCCTCAAACTTCTTCTCTACGCACCAAGCTTCGAATACCCTCCAGATTCGAACATAAGCTAGCGAAGTAGATTTCTTCCTGGCCTTCAACAAAGTAGTAATGACCACCGCAGAGTACCCCCGAGACCTCAGCCGAGCCCTCTCAATAGCCAAGCTGTAAGCGAGAACCGACCCATGTGGGGCATCAACAGGGGGCCCTGCGACAACAGATCCGCTCGAGAGGGAAGATGCCAGGGCTTTGCAACCAACAACCTCACCAAGTCCCTGTACCAGGGCCGGCGCAGCCAATCTGGCGCTATCAGAATTACTTGTCCTCTGTAACGCTCTATCCGTTGCACCACTCTGCCTATCAAGACCCATGGTGGGAAGACATACAGCAGCTGCCCCACCGGCCAGACTTGAACGAGAGCATCCAAGCCCTCTGACATCCTCTCTCTTTGCCTGCTGTAGAAGCGACTGACCTTTGCCGAGTCGAAAGTCGCCATGAGATCCATGACCGGTGAGCTCCACCTGCGCACCACCATGTCGAACACCTCTGGATGCAGGACCCATTCCCCTGGGTCCACTCTTACTCGACTGAGAAAATCAGCCTCCACATTGTCCACCCCTGCTACATGCGCCACCGATAGATCCAGAAGATTGGTTTCGGCCCATTCGCACAGAACTTCGGCCTCGTACTCTAGCATAACACTGCTGGTTCCCCCTTGTCTCTTGACATAGGCCACCGCAGTCGCGTTGTCGGAAAACACTCGGACTGCTCTCCCTTCGAGAGATGCCCGAAAAGTCTGCAGAGCCAGTGTAATTGCCTTTAATTCCCACCTGTTGATTGCCCATGTTTTTTCTTGAGCATTCCACTGTCCCTGGGTGAACCTGTCTTAATAATGCGTTCCCCATCCCAGAAGACTGGCGTCTGTCGTCAAGGTCACCCAGTCTGGTGACTCCAATGCCTTCCCGCGCTCCAGTAACTCGGGAAGCAAACACCATCGTAGGGCCTGACGCGTCTCCTCTGGACAGGGCAGCTTCCGGGACAAAGAATCCTGTTGATGCGACCATCGGCGAAACAACGCCCTCTGCAAAGGCCGCATGTGGGCTCTTGCTCAGGGCACCGTCTCTATTGTTGCCACCATGCTACCCAACAGTTGAAGATAATGCCACGCTGAGGGTGCCTTGTACCGTAAGAACCTCTCGACAAGCTTCCGCAAGCCCTGTGTGCGCTGTCGTGTTAGGAAAACCTTTCCAACTTGAGTGTCGAAGCAAGCTCCCAGGTATTCCAGACACTATGAGGGAAGCAACTGACTCTTTGACAGACTGACTACCCAACCGAGACTTTCCAGAAAAGACACCACCCTGGTCATAGCGGTCTCGCTCTCGGTCCTTGACTTTGCCTGGATCAACCAATCGTCTAGGTAAGGGTGTACTAGAATTCCTTCCTTCCTCAAGGCTGCCGCAACCACCACCATGACCTTGGTGAAACTTCGCTGAACTGTTGCTAGCCCAAAGGGCAATGCTCGGAACTGAAAATGCCCGAAAGGCACCGCAAATCTGAGAAACCTGTGATGATCCGGTCTTATGGGAATGTGGAGATACGCCTCTGATAAATCTAGAGACGTAAGGTATTCTCCTTTTTGTACCACCATTATAACCGATCGCAGCGTTTCCATGTGAAAATGCGACACTCGAAGACAACGATTCACTCCCTTGAGATCTAGAATCAGCCGAACGCCTCCGTCCTTCTTTGGTACCACAAAATAGATGGAGTATTGACCGAAGCCGCATTGGTCTGGCGGCACTGGCACTATCGCCTTGAGGTTTAGCAGCCTTCGCACTTGGAGGGCAATTTGCCGGGGGACCTCACGAAGGCATCTTGCACTGGCTGTAGCAACTCCAACGCGTAGCCCTCTCAGATGACTTCCAGCACCCACTGATCTGATGTGACTCGGACCCAGGCAGAATAAAACTCCTGCAACCGTCCCCCTACGGGAATCAAGGGTGCCTGGGTCCCCCTGATCTCATTGCAACTTCCTGGGGTTGAGGGAAGAAGGGGAGGAAGGTCCAAAGCCCCTTCCCGCTCCTCGAAACCCCCGGAACCCCTGATTCCTATTAGGGAACCATCCTCTTTGACCTGAATTAAATCTCTGGAAATGGAACCGGTGAAAATCCTGCTGTTGCCCCCTGCCCACAGGGATCGCTCGGCCAAGCCTAGGTTTATTCTCTGGTAATCTACCTCCTTTCGACTCCCCTAAATCCTTGACCAGCTTCTCTAAATCTTCCCCAAACAATAGCCGCCCCTTAAAGGGAAGTTTACTTAACCTAGCCTTAGAGGAGCTATCCACCGCCCAATTGCGCAGCCACAAATAACGCCGCGCTGCAACTGCCGACGCCATGCTCTTTTACAATCCACACATGATGTCATAATGAATATCCGCCAGGTAGGCCATGCCCGAATCTAACCTGGACGCCTCTCCGGACAATTCACTCTCCTGTCCACCTTGCATCCTCTGCGACCAGCGAAGGCAGGCTCTAGCCACCCACGCTCCGCAAATAGCCGCCTGGAGCGACAGAGCATTCACTTCAAAGACTTGTCTTGACAACGCGTCCAACTTCCTGTCCTGAGTATCTTTAAGGGCCGTACTACCCTCTATGGGTATGGTGGTCTTTTTCGTCACCGCTGAGATAGCCGCATCTACCTAGGGCGACTTAAACACCTCCTTATCCTGATCCACCAATGGATACAGACGCCTCATAACTCTGGAACCCTTCAGAGGCGCTTCTGGAGTGTTCCACTCCTCCTGAATCATCTCCTGAAACACCCTGTGCACCGGGAAAGCCCTCGGATTCCTCCGGAAAACCTGCAATAACGGATCCTCTAGTGCCTCATCCTCCGCCAACCCCGGGACCGGCATATTCAGCACCTTTAGCGTCTCTACGATGAGAGCTGGTAGCTCCTCTCTTCAGAAGACCCGTACCACTCTTGCCTGGTCCTCCTTTTCTGAAAGTTCACCTTCCTCTAACTCATCTTCTAAGCCCATACTGCGGCCTTCCTCATCCGAGAGCGGGCTCTCCGAAGTCACTAATTGCTCTCCAGGCTCCGCCTCGACTCGTGGCCTCTTGCCCCCGTGCAGGGAGTCCTCCCCCTGTAAGTGAGCCCCGAGTCTCTTCACTCCATCCGTGTCCGCGGTACCTTTCCTTTGCTGATCGCTGCCAAGCACCGCCTGCTGCAGAAGCGTAACAAACTCCTGCAAAAAGATGGACGCCAGCCCTTTTGGCAAAGGCATCTGAGTGGAGGGAGAGTCTGAGACAAAAAAGGGCCCTGCCACCGGCTCCACCCGGGCTACCTCCGATAACTGCAAGGCCAAGCCCCCCGCTTCGGCCCCCTGTTCCGCAGAAGATGCTTCCTTCACACAGGCTTTACAAACTCCTGCACCTGTGCCCTTTCTTGCCCCACATACCACACACTGTGGTTTGGAAGGCATCCCAGCTCAAAGAACAGCTGGCCCGTCCCCTGTACGCCCAGACTGTTCTCCCCCCCCCCCCCCCGCCGGGAAAACGGCCCTGCAACACACTGCAGGCCTTGAACCGAGAAACTCCTCTGTCTTTTTTTTTTTTTTTAAACTGACCTAAAACCCTAGAGACCTATCGTTGATCCCTATTCTGATGAAAACTCCCAAGGAAGGTCCCCCCAATTAACAAACAACCCCCCTTAAGAAGGCTCTACGCCAACGGGGTGCTTCCCGCGTCTATGCCACGCGGCTGGGCCTACTGAATGCTTCGCGCCAAAAGCACACTGCTAAAATAAACGGAGTCGAGCGGGCCCCCTTACTTACACCGGCTACAGAGCGAAGTAGCAGCACATTTCCGTCGTGCTGTACTTGCTGCCGGCCCTGGAGCCCCGCCGCTGACCAGGAGCAAGCTGCGATTGTTGTGCAGCTCGCTCCAGCCTCCGATCGCGGAGAGCCGCCAGAGCATGCTGACAGGCAAGAACCTCTGTACGGCGCCGGCTAAGCTCTGCTCCGGTTTGTTCCCACTTTGCTCTCCTTCCCTTGCCTGTGGACCGGAGCTCCTCCTGTCCACGTAGTTGCTGCGCTTCCCATACTCACAGCAGCAACCAAATGGAGAGTAGGAAGGGAAGGGGGGGGGGGGGAGGCAAGGCTGAGGGGAGGCCTCCTGCAACTTTAAAGGCACAGTCCCTTAAAATAAAGACTCTTGCCCCTCCGTTTTACGTTAAGCAAATTATTTTGGTTACTAATTTAAAGTATTCTCAAATGTTCCTCCAGTGAGCCCGGCCCTCCGGGCTCCCCATCCATCCAGCTGCTTGGAGACTGAGGTGGATCCCGGGAGGATATACCGGTGACATCACAAAAGGAGGAGTTCCTCAGTCTCCAAGCTGCTGGATGAGATAGGCAACCCAGAGGTTCGGGACTAGACTGGTTACACGAACAGGAAGAGTATTTTCTCATATTCCTCTTGAGCTTCCCTCCTTTCCAGTGGTGACTCCTTGTCCTTGAGCTCTTTATTCTAATGAAAATGCCACACCTGATATTTTATCAATGTCTGTTAGATATTAAAATGTTTGTACTGTATGTTCTCTTAACCTTCTTTCATCTACAGAGTACATTTTTACTCACTGTCTATGGTGTATAGTTCAGGCTATGTACCATTTTGGGGGCTCTTTTGTGAACTGCCTCTAGCTTGTACATGTCCTTTTGTAGATGTATTTGACAGAATTGAATGCTGCTCCAAAGTGGGGTCTCACAGAATTGTAGTGAGGCAAGAGTATTTCCATTTTTCTACTAGTGATAGCTCTTTTGGTACATGCAGTCATACCAAACAGAGGTATAAGTACTAGAATGAGTGCCGTATGTATCTAATGAAATCCTTCATATGAGTAGGAAGCTGGGCAACTTCAATCCTTTTCCCTGGGCAAAATTTCCCCCACCCCACCCCACCCCGTTCGTGGCCTCCCCATCATGGCCCCTTTCCCAGCATTAGAAGAGAAGGGTATGGCCACAGTCGTAGCCCAGATGCAAGATGTCTGCCCATGGGGATCTCCTCTCCTGTGGGCAGACAGAAGATATTGTTCATGATCAAGACTATCCCCTTCTCTTCTGCCAGTGGGAGAGGGGATCCCCACGGGCAGACAGCTTGCATCCAGGCCGTAATGCCCTTCTCTTCTGCCCACAGGGATCTGATCTCCAATGGGCAGAAGAGAAGGGGAAGGCCACAATCGCAGCCCAGATGCAAGCTGTCTTCACATGATCAAAGCTGCTTTTACCTATGGGCAGCAGGGCCCCCATTGTGCAAGGGCCTGGGAAAGCTACCCCTTTTGCCCATAGTTAAAAGCAGCCCTGCAATTCTCTACTGGCGGGCATTTCACAATCTCAATTAAAAAGAATTCAGTTAATTCAGAATACGGCAGTCAAACTCATCTACAATGCAAAGAAGTCAGATCATGTCATGCCTCTACTGTATGAGCAACACTGGCTTCCAGTTTCCTTCCGGATCCAGTACAAAACTCTCTTACTGGCCCACCATGCTTTCTATACCAGTCTCCCCTGCTATTTCCACTCACAACTCATCCTTTACAATCTTGCCGGTGCCCTATGGTCTGCCAATCAATACCTACTTGTCATCCCCTTAAAATCTAATCTGCATCTTAAGACATATAGATCCATGGATTTCTGTTTCTCTACCCTTCCCTACAAATCTCCGTCATGAATTGCCTTACAAGAAATTTAAGGCATGGCTGAAAACCTGATTTTTCGAGCGAGCCTTAAAGTGATTTTTTTTCTCCCTAGTAGATCAAGACATGGCTTAATTTTAATTTTACTTTAACTCTTGTATATTTCCTATCCTTATGTCCCACCTGGCTACATGTTACTCTTGTCCTGGCAGATATTGTTGTCCTACATCCATCTTTTCTGTTATGTTTCTGCATCCTGTTTCTGTACTTGTTTTGTACTTTGGTTTTATTGTACATTAACCTGCGTCCTTTTTTTTATTGTAAACTGCTATAATGTTTGTATCTTAGCGGTATTTAGTCTGCAAATAAATAAACAAAAAGACCCTGGTTCAGATCCCCAGTCAAGACATATGTTCTGAAGCGTTCCAATATTTGAACCCAGGTTGCATAATATCTCAAGCAACTTCTACCTCCCACCTTATCACAAACGATAATTCAAATTCTGTAACTTAATAATTTTTATTTTATCTACAATTTACAAACATAGTAATACATATTACTTTCCTGTAAGAATAACAAGAAAATTGTACACTTCACAAAGATGCCCATCTTCATAGTTTCTAATGTACAAATAAAGTCACTAAAGGAAGCCGTGGTAATGTCTATAGCAGTACCTGAGCTACTGAACTGAGCAGACTTTACTCTGAGAGTTTGCAGAATGGAGAAGAGACTGCTTATCCTCTTCAGGATATTTCACTAGTTCTGCCCTGACAATGTGCTGTCAGCCAGGTGCCAACATAATGGATGTGCAGCAGGAAAGAAATGCGAAAAATAAGAAAAAGAAAAGACAAGAAAAAAATGAAGACAAAGTTTAGTGGATGCATAAAAATAAACATTATAAATGAAAAGCACACAAAGAAGAGTGACACAAATGCATGTCTAATAATGCATTATACAATGTTCATGCAGAACATAAATTATCCTGAATCCAGTAGAAATAAAGTACTCTTATATACTTCTGCCCCTATTATAGATCAAAAAATATGTACCTGTAAGTTCCTGAATCAATAATACTATAGTTTCTAACTTACTCTTAATAAAAAGGTACCCACAATCATCCTATAATAAAACCTATTTTATTAACAACTCAAAGAAGATATATATTATATACAGGGGCTTGTTTACAAAGCCGCGGTAGCGGTTTCCGATCGTTATCGGAGCCGTGGCCCCCATTTGATAATGATCAGAAACCGCTACCGCGGCTTTGTAAACAAGCCCCACAGTGTCTTGTGAAAGTATTCATCCCCTCGGTGTTTGTTCTGTTTTGTCGCATTACAATCTGGAATTAAAATGGAGTTTTGGAGGTTAGCACCATGTGATTTATACAACATGCCTACCACTTTGAAGGTGCAAAAAGCGTAGTTACTCACCTGTAACAGGTGATCTCCATGAACAGCAGGAATTTAGTTTTCACATATGGGAGATGTTGGTACTGACAGAGCCCGCGTGGGAACGCTCCCCAGTGTCCAATTGGAAAGCTTTTGAGAGTACTCTTCTATGCCTGCGCCTATGCCTGGAGGATTTGAGGAGTGAGTCTTTGAGCTTTTGATTCAGCACATTGCTAATTCAATCACCATGGACTGGTATGGAAGCAGCAGCTTTTGGAAGCCCGGACACTCCTATACCCGGTACATGGTATTGCGTCAACGACTGTAAGGTGAGACTGTAAGAGGAGTCTCCCACATATGGAGCATAAGATCATGCAGGATGCAGTGCAATAGCAGAGTGGCTGCCTCCTTGGGTGCTGTTGGGTATTGGAGGATTTCCAATTCCTCTGCCCTTGGCTCCTTTTCTGATGTTACGGTGATGGAGAAACCCTTAGCTAGGTCTTGAATGAATTCCTGGAAAGACATGTCTTCCAGAGGCGACATGCATCACTAATGCGGCAGAGAAGGCTTTGAGGGAAGGTCCCGGGGTGCCCGGGAATCGAGTGCCTCTGCATCCGAAGCACTGGAATCAAAATTGGAGGATTCGAAGTATCGATGGGCATGGTGTTCAACCAAAGTTCGATGCCGATACTGATGCTCCGAGGTATCAGCCTTGGTAAGCCGCCTGGGCTGGGTACTTTTATCAGTGATAGACTCAAGAGAGGGCATGGGTGGCAGCAATGTTGATGCCATCTGCATGGGTGTACCTGCCATCGGTGTCGATGTCGGTACGGGTACCAACAGGGTGGAGCCTGTCGCCAACGCTTTTATACGTACTGAGGCTGCCAGGAGAGCTGCCAAGCTCCACTCGATGGTCAATATGTGCTGGTCCATCGATGTTGCCGATGCTTGGATATCAGTGGCGGGTACTTGTGCCACCGTTCCGGAGCATGGCACCAGTAGTTCTCTGGAGGTCGAAGCCTCGGGAGCATCCTGGGAACCCTCAATGGCTATGGAGGACAGAGCCTACTGCCGGGGCTGTTTGGCAGGCCGGTCCTCCTCCTGGGTAACGCTCATAAGAACATAAGAACATAAGATATGCCATACTGGGTCAGACCAAGGTCCATCAAGCCCAGTATTCTGTTTCCAACAGTGGCCAATCTAGGTCATATGTACCTAGCAGTTTCCCCAAGGGACACAGGTTCCACAATGCTTGTATTGGTTCAAGCATTGATATCCTGGGTCCCTTCTTAATAATGGCTTATGGACCTTTCCTCCAGGAACTTGTCCAAACCTTTTTTAAACCCAGCTACACTAACAGCCTTTACTACATCCTCGGGTAACAAATTCCAGAGTTTGATTACACGTTGAGTGAAAAAATATTTTCTTTTATTAGTCTTAAATAGTTTACCCTGTAGCTTCATTGCATGTCCCCTAGTCTTTCTATATTCTGATAAGGTAAACAATCGATCTACGTTTACCCGTTCCACTCCGCTCATTAATTTGTAGACTTCTATCATATCTCCCCTCAGCCGTCTCTTTTCCAGGTTAAAAAGCCCTAACCTTTTTAGCCTTTCTTCATAGGAGTATCCTTCCATCCCCTTTACCATTTTGGTGGCTCTTCTCTGAACCTTTTCTAATAACTCTATATCCTTTTTAGATACGGCGACCAGAATTGCACACAATATTCAAGGTGCGGTCTCACCATGCAACGATATAGAGGCATTCTAATATCCTTTGTTTTATTTTCCATTCCTTTCCTTATCATACCTAGCATTCTATTTGCTCTCTTGGCCGCTGCTGCACACTGGGCTGAGGGTTTTAACATGGTATCCACAATGACGCCTAAATCTTTTTCCTGGGTGGTGGTTCCTAATGTGGAACCTTGCATTGTGTAACCATAGTTTGGGTTGTTCTTCCCTAGGTGCATAACCTTGCACTTGTCCACATTAAATTTCATCTGCCATTTTGATGCCCAGTCTTCAATTTATCAAGATCCTCTTGCAATTTTCCACAATCCTCTTGGGTTTTAACAACTTTAAATAGTTTTGTGTCATCTGCAAATTTGATAACCTCACTCGTTATTCCACTTTCCAGGTCATTTATGAATATGTCAAAAAGCAGCGGACCCAGCACAGATCCCTGGGGTACACCACTATTCACCTTTCTCCATTGGGAAAATTGGCCATTTAGCCCTACCCTCTGCTTTCTATCTTTTAACCAGTTCCTGATCCACAATAGTACACTGCCTCCTATCCCATGACTCTTTAGTTTTGCCAAAAGTCTCTCATGAGGGACCTTGTCAAAGGCTTTCTGAAAGTCCAGATACACAATATCAACCGACTCACCTTTGTCCACCTGATTATTCACTCCTTCAAAAAAACATAACAGATTAGTAAGACAAGATCTTCCTTGTCTAAAGCCATGTTGGCTGTCTCTCATTAGTTCATGACTATCTACATGCTGAGTAATTTTATTCTTTATGATGGTTTCTATCATTTTTCCCGGTATTGACGTCAGGCTCACCGGTCTGTAGTTTCCCGGATCACCCCTGGAACCCTTTTTAAAAATTGGTGTTACATTGGCGATCCTCCAATCTTCAGGTATTAGAGATGATTTTAATGATAGTTCACAGATTACTAATAGCAGGTCTGCAATCTCATATTTCAGTTCTTTCAATACCCTTGGATGTATACCATCCGGCCCAGGTGATTTGCTACTCTTCAGCTTATCTAATAGTTGTAATACATCTTCTCGATGTATCGATATTTCCTTCAATTCTTCTGCACCTTTAAATACCACTTCAGTCATGGGTAACATCCCTACATCTTCCTCAGTAAAGACTGAAGCAAAAAATTCATTCAGTCTCTCCGCTATCGCCTTGTCGCCTCTTAGTGCTCCTTTAACCCCTTTATCATCTAATGGACCAACTGACTCTCTCACAGGTTTTTTGCTATGAATGTACTTGAAAAGGTCTTTACTTCGGGTTTTTGCTTCTGCAGCAAGCTTCTTCTCAAATTCTCCCTTTGCCTGCCTTATCAATGCCTTGCATTTGACTTGCCAGTGCTTGTGCTGTTTCCAGGTTTCGTCGTTTGGCTCTTTTTTCCATTTCCTGAAAGATGCTTTTTTGGCAACAACAGCCTCTCTGACCTCAACTTTAAACCATGCTGGCAGTTTTTTGGACTTCTTTCCACTTTTCTTAAAGCGTGGAATACAGCTGGTCTGGGCTTCCAAGATAGTATTTTTCAACAACAGCCAAGCCTGATGTACGTCTTTAACCTTTGCAACTGCTCCTTTTAGTTTTTTCTTGACTGTTTTCCTCATTTTATCATAGTCTCCCTTTCGAAAGTTAAAAGGTAGTACTGTGGATTTCCTTACTATCCCTCCTCCACTAATTAAATCAAAGGCGATCATGCTATGATCACTATTGCCAAGGGGCCCCAACAACCTTATCTCTTGCACTAGATCTGGTGTTCCACTAAGGATTAGGTCTAATATGGCTTCCCCTCTGGTCGGTTCATGAACCAGCTGCTCCAAGAAGCAGTCATTTATTTCATCTAGGAACTTTATCTCCCTAGCATGTCCTGACGTGACACTGACCCAGTCGATACCGGGGTAGTTGAAATCACCCATTATTATTACTGTGCTGTAACTTTTGTTAGCTTCCTTGATTTCTTTGAGCATTTCATCATCCATTTGGTCATTCTGGCCAGGCGCTCGATAGTACACCCCCACTGCCATTGCCTTCCCCCTTTTACATGGAATTTCAATCCATATAGATTCTACAGCAGATTTTGTTTCCTGCAAAACTTTAATCCTTTCTGACTCAATGCCCTCTCTAACATAGAGAGCAACCCCTCCACCAATTTGATCAGCTCTATCATTACGATATAGTTTGTACCCAGGTATCACAGTGTCCCACTGGTTGTCCTCCTTCCACCATGTCTCTGATATTCCAATCATATCTAACCTTTCATTTAGTGCTATATATTCTAACTCTCCTATCTTATTGATATCTCAAGGGATATCAATGCTTGGAAGGAGATCTACCTCTTGAGGGTCTCTCCTTCTTCGATGAAGAGTTGTGCTTGGAGTTTGCCAATACCTACGATCCATGGGATGAGGCCCTCGATGATGTAGAAGCCAAGGATGCCACATCCAAGGGAATGAGTGTCTCATGTTTAGAGGCCTGGTTCTGTAGGCCTCTCTGTGTCATCTTTTGACAAAGGGGACAGTATTTTGGCTGGTGATCTGGGCCGAGGAAGTTTAAGCACCAGTCATGTGTGTCAGTCGCTGAGCCGATGTAGCACATTTTTTGAAACCACTAGTTGGTTTCTCCATACCGTCAATAGATTTTTTTTTTGCAGTGACAGGATTTGCTTCCTGCTGGCTCAGCGGAAAAATGAAGAATTGAGGAGAAGGAGTTGGGAAGGCGGGAAGGCATTTGCGTAGGTGCACTGGAGTGCTCCCAAAAGCTTTCCAATTGGACGTTGGGGAGTGTTCCCATGTAGATTCCGTCGATACCGACGTCACTCATATGTGAAGACTACATTCCTGCTTGATCTTGCAGATTATTCTTTATTGTTACACAAATAATTAAGACCAAAAAACCCACAGAAATCAGGAGTGTGCATAGGTATTCCCCCCCCCCCCCCAAGTCAATACTTTGTAGAGCCACCTTCTGCTGCAATTACAGCTGCAAGTCTCTTGGGGTATGTCTCTATTAGCTTAGCACATCTAGCCACTGGGATTTTCACCCATTCCTCAAGGCAAAATTGCTCCAACTCCTTCAAGTTAGATGGGTTGCGTTGGTGTACTGCAATCTTCAAGCCATGCCAAAGATTCTCAATTGGATTGAGGGATGGGCTTTGACTAGGCCATTCCAAGACATTTAAATGGTTCCCTTTAAACCAGTCCAGTGTAGCTTTAGCAGTATGTTTAGGGTCATTGTTCTGCTGGAAGGTGAACCTTCGCCCTAGTCTCAAATCTCTGGCAGATTGAACAGGTTTTCCTCAAGAATTGCCCTGTATTTAGTGCCATCCATCGTTCCTTCAATCCTGACCAGTTTTTCTGTCCCTGCCGATGAAAAACATCCCCACTGCATGATGCTGTCATAACCATGTTTCACTGTGGGAAAGGTGTTCTCGGGATGATGGGAAGTGTTGCACCAAACATGGTGTTTCCCATGATGGCCAAAAAGTTCAATTTTTATATTATCTGACCAGAGAACCTTCTTCCATATGTTTGAGGGGGTCCGTCACGTGCTGTTGTACAAACTCCAAACGTGTTTTCTTAGTTCTTTCTTTAAGTAATGGCTTTTTTCTAGCCACTCTTCCATAAAGCCCCACGCTGTGGAGTGTATGGCTTGAAGTGGTCCTATAGACAGATACTCCCATCTCCACTGTGGATCTTTGCAGTTCCTTCAGTGGTATCCTTGGTGTCTTTGTAGCATCTCTGATTAATGCCTTCCTTGCCCAGTCTGTGAGCTTTGGTGGGCAGCCTTCTCTTGTCAGATTTATAGTGGTGCCATATTCTTTCTATTTTGTTATAATGGATTTAATGGTGCTCTGTGGGATATTCAGAATTTGGGATATTTTTTTTATAACCCAATCCTGATCTATAGGAGTGGCCTAGTGGTTGGGGCAAGGTACTTCAGGCCGGAAGGTCAGGGGTTCAAATCCCACTAGAGGACAGCAACCTTGGGCCGGAAGGACTGGGGTTTCTAGTCCCACAGGTGCTCCTTGTGGTCTTGGGCAAGCCACTTAACCCTCCATAGCCCATGTTCCCTGTAAAATAGTTATCTCCAAGTTATAATGCCCTGTTCAATGTAATTTCAGTTTGTTCAATGTAAACTGCACTGATGCAGAATAGCGCGGTATATAAGAGAATGTAAATAAATAAATAAATAACTTTGGCTTTGACTTGTTTGGCGTGCTCCTTGGTCTTCGTGTTGTTTGCTTAGTGGTGTTGCAGAGTCAGGGGCCTTTTAGAACAGGTATGACAGATCATGTGACAATGATGCACACAGGTGGAACCTAATCCAACTAATTATGTGACTTCTGAGGTTAATTGATTGGACCAGATCTTATTTAGGGGTTTCATAGCAGTTTTTACTTGTTTTTTTATATATTTTTTTATTTATTTAGTTATTTAACGTCTTTTCTATACCGCGCTTTTTAAAGTCAGCTCGGTTTACAATTAACAGCAAGTTTGTACAGTACAGGCGGCTCCCATACTGGACTTACAAAAAACAGGGTTTTGCAACTTGGATTAACTGGGGTAACTATGTACATGTTACGCTGTAGCTTGGCTACTCGTTTAGGTAGCTATAATACAGGCTAGGCAGTAGGGTCGATGGCAGTGCAGTAGCGACTGTGCTGCCTAGCTACTATTTACAAGGTTAGGTGACTATATACATATGCCTGACCAGGAGTCTGGTGGTGCTACTGTGCCAGGCTGGGGCTGTGCATTGCAGGTGTTTTGGGGCGGTTGCTTTGATGGTTGTGGGTAGTTGGCTGTTGTACGTCCCCATTATGGGAGAAGTGCTGGATGAAGAGGTGGTGTTTCACCACCTTTCTGAACTGGGTAAGGTCCATAATGGCCTGGAGTCCAGGCGGGAGGGCATTCCAACAGGTGGGTGCTTGGGAACACTTTGTGATCTTGCTAGGGATACTTAGTGAGTTGGCTGCGACTGACCTTCTAGCTCTGTTTGGGGGGTGGGGAGAATGAGGTCTGTGATGGAGGAGGAGGTGATGCTGTTGATGGCTTTGAAGGTTAGCAGTAGGGTTTTGAAGGTGAGTCTGCAATGGACTGGCAGCCAGTGGAGATGCTTCAGGATTGGGGTTATGTGGTCCCTCCTGGCAGCTCCATGTAATATTCTGGCGGCTGCGTTCATTGCCAGCTGCAGTGGGTTCAGTGTATTTTTAGGTAAGCCCAGTAGGATGGCATTGGCATAGTCGAAGTAGGGGATTACCAGTGCCTGGTAGATTCTACTGAAGTCGTCTGGTTCCAGTAGAGGTCGTAGATGTCGGATTGTCCATAATTTGTGGTATATTGCTTTGACCGTATTGTTTATGTGGGCTTTCATATCCAACTGTTGGTCCAGTGTGACCCCTAGGTAGCAAATTGTGGGCTTGCTTTGGAGCTCGGCACCTCTTACTTTAGTGCTGCTGGAGGAGAGAAGTCTTGGTTCCTGGTAATGAACAGTGCCTCAGTTTTCTTGAAATTTATTCTGAGGTTCTGCGTGTGGAGCCAATTGGTGATAGCATCGAAGCAGGTAGTCAGTGGTGAGAAATCCGGCTGGTCAGTTGAGAATGGCATGTAGAGTAAGACGTCGTCTGCATATACGAGGCATGAGGTGCCGAAAGAGTGGGCAAGTGCACAGATGGGCTGCATATATATGTTGAAGAACAACGCCGAGAGGGAGGAGCCCTGTGGAACCCCCTGTTTTTGCTGGAACTGTTTGGAGGCCGTGGGGCCAGTCCGTACGTGCTGCCATCTGTCTGACAGGTATGATTTGCACCAGCTTAAGGCCGTGTCCTGGATCCCTTTCTCTGCAAGGCGCCCTATGAACAGATCATGGTCAACGGAGTCGAATGCTGCGGCAATGTCCAGGAAGATTAGGGCGTATCCTTGTCTGCTGTTGTCCAATCCGGTGGCTAGTGTGTTGAAGAGAGTGATCAGGAGTGTCTCAACTCCATGCGCTTCCCTGAACCCGTGTTGGAATGGATCTAAGGGTGCGGTGGTCTCAATATGGTGTTGGATTTGTTGTTGGACGAGCTTTTCAATTATTTTGGCCATTAGCGGGATGCTGGAGATTGGCCTGTATGAGTCCACCTTCTGGGGGTCCAGTTTGCAATTTTTTAGGAGTGGTCTAATGGATGTTTGCTTCAGGCTTCGTGGGAATGATCCCGTTGAAAAGGAGAGATTGATGAGTTTGGCAAGGAAGGGGCTCAATTCCTTGCGCAGTGTTTTTATCCAGAATGCTGGGCAGGGGTCGTTTGGCGCTGTGGTGGTGTTAATCATAGTGATAGTGTCCTCAATGTTTTTCTCTGATGGTGTAGAGAAGGTGGTTAGTGGCGTTGGGTGGCATAGTCCGTTCCCAGGGGCGGGTGGTGCAGGTCTGTCGGTTTGGATTGTTTTTGACTGTATCAGCGTATTCTTGTGGCTCTGGCATGTTTAGTTGGATGGGGGAAGGTTCCTGTGTGAGGATCCTCACCAGGTTAAATAAGTCCTGTGGTTTGTTCAAGGAGCGCTGCAGGATTCCTGCGTGGTATCGTTTCATTCTCTCTGAGACTTCCTTACGGTGTTCCCTCAGGTGGGAGGTGTAAGTGCCCAGGTCGTCGGTGGAGCGTGAGCGTCACCATCTTTTTTCAAGCTTCCTTAGGTGGCGGAGTGATGTTCGTAACACGGGAGAGAACCACAGGGTGGTCTTTCTTCTTCTTGGTGATGCGCCCACGGATGGTCGGTTGGCAATGGAGTTGAGGCTATTGTTCCAGCCAGGTGGAAAGCATTTCCTCGAGGCTAGGCTCTGTGAGGTCGAGAAGAGGTAGGGTTTTGCTGAGTATTTCTTCCTTGTCAAAGGGATGGAATTTTGCTTTTTGGCAGGCAACGGTTGTGGGATAGCTGCTTGTGCGAGCCTGTTGAGTGGGCATTTGGAATCTTATTAGGCTATGGTCAGACCTTGGGACCGCTGTGATGGATAGGGCAAGCATATGGTTCTGGCATATGGCTGACTGCGGAGAGAAGATCAGGTCAAGCTTGTTTCCTTTTGTGTGCGTAGGCTCGTTGATTATTTGATCGTAGCCCAGTTCGCTGAGCGCGTTAATGAAGGCGTTGGAGTGCGCTTCTAGGAGGGCAGGCAGGTTGAAATCTCCCATGATCCAGTTTGGTGTGTGTGTGTTCTTGGTATTGCAGGCAAGGTCGATTATCGTTGAGAGGTCATCTGGAGAGGGCGACGGGGATCTGTAGATTAGGTTGATGGAGTTGTGTTTGTTGGCTAAAGTGATAGCATCCAGGTGTGTGGTGCTGCTAGCCGCAGTCTGTTGGAATTGGAGCTCGGTTTTCGTGAGGGCGAGGGCTCCTCCACCCCTGCGGTTGGCTCTATGGCAGGTGTGGATTGAGAAGTTGGGTGGGGTGAGTTGGTTAAGTATGACTGTATCGGAGTCAGTCAGCCATGTCTCCATGACCAATAGGATGTCTAGCTTGTGGTAGGTTATCAGGTCGGAGATGATCGGCCATTTCTTTTGGACTGAGCGAGCGTTTATGAGGGCGCAATTCAGGTAGCTGGGTTGAGGACACTTCTCAGGCTGAGATTTTTTAGTGTGCAGGAGCGAGATGTAGAGTAGGTGTGGACGCGGGGTGTGCTTGGTTTCTGCTTCTGGTTGGCGGGAGGTACCTGACCATCTCCTCCCGGGACCCCATAGAATTGGTATAGGGTTGCCGGTGGCGGTGAGGGTGAGGGTGCTGTGGAATAGGCTGACAAGGAGGTAACAGATGGCTAAAGCTATTGGGGAGGGCGCCATTTAAAGTGGAGGGCGTCGGGTGGAGGAGGAGATTGGAGGCCCCGCCCCCCTTCGGGCCGCTATTTCAGCGTCGGCCCTCCAGCTGCCCGGTGAGACTTGTCTGCTGTTTTCCTGGGTTCCGGTGCGGCGTCGGGTGTAGGAGGAGATTCGAGGCCCCGCCCCCCTTCGGGCTGCTATTTCAGCGTCGGCTCGCCGTGGAACGCGACCCGCGGGCGCGTACCCGTGGGTGCGTGCCCGAAGGGGGCGTGACCAAAGGGGCAGGCCACGCCCCTTTGGAGCCCCTTTGGAGCTGTGAGGAGTTGTTCAACACGGTCTCATGGGGAGACGGAGGAAAAAGGTTTTTTCATCAATTCCTGCTAAAGTTGGTAAAACTGTCGGGCCCATGGATCGCCATCTCGTGGGTGTTGCTTCGTCTTCCTCTCAGGAAGAACACTCGAGGGAATCCGTGAGTACTGTGTCTGAATCCTCCTTTAATACGCATGGGGTTGCCCAACTCGGAAGGGAAGAAGTATTAGAGGTTATTTCTACTCGGGAGGGTTCTCCCGGTGGAAATCCTCCTTCAGTTCAGAAGTCTTCATTTTTGTTGGCCTTTAAAGAACAAGGACCTATGTTTCCCACTCCAGTTAAATTTTCATCTGGTGCAGTGGATGTGGCTGTCCCTGCGGAAGTTTCCTTGAAGGATATTTGGGAGTTGATAGCGCGTATGGAAGCTTCCTTTCGCGCTTCTTTCTCCCAAGTAGAGCGTTTTTCCAGTGAAGTGGTACAGAAGCTCTCAGACCATGAGGAATCGCTTTCTAAACATGATAAATTACTGTCTAAATTGGAGGGTCGCTTTTCTGTATTAGAGGCTACTGCCTCTTCTTCTATAAAAGATAGTGTTATGGTTCATCATCAGTTGGAGGCTTTGGAAAATAGTAATCGTTTGAAAAACTTACGTTTTTTAAATTTTCCATGTACTCATTATCTTGCTCTTTTGATTTTGTTACAAAAATACTTTAAAGAAGTACTGCTTATTGATGATGTGGATTCTATCAAGTTTTCCTCTATATATTATATTCCTATGTCTTCTGCAGTAAAGGCTTCTTCTCCTGTTGCTTTACAGGAAGGGAACCCCAATGGCGTAGAGTCCTTGGATTTGTCTCAATTTTTGGAATCCTCTAATGATTTAATCTCCCAGCGAGCTACCTTGTTAGTTTCCTTTATTTCAATTCAGGATAAAAATATGATTTTAAGTTTATACTTTAAAAAGAAGAATCAGTTTTTTTGTGGAGCCCCCATACAAATTTTTCCTGACGTGTGTAGGAGCACCCAGGCTCGCTGGAAGGCATTTTTGGGATTAAAAGAACGGACCCTCGCCATTGGTGCGTCTTTCTTTCTGAAATATCCTTGTAAATGTATTGTAGTTTTAGAGGGTGTTAAATTTGTTTTTCTTGATGTTGGCCAATTTGAGGCATTTCTGATTAGCAAAGAATCCTTGTGATATATTGTTCTTTTCTTCCATGTAAATTGGGCTTTGAATATTGTGAATCCGTTGTTTGTTTGTTTTTTCCCTTTATTTTTTTTTTCTTGGGCAGGTTGATGTCTCCTAGATGTGGACTTGATTGTATTCCTGCTTTATTTTCAATAAAGAATTGTTTAAAATTAAAAAAAAAAAAAAAAAAAAAAGTGGGCTCTTTGGGGCGCCAGGTGATTTGGGTCTATGCCGTAACTGTGTGGTGCAGGGTGGGTGTGGTTCGGGTGGCAGGATAGGCGGGGCTATCAAGCAGCCACTCTGTGTGGCAAGTAGGGTGTATACATGCGGTTGCCCGCACTAGTGTTGACACCTCCGCTTGGGAGGTTTATGTGTGTAGCACTTCTAGCAGTAATTCTCTGGTAGGTTCAAGAATAGTGTGATTGGCCCTTCTGGTAATGATTCTATATACAAGATATTTTTTGTCATTCCACGTCACCAATTTAGACTACATTGATATTATCTAACAACATTATCTAACAACATCCAAATGAACCTCCATTTTCATTCCAGGTTGTAATGCGACAAAATAGGACAAACGAGGGGATAAATACTTTCACAAGGCACAGTATGAATAACTTTTTCAAGCCTTATATGTCTTATGTTTTGTTAAATAAAATAAGAATCATATGAAAGATTTATGGCTTAGAAATCAGATATTGGGCTCAGAGGCTCAATGAAGTACTCTACATTCCCATAATGAAGAACTCAGCCCCATTCTCTGTTCAGGTTTTCTGCTCCTCAGATTGGCCAGAGCTGAGGAAGCTGCAGAGGGAAACTGAATCACTATGGAATGGTGAAACCTAATGGCCAGTTTTAGAGCAAATAATTGCAGGGTTCTGGAAGGAAACTGTGTGCCTGTTCATTGGCCAAGGAATGTTACTGTGATGACTTGAATAGGTGAGTTAGGAGGGGGGCATAAAATAGGGCAAAATTCCCCAGAAGGGAAAAGCTACAGCCCCAAAAAAAGAGAAATTTACTTCTAAAATATTTTGTAAATAATTTTTGCAAGGTTGGAAGGCAAAATGTATCAGGACTATATTCACAGAAACACCAAATGAAAGTACAGCAAAGGAATGCCAGAATTTTGTAATGAGATGTTAACAATATGCCTTTAACTGACTCTCTGATTGCAGCAGTATAATGGAGCTAGCAGGAGCCATTCTATAGCTCAATTACCGGTACTTTCCTCTTCTATGTCTTATTTCTGGTTCTTTTTCACCTGCAACTTCCTTCCACTATTTTCTCCTGGTCTCCCTGGTTGTAACTGTAACCAGGTTTTCATGATTTTAATCTCTGATTCTTTGTATCTGCTCTGCCAATGTATACTGTATTGATGTACTGCTTGAAAAGAGGTCTAGAAAGCATATTAAACTAACACTAAACTAGATTGTGACTTGTATTCTGTTCAAAGTAAGAGGATTCTTTGTAGAGTTTTCTTAGACTGCTTCTGAGAGCATATGGTGTTTCCTATTCACCATCAGAACTGCTGCTCTTCAGATAATTACTGAATTTAAACAACCAAATGGAACAACTGGATTAAGAACTTCTGCTTGGGAGTTCCTCCCAAGCAGGAAGTCAAGTGAGTAATGTGGTTCATTGTATCTGCTATCAACAGAAAAAAAAACAGCTACACATAGCAAGAACCATTTTCTCTGAAGGAAAGCATGTAGAATTACCCACACTGATGAGCTTATTTACTTATGTATTTTAAAATATTTGTTACTCACCTTTTCAAGTTAGGTGATCAATGCAAGGTACAAATCAATAGTCAAATGATCAGCAATATAAATACGTACATAAATAATATTCTGAAACCAACAAAAGGATTATAAAATCTAAATTTTATGCAAAGCACTATAATTACAGATGGAAGGAAATCCATAATACGCTCTAGTAATAACTGAATATTTATGGGCAGTATACCTTCAATCGGCTTTGTTAAATACTTCATAGACTAATCACAACTGACTACAACTCAATCTGCTATACTCCATAGACATCCCTAAATTTCAAAGAACTCATGAACCAAAAGCTTGGCTAGCTAAGGGTTATTTTCAAATATGCAAGGGAAAGATTCAAAATGAAAAAAGCCATTGGAAAGACAACAAAAAGTTAAATCTCTCTTTTTATACTGAAGTCATGATCCTGCATCTTTAAATAACTAGTAGGTAAACAGTTGGAAGTGGAGGGGAGAGACAGCTCCTGCCCCCCCCCCCAATGATGCATCATCCTTCTTCCCTTTCCCCATGCTGCTTCTTGATCTTATACTATTGTTTATTCCTCTCTTTTTTCTCAACCTTTGAACCAGTGTAGCACCTGTCCTCCAAACTCCCATTCATATATCTGCCAGCCAAGCGTTACCCCTTCTCCCTCACCACTAGAGTAATCTATAGACTCTGCACCTTCATTTCATTTTCTTTACTAAGTGCTGTTGAATCGATGATGACTCCTGCTGACCCTGTGGATAGCCTTCCCTATCTGTTGGGTTTTCTTGGCAAGATGTGACTGGATGTAGATTGCTAGGCCTTTCTTCTGCACAGTAAGGCAAGTATTTTAGAAGCACTATTCATGAGCTGGACATTTGAAAATGGATACCTAGATATGCAAAGCATAGATACGTCCCCGGAGTTGCTTTAGAAGCTAGGTATATAAATGTCCCCAGCATGAGAACTTCCACGTAGCATAGGAGCATGGTGGAGGTGTGGCCTGGGTGAAGCAAGGGAGATATACATCACAGTGTGATTTCTGAATGGCATAAACACATCTGACTCTGGTTGGTGAGACATCCAGGCCTATACAACCTGAAAAGGGCTAGCTGGTCAACCTTCTCTCTAGTCCTATTAGTGAACCACATTACAACATCCAAACGAGTTTCATATTACTGTATATAACATTAAGTTAATCTGTACATAGTACATTAAGTTAATCTGTACATAGTTCCCCGGTTGTCCTATTGTTGAAGTTCCCTGTTTAATGTAAAACTCAATGTTACTTGTATGCATTGTAGTATGTTCTTGTTCATTGTACACCGCACTGATTGTAATAGCGCGGTATAAAAGAATTGTTAAATAAATAAATAAATAAATAAATAAATATACTGCTCCTGACCATGAATAAGGTGAAAATAATTGCTTGTTTTATAGATGTAACTCTTCCAGGGAGAAACACATAAAGAACTATCATCACCACTAGTATAATTTCCTGCCCAAAGAAACATGTATGTAAATACATCCTTCAAACATATGACTGGCCCACCGCCACACATCTGAGTATCTGAAATGGCAGGCCAGGACATGCAAGTCTCATAGCATAGTTACCTTCCTTGTGTAATACCCCTGCTGGCATGTCCAAGTACCCAATTCTGAGGTCATGCAATTTGGGTATGTCCACATTTGTAAAATGGCCTACACCTGTGCAAGTACCTGGCCTTGCAACCTGTGTGGGGCCTACCTCCATAACTGGTTACAGGGACATTCATTTTTTGGGGTAGAGATTTAGCTATTTCAGAAGGCACTTATACATACCTTCCTTCACTGTGGCCACTCATCTGGATTTTTTACATTCTGCTGTGGACATCCCAGATTCTTTCTAGTCATCCCTTATAAAATTCCACTTCACATCCAGGGCTGAACTAAGCCATTAATACAGCCTGTGCGACTTGCACATCTGGCGTCCCCCTCTCCCCCACCCGGTTTGTCCCTTGCCCCATGCCCAGCATCTCCCCATCTTATCTCCATGTCTCCAGTTGGCTCCCCACCCGGCCTGCCCTTGTCCTCCCGCTTTTAGGATTCTTGATACAACAGCAGCGGGACCTCCAATTGGAAAAAAACCCACGCAGGTCTCTCTGACACTGCAATTGCATGCTGGCCTGATTCCCCTCCTCTGACATATGTTAGCGTCAGAGCATGGAGGGATCAGACCAGCCATTCAAATGCAGAGTTGCAAAGACCCACTTTAGGGATCCCTAAAAGCAGCAGCGGGACAGGGCAGGCAGCATGGGGGGGGGGGGGGGAGAGCCGAGGCTGACATCCTCGATGCACCCCTATTTTTTTGCGCCATGTATAGCTGCACCGCTCACACAGGGCTAGGTGGGTGCTGTTCACATCCATAGTCCACCACTCCAAAAGGCACTTGCTCATCACAGATTACAATTATTAAAAAATACAAAGGCCAATTTTCAAAGCATCAGATATTTAAACCCCACGGTGGTCAGCTGGAGTATTTGAATACATAAGCCAGATATTCAGTGCTGATATGAAGCTAGTGGCCGCTGATAAATATCTGGATAAAGCAGCAGTGCCGGGCGACTATCTGGATAGAAGTGATATTCAGCCGCTATCCGGATAGCATTTCTAAATACAACTTAAACTGTCCTGTTATATAGCTAGATTATCAGCATAACAGCAGAATTTATCCAGATTACTTATAGTTTATTATACATTTTTTATATACCACCTTTCCTTTTATATCACAGCAGTTTACATTAAAAATTTTAGTTTAAAATTCAGAACTGAAGTTACATTAAAAACAAAGAAATCAGGAGAGAAGAAAAAAAAGAAGTAGAATTAAGTGAGTTCCAAAAGAATATGGGAAAGACAGTAATATCTACAGCTGGTGCTAGGTTCCCAAACCAGGATCTGAATTACATTACATGTCATAACATAATAGTGTGTCTTTAGGCTTTTCTTGAATTTCTTTTAAAGGAAGATTCAAGTTTCAAGTCTGCGTGAATTCAAGAGGAAAGGGGCAAGAAAATAAAATGTTGCTGTCAAAGTAGACTCTTATCCATGCTTGGCTTGATGAAGGGAACACAAGTTTGCACCTAATGAACATCGTTGACAAGAAGAAATATAAGAGATAGATAGTGAGTTGAACCAGATTGTACAACCTTGTGGACCAAAGTTAGAACTTTGAATGTTATTCGGTAAAAGTAGCCATTGGTTTTCCATAAAGAGCAGGGTAAAACTGTCAAATCTCCAGGCAGTGCAGGCTATATTTTGCACTCTTTGCAGTTGAATATTACAATCCAGATAGAGGGGCATTTTAGAAAGGACACCAGAGTGCAATCTGGGACATGTAAGCCACAACATCTGAAAAAAAAGCAGGCACATCCAGATACAGACACGATTTCTGAAACGTGGACAAGCCCAATATAGACATCTGTAGGAGCATCTTCATAGACATCCCCAGAATAGTATTCCAGAACCTGGACATAGAGGAATAGCCTAATGGCTAGAGTAGTGGGCAAGGAACAGAGAAGCCAGGGTTCAAATCCCTCTGCTGCTATCATTGGGACTGTCCAGAGTACTAGGAATGATGGAGCGCTACCTTCTCTACACCTTCTGGATGTTTTTCAGCCAAAGCAAGCACTTTCCTGCTGCTTACTCGTATTCGTGTCTAAACTTAGACATGACTCCAGACGTCCAGGACATTTCTGAGATCAGGCAACGATGTCCAGGTTCCTGGGGATACACAGCCATGCTCTTCAGAATTGGGCGTCCACAAACACAGCTTCAAAATTTACTTTGGACATCTCTATGCCCATTTTCAGACATCCAAAGCAAGAATAGGGCTTCCAAAATAACCCTCACAGCCACTGCCATTGCCCTTGCTATGCCCACAGACTGCCTCTGCACTAACCAGATAGTGCAGCGGCAGTCTGTGGAAATATTCAGTGGCATTATCCATACATGGAAATACCTACTGCACCTGATTGTAACTTGCTTTGAACAACTACTGAACAGGCGTGAACCAAATACTAAAAGAAAGAAAGCAGCAAGTAAGCCACAGAATCTCTCTCTTGACACCCTTATCTGGATAACTTCCAGATAAGGGTGTCAGCTCCATAAAATATAATATAAATGATCAGATACTCCAGGGAAATACAAGTCATTCATTTTTTAATGACTTGGGCAAAGAAAAGAGCCATCACTTTTTACAGCAATTTATTTTTTTGTGTGTATACATTTTATTAATTAATTATATACAGGGTGTTATAACATTCCACAAATACTTCATGTGGGGCGAGAACTTCATGTGGGGCGAGAAACAGCAACAACAAATATAGAGCTGACAGCAGTGTAAATAACAGCACAGCAATTTCAACTACCCTCCAAAACAGACACCACTAAAGAAACAACCCACTCCCAGATGGCCATTCCCATGTCATTACCCCAGATATTACAAATGCCTTCCGGGCAAAAAACAGGTAACACCCCCTCCCTTCCCTAACCACCCCACCCCACCTTTCCCCCCTCCCAACATACCTTACCCGCTCTAGGAAAAGAGGGTACCAGAACTAACAGGAGAGTCAGTTTCTGGTGACATGGGACAGAAGATCTTCTGACAGCCTTTGCCTGCCAGTGAAAAGATGCTGTAAAAACAACACAAAGATAATAGCAGATGGGAATCATCATGAGCTTCAGACTCATCCAGCGGCCCATACGCCCGATGGACATATCTCCTCGCTCCCTCCCCTCCCCACCCCCCCCCCCACAGGCCATCCCAGACCTTCATATTCCCCCAACCCTCAAGAGCTTGCACCTATCTGAACCTTGGCAGGAGCAAGTCACAGGTAGAGCGTACCCTGGGAGGACAAATGAGATTGGCTAAAAAGATTAGAGACATGGGGCCAAGGGATATTGTGGGCTGTGCGAAGACTGGATCACAACAGAGTCAAGAGATCTTGCCCCTCACATGTGGGGGGAAGGGCCACAGTTTGAAGGAAACAAGACCATAGTGTCATGATTACTTCAGGTTTGTCCTGAAGATCTGCTGTGAGTTTCTCCATCCAATATATATCCCACATCTTGAAGATCCATTCTGTTAAGGTGGGGGCACAGTGTGCTTCCAGTATCGAGCAACAACACCACGTGCAGCCAGGAGCAAACAACTGGAGAACCGTTGCAGCTTCACACCTCCACATTCCAAGGGCAGATACCCCAGCACACAGGATTCAAGTGTGAAAGGAAAAGTCTGGCCTAAAGCTAAGAAGATACAATGATGCACCTGGGACCAGAAAAGCTCAATCTTGGGACAATGCTACCACATATGAGCCAGGTCTCCTTTCTTCCACAATTTCTCCAGCAAAGAGGGTCATCCCCCCCTTTCCCACACGGGAAAAGATCAGCCGGGGTTATTGACATATGCAACAAGCTGAGTACTAATTAAGGACAAGGATATCGAGCAGGAGAGAGTATAAAGGCAAACCTCCTCAGGCTTGTCCCCCACCTCCATCCCCCAACCCCTTATGTAAGAAAGTTCTTGACTAGTATGTGGGAGATCCGCAGCTACAGCTTTGTAACGTCGGGCCAAAAAAGATTTAATACGAGTGGATTCAAAGAGAACCCTTTCCCAGTGTTTGAGTGGGCGTAGCAGGTCACTGGAATAACGGAGATATCCGAAACAGTGCCACAACAAAAACTATTTTAAATAATTCAACGAGGCGCCCCATAGTTCATCAAGCCAATTCATAGAGGTGAAGGTGGAGTTAGTGAACAGTGCTGAGATCCTGAGATTTCATCCCAAGTACGATGCCCTACTTCCAAAGTCCCTGATAAAAGGGAAGGCCAACACAGGGGAAAAGGGGGATAACCATGGACATAGTTTCTACCCTTTACAGAGCGCATGCCAGATCTTCCACAGAGTCCCCAAAAATGGGTGGGAAAGAGCCTGATGCACCTCATTTGCCTCTTTTAGAAATAATGCCACCTTAAGGGGGACAGGAGCATTCCACTGCTTTTCCAAACGGACCCAGTATGAGTCCGAATCAGTCATCCAGAAGAACACTGTCCTTAATCACACACACCAGTAATACAGCTGTGGGTCTGGACCAACTGACCCAGAGTTTCTTACCTTGTCAAATAAAGGATGAGAGCTTTTTCCTCAGTACCTTAAAGAAGCTTCTCAGAACTTGAATTGGTAATTGCAAGAACGTGAATAAAAATCTCGGTAGAAACAACGTCTTCACTGTATTAATGTACCCGAGCCAAGAGATCACAGAGGCTCACATTGCTCCAAGATCTCTGCTTATTTCATCCAATAGCATCCTATAGTTCTGTTGGTAGAGCTGAGAAATGTTTTTCAGGATACGAATGCTCAAGTATTTAAAATGATCAACCATAAGGAAGTCCCTTGTAAAGGTAGCTGTGAGTTGAGGGGCTTTAGTGACACAGGGGAGTAGAGTAGAGTTCTGTCGATTTACAGTGAAACCAGATACCCTGGAGAACTGGTCTTTGAAAGTGACTATTATGGGAACAGAGGTGTCAGGATCGCAGAGGTAGATAAGAATGTTGTCAACATAAAGGGAGACTGCACGTATCCATCCACCAAGAGTGATTCCCATTTCAGCCGCTACTTTACAGATGTGATGCACGAATGGTTCTAAAGCTAAAGTGAAGAGTAAAGGAGAGAGCGGACAGCCCTGTCTGGTTCCTCACCCCAAGCAGAAACTCTCTGAATGAAACCCGTTGACTACTGAAAGTGTACTCTGCACCTCCCATCACCGGGCTCTTGGGTAACGGATTTCCACACTCAGAGCAATGAGAAGGAAGTGATAAACATTAATAATACAAATCACACACAATTGTATTATATAAAAAACACCAAAGCTTTGGGAGAGAGTGCAAAGCTTTCACCTTGCCTCTCTGATATCACAGACTTCGGCTACTATATTATTGGTCAAAATTCCATTTCACAGCATAATTTCCACTTTATTTTTCTACATCAAGCATCACGTATATTCATAATGTGCATCTCTTATGTCTCTGTCATAGGTCAAATCTTATTAGTATAGGTCATCAGGAGGAGGCATACATGTATTCCCAGACATAACTTCATAAACAATAATTCTAACACAAGCAGTTTTCATATCTTTGTTTCAAGACTGAAGAGAAAGTTCTTCCCTGCACTTTATAAACAAACCTAGTTTCTCTGTTATGTGAAAGTTCAGCATAGCTTTTCAGTAGAGTCTCTCAAAGAGAAGTAATAGGTCCTGGAATGTCTGAGCTACTGAATCTGTGGTGTTAACTCTTTCTGAGGGCTTTCAGTAATATAGTATTATTATTTTTTTTTTAAATTTATGTTTATTGGATTTTTTAACTGACAATACAATTATCAGAATAAAAAAGAAACGCCAGAAATACAAAATAGCATCCATTATATATGATACAAGAAAATAAAAAAAAGATACATTAGCCCACATCTCGGGGATACCAGACCACATAAAGTAATGAAGAAAACCTAACCAGGGAAAGCCCTCCTACTAAGGGCAACTCTGGCTATCACATTTCCCCAGCCTATCACCCTCCCATACCACCGGAAAAGAAAAAAGTAAAGAAATACCTAAGCAAGAGACCCATCAACCTTCTCCCTATCGGAGATCCATTTTTCTAAGTCAGAAGAGGACAAAAAAACAAATTTATCCTGGCCTAAAGAAATTAAACATTTACAAGGATAACGTAAAAAAAAAAAGTGGCACCAAGAGCTAAAACTCTAGATTTATAAGCCAGAAAAGATTTCCTGCGAGTTTGTGTTAAGCGGGATACATTTGGAAAAATAGATACCCTGTCTCCACAGAACAGAGTTTCTTTTCTCCTGAAGTATGCTTAGCGATTTTGTCATTTTCTGAGGACAAAGTAACTAGTAAAGTAGCCCTAGTTGAAATAACATCTTGTGTGTCCTCCAAAAATGCAGTCAAGTTAAAGGTATTTTGTTCTTCCGAAACAGCCAATTCTGCATCAATATTAGGTAAAGCTACTTTAGTAGGAATGTAATAGCATTTTCTCTAGAGAGAAGGGGTGCTCCAGCATTTCCCATTCATCCAGAGAGAGGCAGGGACGTTTCGCCGTTGTTACCAAGTCACTAATCTCGTCTTCCCCAGACACCAACTGAGATGAGTAGAAGTCCCTATAAAACTCTGTGAACACCTCGGCCATTTCTGAGGATCTATATAGAGTGTCCCCCTTAGCAGAATGAAGGATGGGGATCTTACGCCTCATCCTCTGTCCCTTCATAGTAACACAGTATATAACGGCAGAAAAAACCAGTATGGTCCATCTGGTCTGCCCAGTAAAGTGGCTAGAGTGGTTGTAACTGCAGCTCCATGCAATTCACCTCCCTCTATGCCTGTGTTTAGAGTTTACCTACTGCTCGGTGCAGATCAGCTCCCCTCTATTTATTGAGTATAAAAGATACTTAAGTTTGCTTTGATTTTATCCTCGTGCTATAAAGGGAACCACTGCATCTGTCCCATGCCATTTTGAATTCCGTTACTGTATTTTCCCCCACCACCTCCATCAGTGAAAAAGTATTTCCTGATGTTGCTTTTAATTTTATTGCCTTGCAGCTTCATCATATGCTCTCAAGTTTTACAGCTTCCCATTCTTTGAAAAAGATTTGTTTGTTCATTGATACCCTTTAAGGATTTAAAAGACTGTATCATATCTTCTCTGTCCCCCCTCTCCTCTAGGGTATAAATATTTAGATCTTCAAGTCTCTTCTCATACGCCTTCTAGCACAAGCTCCAAATCATTTTGGTGACCTTCCTCTGAACTGTTTCAAGTCATTTTATATCCTTTGTGAGATACTGTCTCCAAAACTGAACACAATACTCGATGTGAGGCCTTACCAACGACTTGCACAGGAGTATTAATACCTCCTCTTTTCTGCTGGTTATTCCTCTCTGTATGCAGCCCAGCATCCTTCTGGCTTTGGCTACCAACTTGTTGCATTGTTTTGCCACCTTGAGATCCTCAGACACTAGCACTCCAAGGTCCCTCTCCTGGTCTGTACACACCAACCTTTCTCCCTCTATATCATTTGATTCCTTTGGATTTCTGCATCCCAAGTGCATGACTCTGCACTTCTTCGCATTAAATCTTAACTGCCAAGCATTAGATCATTCTTCCAGTGCTTTTAGATCCTGCCTCATGTTGTCCACTCCCTCTGTTGCAAATTTTCATGTCATCTGCATAAAGGCAGACTTTTCCATTCAGTCCTGCAATATCACTCACAAATACATTAAACAGTATCAGTCCTAGGTCTGATCCCTGAG
This sequence comes from Ichthyophis bannanicus, assembly GCA_033557465.1. NCBI lineage: Eukaryota > Metazoa > Chordata > Amphibia > Gymnophiona > Ichthyophiidae > Ichthyophis > Ichthyophis bannanicus. The sequence continues at coordinate 1,417,604,863 of CM066032.1, forward strand.
GTACGCCACTATTTTTATTTATTTATTTTGAAACAATTTCTATACCGCAATTTCTGAGGATCAAATGCGGTTTACAATAAACAACATTTTGAAGAGTGCATGAACAGTTGCAATCTTCAAGTACATGGAACAGAGGAGAACTATGTACATGAGCATAAATGTGTTGCGTGCTTAACAGTGACAGCAACATAAACATAAAACAATTTCAAGTTAACTATTTACATACAGTTCATTTGTAGAGTGGATTGTTTTAGATTAGGGGTGGGAGCGGGGGTGGGAGGGGGGGTGTTGCTGGTGTATCGTGTTGGTCATGATTGTCAAAGTGTAGGGTAAATAGATGTGTTTTGAGTTTTCTTCTGAAAGCTATTAAGTCAGTTTCCTTTCTTCTGAATGAGTTCCATTTACCACCACCTTCTGTTGTCTGTCAGTCAACCAATTTCTGATCCAGTTCACCATCTTGGGACCTATCCCCAGGCTGCTCAGTTTATTGATAAGCCTCCTATGAGAAATAGTATCAAAGGCTTTGCTGAAATCTAGGTATATCACATCCATCACATGCCCCTGATCTAATTCTCTGGTCACCCAGTCTAAAAACTCAATCAAATTTGTTTGGTATGATCTTCCCCTTGGATCATGTGTTTCCAGAAAGTTCACTATACTTTCTTTCAAGAGCGCCTCCATTACTTTTCTCACCACAGAGGTAAGGCTTACTGGCCTATAGTTTGTCTCCTCTTCCCTATTAACACAATTGCCAGAGAAGGATTCTGCCCACCTTGCTACATGTTCACAGTTCTCCCCTTTTTCATGTCAGTTGCTGCCAAATCTTAGCTCCACCAGATTTGTGGTGCTGTCTTTCAAGGTCCTCAATGGCCCTCTGAAGTTCCTCTCATTGCAGATTCTCCCTATGTTTGAACCCACTAGAGAGGGGCATAGTTGGCTGTGGAGGACAGCCTTGATTGCTTCCCAAAGCGTGAAAATTGAGACCTCAGCTGTATCATTGAAGGACAAGTACTCTTTCCACCCTTTTTCTACTGCTAGGACAAATTACAGGTTCTTCAAGAGTCTTCTGTGTAAGGACCAAGAATGAGGCGGTACTTCCATCCCCATTTCATGCAATTCCAAGAATATTATATGTTCTGAGACCCCCCCATAGTCCCTATGGATGATGAAATAAGTACTGGCAAAAGAGTTTGTGAGGTAAGCCAGAGATCAATTCTGGAGTGACTTTGATGGGTGGAAGAGAAGTGAGTGTAACTTCTCTTTGCTGTGTATAATTCTCCATGCATTGCAAAGATCTAAGGGCCCGATATTCGAAGGCCCTTACACGGGTAACTTCCTTAGTTACTCATGTCAGAGCCTTATCCGGGATATTGAAAGGGCATCTACATGGGTAGTGCCCTTCAAATATCCCGGCTAGGTCCCTAACACACCCAGATGCAATCCACATAGCATCGGGGCATGTTAGGGGCGTTCTGGGAAAGAGCATGGGCAGAGGAAGGGGCTACACAGGTAGCAGCGATTTTCGTTACTACCCATGTAGCCCTCTGCGCCTTAAAGATAGGCGAGAAAAAACCTTGCCTATCTTTAAAATGCAGAGGCTATGCGGATAGCAACGAAAATTGCTGCTACCCGTGTAGCCTCTGCGGCTGCTGGGGCATCCGGGCTAACCCGGATATTCACTTCTGCCAGCACGGAAGTGAATATCCAGGTTAGGGGGGTCAGTGGGCAGGCTATGCACCACCAGGCCCAACTCAATATCGGGCCTAAGTGTGTAAGGAGATAGCTGAGCTTCTTAGAGTTCGTGAGGGAGCCATTGTCACTACTCGACCTTTCCAAACTGAAGAGTATACAATTAGTCTCCTCCCAACACTAATTCACCCTGTAGATGTAGTTGCACTACATCAAGTACTGCAAGTAATGCTGCCCCTACTCGTGCAGGGGAAATATAAACTTTAACCAGAGTGAATAGGGTCCCATTCAGAGTTCCAGTCAAGATGAGAAACCTACCTTCCGAGTCAGCAAACTGAGAACGTATCTGAAAAGGGCAATTGTTGGAGAAAAGAATCACCACTCCTCTTTTGTGTGAAGCAAAATTGGAAGCAAAGACCTGAGGAAATATGCAAGATCTGAGCCGTAAATGATCCTGACTGAATAGATGTGTTTCCTACAGGAGAACAGTATCAGCCTTCTCTTTCCTAAGTTGGCCTTGAACACGTACTCTCTTTATGGGGTTGTGAAGGCTTCTCATGTTCCAAGAAATTAACAATGATCCTCTGTGGGTCTAGTCTCTACTGTAATACCTCATTTCCAAACATCCATGAAAGCTGAAAGAGCCAGTCTGCCCTGCAGCCCCCTAAGATATGCTCTGTCGACTCTGCTTCCCCCAACCACCCCTCCACCTCAACCCCCCATCTCCAATCCCCCTATCCTATATGGGAACAGATATTTCAGTAAACCAATTAGAAAATCCCATCCCAGCACAATATCTGCTATGTTTAGGTGTGCCGGTGGTACAGAGTCAGGAGCCCCCCAGCCCTCTCTCATTGACCTAATAGTCAGCCCGCTAAACTCCAGTGCATTCATCCTTCCCCCCACATAGCCATCATGCACTCAGGACTTTTACTCCCTCAATTCGGTCCCCTTAAGGTCATCCACTCTGTCCGACTACCCTTTGCAAGTCATGCCCAGCCCCCTAGGCCTGCTCCCTCCCCCAAATCCCTAAACAGGAACTGGGTTAGAAGGGATCGTGATTAGACCTGATACCCCTCCAACACTCCCAGAAGGGCTCCTTGTTAAGAAGAGAGAATGATCAGAGAACAGCACAGAGAAAAGGAAAAGAGAAAAGAAAGAAAGCAGATCCAATATTCTACAATTTAGTTATGGAGGCTTAGTAGTGTCCATTGTTTGGTCATGTTCACCTTCTGTTGCATTGCCCAGTTGACAACGGGCCCCAGGGATCTTGTGTCTCTTTGGAGTTGAGACCTGCCATTCTTGCTGCTCCTTTGAGCCAGACTTGAGTACAGCGTTCGCCTCCTTGCAGAATGTCCACCATATCTATGCAATCCTCCAACTCTACAATCCTGTGCTGAGTATATAGTAATTACACTTACCTGGTAATTGTAGTTCCTTGAGTGATGACAGCTTAGTCCTCTACGTATGGGTAGTGCACCTCCTCCTGCAGCATGAAGACTGGACCAATCAAATTTCAGCATCACTGGATCCAGCATCCTGGCTTTCCCTTCTACTCCAGTGAACTACTGTCAAAGCAAACTCAAACAGATAGCTAACCTTTAAGAAAATATGCAATGATTTAGTATGCCGTGTAATTTGCGAAAGATCAGGTTTTTTTTGTTTTTTTTTCTTTTTAAGTGATACATACAGAAATCACATCAGACTGCATCCATCCCTACAAGAGGGGAAGGAAAAAACAAAAAACAGCCAACTGAGGGTCCCCCGCCTGCTGCACCAGAAGCAGTCAGCGAGAACAAAAAAGGCAAATAAGAAACATCTAAAACACTCACCTGTAAATACTGACTCCCGTACCAAATGCGTGCCGAGGCAAAACAGTGCCCCAAGGGAGGGAAGGAGGACTAAGCTGTCATCACTCAAGGAACTACAATTACCAGGTAAGTGTAATTACTATTTCCTTATCGTTCCTCCAGCTTAGTCCTCTACGTATGGGATGTAACAGAGCAGCCTTAACGGGAGGGATTCCGCCAACCGGCACACAAGACCGCGGAGCCAAAACAGGCATCACGTGCCGCCAAGACATCAAGACGATAGTGCTTACTGAAAGTGTGTAGGGACGACCACGTCGCCGCTTTACAAATCTCCACCGGCAAAACCAAGCTATATTCCGCCCAGGACGCCGCTTGAGCTCTTGTAGAATGAGCCCTCAACCCTAGCGGCGCAATACGCCCCTGCAACAGATAGGCTGAAGCAATCGCCTCTTTAATCCACCGAGAAATGGAGGCTTTCGCTGCCGCCTCACCTTTCCTGGAACCGCCGAACAGGACAAACAAACGGTCCGACTTGCAGAAGGCTTCGGTGACCATTAAATACCGACGCAAAACTCCCTTAAGGTCCAAACGACTAAGACCGCGATCAGAGGCTTGCTCCCCCGACATGTGCAACACCGGGAGCGATACCAACTGATTCAAGTGAAAAGGAGAAGACACTTTAGGCAAAAAAGAAGGCACTGGCCGCAGAACCACCTTCTGATCCGAGAAAGATAGGAAAGGCTCCCTGCAAGAAAGAGCTTGAAGCTTGGAAATGCGCCGCGCCGAACAAATCGCCACAAGAAACACCGTCTTAAGGGTCAAATCCTTCACCGAAATTCGAGAGAGGGGCTCAAACGGAGCGGCAGTAAGCGCGCGCAAGACCAAGTTGAGGTCCCACGCAGGGATGGAAATATGGCGCGGAGGGCGCAGTCTAGAAACCGCCTTCAGGAAACGGACAACATTGGCATGGGTGCCCAGCGCGACCCCCTGCACTTTACCCCTGTAACAGGAAAGAGCCGCTAACTGCACCCGCAAGGAACTGGCGGCCAAACCCTTATCAAAACCGTCCTGCAAAAAATCCAATACCACCGTAAGAGAGGCCGTGGCCGCCCGAACCTGACGCCTGGAACACCAATCCTCAAAAATACGCCAAACTCGGACATAAGCTAGCGAAGTGGACCTTCTTCGTGCCTGAAGCAACGTCGCCACAACTGACCTCGAATAACCTTTCTTCCTTAGCCTCGACCGTTCAATAGCCAGGCCGTAAGAGAGAATCTCTCCACTTGCGGCATGCGAAGAGGACCCTGACACAACAGATCCAGAGCAAGGGGAAGCCGCCACGGAGAATCGCTCAACAACCGTACTAGGTCGGCATACCAGGGACGACGGGGCCAATCCGGCGCTATCAACAATACCCGTCCCCTGTGAGACTCGATCCGCTGAATCACCCGTCCCAGAAGAGGCCACGGGGGAAACACATAAAGAAGGCCTGCGGTGGGCCAGGTCTGTAACAAAGCATCGATGCCCTCGGACATGGGTTCTCGCCGTCGACTGTAGAAGCGAGGAGCCTTTGCAGAACGAAAGGTGGCCATCAGGTCCATCACAGGCTGACCCCAACGACGCACTAACTGTTGGAATACGGCAGGATTCAACTCCTATTCGCCAGCATCCACATGAACGTGACTGAGAAAATCCGCCGTGACATTGTCCTTCCCTGCAATGTGCGCCGCCGAGATCGTCAGCAACCGGGGCTCTATCCACACGAACAGCAACTGGGCTTCCGCTTCCAAGCCCACGCTTCCGGTACCGCCCTGCCGATTTATGTAAGCTACGGTTGCGGCATTGTCGGAGAGAACTCGCACCGCCCGGTGCGTTACCTGGACCTCGAAACTTTGCAGCGCCAACCGAACGGCTCTCAGCTCCAAACGATTGATCGACCAACCGCTCTCCCGCTGGGACCAGAGACCCTGCGTCACTTGCTCCCCGCAGTGCGCGCCCCAGCCCGTTAGACAGGCATCCGTCAACAGGGGAACCCAGTCCAGCTGTTCCAAGGGCATTCCAGATCGAAGCGAGGATGGGCGCAGCCACCATTTCAGATCTTTGCAAACCATCCACGGGCAGGGAAGACGCTTGTTCAACGAATCGACCTGATTGGACCAGCGGAGTAAGGCCCTCTGTAATGAGCGCATGTGGAAGCGAGCCCAAGGCACCACTTCCAAGGATGCCGCCATCGTTCCCAACAGTTGCAGATGGTGCCAAGCTGACGGAGCTGAGGTCCTCTGAAAGCGGCGCACGAGAGTCTGGAGAGCAAACACTCTCCTTTCCGGGAGAAACACGGCCCCCCTGCAACTATCGAATAGTACCCCCAGGTACTCGAGCAACTGAATCGGATCCAAGTGACTCTTGCCCGGGTTGACTACCCAGCCGAGGGACTGCAGAAGCCCGACGACCCTCGCCGTGGCTGTCTCGCACTCCGAGCGAGTCTTTCCACGTATCAACCAATCGTCCAGATATGGATGAACCAGCACTCCTTCCTGACGCAAGGCCGCCGCCACCACCACCATGATTTTGGTGAACACCCGAGGAGCGGTGGCCAGTCCAAAAGGCAAGGCTTGGAACTGGAAGTGACCCCACGGAAGAGCGAACCGGAGATACTTCTGATGGGACTCCCGGATAGGAATATGGAGATAGGCCTCGGTCAGGTCGAGAGAGGTAAGAAACTCGCCTTTGCGGACGGCGACAATCACGGACCGCAGGGTTTCCATCCGAAAATGTGGCACTCGAAGACAGCGATTCACGCCTTTGAGATCTAAAATAGGACGAAGAGCACCATCCTTCTTTGGCACCACGAAATAAATGGAGTACCTGCCGAGACCATACTCCGCCGGCGGAACGGGAACCACTGCTCCTAACCGGAGCAAGCGATCGAGAGTCTGCCGAACATGAGCGGTCTTGAGAGGGCCCCGGAAGGGGGATGCCACGAAGGAATTGAGAACGGGCCTGGCTAGATCCAAGGCATACCCGTCCCGAATAATTTCCAAAACCCAGCGATCGGACGTGATACGGGTCCAAGCCGAGAGAAACTGCCGAAGGTGACCCCCAATCGCAGTTATCTCCGTCTGGACCCGCAGCCCTTCATTGGGGCTTGCGAGCGGCTGTAGAGGCCGCGGCAGCGAATCCTCTAGAGGCCTCTCGAAAGCCTCGAAAGCTCGGAGACCTCGAGAGATACCTACCTCGCTGCGATCCCACAAAACGGGGTGACCGAAATCTACAAAAGTCCCGAAACTGACCCCGAGGGGAAGGAAGGGACCTACCTCGCTTTGGGTGATCCTCGGGTAGGCGACCGCCCTTGGATTCACCCAACTCTTTGACCAACTTATCAAGATCCTCACCAAACAGCAGTTTGCCTTTAAAGGGTAACTTGCCCAGGCGAGACTTAGAAGAAGCATCCGCCGCCCAGCTCTTTAACCAAAGGGCTCTGCGAGTCGCCACCAAGGAACTCATGCTATTAGAGAGCGCCCGGATAAGGTCATAATGGACATCCGCCAAATACGCCGAACCAGACTCCAAGCGCTGAAGCTCGTTCAAGTCCTCGGCCTCCGCGGATGCCGCCTGACGAATACGCTGAACCCAGCGAAGACAGGCTCGAGCAACCCAAGCTCCACAAATGGAGGCCTGCAACGCTACGGCGTCCGCTTCAAACGATTGTTTCAACAAACCGTCCATTTTCCGGTCCTGAGGCTCCTTCAAGGCCGCACTACCTTCGACAGGGATCGTGGTCTTCTTAGTTACAGCCGAGACCGTCGCATCCACCTTAGGCGAACGGAACCGGTCGAGGTCTTTGTCTGCCAACGGATACAGCTTATGCATGATCTTCATCCCCTTGAGACCCGATTCTGGGGTATCCCACTCTGCTTGTATCATTTGATCAATGACTCTGTGCATGGGGAAGACCACCTGTGTCTGACGTACCGCCTGAATGATAGGATCTGCACCATCTTCCTCCTCAGCCGGCGGTGCTGGAGCCAGACCAAGAGTCTGAAGCGCCTCAGAAAGGAGCGCGGGTAATTCTTCTCTGCGAAAGACTCGTATGATTTTCGCCTGATCTTCTGGCTCAGGGAGCTCACCTTCTTCTAAGGCCTCCTCCTCCATGTCCAACTCCGGATCCTCTCCCTCTATCCAATCCGAATCGGACAACAAGGGCTCCTGCAGGCGCTGCCATTTGGCCGCCCGTACGCCTGATAAAACACTTTCCGTAGCAGTAGGTTGCGCGGTCGCCACCTGACCAGGAGGGGAACCTACTGCAACCCCTTGTCGCCTACGGCAAAAAGCTTGATGCATCAATAAAATAAAGTCAGGAGAAAAATCCTCCAAGAGGGAAGCACCCCCGAGATCAGCCTGCGTCCCCGCACCTACAGGAAGAGCGGGGGCCGCTCCCGAAGGTCCTTCCAAGGGCAAGTCCGTCACCATAGTCACGGGAGTTTACTGAGAAGAAACCGGCAAGGAAGTCTCCAGCCGCTGCTCCATACTGAGGGACACGGAGGCACAGCGCTGACAGATGCCCGTCTCTGTAGAAGCGCCCCTCCGAGATCCACAAATAACACACAGGGACCCCGATGGCATGGAAGCCAAAACACCCGGCCCCCCAAGGGCGTAGAAAGACTATGCCCCCAGACTATGAAGGGAGACAACGCGGAGTCCCAGAAGAAGCAATCTACAAGCAAAACACTGGGAGGCTGTCAGTAAGGAGAGACCCCAGGCTTTTCCTTCTTTGTTCTTTTTTTTTTTTTTTAAGGAAACTGAGAAAATGTAGGCAGGCTCCCCAGCACGCAAGAAGCAACACCAAGCAGCCCAAAACACTCCCTCAGAAGGGGAGAGTCCAGAATTATCGAAAAGAAATAAAAGAAATCCCAAAGTAACAAAGAAAACAACGGAGGCACAGTTAATAGGTCCTCCGGAGAGGGTGCCTGTGACTCCGGGACAGCCGAACCCGGCAACGTGGGCTGCACGGAGAAGAGAACCGCGATGGTCAAAATGGCCGCGGTTACTCACCAATTTCTGGCGCGCTGTAGGATTTTGGCGCCGAAAAGGCCAGGGCGGGGGAAGGACCCGATGATGAAGAACGCCCCTTCACTGAGAGCCAAAGATCCGGGAAAAAGAAAACAGCTCACAAAAGAAAAAAAACGAAAGAAATAAACGAAAACAAAGAAAGCAAGAGTAAAAACGCGATAGAGGCAAAGACAGGGACAGTGGCACAAACCGTGTCTGTCTCCGCGAAGCCCGCCGGCACTTCAAACCGCACAGGTTCCTACCTGACAGGAACTGTGGCGCTGGACAGCCGCCGCAGGAGCTCTGCCCCGAACAGTCTAGGGAACAGAGATCCAAGCCAAGCAAAATGAAAAGGCAATGAAACTGCAAGCGGCTTTTGGCTGAACAGGAGAGAGACCTCTGCTGAGCCCCCCCTCCTCCGGAATGCCGGTTTCTACAGAAATTTTAAAGAGACAGGTACTCCTTTCTTAGCAAAGAAAAAGAAACCCCAATAGGGACCAAGGAAATAAAAAACAAAAGGTTAGCTAGAAAACTAAGCCCTAAACTGACTGACTAGTGAGCCCAGTCAGGCTCACAAACATCTTCTTGCTGCATGAAGACTGGACACACTGGAGTAGAAGGGAAAGCCAGGATGCTGGATCCAGTGATGCTGAAATTTGATTGGTCCAGTCTTCATGCTGCAGGAGGAGGTGCACTACCCATACGTAGAGGACTAAGCTGGAGGAACGATAAGGAATTTCCATTCAAAAATCAGGGCAAAAGGGAAACCCCACTGATATTTGATGGATTTCTTCTGGAGCAGCTGAGTTAGCAGTTTAAAACTTTTTCTCCATTCCAGTGTATATTGGGAGAGATCCTAGAACATCTGTACCTCCTGACTCTGAAAGGTAATTGAGCGTTTCCCCCTTAGGCTTTGCAGCAGATGCATTTTATCATTAAAAAAATAAGAATGCATTTTATCTTCAAACGAATCAAAACAAGCTATTATGGTCCTGCAGCAAAACCTAGACCCAGCCTGAGATCCGGCACTCCAGTATGCTCTCTGCCTGGGTGTCTCAGGGACGCAGTGGAGGTGTAATTGCTAGATCATCTCTTCTGCATTCTCTCTACCCCCCACTGCCTCAGTTACACCCAGGACCATGATGTTATTCCATCTTCAACGGTTTTCAAGATCATCATGTCTCTCTTTTAAATCCTTAGTAAGCAAATCCAGTTTGTGGATTTTGGATTGGAAGAGAGCAGTTGCATCTATCTGCTCTCCAATATTAATTTCATTTTGGATAACCCAAAATGGGAGGAGTGGTCTAATGGTTAGGACAAGGTACTTCAGGCCGGAGGGCCGGGGGTTCAAGTCCCACCTGAGGACAGCAATCTCAGGCCGGAGGGACTGGGATTTCTAGTCCTATAGGCACTCCTTGTGGTCTTGGGCAAGCCACTTAACCCTCCATTGCCCATGTTCCCTGTAAGTATTAACGTATGTGTGTCATATCCCCTCGTGTTAAATGTATCCCCCAATTGACCGCTTTGACCCGGTGAAAAGCGGAATATAAATACAGCTAAATAAATAAAATAAATAAATAAATAACCCACTCATCCATAGATTTGATTTCGGCTTCAATATCACTTACAGCTTTAGAAAAGTCCAGTCAAAAGAGTGTGAGTTCTTGTAAGATCTTCATGTGGTCCGCTTTAGTCGTTGGTGAGGTTAAGGCAAATGGGCTCTCAGAGGTGGATCCAGAAGTGATGGTGTTGTAGATTCTGGATCAGAGGCTCAGGACAAACAAGCTCATGCTACTGCATAAGATCCTTTGTCAGACATGCTTGCTAACAGAGCTGCAAAGAGCTAAGAGGGTACCCTTAACGCACCTTGACCCAGAGAAATACGGTATATAAATACACTAAATAAAAAATAATAATAATAATATCCTTCAGTACTCAGAGAGAAAGTTCAATTAACAATGGGGAGAAATCCCCTGCAAGATGCTGGTTCCCTCTACTGTGAGATTAAAGCTGCTGAGATTGAAGCTGCTGGTCTAGAGTCTGAAGTTGGACGTTCTGCTTTCCTTCTTCCCCACTGTCTCCTTAAATTTGTTGAGTCTTCTCTCCTTTGTTCTTACAGCATCCTCTTAATTTTATTCCCCCCTCCTTACTTCTCCTTTCCCTGCCTTTTCTTCTCCATTCAGGGTAGCAGGCACTGTGGCTGATTGTAATAAAGGATTTGTCACTGTCTACGCACCTGCTTTCTGGCTTGGTGATGTTTGTGTAGGTGTCATTGCTCTCCATTGGACTGGTTCTCTCCTGACTACTGCCACTTCTGTACTATAAGAAGATAAGAACATAAGATATGCCATACTTAGTCAGACCAAGTCCATCAAGCCCAGTATCCTGTTTCCAACAGTGGCCAATCTAGGTCACAAGTACCTAGCAGTTTCCTCAAAAGACACAGGTTCCACAATGCTTGAATTGGGGCAAGCAATGGATTTCCCAGGCCCCCTTTAATAATGGTATATGGACCTTTCCTCCAGGAACTTGTCCAAACCTTTTTTAAACCCGGCTACACTAACAGCTTTTACTACATCCTCCGGTAACGAATTCCAGAGTTTAATTACACGTTGAGTAAAAAAATATTTTCTCTTATTAGTCTTAAATAGGTTACCCTGTAGCTTCATTGCATGTCCCCTAGTCTTTCTATATTTTGATGGCGTAAACAATCGATCTACGTTTACCCGTTCCACTCCATTCATTAATTTATAGACCTCTATCATATCTCCCATCAGCCGTCTCTTTTCCAGGTTGAAGAGCCCTAACCTTTTTAGCATTTCTTCATAGGGGTATCCTCCCATCCCCTTAACCATTTTGGTGGCTCTTCTCTGCACCTTTTCTAATAATGTTATATCCTTTTTAAGATACGGCGACTAGAATTGCACACAATATTCAAGGTGTGATCACACCATGGAACGATACAGAGGCATTATAATATCCTTTGTTTTATTCTCCATTCCATTCCTTATGATACCTATCATTCTATTTGCTCTCTTGGCCACTGCTGCACACTTGACAGAGGGTTTCAATATGTTATCCACGATGACGCCTACATCTTTTTCCTGGGTGGTGGTTCCGAATGTGGAACCTTGCATCGTGTAACCATAGTTTGGGTTGTTCTTTCCTAGGGGCATAACTTTGCACTTGTCCACATTACATTTCATCTGTCATTTGGATGTCCAGTCTTCCAATTTATCAAGGTTCTCTTGCAATTTTTCACAATTCTCATGGATTTTAACAACTTTGAATAATTTTGTGTCATCTGCAAATTTGATTACCTCACTCATTATTCCCATTTCCAGGTCATTTACGAATATTTTAAAAAGCAGTGAACCCAGCACATATCCCTGCGGTACTCCACTATTCACCTCTCTCCATTGGGAAAATTGGCCATTTAGCCCTACCCTCTGGATTTCTATCTTTTAAGCAGTTCCTGATCCACAATAGTACACTGCCTCCTATCCCATGACTCTTTAATTTCGCGAAGAGTCTCTTATAAGGGACCTTGTCAAAGGCTTTCTGAAAGTCCAGATACACTATATCAACCAACTCACCTTTGTCTACCTGTTTATTCACACCTTCAAAAAAACATAACAGATTAGTAAGACAAGACCTTTCTGGGCTAAAGCCATGTTGGCTGTCTCCCAATAAGCTATGACTATCTACATGTGCAGTAATTATGTTCTTTGTATTTTGACAGATAGGAGAGCAGTGCCAGAGTTTTCTTGCAGGTGCTTTATTCAGCCACTGTAGTTCCTTTTTGTTCAGTAGGTGGAGCCTGAGCACACGATCAGCAATAGTGATTTTCTCATTGCAGTGGCACTGCAGCACTTATGTTTGTGCTTTTGGCTGCCTGGTGTGATGTCAGTCTGACATCAGTGTCACAGACAAGATGGACAGACAAAAATGAAAACGTATGTGTTTTAGTACTGCATAAAACTATGCAATTCTAATTGGGATGATAAATAGAGGAGGGATTTATGAACATTTACTACAAACTGCAGTAAAATGGACAAAGGCAGGGGGTATCTTACAGACTAACCAATTTATTGAGGCATGAGCTTTTTCGCCAGATGAAATAGATTCTGGTCCTCAAAAGTTCATAACTCAATAAATTTCTTAGAGACAGATTCAATAGGGCTGGCTAGTTCTGGCAGAAACATTTATAAATCAGGCACGGGCACGATCCGGGGTGAATTTCATGACCACGAGAATAGACATGCCTGTGGTTCAGGAATCGCCTCGTAGATATGTCCAGCACAGCACATCCAACATGTTGTTCAGCTGGCCCGTGCATATATCTAGTGCGAGATCCGCTCAAGGGTGCAGGTACGAGCCATAGATTGAAGCGTAGAAACACGTCGCCCCGCTAATATTACAGGACACGGGTAAATGCTGAAATCGTTTTGGGCTTTCTCGCATTCACCATATTCTGAAAAGTTGCATGTTTTTGATCGTGCCAGTCTCCATGATAGCCACGCCTCCTCGGTTAAAATGTGCATCTCCTAAGCTGTTGTTCTCATTGACAGTGTTTTGTTGATGCAAACTAGACATAAATAGTAATGATACATACATGCTGATGCAAACTAGACCACATATACTAGTCTGTGTCATGCCCAGAACACTGCAAAGTAATCTCAGTGCACTCTAATGTATTATAAAATTAAATAAATATTAACATTTTTGTTATGACTTACCTTGCATCACACATTACTTGGCAATATAACACTGCCTCAGTTATTCTTGCATTGGTCATCTTTAAAAACACTCCTGAAAATGCTAAGTATGAATCTTACCAACCCCACAACAACCTAAACTAACTTTGCAAATCCCCAAAGGATGCATTTTATTGCTAAGCGACAAAACTATGCTCCTCTAATAGCTTCCGTTTCCCACATATCTGGGTACTGCCATTTCTCATGGCAGCTCCTTGACATGTGGCCACACCTGACCCAATGTCCACAGTCCAATGTCGTTCTGTATACATCTGCTATCTGTGGGGCAACTATGCCTAACTGCCCACAGTCTGCATTGTGGCAATGCTCTTCTAGTCAGGCCTGTGAGGGCATGGGAGGGGGGTTCCCTGTGCTATCATACCAAGTAGCCAGCCTCCAGATGTATCACCACTCTCACAGTTTGCATAGATCCTGGACTGGGGAAGGATGTAGGCATCATGGCATAATCTGGGAAATGTTGGCACAACATCAGTCATGTCTCCCATTGCCTGGCACAGCCGATGTATGGATGCCCTATCACACTGGCACCTAGTAGATCTAGATACTGGCCAGGAAGTCATGCCCTCTGTGAATTGCAGATCAGCACACCAGTTCTTCTCGTGCAACACTCAAACACACTCTCACTTGCAGTCACAAAAGACAAAATTCTGCCAAAAAGATGCTCAGAACCTATACATAAAAGCTGGCATACCATAATAGTATGAAATCCCAGGACTACAAAGATGATCTCGCTTTCTCACTCAAACAAGATTCTTTTCCAGACTCATTCACATACAATTTTTACATCAACATTCCCATTTTTCATAACATAGAAATTGTTAGGGTCCCCTAGATTAGCTCTTTTAGCACAAACAGCAAATTTCAGCATAGCCAGAACAGGGACGTACCAAGCCATAATTGTGCCCTGTGCGACTTGCACATCTGGCGCACTCCCCCATACCCCCTCATCTCACCCATACCTCCGTCCAGCCAGCTGCCTGCCCTTGCCCTGCTGCCACCACTTTTGGTTTTCATGGTGGCACCAGCAGCAGCAGAGTAGACCTGACTTCAAATAAAAAACCAAAACAAAACATGCAGGTCTTTCCTCCGCACTTGTAAGCAGATCTGATCCCTCTCCGCTCTGACGCAGGTTCACGTCAGAGGAGGGAGGGACCAGACCAGTCATTCAAATGCAGGTCTTTGCAACTCCATGCTTGAATGGCTGGCCTGGTCCCTCCCTTCTCTGACATGACCTACATCAGAGAAGGGAGGGAGGGACCGGACATGCATGCAAGCGCGGAGTTGGAAAGACCCATGTGTTTTGTTTTATTTTTTTTTAATTTGAAGTCAGGTCTGCTCCCAGCGCCACCGTCACTGAGAAAGCAAAAAGTGGCAGTGGCGGCAGCAGGGCAACAGCAGGCAGCGTTGGGGGGGAGCAGAGATCGTCAGCCTAAAATGTGCCCCTAATCCTTTGCGCCCTGTGCAACTGCACCACTCGCACAGGGCTAGGTATGGCACTGAGCTGTTCTTAATATTTCTTTAAGGGTAGATATTAATGACACTTTAGCTTACCTCTCACCTCTCATTTCTGTTCTTTATAACTGCATCTTATGGTGTTTTTCCAGACTGCAGTCACACCAGTTTAAATCATACTTGTCACAAACTTTATACAAGTTGGGACGAATTATAGAACACAGCAGAATATTTTCTAAGTACTGGCTTTATTCCACATCTCCAGCAGAAATAATGGGCATGTCTGAGGGTAAGTCAAAAAAAACATACATGGGCCTTTCCTGAATATGCTATATACGTCTCTGTGGCAAACCACACCCCTGTTCTGCCCCACCCGGGCAGGTTCTGAGATCTCCATGCAAGTACCGTGGACGTGCCCAAGCCGGGTGTATTGGAATATGGTCGTAGACATTTTTGAGAGATAATTGTCTCCTGTGCACGTGTAAATGGTCTATTCAGGTTATGGAATAATCCCCTTAGTCTATAAGATGCCACATACCTCTGTTAGTTTTGCTACTGTAGATTAACACAACTAAGCCTCTAAAAATGTATAAACTGTGGGGACTATGATGCTCAAATGGAGGTCTGCAATCACTCTAAGGGCTGGCCCGTCCACCAGCCGGACTAGACAGACGCCTAGGCCGGCAGACCTTGGTGGGTAGCACAGCATAATTTTTTAAAGCAGTGGCTTTGTGCTACCACTTTACTGCTCACAGCAGGCTATGTGTTTCAGCACCCATAGCATGAAAAACATGGCCTGCTGCTCCTATCCCGATGCAATTTCCTGTCAGAGAGGACCAGCATAGCAAGCCATGCGTGGGTGCACAGGTATCAAAGCGTATAACCTGCCAGGGCGCTGAAGCAGCAGCTCAAAACTGCTGCGTTCAAATCAGGGGAGGGGTCATGCTGTCGCCACGACCTCCTTTCAAGGTGAGAAGATGGATTCTAGCGGGGGGAGAGCACAGCAGAAGGAGAGGGGCAGCACAGAGGGGGCTCTTGCCTGAGCAACAGAACCTTTTTGGCCGGCCCTTATCATCCTTAATGCCCTTAATTAGTCAAATATCCAGACAGAACATACAGTATGAACACAGGAAAAGCTATGTTGAGTCAGACCAATGTACACTGAGCCCAGCATCCTGTCTTTGAGTGTGTTCAATATGAGTCGCAAGTATCTGGCAAATTCAAAAGGTTGATCTATTTCTCATAGCTCACTCCCAGGGATGAGCAATAGCACTTCCAAGTCTACCTGGCTAATAATTTTTTAGCGAATTTTCCTCCAGAAATGTGTCCAAAACTCTTGAATCCCGCTGTGTTAGTTGTCTTGATCACATCCTTCTGCAATAGATTCCACAGCTTAATTATGCACTATGGAGGTCATTCCAGAACATGAATAAGGAGTTTGTACATGCAGTGGGGACATTTATCTGCCAAAAATGTCTCTAACCGTATTCTGAAACAATGCTGATGTGCATGTCCACGGCGCTAGCACGGGAATCTCAAAACGTGGGTGGAAAGGGGCGGAACGAGGCATGGTCAGCCGTGGAGATATATAAAGCATATTCAGGAAAGGCCCGTATACATTTTAAGTGTTTCTCATAGACATCCACATTATTGCTGCGGAAATATGGAATAAGGGCATGACTTAGAAAATATTCTGCCCTGCTCTTCAATGCGTCCCATATTGAAGAATGATTGTAACAATTATGTTTTGAACTGTTCTGTCTGCAGTCTGGAAGAACACAAGATGCAGCTGTAAAGAATAGAAAGCAGAGGTGTGAGAAGGTTGTATAGTAATGAAACATTGATAAATACCCCTACAGCCATATTAAGAAGAGCAATTGTGTTTATGCAGGCTATGCTGACAATTGCTATTTGTGCCAAAGGAGCGAAGATGGGTTCCTTAACATTTTCTATGTTTTGTAAATTGGGACTGGTGATGTAGGGATAGTATGTGAGTGAGTATGGCAAAATTCTGGTTTGGGTGAGAAATCCCGTTCACATTTTTTAATCCTGGGATGCCATGCTATTATATTAAACTAACTGTTAGTTATAGGCGTGGTTTGGCAGAATGATGACTTTTGTGACTGCAAGTGAGAGTGTGTGGATTGGGGGCAGCGCAGGAAGATCTGGTGTGCTGATCTGCAATTCATGGAGGTCATGAATGGCTGGCCGGTACTTGGACCATATGGATGACTGTAGTATCACCAGGTGACAGTGTAATAGGGCATCCATATATCATCTGTGCCAGGTACTGGGAGAAATGACTGATGTTGTGCCAACATCTTTCAGATTGTGCCATGAGACCTACATCCTTCCCCAGTTCAGGATCTATGCAAGCTGTGAGAATGGTGATATATCTTGAGGCTGGCTACCTGGGTATGATGGCACAGGGATTTCTCCTCCCATGCCCACACAGGCCTCACCAGGGGAGCAGTGACACAAAGCAGATGGTGGGAAGGCAACAAGGTTGCCCCATGGATAGCGGATGTATACAGACCAATGTACGCCACGAAGGGACAGATGTAGCTACTGTGAGAAATGCCAGTACCCAGATATGTAGGAATTAGATGCCATAGCCAGAAAGTTATACTACTACCACTACTACTACTGATCATTTGTATAGTCCTACAAGGTGTATGCAGCGTTGCACAGACACACGTAAAAGATGGTCCCTGCTCAGCAGAGCTTACAATCTAGTCAAGAGAGACAACACAGCAGCTGTGGACAGGATACAGTTGTGGTCAACATTATTGGCACTCTTGCAGTTCACTCCTTAATGTTCAATATCTCCTAAACAAAAGTGGCCAGTGAAATGGCTTATATATGCACACATATTTGACCCACAAAAGAATCAAATAAAACAAGACCAATTAAAAAAGCTAATAATAGGAAATAGTATAAGAACTGGAACATTGCCAGGACATGATTATTGGCACCCTAATAAACAATTCAAATCAAATCGCTTTGACCCGGGGAAAGGCCGTATATAAATACAGCTAAATGAATAGAAGAATAACATTGCCACTGCAATAAAATTAGACACAATTGTGATCAATTGTCAGTACTCACATGACTTGAATCAACCAATGAATGATGGCTTTGATATTAAAATGGCCACATTCACTCCCTGTTCCATTTTCACAAAAGTGAAGACAAGAGAGCTGCCTGAGACAATCGCAAAAGTCAATATCACCACACATCAAACTTCAAAGGGGTATAAGGCCATCTCCAAGACCTTGGGATTCCTGTGTCTACAGTTTGAAATGCTATTAAGAAGCTTTCTGCTCATGGAACTGTCAAGAACCTCCCAGGATGTGGTGGGAAGAGGAAAATGAATTCAAAATGTCTTTGAGGGTTAGTGTGAACTGTTGGGAAAACACCACGTAGAACATCCAGAGAGCTTAAGGCTGACCTGGAGCAATCTGGAGTAATGGTATCAATCCACATCATACACCATGCACTAAACAAAGAAGGACTTTGTGGGCAAAGGCCAAGTAAGATCCCACTGCTCAAAGACAGACATAAAAAGGCACAACTGATTTTTGCCCAAACCCACTTTGAGAAACCACAATTCTTCTGGGAATATGTTCTTTGGCCAGATGAAACCAAACTGCAGGTCTTTGGCAATGCACAACTGCAATACATTTCCAAATGCAATGTGTGCCTTCAAGTCAGTGCTGACAGGAGAAGAAATGAAATTTATAATGAAAAAAATGGTGGAGGTTTCATAATTTTGTGGGGTTGTTTTGCTGCCTCAGGAACTGGAGGTCTGGAATTTATTAAAGAAATCATGAAGTCAGAGGACTACCAAGGTATTTTGGATGAAATGTGCTATCTAGTGTCATAAAGCGAGGTCTGGTTCGAAGATAATGGGCCCTCCAGCAGGACAATAACCCAAAACATACATCCAAAAGTACAAAAGAATGGTTAAAAAGGAATAAATGGACTATTTTAAACTGGCCAGCAATGACTCCTGATCTCAATCCGATCGAGAACCTTTGGAAAGAGCTGAAATCTGCCATGGGTAAAAGGAATCCTAGAAACATTCATGAGCTGGAATAAATCACAGTTGAAGAGTGGGAAAAACTACCAGCGGACAGATATACAAAACTTATAGATGGCTACAAGAAACATTTGGAAGCTGTCATCAATGCCAAGGGCTGTGCAATCAAATATTAGTGAAGGTTACCATTAATCCTGTCCAGGTCATATTTTGTTTTTTTCTCAGAAATTACTAAGTCTAAATTGCACAGACATCTTTTTTTTTGTTGTATACCTTTAAACATATTATTAAAGTATTATGATGACATACAGTTGGAATATTTCCAATTATTTCTCAAGATATTGTACACAATATACCTAAAATGCAAGAGTGCAAATAACGTTGACTGGGCATCTAGGGGGAATGGTAAGGAAACACAAAGGAGATTTGGCAGATCAGATCCAAAAATGGCAATGAAGAGGTGAGCGTTCAGCTTGTATTTGAAAAGGGCCAGAGAAGTAGACTGATGTACAGACTCAGGCAGTTTGTGCCAGGCATAGGGAACAGTAAGGTGAAAGGAGCAAAGTTTGGAGCTGGCAGTAGAAGAGAAGGGCACAGACAGAAGCAATCTGACAGAAGAGAGGAGTTCCCAAGGAGGGATATAGGGAGAGATAAGAGAGGAAAGGTAGTGCAGAGCAGCAGAATGAGTGCACTTATAGGCATGAAAAGGGCATACATTTGTTGCTCAGCAATATTATGCATCCTTTGGGGAATTGCAATGTTAGTTTCAGGTTTTGTGCAATTGGTAAGGGTCCATCCTTAGCAGTTTAAAGCGTGTTTGTAGAGATGAACAGAGCAAGGATCACTGGGGTCGTTTTCTAATGCCAAGTACCATTTGATGCAAGGTAGGCCCTGACATACCTGTTCATATTTACA
The DNA here is from genome assembly GCA_033557465.1 of Ichthyophis bannanicus. Taxonomy (NCBI): domain Eukaryota; kingdom Metazoa; phylum Chordata; class Amphibia; order Gymnophiona; family Ichthyophiidae; genus Ichthyophis; species Ichthyophis bannanicus. The sequence continues at coordinate 1,417,624,599 of CM066032.1, forward strand.
TTCTCTTATACCATATTAGGGTGCACTGGGATTACCTAGCGCTTTTCAGGGCATTAAGAGGAATGGTATATGATCTAGGTTGCAGCAACAGTCATTTCTCATTGGTATCTATGTCTAGTTTGCATCAGCAAACTACTGTCAGTGTGAAGAGAAACTTTGGAGATGCACATTTTACCGAGGAGACGTGGCGTCCATGGGTATATTGCGGAGACGGATAGGATCCAAAATGTGCAACTTTTCAGAATACGGTGCGCATGGGGACATCCAAAATGTTTACCCATATCCCATTATATTGACAGGGATGTGTTTCTTCATTATATCAATTGACCTGTGCCTGCACCCGTGCACAGGCCGGCTGAATAGCACTTTGCCCATGCTGCACTGGACACGTCTACCTCCCCGATTCCAGACCTGTGTGCATGTCTAGACCCGCAGCTGTGGAATTAGATTCATACGGGGCTCGTGTGTCCACAGGCCGGGCATGCATTGGAATTGGCCCTGTACGTCCGGGGCCGTGGACCACCCACTGCCCGCCCTAACTTCACCCCCACAATGCCCCTTTCCTGCCCTGTCTAACCTCCTGGTACAATGTACGGGGAAGTTAGTCAGGGGCCGAATAGCAGGGATGGACTTCCCAAAGGGACATCCATCCCTGCTATTCGTGGCTCGGAATGATCCCGAATGTGGGTAATTTTTCTGAACTCTGTTTCCCTGAAGAAATGTTATTTTATTTATTTATTTAAAGTCTTTTCTATACTGCACTCTTTAAAATCAGCTTGGTTTACAGTCAATAGTAAATTTGTACAGTGCAGGCACACCAGCACTGTACTTACAAAGAACAGGTTATGCAACTTGGGCTAACAGGGGGTAACTATGTACAGACTATACAGTAGCATGGCTATTCCGTATGTAACTATATACAGGCTAAACAGGCTATATACAAGCTGAGCGGTGGCTGTTTACATGCGCATACTAGGGAGTCTGGTTGTGCTAATGTGCAGGGCTTTGGCTATGGGTAGGGAGAGTCCTGGAGCAGCTGTATTTGTGGTTGCGTGTGGCTGGGCGTTGTGTGTCTCCGTTGTGTGAGAAGTGCTGGATGAAAAGGTGGCATTTTAGGGCCTTCCTGAATTGGAATAGTTCCATAATGGCCCGGATGTCGGGCGGGAGGGCATTCCAACATGTGGGTGCATAGTACACGAATGCTCTATTTCTGGTTGCTTGAGAGCATTTTGTGATCCTGCTAGGGATGCTCAGTGTGTTGGCGACAGCTGACCTTCTGATTCTGTTTGAGGGAGTGGGGAGGATGAGGTCCTTGATGGAGGAGGAGGTGAGGTTGTTTATGGCCTTGAATGTCAACAGTAGAATTTTGAAGGTGAGTCTACAGTGAACCGGCAGCCAATGGAGGTGTTTCAGGATTGGGGTTATATGGTCCCTCCTGGCGGCTCCATGTAGTATTCAGGTGGCTGCATTCATTAAATAGCCCTGCCTAAAGAAGGTTATTTTAGGAATTTGAAAATAACTCACGATACATTTGTATGTTCTATGGATCTTAACAAATTACAAATAAATTCCAGCAAAAATTTTGCAGCTACCAAAACCAAAACAGAATAGCAAACAAAAAGAGTAGTTACTCACCTGTAACAGGTGCTCTCCAGGAGCAGCAGGAATCAGTCCTCACATATGGGTGTCATCGGCGCCGATGAAGCCCCAGCGGAACATTTCCCAAGCTTTCTATGAAAGCCTTTGGGAATGCAGGCACGCATGCGTGGTTTCATTCCCGCCTAAAGTTGCAATCGTACCTCAGTCAAATGACATAGCTAAGAAAAGCACACAAAAATGAAAAATAAACTATGTACAACTGCAACTCCAAGGGGAGGAGGGAGGGTTGTGAGGACTGATTCCTGCTGCTCCTGGAGAACACCTGTTACAGGTGAGTAACTACTCTTTCTCCAGGACCAAGCAGGAGGTCAGTCCTCACATATGGGTGACTCCACAGCTCTGGGCTACCGAGGAACCCAGTCTGAACAAGAGAACTCCCTCTAGTCTCAGCAGCAAAGAAAGGCTTTTCAAGGACACAACCTCCACCGGTAGCCCAACAGAGGGCAGGAGTTGCCTAAACCTCAAAGAGATTCCGGAGTACTGCTTGGCCAAAAGCACTGTCCCTATGGGACTCCCTCTCCAGACAGTAATGGGCCGCAAAAGTCTGGCTTGAAGACCAAGTTGCAGCCCTGCAGATGTCTACCAAGGGCACAGAGCAGAGATGAGTCACTGAGGCAGCCATTGCCCTGACTCGGTGGGCCATAATCCGACCCTGCAAAGGAAGGTCAGCCGCCTTATAAGCCCAGGTGATACAGTCAGCTACCCAGATGGACAAGGTACGCTTGGACACAGGCAACCCCAACTTATTGGGGTCAAAGGACACGAAGAGCTGGGTAGCCCTTCTATGCCCCTGTGTACGGTCAAGGTAGAAGGATAAGGCCCTCCTACAGTCCAGGGTATGCAGGACTGCTTCAGCCTGGCTTGCATGAGGCCTAGGGAAGAATGTAGGAAGAACCACCTCCTGGTTGAGGTGGAAAGAGGAGACAACCTTAGGGAGGAACTTTGGATGAGTCCTAAGGACTAACCTGTTCCTATAAATCCTGGTGTAAGGCCTATCACAGACCAGGGCCTGAAGCTCACTTACTCGCCTAGCCGAGGTAAGGGCTATCAGAAAGAGTGTCTTCCAGGAGAGGAAGCGTAGTGGACAAGTAGCCTTCGGCTCAAAAGGTGGGCGAGTCAGTTGCTGCAAGACCACAATCAGCTCCCACTCAGGGGCAGGAGGACGGATAGGAGGCTTGAGCAAAAGCAAGCCCCTAAGAAAGTGAGACACCAAGGGGTGACCAGACAGAGAATGTCCCTCCACCAGAGAGTGGTGAGCTGCTAGAGCTGAGAGGTGGACCCGAACAGAATTGGATTTAAGACCTTGATTTGACAAGTGCAGTAAGTACTGAAGGACTACTGGCACAGTACAGGAGAAAGGATCTTCTGTACGTAGCTGACACCACACAGAAAACCTCTTCCATTTGAGAGCATAGGTTTTCCTAGTGGACTGTTTCCTAGAGGCTAGGACAACCTCCTCAACCTCCTGAGGCAGGCCCCAGGGAGCCAAAACTACCCTTGCAGCCTCCAGGCCATCAAATTGAGAGCTTTGAGATTGGGGTGCAGAAGGGAACCCTGCTCCTGTGAGAGAAGGTCGGGTTGCAACCCCAGAGGTAGTGGAGGATCCACCGCCAGTTGAAGCAGAAGAGGAAACCAAGGCTATCTTGGCCACCTGGGAGCCACCAGCAGGACCGAGGCCTTGTCATGAAGAATCTTGAAGAGAGTTTGGGCCACCAAGGGCGTGGGAGGAAACACATAGAGGAGGCCCTGAGACCAGGATATCAGAAAAGCATCCGCTGCTATCCGCAGAGGATGCGGTTGCCTGGAGCAGAACTTTGGCAGTTGCTTGTTCGTTGGGCTGGCAAAGAGATCTATCAAAGGGAGACCCCATTTCAGGAAGATCTTCTGAACTACTGAAGGATGCAGCTGCCATTCGTGGGGCTGCAGTATTCTGCTTAATCTGTCTGCCAGGTAGTTGTCCTGGCCGGGAAGGTACACAGCCTTGAGGAGCATGTTGTGCTTGAGGGCAAAAGAACAAAGGTCCTGAGCCTCCCGACAAAGGATCCTGGACCCAGTTCCGCTCTGTTTGTTCACAGAAAACATGGCAACTTGGTTGTCTGTCTGAATCAGGACAGACTGGTGAGCCAGGGTAGGAGTGAAAGCTTTGAGTGCTAATCGAATAGCTCTGAGTTCAAGGAGATTGATCTGCTGTGCAGCTTCCCAGGGAGACCAGAGGCCCTGGGTGCACTTGCCCAGACAATGAGCTCCCCAGCCATGCAGGGAGGCATCCGTTGTCATCACTAATGTGTACCCTGGAATCTGAAAAGGCACCCCTTTCAGTAGATTGGGTGGGTGCAGCCACCAGTTGAGGGAGTGCAGAAATGGGCTGGACAACCTTATCCTGTCTCTGAGGCTGCCTGTGGCCTGTGACCACTGAGCCCGAAGGCACCACTGTGCAGGCCTCATATGGAGCCTGGCATTGGGGATCACATGTACTGTCGAAGCCATGTGGCCTAGAAGCCTCAGGCAGAGTCTGGCGGAGACCAGGGACCTGCTGAGAAACTGATTTGCCAAGGCCATCAACCTTTGGGCCCTGTCTACTGGCAAGAAAGCCTTTGCCAGCAGAGAGTCCAGCCTTGCTCCTATGAACTCTAAGTTCTGGGAGGGGAGCAAAGTGGACTTTGCGAAGTTTATGACAAACCCCAGGCTTTGTAGCAGAGCAATAGTCCTGAGGGTGGCTTGATTGGCCTCTTGGCACGTTTGACCCCTGATGAGCCAGTCGTCTAGATAGGGGAAGACAAAGATTCCCTGATTTCTCAGGTAGGCCGCCACCACTGCTAGGCACTTTGTAAAGACTCTGGGGGCGGAGGTGAGGCCGAAAGGCAGCACTCTGTACTGATAATGGTTTCCTCCCACAATGAACCTGAGGTACTTTCTGTGGTCTGGATTAATGAGGATGTGAGTGTACGCATCCTTTAGATCCAAGGAGCATAGCCAATCTCCCTGCTGGAGGTAGGGCAGAAGAGTCCCAAGAGTAAGCATCTTGAACTTCTCCTTCACTAGGAACTTGTTGAGGTTCCTGAGGTCCAGAATGGGTCGAAGGCCAACGGTTCTCTTGGGCACCAGGAAATACCTGGAGTAGAAACCGTGACCTTGTAAGTGGGGAGGCACAGGCTCCACTGCCCTGTCCACCAACAGACCATGAAGCTCTTGTAGAAGAAGGTCTGTGTGCAGGGGAGGCCTTGGAGGCTCCCCTGGAAAATATGGTGGAGGCAGTTGGTGAAAATGGAGGGCACAGCCCTTGTGGACTATCTCCAGCACCCAACTGTCCCCAGTGACAAGGGGCCATTGGTGGGCAAAGAGGGCGAGGCGACCTCCTGTGCAGGGTTGGGAGCAGTGGAGGAGAGGCTACGCTCAAGGAGACAAAAGCCCCTACCCTGCTGAGTGGTAGCAGGGGCCTGAGGCTTGGGGTCCTCTGCCTACGGGGCCCATTACCCTGGCCCTTGGCTTGCTGACCCTGGGGGGCAGCTTGGGCAGCCTGATATTGCGGGTACTGTTTGTAGGCAGTGCCCTTCCTCGGGTAAAAGGGCTTTTTACCCGAGCCCTTCTTTTTATGAGAAGGAGCAGAGGTTTTCCTCGACAGCCTTGTCCGTGTGAGATGCTCAGTTTCGAGCTGAGCGGCCTTCTCGGTCATGGGCTTGCCAAAAAGGTTTTCACCTCGGCAAAGGACATCGACCAACTTGTCCTGAACCCATGGTTCGAGATCCGATGACTGCAGCCATGCCTGGCGTCGAGCCATGATGCCGGCTGCCGCAACTCGGGCCGAAGCCTCGAAGCCATCGTAGGCGGCGCAGAACATGAACTTTGAGCAGTCTCGAATCCCCGAGGACAAGGACTTAAATCTCTGCAAGGGTTCCCCGGAGAGACCAGCAGAGAACCTGGCCAATTCCTTGGCCAGATCCCGCAAGTACATGCCCATGTACAGCTGGTAGGACTGAACACGGCAAGCAAGCATCAAGCCCTGGAAGCACTTTCTACCGACGCCATCGAGGTTCCGGGCCTCCCTGCCAGGGGGCACCGCGGAGTGCATCTTCTGGCTCTTCAGACGATGCATGGCCGATTCCACAACCATAGAATGGTGTGGTAGCTGTGCCTTTTGAAAGCCAGGGCTCTTCCGGAGTCGATAGATCGAATCGACTCGCTTGCTGAGAACCGGCGCCAAGGCCGGTGCCTCCCACATACGGAAGAGGAGCCGTTCCAGCATCGGAGGAACCGGAACAGTAAAGGCCTCCTTCGGAGGAGAGTCATACTGTAGGGCCTCGAGCTCTTCAGCTCAAGGCTCCTCCTCGGGGTCCGCCGGGATAGCCAAGGCAGCGGCCATATCCCGGACGAACTCCGAGAACCGAGTATCCTCCGGGGGGGACCTACTCTGGGGCTCAGACTGCGGTGAGTCCGAAGGGACGCACCGAGTCTTGAAGGTATCAGGAGACTCCTCGTCCTCCGTCTCCCAAGCTGACTCGTCCGAGGAGGAGTCAGGGTCCGACCCCGCGGGGCCCTGGAGCACCCGCCCCGACGCCGGAGGCACCGGCGTCAACGCCCTCAGTCCTGAACGGGAGGTCGAGGGAGACCGCGACCGAGGTCGACTCCGAGCCACGATGGACTCGAGTATCGGCTCGGTCTCCGGGGTCGACTTCGAAGTCGATGTCCTGGTGGTCGGGGCAGATGCGCCAGATAGGCTGGCCATCAGTGCCCGCTGCTGCTCCATGAAGGCAGATAATCTGCTCTCCAAGGCTGTCATCCTGAGACTCAGCTCGGGAGACGCAGCAGCCACCGACTCGGGCCCTGGTGGCGCCGGGCCCGACGTCGGCTCCCTGGGAGGACAGTCCTTGAGGACTACGGGGCTTACATGTCCAGCAGACTCCGGCTCCACGCAAGAAACTTTTGCAGGCTTCTCAAGTTCCACGGACCCAGGGCGACGGTCGGGGGTCTTAGATCTGGCCCTCGAGGAGCCAGGGACCTCCTCCTCCGACGCCCTTACGAGCCGCTTCTTCCTCTTGTGTTCCCAGTCGGGGGACCCCCTGTCCGAGGAGTTTCGACGGCACTCGGGATCGGAATCCCGAGATGTCGAGGCCTCAGACGAGGTCCGGGCCCGGCCGGAGGCTGAGTCCGAGAAAAGCCTTTCTTTTTGCTGCTGGCGACTTCGGAGTGCCTTGGAAGACATCTTTCCACATGGCCCGCACAAATTGGGGTCGTGGTCGGGGCCGAGGCACCGAAGGCAGCAGTCGTGTGTGTCGGTGAGAGACATCAGTTTCTTACACCAATCACACTTTTTAAAACCGCTGGAAGCCATCGGGGAAAAAAGAGTCCCCGCGAGGTCAAAGGACCGGCCTTCCAGGGAAAAATGGAAAAAAGGGCGCGAACGCCAGCCACGAAGCGCAAAAAACGAAAAAGAAGAATCAGGCTCGATACCGGTGTACCGAACCCGGCGGGAGGGGAACCGGCGTCGAACCGGGAGAAAAAATAGCGAAAATCGCCAAAAAAATATAATTTTACCCGGGAGAACAGGACACACGTCCGGTGGGCTTCACGGAAGAGACTGAGGTAAGATGGCACCTTTAGGCGGGAAGGGAACCGCGCATGCATGCCTGCATTCCCAAAGGCTTTCATAGAAAGCTGGGGAAATGCTCCGCTGGGGCTTCATCGGCGCCGATGACACCCATATGTGAGGACTGACTTCCTGCTTGGTTCTGGAGAATCAGTCAAGTGTCAAGCTTTTATTATTCTTAATAAATTATTTGTTTTATTCTTTTATTAATTCTTGACTAATCTTATTTACTATTTATTCTTTTTATACTATCACTTTATGGTTTTGCAGTTTTCAGATTTTTTGCTTCTGTTTTATCTCTTTGGAACAAATCTCTACAAAACGTGTCACAGATCAGTTTTTTGCTCGCTCAATTGAGTCAGACTGTGCTGTGAGTCTATACTGCTCTCAGAATTGCTATGGAGTCTAGAAGCAATGAGTACTGAAAAATGCATTGCAACTACCAACATATTTTAGCAGACTTTTTTTTATTACCAAGAATAAAGCTCTCATGAGGGTCATTTTATAAGGAGGCATCTTAAGTTTAGTGGCCGACATCTGCACCAGCCCTAGAGCTGGTGTAAATGACCATGCCTATAATTTTCAAGTATCTGCATAAATTATAGTATTTTATGATCTATGCCCGTACTTGCATGCTCTGCCCATGGTCCGCCCAAACTCTACCCATGTGCATGCCTACTGCCAAAGTACGTGCCATCATGCCAAGGTGCATACGTTTACGCTGGGCACAACAAGAGGTCATTTATGTGTTTATGTGCATGCATAAATGACTAAAATAGTGTAAGGTAGGCACATACTTTACTGCTTAACCTATGCACCCCTTATACAATTCCCCTTATATATCAGTTATTTTGTGATAATTTGTTCTGTCTGTTTCAAAAACCTTTCTGTATTTTCACGAGGAACAAAATATATGAAAAGACTTTTATGCAAGGCAAACGAAACAGCATATAAATAAAACAGATGTTAACAGTAAGTACACTTGTCAATACATGTTTGTGGTTTAGATTTATTAACTGATGATGTTCTCTTCTTAAATTATAATTGATCAACTACACACTATCTTATCTGGTAGACAAGAGACATGATATACAAAGTTCCTGGCTTTATGTTATCAGAGTGAAGACTGTAAACTCCCCTGCAAGGTGTTGGTAGGGGTGTAGTGTTGAACTGTCTTATCTGAACTCCAAGGAGCTACATTCTACATACCAAATTCAGTGTTAGTGTTCAGGGCAAGGATCCTGAAAATCAGCAAGCAATTAACTGCTCCCAAAATGTTTGTTTGAATTTAGTCATATAAACATTGTAAGGCTAGTGACCCTTGGTTAGGTCACTCTGTGTCAGGAGAATGATCATTAATGAATAATCCTTTAAGAAGAATTTGTGTAAATGGTGAAAAGGAAAATGCTTCATTCCCCAGTTTTCAAAATACTTGGTATGGCATGCTGTATGATACTATCTGTCCAGCAGAACTCTGTCTTGTAAATTACCTATAGTATTTATATCTCTGTCTACTTTCTTTGGGTGCCCCTGTCCTAGAACATATGAACTAAATAAGCCTTTGAGATATTGATATTTATAAAGAAACCAGACGCTCAGCTAGTCTGGGGTAGTGGGCAGATTAGCTAAATCATTGAGATGTGAAAGACAAACAAATGTTTGGTTTCATCTTCAGTATTTCCCACATTTTTTCCTGATTTTCGGGTCTTCTACCAGTTCATTTCATACATTTGTTTTAAGAAAAACAACTATGTGTGTTAGAACGTTTTTACGCATGAAAACAACTGTATACATATAGATTTATAGGTTTAAACGTGTACAATCACTTTTGTGTGTAGTTTTAAGGTGCCCAAATAACCAAATGCACTAAATCAGATTAATTTCATAAGATAGTTGGAATGTCCTTTTTACCTCTATACAGAACAGCAATATCTATAGGGACAATGTTCAATAGACTCTGAAGTTGCAAAATACATGTGTACCTTTAGCATGAGCATTTCACAATAGTTAATTTTCAAAGAGAAATTTCTACTAGCATAAAAGACATACACTTAAAATGACTGCATACTCTGCACCTATTTAAACAGACAGTCAATCAGGGCAAATCTGTGAGAATACATCTGAAAATAAAATGTATGCGTCTTGTCCTCTTCTGACCCCCAAAACATCTCTGAATGTCCCTTTTTAAGCCAGTTAAATCTAAATGCATTATGAAAGTCCATGCAATTTTTAGCCACACCAACCTATCCAGTAAAATCACGATTTATTTACATAAATTTCTTTAAAGATCACCTTATACAGCATATTCATATAGAGTGTGCCCCACAGACAAGGAATCTGCACCTCAACTGATTGGCAGAGCCTAGAGCAAGTCAGCGAGCAGATGCAGATCTTTCTGGGTTGCAGAGATTACAAGGGTCATGAAGGTGAAAGCAGTTAAGCTATAGAAGGCCTGCACCCTAAAGTAATCAAAGGAACTGAACCAAGTCACTGTGATGCAAGATGACCTAACAAAGCAAAATGACAAAGTAGATGATATTCACCCAACATTCTGAAAGAACACAAGTAGGAAACTGCAGCCCTGTTGCTAGTATTATGTAACCAATTAAACCTGTAATGACATCTGAAAAAAGGAAGACATAAAAGCAATACGAATTTTAAAAAAAAGGTCACCAGAGGTGATATGGGAAGCAACGGACTAGTCAGCCAGACATCGAGGCTGGGCAAATGTCAGAAGCTATTCTGAAAAACAAAAAAAAAGTGGCTATGTATAGACATGGCTTAAGGAAGAAGAGCCAACATGGATTTAGCAAAGGGAAATGTTTAATAATCTACTAGGTTTTTTTGAAGGTGTTTATAAGCATGTGGATAAGGATGAGCCAGTCAATAGCGTAACAAGATTTTCAGAAGACGGTAGATAAAGTCCCTCATGAGAGACAGAGCAGGGATAAATGGACAGTTTTCCTAGGAGGAAAAGATAAGTAGTGGAATATTCTAGGATCTGTACTGGAAACAGTCCTGTTAGAGGAGGAAAAGGGGGCAATGAATGAAGCGATGAAATGTGCAGAAATCATACAATTATTCAGTGTTACTACATCATAGGTGGATTGTGAGGAGTTGTAGAAGAACCTTGAGAGACAGAGGAATGAGTACCTAAATGCAAGAAGAAATTTAATGTGAACAATTATAACATGGTGCACAGAGATAAAATTCTAACTATAGACACATAATGCTGGGCTCCCTATTAGGAGTCATCTTTCAGATACAGAATCTTGGAATCACTGTGGTGGCAGTCAATAAAGCAAATAAAATGGAGATCATCATAAAGCCTCTCTATTGATTCATGTTTTGACCACACCTTGAATGTTATCATTATGTACAGCTTTGATGATCCAAATTCAGAAAAGACATAGTGCAACTAGAAAAGGCATAAAGAAGACCAATAAAAATAACAAAGGAGGATGGAAGGACTTAGTTATGAAGAAAGGATTAACAGACCAGGATTAACAGATCTTCAGTTTCAAAAGACAACAACTCAGAGGGGATTGCCCTGAAGACGTGTCTCCAAAGGCGGGGCAGAAGAGGGAAGGGCCAGGACGGTTTGTTGTAGCTGGAAAATCACACATTAGGCATATATAGATAGCTGGATTGCATGAGGATTTCTTGGTAATTTACCTGCCAGGTGTAAAGGTAGAAGAACTCACGCATCACCTAAATAAGATTTTAGATACTGCTCAGGAAAAGCCAGCTGTTTTGGTACATTGGGTATCAACAACATAGAAAAGTGCAAGAGGGAGGTTCTGGAAGCCAAATTTAGGATTCAAATAGAAAGCTGAAATGCAGAACCCCCAGGGTAGCATTCTCAGAAGTGTTCCTCATTCCATGTGCAGGACTCAGGAGGAAGGCAGAGTTCCAGAGTCTCAATGTGTGGATGGGGCAATGGGTGCAGGGAAGAGAGATTTAGATTTGATAGAAACTGGGCAAGATTCAAAGGAATGGGGAGCCTATTCTGAAAAGATAGGTGCCATCTTAACTAGGGTAAAACATGGCTATTAGTACTAACATTTATAAAGAAGATAGAGCAGTTTCTAAACCAGAACCTTAGGGGAAGCTGACAGTTGCTCAGGAGTTCATGGTTCAAAGAAGAGTATTTTTGAAGTAAAGTATCTTTGAAGGATAATATCAAATAGGGAAGTTGAAGCATCCCACTTCCCCCCTGACCCTGCAGGATATACAGAACCATGACCGGAAAGAGAAGTTACTCACCTGTAACAGGTGTTCTCCAGGAGCAGCAGGAATCAGTCCTCATAAATGGGTGACGTCGGCGCCGACGGAGCCCCCGTGCTGAGCATTTCCCCAGCTTTCATAGAAAGCCTTTGGGAATGCAGCGCGCATGCGCGGTCCCCTTCCCGCCCAAGGGTGCCATCTTGCTCAGTCTGATGACATAGCTAAAAGACAGCAAAAATAACAAAATGAATCATATGACTGCAACTCCAAGGGGAGGAGGGAGGGTTGTGAGGACTGATTCCTGCTGCTCCTGGAGAACACCTGTTACAGGTGAGTAACTACTCTTTCTCCAGGACCAAGCAGGAAGTCAGTCCTCACATATGGGACTCCCTAGCTTAGGGCTACCAGAGGCCCCAAACTGAAAAATGAGCTCCCTCTAGAGCCTCAGCATGCAAGAACAGAATCTTCTCTGATAACGCCCCCGACAGGTTGCCCAACACCAGGGCCGGAGGGTAGGAGTTGCCTAGATCCCAAAGAGATTATGGAGTACCGCTTGCCCGAAAGCACTGTCCCTGCGGGACTCCCTCTCAAGGCAGTAGTGGGCCGCAAAGGTCTGGCTTGAAGACCAAGTAGCGGTCCGGCAGATGTCTACCAACGGAACAGAGCGGAGGTGAGCCACTGACGCAGCCTTCGCCCTGACAATGTGAGCCGTAACTCGACCCTGCAACGAGAGGCCGGCTGCCCCGTAAGCCCAGGCGATGCAGTCAGCTACCCATATGGACAGAGTACGCTTGGAGACAGCCAACCCCAACTTATTGGGGTCATAAGAGACTAAGAGCTGAACAGTCCTCCGGTGCTCCAGCGTACGGTCAAGGTAGAAGGACAACGCCCTCCTACAGTCCAGGGTATGCAAGACCATCTCAGCCCGGCTAGCATGAGGCCTGGGAAAGAACGTCGGAAGAACCACCTCCTGATTGAGGTGGAAGGAGGAGACAACTTTTGGGAGGAACTTAGGGTGAGTCCGTAAGACAACCCTGTTCCTATAGAACCTAGTATAAGGTGCCTCTGAGACTAGGGCCTGAAGCTCACTCACTCGCCTAGCTGAGGTAAGAGCTACCAGAAATAGCATTTTCCAGGACAGAAAACGCAGAGGGCACGTAGCCATAGGTTCAAAAGGTGGGCAAGTAAGCCGTTGCAAGACCACATTTAAATCCCATTCAGGGGCAGGTGGACGCACTGGAGGCTTAAGCAAAAGCAGGCCTCTGAGGAAGCAAGCCACCAAAGGATGGCTGGAGAGAGACTGACCCTCCACCTGTGAGTGGTGTGCGGAAAGAGCACTAAGATGAACTCTAACAGAATTGGATTTAAGGCCTAGGTTGGACAGGTGAAGCAAATACTGCAGCACCACTGGTACCAGGCATGAGAAGGAATTCATGTTGTGTTGAGTACACCAGGAAGAGAATCTACGCCACTTGAGGGCATAAGACTTTCTTGTGGACTGCCTCCTAGAGGCCAAGACTACGTCCTCCACTTCCCTAGGCAATAGTAAAGGCGCTAGGACTACCCTTTCAGCAGCCAGGCCATCAAATTGAGGGACTGGAGAATGGGGTGCAAGAGAGATTCCTGCTCCTGAGACAGGAGATTGGGTTGCATCCCCAGAGGAAGAGGAGTGTCCACCGCTAGTTGCAACAGTAGTGGGAACCAGGGTTGCCTTGGCCACCTGGGGGCCACCAGAATCACTGAGGCCTTGTCCCGGATCACCTTGAATAGTATCTTGGACACTAGAGGCGTGGGAGGAAACGCATATAGGAGGCCTGCAGACCATGGAATGAGAAACGCATCCACTGCTACTCTGAAAGGATACGGTTGTCTGGAGCAGAACCTGGGAAGTTGACGGTTCAGAGGACTGGCAAAGAGATCTATGGTTGGAAGACCCCATCTCAGGAAGATCTGTTGAACCACTAAAGGATTCAACTGCCATTTGTGTGGCTGCAGAATCCTGCTCAATCTGTCGGCCCGGTAATTCTCCTGACCTGGGAGGTAGACTGCTTTGAGAAGAATGCCATGATTGACTGCCCAGGAGCACAGTTTCTGCGCTTCTTGACATAGAAGGCGAGACCCTGTGCCCCCTTGTTTGTTCACATAGAACAAAGCCACTTGATTGTCTGTCTGAACTAAAACGGACTGGTGAGAGATGAAATGAGAGAAAGTTCTCAGGGCTAAGTGGATAGCTCTCAGTTCTAAGAGATTCATCTGCTGTGCGGCCTCTCAAGGAGTCCACAGGCCTTGAGTACATGCCCCTTGGCAATGTGCACCCCAACCTTGTAGAGAAGCATCGGTTGTCAGCACCTGAGAGTGTGGAGGTGCCTGAAAAGGCACCCCCTGCACTAGATTCGGAAGATGAAGCCACCATTGCAGAGAAGACTGCAGTAGGCTGGACACCCTCACTTTGTCCGCGAGGCTTCCTGTGGCCTGGTGCCACTGAGTCCTGAGGCCCCACTGAGCTGGTCTCATGTGTAGACCGGCATTTGGAGTCACATGGACCGTGGATGCCATGTGGCCTAAGAGCCTCAGGAATTGTCTGGCAGAGACTAGAGAATTGCTGTGGAATAGCCTGGCTAGAGCCATCAATCTGTGGGCCCTGTCCACTGGTAGAAAGGCCTTTGCCTGAAATGTGTCCAGTCGAGCTCCTATGAACTCCATGTTCTGGGAGGGATGCAAACTGGACTTTGCGAAGTTTATGACAAACCCCAGGTGCTGAAGCAGAGCGACAGTGCGAAGGGTGGCTTGAATGGCCTCTTGCGGGGACTGACCCCTGATGAGCCAATCGTCCAGATATGGAAAGACAAAGAGGCCCTGAACCCTGAGGTAGGCTGCTACCACCGCCATGCACTTGGTGAATACCCTGGGGGCAGATGTAAGGCCAAAAGGCAGTACTCTGTACTGATAATGGTTTCCTCCCACTACAAATCTGAGATATTGTCTGTGGTCTGGATGAATAAGGATGTGAGTATAAGCATCCTTTAGATCTAAGGAGCATAGCCAATCTCCCTGCTGGAGGTAGGGCAGCAGGATTCCAAGGGTAAGCATCTTGAACTTTTCCCTCTCCAGGAACTTGTTCAGGTTTCGCAAGTCTAGGATGGGTCTGAGGCCTCCTGTTCTCTTTGGTACCAGGAAGTATCTGGAATAGAAGCCGTGACCTTTCAGGTGGTGGGGCACCGGTTCCACTGCCTGATCCTTTAGAAGACCTGCCAACTCCTGAAGGAGTAAGTCCCTGTGCAGAGGGAGTCTGGGAGGCTCCCCTGGAAAATAGGAGGGGGGTACCTGGTGGAAGTGGAGATAGCCCTTCTGGACTATACTTAGAACCCAGGTATCCCTTGTGACGGCTGACCACCTGTGGGTGAACAGGGCCAGCCTGCCTCCATTGCTGATGGGAGCCAGCTGAGGAGGAGATGCTATGCCAATGCAGTCAAAATCCCCCTCCCTGCTGAGCAGGAGCCGGAGTAGGAGGCTTGGGGGCCTTCTGCCTACGGGGCCCAATACCCTGTCCCTTGGCCTGCTGATCCTGTTGGGGAGCTACAGAGGCCTGATAATGAGGGTACTGTTTATAGGCAGATGACTTCCTCAGGTAAAAGGACTTTTTCCCTGAGCCCTTCTTCTTCTGAGAAGGGGCAGAGGTTTTTCTGGACAGCCTAGTCCGGGTAAGAGTCTCGGTCTCGAGTTCGGCAGCCTTGTCAGCCATGGGCTTGCCAAAGAGGTTTTCACCTCGGCAGGGGACATCGACCAACTTGTCCTGCACCCATGGCTCGAGGTCCGATGGCTGTAGCCAAGCCTGACGGCGTGCACCGATGCCGGCTGCGGCTACTCGGGCCGAAGCCTCAAAGCCATCATAGGCTGCTTGAGATATAAACTTCGAGCACTCATGAATACCAGAGGACAGAGCATTGAACCTCTGCAAAGGTTCCTCGGAGAGACCAGCAGAGAACCCGGCAATCTCCTTTGCCAGGTCTCGAAGGTACATGCCCATGTACAGCTGGTAGGTCTGGACACGGCAAGCAAGCGTAGAGCCCTGGAAGCACTTCTTACCGAGGGCATCCAGGTTCTGGGCCTCCCGGCCGGGAGGCACCGAGGAGTGCATCTTCTGACTCTTCAGACGATGCATGGCCGATTCCACAACCATGGAGTGGTGCGGTAATTGTGTCTTTTGGAACCCGGGGCTCTTGCGGACTCGATAGATGGAATCGACCCGCTTGCTCAAAACCGGCGTCGAGGCCGGCGCCTCCCACATGCGGAACAGCAACCGTTCCAGCATCGGAGGAACCGGAACAGTAAAGGCCTCCTTCGGAGGAGAGTCATACTGTAGGGCCTCGAGCTCCTCGGCTCGAGGCTCCTCCTCGGGATCCGCGGGGAATGCCAAAGCCTTGGCCATGCCCTGCATGAAATCCGAGAACCGGGTATCCTCCGGGGGGGGGAGGGGACCTTCTCTGAGGCTCGGACTTGGGCGAGTCCGAAGGAACGCACCAAGTCCGAAAGATGTCGGGCGACTTCTCATCCTCTGTCTCCCAGCCGGACTCCTCGGAGGAGGAATCGAGCGGCTCCAGTCGGGCAGGCATCGATGCCATCCGCCCCGATGCCGAGGGTACCGGCGTCGACGACCTCGGTCCCGAATGGGAGGCCGAGGGGGACCTTGGCCGAGGATCGACTCGAGCTCGCATGGACTCGAGGATCGGCTCGGCCTCTGGGGTCGACTTGGACGTCGATGTCCCGGTGGTCGGGGAAGATGCACCGGTGAGACCGGCGATCAGTGCTCGCTGCTGTTCCATGAAGGCAGCCAAGCTGCTCTCCAAGGCTGTCAACCTGAGTCTGAGCTCAGGAGACTCAGCAGCCCCCAACTCAGGCCCCGGCGGCGCCGGGCCCGACGTCGGCTCCCCTGGAGGTGAGTCCACGAGGACTACAGTACTCACGTGACCCAGGGACTCCATCTCCACACGAGGTTGTTTTGCAGGCCTCTCCGACTCCGAAGACCCAGGACGGCGCTCGGGACTATGCGACTTGGCCCTCAAGGAGCCAAGTGCATCCACCGACGCCGCCCTCGTGGGTTTTTTCTTCTTACGATGCTCCCACGAGGGAGACCCCCTTTCAGAGGAGCCTCGACACTGCTCAGGGCCGGAGTCCCGAGATGTCAAGGCCTCTGACGAGGTCCGGGCCCGACCGGATGCGGAGTCAGAGAAGATTCTTTCCTTTTGGTGCTGCCGACTCCGTAACGCCTTAGAGGACATTTTCCCACATGGACCACAGATCATCGGGTCATGATCGGGTCCGAGGCATCGGAGGCAGCAGTCATGTGTGTTGGTGAGAGACATAAGTTTCTTGCACCGATCACACTTTTTAAACCCGCTGGCAGCCATCGGGGGAAAAAGGGCCCCTGCAAGGTCAAACGACAGGGTTGCCAGTGAAAAAAGAAAAAATGGCGTGAATGCTAGTCACTAAGGACAAAAACCGAAAAAGAGATCCGGGCTCGATACCGACGTATCGGGGCCCAGGCGGGAAAGGGAAACCAGCGTCGAACTGAAGAAAACACTTTAACGCAGAGAAAAATCAACTTCGTCCTCGGGTGAAACGAATATACATCCGTCGGGCTCCGCGGAAAAAAGAAGACTGAGCAAGATGGCACCCTTGGGCGGGAAGGGGACTGCGCATGCGCGCTGCATTCCCAAAGGCTTTCTATGAAAGCTGGGGAAATGCTCTGCACGGGGGCTCCGTTGGCGCCGTCACCCATATGTGAGGACTGACTTCCTGCTTGGTCCTGGAGAATCAGCCCTGTACGTCCTGTTGCCTCGGCCCGCCCCACTATGCCCAGACTCCGCCCCTCCTGCTCCTCACCGGCTCTCCCTGTCTTGCTGCTCTAGCCATGCGGGGAGAGTCAGAGGGGGAATAGGGGCATGATGACTTGCGGGGCTGCACGTCCCGCTGGGACATGCAGTCCCAAAAGGCGCGCCTTAGAATAGGGCCCTAAGGAGGTTATTTTGGAAACATTCCCAGATCTAAAAAGCAGCATTAACATACAATATATAAATTGGCATATATGTGCAAATAGCATTTTATAACAAGTGTTTTTTATTAAATGTGGTGATCTTTACCATATGTAAAAATCCTGAAAGCATGATTAGGGCAGAAAGAGGGAGTGGTATGGGCTGGCCTACTGTACAATATAGATGTGCAGTCCTCATTTTATATATAGAATCAATATGCCATTGTTCAGAGGAAAACCTGAACATCGGCATTTTCGCTGCCCTGAGGGCCTATATGTGAGGGAGTCAGTTGAACCATTAGATGATAGAATGATAAAAAGGGGATTCAAAAAGGACAAGCTGCAACTAAGAGAATAAATGAATTATTTATTGGGGGGGAGGGGGGCTGTTATTGAGGACAATATAAGGGAGCTATCCATGCCAAAAATGGTAGTTAATGGTGATGATTTAGAGGAACGGAAACAAATGTCAGTGAACTTGGAAGCTGTAATAGGGACTCCCTAGCTACAGGTTGTCTTTAACAAAAAAAAAATGGAAAATGGAAATACAGACCACCAAAAGACAAACAGTGGAGGTTATAAGATCATGAATGCATGTATATGGCAGTTTATAAAATACAGACCAGAGTAAAAATATGCATGTTGACATGAAGGCATGTACTTTGCCAGTAGACATAGCAGAGGGTGCAGTCTGGGTGGAGCATCCGGGGAAATATGTGTTGATTTGAAAATATCTTAATCTATGTGCATACCTGCAAACTTTACATATGTTCACTTATGACTGCCATAGAGCAGGTGTAAATGTCTGTGCTTGAATTTAAGGCATGACCGCTGCCATTTATGCTAGTATTTTATAAAGATGAGTAGGTGCCTACATGTCTTTTTAAAAAAGGCTTAAAATAGGCACGTTTGACTGAATTAACCTAGACAACCTCATTTAAAATTACCCTCCACTTCCCTTTAGTTGGCTTTTTTCCATTTTTGCTGTTTTTTGAGCAAAATTATAATGATACCCGAAACAGGTCTCCACCAATCAATCAAACCAATGAAAACAAGGAGCACCTGAGCAAAGTAGATTTATAATATGAAATAAATTTATCATATTTTTGTCAGACTCATCATAGCAGGAAATTAACCCTACTATGAACTGTCCATTTTAATCATTAATTGCAGTAAAAACAGCCCATGTTGGTCAAAAAAACTTTTACTTAACTGAAAAAATGGTACTGTCCTTGAAATCACTCGCAATACTTTCAACTTTTCTCCAAAGCCCACGACACAATATTGCGGTTCGGTTCAAATAATTTTCCCAGACCCTGCGTCAAGTGGCAACTCATATATGAAAGTTGAACAAGAGTGAAAACGCCATCATAGGCTGTATCAAAAGTTACTACTCACTTTAAAAGGATCGGCGTCGAACGTCACATCTGACCTGAGCCAAACTGCAAAGCTGATTATGGGCTGAAAAGAATTAATTAGACTTACCTGCTAATTGTTGTTCCTTAAGGAACTCTAGTCCAGTCCCGGAACCATAGAGTTTAGAATCTCCTCCAGCAGCCTTGGAGACTGAATGACATCACAGCTCTTCTCTCTGGTATAAATAGGCAAGGACCGCCCCCTTCCACCAGTACCTATTGACAAAGCAACTCAGCAGAGCAACAAATAAGTAGATAAAGAACAACAAGATAAACTAAATAAACTTTGGCTAGAATCTAAAAACCTGTGCATATTCTAACCTTCTCTTCGACGAAGGACCCTGTAGAAATGCCAAAAACGTAGAAACAAAACCGCGCTTCTGCGGGGTTCCCATTGCGGCTCCACTCCGCGTCCTCCGGAACCCCACTCCTCTTCCGGAGACCTCCTCTCCAATTTGACCCCTTTTACTAAGGTAACACGGACAACACCTTCAGGCTGCATACCTTGGGAGGGGTCCGAGACTGGACTAGAGTTCCTTAAGGAACAACAATTAGCAGGTAAGTCTAATTAATTCTTCCTTTTCGTCCCTCTAGTCCAGTCCCGGAACCATAGAGGATGTAACAGAGCAGTGCACATCAACGGGAGGGACCAGAAAACACAGCCTGAAGCACTGCTGAGCCAAAACGAACATCCTCCGCCGCCTGCACATCTAACCGATAGTGCTTCGAGAATGAATGCAACGATGAGGAAGTCGCCGCTCAACAAATGTCCGCGACCGAAACCAAACTGTACTCCATCCACGACGCCGCTTGCGCCCTGGTCGAGTGCGCTCTGAGACCTTCTGGAACTACCCTACCTTTCAAAAGGTAAGCCGACGCAATAGCCGCCTTTAACCATCTAGAAATGGACGCTTTTGTTGCCGCTTCACCCTTCCGCGGCCCCCCGAAAGCCACAAACAATCTGTCAGTCTTCCGAAACGGCTGCGTCCGCCGAAGATACTTCCAAAGAACCCGACGAACATCTAGGGGACGTAACCTGCCTTCCAATTTCTCCTTTTGCTGCTTAGAGAATACTGGAAGCGACACCACGTGAGTGACATGAAAGGCCAAGACCACCTTCGACTGAAAGTCCGGCACTGAGCGAAGCACGACCTTATCATGGAAGAAAGACAAATAAGGTTCCCTACAGGATAAAGCCTGTAACTCCGAAATCCTCCTTGCGGAACAAATAGCTACCAGAAATACCTTCTTTAACGCGAGATCCTTCAGGGTGGCCATGCTTAACGGCTCAAACGGTAGCTCAAGCAAAGCCTCCAATACCAGATTCAGCTTCCATGTCGGCACCGAACAGCGTACCAACGGACGAAGAAGCAAGACAGCTCTCAGAAAAAGCCTAATGTCACTGTGAGATCCTACTGGCTGACCGAGCACTTTCCCCCTATAACAGGAAATCGCCGCCAACTGCACTCGCAAGGAACTGGCCGCCAATCCCTTCCGCACTCCATCCTGCAAAAAGGAAAGGACCTGTGAAATCGAAGCCCTCAACGGCTGAATATTACGCTCCACACACCAAGCTGCAAAGATCCTCCAGACCCTGACATACACCAGCGAGGTGGAACGCCTGCGTGCCTTTAACAAGGTAGAAATGACCACCACCGAATAACCCTTAGCTGTCATCCTAGCCCGTTCAAGAGCCAAGCCGTAAGCGAGAACCGACTCACCTAGGCATGCGCAACAGACCTTGCCGTAGGAACTCCTCCCGCTGCAGTAACTACCACGGATCGTCCACTAACAGCCGTACCAAATCTGCACACCACGGCCTTCAGGGCCAATCGGGCGCGATCAGAATCACCCGACCGCGATGTCTCCCAACGTGCTGCACCACCCTGCCCTTGAGGGCCCAAGGTGGAAAAACAAAGGAGAACTCCCTCTGGCCACCTGTTCGCTAATGCATCTAGCCCCTCTGACATCCGTTCCCAGCGCCTGCTGAAAAACCTTGCTACCTGCGCTGACTCGAAGCTCGCCATGAGAGCCATTACCGGAACTCCCCAGCGCCTCACCAGAAGAGCAAACACCCCTGGATGTAGCACCCACTCCTCGGGGTCCACTCTGCGACGACTGAGGAAATCCACTTCGGGATTGTCTACGCTGGCCACATGTTGAGCTGCGAGAGCCTGGAGATTGTGTTCGGCCCACACCCACAGCTGACCCGCTTCGGCTTCCAGTGTAGCACTTCCTGTGCCCCCCTGCCGATTGATGTAGGCTACCGTTGACGCATTGTCTGACAAGACTCAGACCGCCTCCTGACCGAGAGTATCCTGAAACTCCTGTAGCGCCAGAAACACCGCTCTCATCTCCACCCTGGTGATGGACCAAGACGTCTCCTCCTGAGACCAACGACCCTGGGCAAACCTGCCTTCGCAATGAGCCCCCCCCCCAACCCAGGAGGCTGGTGTCTATCGTAAGCAGTCCCCAGGACGGCGGTCCAGTGGCATGCCGGCTGCCATATTCTCCGTTCTCAACCACCATTGCAGCTCGTGATGCACATTCTGAGGGCAAACTAACCTCTGCGATAGGACATCCGACTGATGCGACCAACGACGGAGGAGCGCCGCCTGTAATGGCTGCACGTGCGCTCGGGCCCACGGAACCACTTCTATCGTGGCTGCCATTGTTCCCAACAACTGCAGGTACTGCCATGCTATTGGAGCCGGACTTGATAAGAAACGCCTGATGAGCTGTCGCAGACCTAGAGCCCGGGCCCTGGGCAGGAACACCTTCCCCTGCTTTGTTTCGAAGTGCGCCACAAGGTACTGCAGGGATTGCGATGGTACCAACCTGCTCTTTGCAAAGTTGACTACCCAGCCCAGGCCTTCGAACATCTGGACCACCCAGGCCGTCGCTGCCGAGCTGTCCTCTCTCGACTTCGCTCGGATCAACCAATCGTCCAAATATGGGTGCACCAGTACTCCCTCTTTGCGGAGCGCCGCCGCCACCACCACCACCACCATGACCTTGGGAAACGCCCGTGGCGCCGTTTCCAGCCCAAAGGGCAGCGCTTGAAATTGGAAATGTCCCATGGGTACCGCAAATCTCAGCCACTTCTGATGCTCTTGCCGAATCGGGATGTGCAGGTAAGCATCCGTGAGATATAACGATGTCAGGAACTCCCCGGTCCGGACCGCTGCCAGCATGGAACGCAAGGTCTCCATCCGAAAATGGGTAATCCGGAGACAACAGTTCACCCTTGTCAGAGCCAGGATCGGGCGAAATGTGCCCTCCTTCTTTGGCACTACGAAATAGATGGAGTAGCGACCGGAACCGCACTGCTCCGTGGACACCGGCAGCACCGCCTCAAGCTGCAGCAGCCGCTGTAACGTGTCCTGGACCGCCTGCCTGTGCCCAGGGCTGAGCAGGGAGAATGGACAAAGGAACCTACGATGGGTCACTGGAGTTCTAATACGTACCCCTCTCGAATGACCTCCAGGACCTACTAATCTGACTTAATTCGAACCCAGGCAGGGTAAAACTCCCGCAACCGACCTCCCCTGGAAACTACCCTCTCCTGAGCCCGCCTTATCTCATTGTGTCTGTTTTGTGGCCAAGGACTGGAAAGGAGCGAACCTCCGGCCTGCTCCCCTGAATCCTCGAAATCCCTGACCCCCAAGCGGGAACTTCCCCCGCTGGGACTGTCCATAACAGGGAGAACGAAAACTACGAAAGACTCTCGGGACCTCCCTGAATCCCGCAGAACTGCAGCCCTTCTTCGGCTTGTCCTCTGGGAGACGTCCCCCCTTGGACTCCCCGAGGTCCTGGACCAACTTATCTAAATACTCCCCAAATAAAAGCGTACCCCCAAAGGGTAACCTGCCAAGCCGAGCCTTAGATGAACTGTCCGCCGACTAGGTTCTCAACCAGAGATACCTCCGAGCCAATGTTCCCTCTAATTTTCTGTAGGCTGTGTGCGCATAAAATATCAGCTGTGTGCAGCTTTTGAAGGAAGGTTAAATTTTTGTGCGCCACATAACGACACTCGGAGTTATATACTTTAAAATTTGACTACACGTCAGAATACAGTATGTACACCACATTGATTTTAATCAAATTAAATGAAAATAGACGATTACTAAATGAAGCGGGAAATTTCTAGTAATTAAAATCATAACTTTTAAATTTTAAGACGTCTGTGTTGTTTTCTATCAGAATCAGAGCCGTAATTTTTGTGCGCTCTGTTGTAAAGTATATGCGCTCGCTCGGCAAGGTGTGTGCGCGCGCACACGCGCACAGCTTAGAGGGAACAGTGCTCCGAGCTGCTACTACTGAGACCATCCCCATAGCCAAGCCGCGGAGGAGATCAGAATGAATATCCGCCAAGTACGCGGTTTCCGACTCCAGTCGCATGGCATCTTCAAGCTGCCCTTCCAGATGGTCTCCTGCACCCTTTGGGACTACCTCAAACTGCCACGTGCCACCCAAGCCGGTCTGCATGGACAGCGCGCAAACACTGAACACCTGCTTCCACAGAGTGTCTAACCAACTGTCCTGAACATCCTTCAGCGCTGCAGTCCCCCTCCACGGGAATCGTGGTTTTCTGAGTGACCGCCGATACTGCTGCAACTACCTTTGGAGAAACGAAACAGCTCCCTATCGCGGTTCGCAAGTGGATAAAGGCGAGCCAACGCTCTAGCCTCCTTCAGGGCCGCCCTCTGGCAAATCCCATTCTTCCTGTATCATATTCCGAAATACCCTATGGAGGGGAAACACTCTCTGGGATGTCCGCACTGCCTGCAACAGCGGATCTTCTAATGTCTCTTCCGCTGCTTCCTCGCTGGAAGGCAGGTTTAGTGTCTTTAGCGTCTGCAAAACCAGGGCTGGAAGCTCTTCACACCGAAAGACTCTGACTACCCAGCACTGCTGCTCCGAGTCAGGCAACTCTCAGTCTTCCAGCTCATCTTCCGAGAACTCTTCCCTTTTTGGCATTCCCCTCGCTCAGGTCATCAGCGAGGTAAGGCGCGGGACCCTCCGAAGTGGCCCTACACCTTTTAGCCACCGGAGCACCATTCCCCGAACCGACCAGAGAGGCCGAGCGCTTCTGACTCTGGGGTCCGTGAAGAAGAGCCGACATCGCGGGCTAAAGGAAGGCAAAAGCCCGCTGCATAAAGCAACGAAGTTCGGCGGAATCCCGGTCGCCTCCCCTGCCTGTCCCTGCTTCTGTGACCCGGAGGAGCCGCCGCCCGAGGAGGGCCCCGGCACTGGCTCCTCAGGATCTAGAGACGGAGATAACAGTGCCTCAGCGCCTGCACGAATAGCCTTACGGCCTGCTAGGGGCTGTCCCGGCTCTCTGTCCATATGCTGCGCCTCTAGGGAGCAAGGGACACCGACTCCTGATTCCAGCACTGAGCTTTTCCTCCTGCCGCACAGCATGGATTTGCAGGCATAGCAGCCGCCTCAAAGAACTGCTCTAAACCACCCCAGGAACTCCCCCTCCCCCCCGCTGGCCCTGACGGCCAGCCCCTGAAGGAAGGGCTCTCTCCGGGTTGGAGACCTGCAAAATCCAGCCCAGATACACCTGCTCAATATTTCAATAAGGGAAAAGTACAGCATAGCTCGTTTCCCTTTGAACTTCTCTTTTTTTTTTTCCAACAGCCCAACACTCTGTAAGCGCCTGATGAGCCTATAGCAGGTCTGCAGCAAACGAGGCTTAAAATGCTTCCAAAAAGCCACTATAAAAAAAACACGGTTTTCAAAATGGCCACCGGGACTTTTCCCGCGCAGCAAAAAAGTGTCCGGAGGGCAAAGAACTCCTTTATGAGTTTCCTGAGGCAGGGACTTCCCTCTCAACTCCCCTCCAAGAAACAAGTAAAAGAAAATTCAAAAAGAAAGAAAAAACGCCGTTAAAGTCGGTGAGACCTACTTACAGTTCCCTGCTTCAACCTGAGGTGCTGCAATGAGGCAGACACGCGCCGGAGCTCAGCCTGCTCGTGGCTTCGGCTCCAACGGTGCTCCCACCACCAATCTCACTGTCCCTTAGAGATGGCTGGGGCTAAGCCTTCCACCCGCTCCTCACCCTTGCTTGCGGGTTCGGGAGCAGGGAGGCTACTTCTTCTGCTCTGTAAAGCTGCTCCTTCTCACCAAGGGGCAGCCCCCCCACGAGAGGGAAAAATGAGGGAGAAAGGAGGAAGCAGGACTGGAGCCAGAGGGAAGAAAAAAGTGGCTATTTATTTTAGAAAGGCACCCAAACAAAAAACATCAAGAATTAGAAAAGGAAAACAAAGAAAAAATTCCTAGCTCTGCCTATTTGTGCTGGGCCTATCCCTAGGCCCAGAATCTCCTCAGCTGCTTAGAGACTGAAGTACTGGTGGAAGGGGGCGGTCCTTGCCTATTTATACCAGAGAGAAGAACTGTGATGTCATTCAGTCTCCAAGGCTGCTGGAGGAGATTCTAAACTCTATGGTTCCAGGACTGGACTAGAGGGACGAAAAGGAACAACAATGTAGCCAAACCCCTTAACCAGCCAAAATTTGCTTGAAAGCTAGATGACACTATGCCATTCAATCTCCAAATTGAGGCCATGCGGGGTGACCGATTGCAAAAAGAAAATCCATCTTTGTTCACAATATTGCAAAAGCGCTTCCCGATCATCACCCCCATATCAAAGGAGGTATATGATCTAAAACTCTCCAAGACAGCTGTGAAAAAGTATGATTTAATTGAACACAAGGTTGTATCATGGGAGCTGTAAGTGTCTTAGTTCTTAAATGTGATGCATGTTCCACCAAACGAGTTTTAAAAGAGCGGAGAGTCCAACCAATATATTTCAATCCACATGGGCAGACTATCAAATAAACCACAAATGTGGATGAACAATCTGTGTTATGTAGGGAATGCCATATCCTATGAGTAGATATATCCCTCCAGCTGTCCCCTTCCATTGTGCCCTCACAATAAGTACAATATCCACAAGCAATTAATGCAATTAATGATTAAAATGGACAGTTTGTAGTGGAGGTTAATTTCCCGCTATGATGAGTCTGACAAAAATACGATAAATTTATTTTATATTATATATCTACTTTGCTCAGGTTCTCCTTGTTTTCATTGTTTTTTTAAGCAAAGGCAATCTAGAAGTAGGCCTTAAGCAGGATGGAGTTGGATTCTAAATATCAAAGAGATTCCATAGAACAGACTGACAAATCTTACTTCATGTCAGGAACCCCTTTCTAAACAATGAGATGTGCATATATGGACCAAAGTCTGTTTTGCAACCCTGAGAATCTCCTTTATACAGGCCGACCTTAAGTCAGCAATTGGCATTGTCATGGCTCCAACTTTGTGAGCCCTCACACGACCTTCTAAGTTCAGGACTGCTTAAGCATAAGCAAAAAAGATGCATTCCACTAGCCAATCAGTGCTGTTTTGGCAAGGAAAATTCCTGGCTTATTAGGATGAAACAGAATAAAAAGCTGGGTGGACCTTCTATGGGATTTAGTCCACTTCAAGTACAAGGCTAAGGCCCTTTTGGAATCCAAAGTGTGCAAAATATGTTCACTCTCAGTAGGTGGCAAAAGAATGATGGTGGTTGCTGGGGTGGCTCAAGGCAATCTGCTGCCTGAAGCGAGGGATGAGATGGCGTCCTCCCCCCCCAGAGCAGGGGGGGGGAGGCTTTCTCAAAACTCCATTCAGGGACTGAACCAAACCAAAAAGCCAATTAGACAATGTGGAGGAAATGCAAGATGTTTGCACACCAAGGAACTAAAAGAAAGAGCGAGAACCACAGCACTGTTTATAACACCAAATTATAAGAGTAAATTAGACTTACCTGCTAATTGTTGTTCCTGGAGGAACTCCAGTCTAGTCCCGAACCTCAGGGAAATCTACTGGGTACTTTCCTTGGAAAGTTTGTTGCCTGGAAGATTTTCTGAGGTCTTGCCCCCCTTCCCTTTCCTATCTCACCTGAGGGATTTAGGAGCTGGGGAGTCAGCCTCAGACCCAGGGGACAAGCGGCACTTCAGCTCTCAATCTTGCTGCGGTGGTAGAGGAGCCGGAAGGAGTGTCAGTCAGCACCTCGCAGAAGTTGTGCCTGCTCAGCGCTGTGAAGAGCCTTGACCGGCGTGTGCCGAGGCACTATGCTTTTCCTACCACTTCTCTGCTCCCGACGCTGACAGTCTAGCCAGTCGTTAGAGCAGAGGTGCAAGACCTCCCCTGGGGCACCGGAAACATTTCGGGGGAAATCGCCTGAGGTCAGACTTGCTCTCTGCCTCTGGGAGCCGCCGCAATCAGAGGGTTGGCAGCTGTTTTGAAGCGTTTGTTTTCGGGCGGCGGGCCTTCCGCGTGTCGGCAGCGTGGGAACGGCCAGAGCTGCTTCTCAGTGTTTGGCAGGTCCATTTCTCGTAGGGAATATTTTTCTAGCTCGGGGTCCCTAGTAGGAGTTAGTTCTTCGATTTTTTGACACATTTTAAAAAAAAAAAAATTAGCCCGCGTTTGTATTTTGTCTGGCTCTGCATGCATACCTGTGAGGGACAATTAGGAACTCATGCTTATTATGTTGTTATAAACTCTGTTATGGTTCTTGCTTTTTCTTTTTGAACATATATTTACATCCACAGAACTCCCTCCCTCAACAATGGGTGCACAGTAGAACTAGGACATTCACCCACAGAACTCAGTATCTTAAAAACAAAAATCTAATTGCAATCATCTCATTAACAACACAAACATTCTCCAGTACCAGGTATATTGTGAATGAATACAAAACCCTATAACAAAGTCACTGAGGATCTGAAGAGCAAATCTACCATACTATACCATACCAGCAAAACTTCCAAAACTCACAGAAGGAGCCTACCCCAAAAAAGCATAACTATAAATACTGCAGGGAGCCCTGGAACATTCAAACACCTATTTGAAAAGCTGAACAATTCAGATTAGTACAATACAGATTCCTTCGAACAAACTCCATGTTAACAGAACACCTGGCCTTGGCCACAAACTCAGAAAACAGACCCTCACCAAAGTACAGAATAAGTGACCATACCTAATAATAAACATATGTAGATAAAAATTCAACTGCAATCCCAAAAAGTCAGATTCTGCATATACGCTAGAGGAATAGAAAAAGACGCATGTCCCTATACTTTATAAAATATAAAGATAGCACCAAGACTGTTCATTAAGTTGAAAATAAAATTCTCTTCTACCTTTGTTGTCTGACCATTTTATTCTTGAACATGCTGGTCCCAATCTCAGGTTTCTGCTTTCTTCTACCTCCCAGTGCCCCCCTGTCTACTTCCTCCCAGGGGCAGCATGAGGATGATACAGGGCCATGTGCGAAGATTCATTGCAGCATTATTTGCATAAATTTAGTATACTTTATGCTACCAATCTAAAATACTAGGTGGCTTACAAACATATACATGCAATTTAGTAAAACAGATGTAACAATAAAACAAGCATAATAATAAAACATCAAATTTGATTAATGAAAAGCCACTTACATAGCCCCCCCAATCAGAAATCACCAGTCTGCACCTCAGATTTATTTTACTATGACCAGATTATTGATAAGGAGGGAAGATATAAAATGAGAAACTAATCCTCGTAGCCATGAATTCAAATGCCAGATTGGATTGTGCTAGAACAGGAAAAGTCCGGAACTCAGCAGCGGTGAAGCTATCAGGCTACTAAACAAAAATAAACGGAGACGTTCTCTTAAAATTTGAAATTTCCTTGAACCTGACCTGACAAAATATTTTAAATTTCAGTCTGGCAGCATAAAGAACACAAAACTGCAAATCTCAAAGACAATATATATTCCAGTACACCCCCTTTCCAACCAACACCCTGAAGTAGACCTTACTAATAACCCATAGGACAAATCTACTATTCCATAACATGAAATCTCACACAATGTGGAGCATAGCCAGAAAGGGCAGCACCACAAATATTACAGTGGGCCCTGGAACCTCCATATTTCTATTCAGAAAACTGAACAAGCCGGATTACTACAGATCCCTACATAGAAACTCCATGCTAATAGAACATGTAGCTTCAGTCACACAAGCAGAACAGAGATAGATTTTCAGAAAGGAGGGAATATATGTAGTCAAAAAAAATGCTTTTACCCATTACTCTTTAGGTTTACAGGATTTCTTTCCTAAAATTATACTTTACTGCAGAGTGAGGCAAGAGAAAGAACTCTCACACACAGGCACCTGTATTGTCGGCAGAAACTAACATAAATTAGTGCAAGTAGCACAAGTGCAACTAATTCCATCTTCAGCTGTTTTGCCACACTGAAATGCCAGAACTGCAGGGGAATGTAACTGCCTCACTGCAGTTAGTCTATGGCCCCGCATAATCAAATTCTGGAATTAGTTACCAGAGGATGTAGCAAAAGCTTAGTGTAGCTGGGTTTAAAAAAGGTTTGGACAAGTTCCTGGAGGAAAGGTCCATAAACTATTATTAAAGAGAACTTGGGAAATCCATTGCTTGCCCCAGGACAAGCATTGTGGAACCTGTGTGCCTTTTTGGGAATCTGTCAGGTACTTGTGACCTGGATTGGCCACTGTTGGAAACAGAATACTGGGCTTGAGGGACCTTGGTCTGACCCAGTATGGCACACAGCTTAGGAAACATGCTGCTAAATATGCCAAACAAAAGGGGCTCAACAGCACCCCCTGCAACACCTCCCACTTCCACAAAAACAGGAGGACTTGGCATTCGAACAAAGCACTTTCCAACCTCTGGAAAACAAGGGAGACTTTGTGACCAAGAAGGATTTGACAACCCCAACATAACTCCTGAAACTGCGCACTGGACCAGTATGGTATTAATGTAAATATATATTCTGCAAAAAAACAAGGAAATGTAAGATGCTTGCACACCAAGTAATTAAAGAAAAAATGAGAACTGCAGTCCAGTTTATAGTATCAAATTATAAAATTATAACTCATTTTATTTTGTTATAAACTGTGTTATGGTTCTCGCTTTTTCTTTTTGAATACATATTGTGCATCCACAGAAACCTCTCTCTCAACAATGAGTGCAGAGCAGAAGTAGGACATTCACCCACAGAACTCAATATATTAAAAAATAAAATTTATTTCTGGTCATCTAACAAACATGCTCCAGTAACAGGCATATTGGGAACTAATATAAATCCCTAAAAACATTACCGAAGATCTACAAGGCCAAATCTACCATACCATACCAGGATAAACTTCCAAAACTCACATAAGGGGCCTACCTAGAAAAACGACACGCTATAAATACTGCAGTAATCCCTAGAACATCCAAACACCTATTTGAAAAACCGAACAAGTCAAATTAATACAGTACAGTATAGATCCCTATGTACAAACTCTATGCTAACAGAACACACGGCCTCAGTCACAAACACAGATCCTCACCAAGTACAGAATAAGTGACTACAACCTAAACTAAAAACAAAAATATGTAGACAAAAAATTAAACTGAATCCCCAAGAAGCCAGACTCCGCATTCAGTGCAATATCAGATAAAGCACAGTTACTTACCTGTAACAGGTGATCTCTGGGAACAGCAGGAATAAGTCTTCACATATGGGTATCGTCGGTACCGACGGAGCCTGCGTGGGAACGCTCCCCAGCGTCCAGTAAGAAAGCTTTTGGGAGCATCCCACAGCGCCTGCGTGCTGCCTTCCTGCCTTTCCTAACCGCCTCTCTCCAGTTCGAGTTTTAAAGCTGAGACAAAGAGAAAGAGAGGAAAGGAAAGATAGATAGAGAGATACAACTCCTAGGGGAGGTGGGTGGGTTGTGAAGACTTATTCCTGCTGTTCCCAGAGATCACCTGTTACAGGTAAGTAACTGTGCTATCTCCAGGAACAAGCAGGAATGAGTCTTCACATATGGGGACTCCCCAGCTAGAGATGCCAGGGAGATCTCCAAAGTTGTGAGTCCCTGAGAAGGGCTCTACCTCACCCCATGGATCTCGGGCATCCAACCAGGGATGGGGGGTAGGAGTTGATTAGGTATGGAACAGGTATTTGAGAACAGCCTGACCAAACAAGGCATCCCGGCGGGAGTCCTTGTCCAAGCAGAAATGGGCTGTAAAGGTATGAACTGAGGCCCAGGTGGCCGCTCGACAGATTTGGTCGATGGACACAGAGTGTAGATGAGCCATAGAGGCTGCCTTGGCCCTCACATTGTGAGCTGTGACATGGCCCTCCAGAGAAAGGTTCTTACTCTGGTAGGCGAAGGAAATACACTGAGCAATCCAATTGGACAGAGTTCTCTTAGAGACTGGAAGTCCTAAATGAGAGGGATCAAAAGCAACAAATAGTTGAGAGGACTTTCTATGTTGCTGTGTCCTTTGTAAGTAGAAAGCAAGTGCTCTCTTACAATCCAGGGTATGAAGATTCCTCTCAGCACTTGATGCATGAGGTCCTGGAAAAAAGACAGGTAAATACACCTCCTGGTTCAGATGAAAAGGTGAGACCACTTTAGGCATAAAGTGTGGATTAGTCCTGAGGACTACCTTGTCATGATGGAACCTTGTATAAGGAGGATAAGCCACCAAGGCTTGCAGCTCACTGATACGGCGAGCTGAGGTGACTGCAATGAGAAAAATAAACTTCCAGGAAAGGAATTTCAAGGAGGTAGTGGTTTGCAGCTTGTCGTGCTGTGAGGGCTTGTGTGCATCAGTGATGCTGAGAGCTAAACTATCGGTAGTTTAACTACTGGCAGGGTCTCCCAAGATGGACAGGTCTCAGCTGAGATGCCAGACCAAGACAAACCACCCATCTGGGCAGCAGCAGAATGGGATAGTGTTGACGGCGGAGGATCACAATTCTGTGACAACGGCAACAACACCAAACTTAAACTGCGCGGAAGAAAGGCCCAGCAATCTACTTCTGTATCTTGCCATGAAAACCCAATGGATAGTTACAACAAAACAAATTGTGCTGTAGTGCTGGAAGATGAGACCCCCAGGTTGGAAGGCACTCAACTAGCTACTGGGGAAGAGCTGAAGACTTTTCAGAGTAAAGCCAGCATTTATGATGTGGTTGGATCAAAGCCCTTGGGACGTCTGACTGCTGATGTAGCTGCGCATGAAATGAGAGTCAGAAGCTGTAAAGATGTCTTACACATTGGAACATGGAACGTACGAAGCATGAACCAAGGGAAGTTGGAGGTGGTCAAGAATGAAATGGAACGTGTACAACTTGATCTGTTGGGTGTCAGTGAACTGAAATGGATTGGCATCGGGCACTTTGCATCAGATGATCACATGGTCTACTATGCTGGAAATGAAAGACAAAGAAGAAATGGTGTTGCATTTATAATAAAGAAACTTGCAAGAACTGTAATGAAATACAATGCAGTCAGCGAACGCTTAATCTCTATTCGTCTACGAGGAATGCCTATCAACACAACTATAATTCAAGTATATGCCCCAACAACAGCTGCAGAAGAGAATGAA
Organism: Ichthyophis bannanicus; assembly: GCA_033557465.1. Lineage (NCBI taxonomy): Eukaryota > Metazoa > Chordata > Amphibia > Gymnophiona > Ichthyophiidae > Ichthyophis > Ichthyophis bannanicus. Next base: position 1,417,656,973 of record CM066032.1, read on the forward strand.
ATTGAAGAGTTCTATGAACAATTACAAGCTGAAATTGACAGAACATGCAAACAGGATATCCTGATAGTCATGGGTGATTGGAACGCAAAGGTTGGCAACAAAGAAGAAGACAAAGTAGTTGGAAAATATGGACTTGGCAACAGAAATGAAGCTGGAGAAAGACTGATAGAATTCTGCAAGACCAACGATCTATTCATCTCGAACACCTTCTTCCAGCAACACAAGCGGCGACTGTACACATGGACTTCACCCAATGGATTGTATAAAAATCAAATTGACTACATCTGTGGAAGTCAACGATGGAAAAGCTCTATAACATCAACAAAGACAAAACCTGGAGCTGACTGTGGTACAGATCATCAACTACTAGTATGCAAACTCAAGCTAAAGCTGAAAAAGAGCAAACCACTCATGAATGCAGCAAAATATGACCTTGAGAATATACCACTGGAATTTAAAGACTGCCTGCAAAATCGATTTGCTGCTTTAGATACAAATGATAGAGTTCCAGAAGAGTTATGGAATGACATCAAGAAGGTTGTGTTGGAAAAAAGCGAGAAGTCTGTACAAAAGGTAAAAAAGAAAAAACGTCCAAAATGGATGACGGAAGAAACTCTGAAAATTGCCCAGAAACACAGAGAAGCTAAAGCCAGAGGAGAATGAAAGACAATCACAGAACTCAACAGAGATTTCCAACGTGCAGCAAGACAGGACAAGGAAAAGTACTACAATGACGCATGCAAGGAAATAGAAGCAGAAACTATTAGAGGAAGAACAAGATCAGCTTTCCTAAAGCTACGAGAGTTAAAGAAAAAGTTCCAGCCTCGAATTGGAATGTTACAAGATGCTCAAGGTTCTATGTTGAATGATGCTGAGAAGATCAAGAAAAGTGGAAGGAATATACAGAGTTTTTATATGATAAAGATCAAGTGGACCAACAGCCGTTTCAACCTGTACCTTATGATCTGGAACCATTGGTGATGAAAGAAGAAGTTGAAGCAGCATTGAAAGCCTTATCAAAGAACAAAGCACCAGGCATTGATTGCATTCCCATGGAAGTATTACAGCAATCTGATGCAGCTGTTACCGTACTTACAAGGCTCTGCCAAGAAATATGGAAGACAGCATCATGGCCAACTGACTGGAAAAGATCTGTGTTTATACCAATACTAAAGAAAGGTGATCCAACTGACTGTGGAAATTATCGCACAATCGCTCTGATCCCACATGCCAGCAAGATTCTACTGAAGATTATTCAAAAGAGACTACAATCATACCTGGAACAAGAACTACCTGAAGTGCAAGCAGGGTTCAGGAAAGGGCGAGGAATGAGAGACATCATTGCGGATGTGAGATGGATCCTTGAAAAGACTCAAGAATACCAAAAGGATATATATTTGTGCTTTATCGACTATAGCAAAGCTTTTGACTGTGTAAACCATGAGAAACTCTGGGCCACATTAAGAAGCATGGGTATACCAGAACATCTGATTGTACTCTTGCACAATCTGTACATTGATCAAGAAGCAACAGTTCGAATGGAACAAGGAGAAACAGAATGGTTTAAAATAAGCAAAGGTGTAAGACAAGGCTGCATACTTTCCCCCTACCTGTTTAATTTATATGCAGAACAAATCATCAGAGAAGCAGGATTGTATGAAGACAAGAGAGGTGTGAAGATTGGTGGAAGACTCATCAACAACCTTCGCTATGCTGATGATACCACATTACTGGCGGAAAGTGAAGATGATCTGAAACATTTGCTTCTCACAATCAAAGAACATAGTCTCAAAATGGGCCTGCACCTTAATGTAAAGAAGACAAAGATCATGACAAATGGCATAATCAACAGGTTCATCGTCGAAGGAGAAGAAATTGAAATCGTGAATAACTTTAACCTACTTGGATCAACTATCAATAAAGAAGCAACAAGCAGTCAAGAAATCAGACGACGCATTGCTCTTGGCAGAATGGCTATGAAAGACCTAGATAAGATTCTCAAGAACAGAGATGTCTCTCTCCATACAAAGATTCGACTTGTTCAAGCCATGGTATTTTCAATAACATCATATGGATGTGAAAGCTGGACAGTGAAAAAGATAGACAGGAAGAAAATTGATGCCTTTGAATTATGGTGCTGGCGGCGAATACTGTGTATACCATGGACTGCCCAAAGAACAAACCAGTCGGTACTAGAGGAGATCAAACCTAAGCTTTCTTTAGAAGCTCAGATGACAAGACTTCGACTTTCATACTTTGGACACATCATGCGGACAGAGAGATCATTAGAGAAAGACATCATGCTTGGCAAGATAGAAGGTCAACGCAAAAGAGGAAGGCCAGCAATGAGATGGATCGATACAATAACAGCAGCTACAGGTACCAGTCTGTCAACAATGAGCCGCCTGACTGAAGACCGAACACAATTTAGGATAGCTATCCAGAGGGTCGCCATGAGTCGACTCCGACTCAACGGCACTTAACAACAACAACAACAGTGGCTAAGGGTTCAAAGGGTGGCTTCATGAGCTGGCCAAGAACAAAATTCAAATCCCATGCCACTGGAGGTGGTCTAATGGGAGGTTTAGTTAAAAGAAGGCCTCTCATGAATCTTGCAATAAGAGGATGAGAGGAAATAGGATGTCCATTGAGAGGCTTAAGGTATGCTGCAATAGCACTCAAATGGACTCTTACTGAATTCGTTTTAAGGCCTGAATGGGATAAATGCAGCAAATACTCTAGTAAAGAATTCAGAGGTATTGCAAGAGGGTTAAGACCCTTCTCTGCACACCAAATGGTAAACCTTTTCCATTTAAAAGCATAGGAACGTCTAGTGGAAGGCTTTCTGGAAGCATGAAGGAAATCCTTCACCTGCTGAGACAGATGCCAATCTTGAAGGTCTAGGCCTTCAGCAACCAGGCTCTGAGATGAAGAGACTGGGGATTTGGGTGCCATAACGTGCCCTCCTCCTGGGACAGGAGGTCTGGAGCAGATCCCAAGTCCAGGGAGGGAGCTTGAGAGAGATGAAGAAGTAGAGGGTACCACACTTGGCGTGGCCAACGTGGAGCTATGAGGATCATAGACCCCTTGTCTCTCTGAAGCTTGAACAGTGTCTTGGAAATTAGGGGAATGGGTGGAAAGGCATAGAGGAAGTCTTGCCCCCAGTGGAGGAGGAAGGCATCCCTGGCCTGAACTCCCTGACACGGAATCCTGGAACAGAACCGGGGAAGTTTGGCATTCCACGGATTTGCAAACAGGTCTATGTCTGGGGTTCCCCAAATTCGAAAGATCCTGGCTATCTGGTCCCCATGGAGGGACCATTCGTGTGGAAGCAGAACTCGACTGAGTCTGTCTGCCCAAGAGTTTTGAAACCCTGGAAGATACACTGCCATGAGATGAATCTGATGCTCTCTGGCGAAGGCCCACAATCTCAAAGCTTCGTTGCAAAGCGACAGAGAGCCAGTCCCGCCCTGCTTGTTCACGTAGAACATGGCTACTTGGTTGTCCGTATGGATGAGGACTGTCTTGTAGCTGAGCAGGGTGTGGAAGACTCTGAGAGCTAGAAGAATTGGGGATGTTGGACATGATGGACCTGATGTTGGACCTGATGGACCTTGGTCTGACCCAGTATGGCATATCTTATGTTCTTATTTATTAAGAAAGGACCCAGGATATCAATGCTTGAACCAATACAAGCATTGTGGAACCTGTGTCCCTTGGGGAAACTGCTAGGTACGTATGACCTAGATTGGCCACTGTTGGAAACAGAATACTGGGCTTGATGGACCTTGGTCTGACCCAGTATGGCATATCTTATGTTCTTATGCTCTGAGCTCTAAGAGGTTGATATGTAGAGATGTCTCCTGTGGAGACCAGATGCCCTGGGTGGAGAGATCTTGTAGATGAGCTCCCCAACCCTTTGGGGAAGCATCTGTTGTGAGGGTTGCTTGGGGTAGCAACTGTTGAAAGGGGGACCCTAGCAACAGATTTTGAGTGGACTTTCACCACTGGAGGGACCAAAAGAGGCGACTGGAGGTTGCTATTTTGTCTGACAGGCAACCTGATGCCTGGGTCCATTGGGTGGACAGAGTCCACTGAGCTGTCCTCATGTGAAGGCGAGCGTAAGGAACCACATGCACGGTGGATGCCATGTGGCCTAACAGTTGTAACATCTCTCGAGCAGTTAAATGGGATTTTAACTGAATTTGAGAGGCTAACTGCACCAAACGTAGGCAACGGGCCTGGGGAAGATAGGCCCTTGCAGTTGTGGTATCTAGCAAGGCCCCTATGAACTCCAATGAGTGAGTAGGGATGAGTTATGATTTTGGGATGTTTATTACAAGTCCCAGATACTGTAGAACATGCCTTGTGCAGGCTAGGGAAGACTGGGATGGTGCTCGGATGAGCCAGTCGTCCAGATATGGGAATACAAATATTCCTAGAGTGCGTAGAAATGCAGCTACTACTGTCATGCATTTTGTGAACACTCTTGGAGCAGAGGCCAGACCGAAAGGAAGCACTCTGTATTGGTAGTGCTTTCCCTGATAAAGGAACCGAAGGAACCTTCTGTGTGTTGGATGGATGAGGACATGGGTGTACGCATCCTTGAGATCTAGAGAACAAAGCCAATCCTGACTCTGAAGGTATGGAAGGAGAGCACCGAGAGAAATCATCTTGAATTTCTCCTTGCATAGAAACTTGTTCAATTCTCTGAGATCTAATATGGGTCTGTAGCCCCCTGTTTTCTTTGGGATAAGAAAATAGGGGGAGTAGAACCCTGAACCCTGTTGAAGAGGGGGTACTTCTTCTATTGCCCTTTGGGCAAGAAGGGTAGCAATCTCCTGACCCAGAAGGTCGAGGAGAGATGTTGGAGAATTGAACTGTCTCACCATAGTGTGAGGAGGAAGGTTTAAGAAATGAAGCTTGTACCCCTCCCTTATGATGGAGAGGGTCCATTGCTCTGTTGTGATTTGTTCCCATCTGGAAGCAAAATGAGCTAACCTCCTGGAATGGTGAGAGGCTCTGGTTCTTCTAGAGCCAGAAAGGCTAAGTTCTCTAGTTGTAAGTCAAAGGCCCTGAGGAGGCTGAGGCTGTTGGGCCGTAGCAGTCCTTGCAGCCTTAGGCTTGGCTTGTTTAGGTTGTTGCTGACGCTTTGCAGCAAAACAACCTGCAGAAGATGCCTGGAGACCATAACCAGGATAATATTTCCCTTTTTTGGGAAAGAAAGCCTTTTTGAATAACCTTTTTCTAGCAGGAGCAGAAGTAGACTTTGAAAGTCTATCTAAGGCAGAATTTTCAGCATCCATCTGAGTGGCCTTTGCTTGCCAATCCTTACCAAAAAGGTTTTCACCTGTACAAGGAAGATTCCCTAATCCATCCTGGACCCAGGGTTCCAAATCAGAAGCTTGTAACCAAGCAAGTCTGCGTGCACCTATGGCAATAGCCGAGGCTCTGCTGGCACACTCAAAAGAGTCAAAGGCTGCACGGTTGGAAAATTTGGAAACATCCTGGGCATGTTTAAGCCAGGTGAGAAACTCTTCCCTTTTATCTTCTGAGATAAAGGGAGATAAAGTTAGCAGATGATCTGTAACTTCCTTTAGAAACATCCCCATATAGAGACTATAGGAGTTGATTCTGGCAGTAAGCATATTGGCCTGGAAAATTCTCCTGCCAAAAGCATCTAAGATTCTGCATTCTCTTCCTGGAGGATTAGATGAGTGTCTTTTTGCACTCTTTATCTTTTTCATAGCAGACTCCACCACAATAGAGTGGTGAGGAAGCTGAGTCTTATGAAAGCCAGGACAAGGAGGAACACGGTACATGGTGTCCAACCTGCGAGAATGAGGGGAAGTAGTAAGAGGTGTCTCCCATATGCCCAACATGTGATCATAAAGGATCTCATGAATTGGTAAAGTAGCTGCCTCTTTAAGAGCCTTAGGATATTGTAAAATATCTAATTTCTTGGCTCTAGGCTCTGGTTCAGGGGCCACTGAAATACAGAGGCCCCTGGCCACTTCCCTAATGAAGTCTTGAAAAGACAAGTCTTCTGGAGGAGACATTCTTCTTTTTGGAGAAGAGGGCGCCTGAGGAAGGAGTACCGATGCTTCGACAGAAGCCTCTGATTCATCAGAGTCCTCGGAGGAATCGAAGTATCGCCTGTCTGGATGCTCTTGCAGAGCCCGATACGCGTACCGAGTGGTATCGACATCAGGAGTGATCGGTACCGATTCGGTACCGATGGGCATCACAGGACAGGGTACCGCTGCAGTTGACACCGAAGCCGATGTCGATGCAATCGGTACCGGCACTGGTACCGATATCGGTGCCAGTGACGGAACCGGTACCGACAACGGAGTTTGTTGCGGTACCGGAGGCGTCGCAGCTTGTATGAATGCCGTGATGGCACGCTGCATGGTCAGAATATTCTGATCCATCGACGCAACCAATGTCTGGATGTCGGTACCAGTGGAAACCACCGGTACCCCAGAACATGGCAACAGGTGATCGGTCGAGGCCACGCCATCGATGTCAACCTGTGACCCCATAGATGAAGCTTTGGAAGCCGGAGCTTCCCGCCAGGGTAATTTTGCCGATGCAGGATCCTCGAGAGCAAGCCCGGAGGCATCTCGATACTTAGAGGGAGATCTACCCTTCGAGGACCGGCTGGACTTATGTTTAGTTACCTGAGATCCATGGGAGGAAGAAGAAGCCCTGGAAGATGTCGATGCCACCGAAGCTGCATCAGAGGGAAACAGGGTACTGAGCTTTGCCGCTCGATTCTGTCGACCTCTTTTAGACATCATGGAACAGGACTCACAATCGGTGATGGAGTGGTCAGGACCCAAACATTTTAGACACCAGTCATGGGTGTCGGTGATAGAACGAGTACCGCTGCACTTCGTGCACTTTTTAAACCCGGAAGCGGGCTTTTCCATGAGGAAAAATCTTCTAGGCCTAAGGCCCAAAAGAAAAAATTGCACAGAAGTGGGAAACGGTAGTTTTTTGTTTTTTTTTTAAAGAAGAAAGAAGAAAAGACCGGCGGTACCGGTCCGACGTCGAAGAAGGCAGATGCGCGACCAAAGAAATAAAGAAAAATAAAGAACTTCTTCAGCGGTGACAGGAACACGACCTGCTGGCTCCGCGGAAAGAAGAACTGGAGAGAGGCGGTTAGGAAAGGCGGGAAGGCAGCGCGCAGGCGCTGTGGGATGCTCCCAAAAGCTTTCTTACTGGACGCTGGGGAGTGTTCCCGCGCAGGCTCCGTCGGTACCGACGATACCCATATGTGAAGACTCATTTCTGCTTGTTCCTGGAGATATAAGAGATGCAGTTTCCCATAAAGATCACGCAAAGTCCAATCACTAAATTAAAAATAAAATTATTTTTTCTATCTTTTATTCTCTGATCCTGCTGGTCCTGATCTGAGGCTTCTGCTTTCCTGTCTTCTTTTAGCTCTCTTTCTATGGTCTATAATTCATCTGCCATTTCTTGTCTCTTCTTTTGTTTTCTTCACTTCCTTCCATCAGCCTATTTCCAGTCCCAGTAACCCTCCCAAGTATCAGCCCCCTTTTCCAGTCCTCCCCTCCCAGTAACTTCCAATTTCAACCCCCTTGCATTCCCAGAAGTGCCACTGGTATCCATTCCCTTCCAGTCCTCCTCCTTCCCCACTGTCCAGCCCTTTCTAGTCCAAATACCATCCCAGTGCCAGTGCCCTCTCCCTTCCAGCCCCACCCCCATTACCCAGCCACCTACCAGTCCCATCCCCAAGTATCAGCTCCATTCTAGTCCCCCTACAGTCCCAACCCAAAGTGTCAGATCCCTTCCATCCCTTTCCTCCCTTCCCTAGTATCATTACCCTTCCAGTCCCCCTCCAGTTCCATCCCCAGGTATCAGCTCCTTTCCAGCCCCCTCCTCCCTCCTTGTCAATCCACTTCCACCCCCTACCTTTCCCTGTGTCAGTTCCCTTTCAGCCCCCTCCTCCCCCCGTGTCAGCCCCGTTGCAGACCTCACATTCCCCTCATGCCAGTTCCCTTCCAGCTTCCTCCTCCCCCGTGTCAGCCCCGTTATAGACCCCACCTTCCCATCATGTCAGTTCCCTTCCAGCCTCCCACATTCCCCCGTGTCAGCTCCATTGCAGCCCCCACCTTCCTCTGTGTTAGCTCCCCCACAGACTCACTCTCTCCTTTCACTGGCAATCACGGATCCTGCCTCTTACAGAACCATGGCTGTGATAGCAATATTCAGTTTAAATAAAAATGAAACTGGTGCGGAGCCTTCCCGCCTCTGTGAAGGAGCTGGGAAATGCTAGGAATCAGGTTTCTCAACATGGCATGTGCTGATGTCTGCTGACTATTTTGAATTTTCTGCAGTATCGCTACCAAATGGATTAGTCAGCCATGCAGAAGAAGTTTTCAGTAGAGTCATGTCTAGCAGAGCTCTTATAAAACTCCAATTGCTTTGACGGGTTGAGACTTGGAATAGTTGATGACAAATTCTAGTAGTTCCAACACCTGAGAGATGATATGCACCGATTCTTGAGCTCCTTCTGGGGTGGCACTCTTGAGCAACCAATCATCCAAATAGGGAAGCACATGCACTCTCAGTCTGTGTAGAAATGCTGCACAGCTAGGCATTTGGCGAATCCTGAGGAGACCAAAGGGCAGACCAAATGCGAGACCAAAGGGCAGTATTTTGAACTGCAGGTATTGTTTCCCTATGATGAATCCGAGATACCTTCTGTGAGTGGGATGTATCTATATCTGCATGTAAGCATCCTTTAGATTTAGAGAACATAGCAAGTCTCCATTTTGGAAAAAAGGAAGGGGTACCTAGAGAAACTATCCTGTAATTCTCTCTGACTAAATACTTGTTCAGGTCACTTAGGTCTAGGATGGGAAAGAATCCCCTCATCTTCTTGGAGACCAGGAAGTACCTCAAGCAAAATCCTCACTCTTCCTGCCCTGGCAGGACATGCTTGATTGTGTTTGCAAGGCAATGGAAATTTCCTGACGAAGAACCTCCTGATGCTAAGGAGAAATTGAATGGCCCCTTGCTGGACAATATATAGAGAGAAAAATGTGTACCCTTCTCTGGCTATTTTTAAAAACCTGAGAATCTGAGGCTACAAGGGACCATCTCTGGGCAAAGAGTGTGAGTCTCTCTCTGATTGTAGGGTCGTCTAAGTGGGACAATGGAAGAAAGGCTGTGTTCTCGAGAAAGCAGTCAAAACCACACCCCTGGTTTTAGCTGAGATGTTGGCTGGGAATTCTGAGGCTTCTCTTGCCAAGGATAGGCACAACAAGTCTGCTTGCACTAGATATAGCAGGAGGTAGGGAAATGCCTAAGCCTATGAGAGTAGTAAGGTTCCCTCTGACACCTCCCCCCCCCCCCCAATCTGAAACCTCCAAGAGGAGGAGGCCGGGTTAGAGGTGTGCATGGACAGAGTTTTGAACCTACTTACAATCATTCACAACTGACATGCTCAATGTAAGGAGCTCAGAAGAACCAAAAATATAGAAATATATAAAGGAACCATCAGAACTGGGTGTCATTCACTGAAGATATTTCACTTCCAGTCATGGGCTCGCTGTAAGTCCTTTTATTCCTTTATTGTCCTTATTGTCATAAATCTCTATTTTTCATATTTTGTTTTTTAATTTTTTTTAATCATTAATAATTTCAAATTAGATAAATAAAATGATCCTTGGATGGCTTGTTAATTAATGTCCATGTCACTCATTTTTTAAAAAATCCCAACCATTCAGATAGTTCATAAATACTTGCAGCCCATCAGTGAAAAAGCATTTCAATAAAACACTCAACCTTATGCATCTTTTAAACATCCAAATAAGGCACTTATCTGGGTTTTTGTAACTCCTCGTCAGCATTTCAATCTTCAAAACATGGAGCCTCAGCGCCCCTGCATCACTGTGGGTCTGCCTGGCAGATTACTCATACCATGTAAGAGCAGCCCACGCTGTGTTCTGAGCATATCAGAATGCTGCTTGATCATGGTAGCAGCTTCTTGAACCTTATCTCTGAAGAGACTGTCTCCATGGCATGGCATGGCATGTCAGCAAGCTGTTCCTAAGCAGTTAGCTGTAGTCTAAGGCCCAGAATCATGAGAGTCTCTGGGCACCTATACTCATAACGCCCACTAAGCCATATTGAAAATTTCATGTCAATCAGACAATGCATTTCCTGCACTTGTCCCCATGACTCACTACAGAACAACAGTGTCTGAGTTTCTCTGGAGGGAGAAAAGCAGACATATCATCAAGGCTGCGCATGATGTTCCGTAAGCACATGCCCATGCCTTGCTGGCAGGATGCCACTCGGGACACTAGCATGGTGTTCTAAAATATTTTCTTCCTAAAAGAGTCCAATGTCTGAGTTTCCCTCCCTGGGGTTCCCAAGGAGTGTGACTTGGAACTCTTGGCCCTTGTGAAGGTGGATTTAACAACCATACTGTAGAGTGGTGTGACATCTGGAGCTTCTCAAATCTGGGAGCCTTTTGGACTCTATACATAGAATAAACCTTTTTGCTGACTGGAGTTACGAGGCGGGGGGGGGGGTCTCCCACATTCTCATCTGTAACCTCTGAATGATGTGGTGCACAAGCACTGTCACTGCCTCCTTGGGGGCAAGAATATTGGAGGATATCTAATTCTTCTGCCCTGGGCTGCTCCTCTATCTCAAAAAACAAAAAATGGTATGGCCTTAGCCTAGGGTGCAGAGCACCCTCAACTAATTTCACCAATATTCTAGGGACAGCAAGCATAAACAACACTCCAAGCAAACCATTACTACTTCTAGGAGATTTCAACCTGACCATGCTCCCCAAAAAACATGCAAACATATTCCTTGAGGCGATGGATACTCTGGACTACCAGCAAATAGTAAACATCCCCACCCACACAAAAGTAAACACATAGAAACATAGAAACACGATGACAGAAAAAGACCACATGGCCTATCTAGTCTGTCCTTCCATAACAACAACTACAACAGTCCACTTTTTACCTTTAGAGATCCTCTGTGTTGGTCCCATGCTTTTTTGAATTCAGTTACTGTCCTCATCTCTACCACCTCCACTGGGAGACTATTCCATGGATCCACTACTCTTTCTGTAAAGAAATATTTCCGCATATCACTCCTGAATCTATCTCCCTTCACCCTCATCCCATGTCCCCTCGTAGCAGAACTTGCTTTCAATTGAAAGAGGCTCTCTCCCTGAACATTTATGCCACGGAGGTATTTAAACATCTCAATCACATCACCTCTATCCCGCCTTTCCTCTAAGGTGTACATATTAAGATCCTTAAGTCTGTCCTCATATGCTTTATAATGAAGCCCATTAATCATTTTAGAGCAGGGGTCTCAAACTCAAATTGCTTTGAGGGCCAAATGAGGACTTGTAAAGTAACCCGGGGGCCGCACAAGACGTGGGCCTAATTTGCATAAGGGACCTCATTTGCATAAATATTTGCATAATGTTACCATAAACTAACTTTTAGTAAACATGCCTCTTAATGAGTGTATGGATAAAGAAAGACTAAAAGATTTCTACATTACTATAAGCCAGTTCTGACCCCCCCCCAGCCCATTACCAGTCCTGACCCCCCCAGCCCACAGCACATTACCAGTTCTGACCCCCCCCCAGCCCACAGCACATTACCAGTTCTGACCCCCCCCAGCCCACAGCACATTACCAGTTCTGACCCCCCCCCAGCCCACAGCACATTACCAGTTCTGACCCACCCCGCCCACAGCACATTACCAGTTCTGACCACCCCCCCAGCCCACAGCACATTACCAGTTCTGACCCCCCCCCAGCCCACAGCACATTACCAGTCCTAAACACCCCCCCCCCATCAGCCGCGGCAAAATCGCATGTCCCGCAGGGCCCCCCCTGCCCGGCAGAGCCAGCCCTCCCTCCCTCCCTCCCTGCCTGCCTGTTTGCTTCCCTCCCTCCCTCCCTCCCTGCCTCCCTCCCTGCCTGCCTCAGTCCCTCTCCTCTTCGGCTTAGAACCGCGAAGGGAGAGTTCCTCCCTCGCGACTCTGTTAAGCCGGCTGAGGCTTATGGGAAATTTCCCCTCTGCCCCGTCGAGCTTAACAGAGTCACGAGGGAGAAGCTCTCCCTTCGCGGCTCTGAAAGCCGAAGAGGAGAGGGACTGAGGGAGGCAGGGCTGGTTAGAGAATTCCGGGTGCTGGGCAGACTGCCTCCTTACCTGCCGCGGAGAGCTGTGCACCCTGCTGTAACACCAAAAAGGGATCCTCCAAAGCGCGTGGTGCCTCGTGGCGTTCCGGTGGCTGCTCAGACTGCTTCTGGGCCCCCCCTCCTCCTCCTTCTCCTCCTCCTCCTTCCTGTCGCTGATTGGTGGAGGGCAGGCTCGTGACTCGGTCATGTGCAGAGGAGAGCAGACCAACACCACGCAGCCCCGGGAATCATACTGTGAGGAAAAAAAAATACCAAAATACCAAGAAAATAGTCGTGGCGTCGCGGGCCGCACAAAATGCTCTCGCGGGCCGCGTGTTTGAGACCCCTGTTTTAGAGCAACCCTCTGCACCGACTCCATCCTGTTCACATCCTTTTGAAGGTGCGGTCTCCAGAATTGCACACCATACTCCAAATGAGGTCGCACCAAAGACTTATACAGAGGCATTATCGCCTCCCTTTTTCTGCTAGCCATTCCTCTCCGTATGCACCCAAGCATCCTTCTAGCTTTTGCCGTCGCCTTTTCTACCTGTTTAGCTACTTTAAGATCATCAGACACAACCACGCCTAAGTCCCGCTCTTCTTTAGTGGACAAAAGTACTTCACCTCCTATACTGTATTGCTCCCTTGGATTGCTGCAGCCCAAATGCATGACCTTACATTTTTTAACATTAAATCCCAGCTGCCAAATTCTAGACCATTCTTCAAGCTTAGCTAGATCCCTCCTCATGTTATCTACACCTTCCTGGGTGTCTACTCTATTGCAGATTTTGGTATCATCCGCAAAGAGGCAAACCTTACCCGACAGCCCTTCCGTTATATCACTAACAAAGATGTTAAAAAGAATCGGACCAAGGACAGATCCCTGGGGCACACCACTGGTAACATCCTTCTCCTCAGAGTGAGCTCCATTTACTTGTACTCTTTGTCGCCTCCCACCCAACCAATTTCTAACCCAAGCAGTAAAGCACAGTTACTTACCTGTAACAGGTGATCTCTGGGAACAGCAGGAATAAGTCTTCACATATGGGTACGTCAGTACCGACGGAGCCTGCGCGGGAACGCTCCCCAGCTTCCCAAAAAGGAAAGCTTTTGGGAGCATCCCACAGCGCCTGCACGCTGCCTTCCCGCCTTTCCTAACCATCTCTCCTCAGTTCGACTTTAAAGCTGAGACAATAGAGAGAGAGAGGAAAGGAAAGATAGAAAAAGAGATACAACTCCTAGGGGAGGTGGGAGGGTTGTGAAGACTTATTCCTGCTGTTCCCAGAGATCACCTGTTACAGGTAAGTAACTGTGCTATCTCCAGGAACAAGCAGGAATGAGTCTTCACATATGGGGACTCCCTAGCTAAGATGCCTGGGAGATCCCCAAGGATATGAGACCCTGGGAAGGGGTCTACTTCCTCCTATGGATCTCAGGCATCCATCCAGGGAAGGAGGGTAGGAGTTGTTTAAGAATGGAACAGGTGTTTGAGGACAGCCTGACCAAACAAGGCATCCCGGCGGGAGTCCTTGTCCAAGCAGTAATGGGCTGTGAAGGTATGAACCGAGGCCCAGGTGGCTGCTCGACAGATCTGGTCGATGGACACAGAATTTAGATGAGCCATAGAGGTGGCCATGGCCCTCACATTATGAGCTGTGACATGGCTCTCCAGAGAAAGGTTCTTACTCTGGTAGGCGAAAGAAATACACTGAGCAATCCAATTGGACAGTGTTCTCTTAGAGACTGGAAGTCCCAAATGAGAAGGATCAAAAGCAACAAAAAGCTGGGAAGACTTTCTATGTTGCTGTGTCCTTTGTAAGTAAAAAGCAAGAGCTCTTTTACAATCCAGAGTATGAAGATTCTTCTCTGCACTGGATGCATGAGGAGCTGGAAAAAAGACAGGTAAATATACCTCTTGATTAAGATGAAAAGGTGAAACCACTTTAAGCATAAAGTGTGGATTTGTCCTAAGGACTACCTTATCATGATGGAACCTTGTATAAGGTGGATTAGCCACTAATGCCTGCAGTTCACTGATGCGGCGAGCTGAAGTGACTGCAATGAGGAAAATAACCTTCCAAGAAAGAAACTTCAAGGAGGTATTGGCTAAGGGTTCAAAAGGTGGCTTCATAAGCTGACCAAGAACCAAATTTAAGTCCCATGCCACCGGAGGAGGCCTAATGGGAGGTTTAGTTAAAGTTAGGCCTCTCATGAATCTTGCAATGAGAGGATGAGAGGAAATAGGTTGTCCATTGATGGACTTAAGGGATGCTGCAATAGCACTCAAATGGACTCTTACTGAATTTGGTTTAAGGCCTGCATTGGAAAGATGCAGGAGATAGTCTAACAGAGAATTTAAAGGTAGTGCTAGAGGGTCAAGACCCTTTTCAGCACACCAAATGGAAAACCTCTTCCATTTAAAAGCATAAGAACGTCTGGTGGAAGGTTTTCTGGAAGCATGGAGGATATCCTTCACTTGTTGAGAAAGATTCCAGTCTTGAAGATCTAGGCCTTCAGTAACCAAGCTCTGAGGTGTAGGGACTTGGGGTTTGGGTGCCACAAAGTCCCTTCCTCCTGGGACAGAAGGTCTGGAGCAGCTCCCAAGTCCAGGGAGGGGGCTTGGGAGAGATGTAGAAGTAGAGGGTACCACACTTGGCGTGGCCAGCGTGGAGCTATGAGGATCATAGATCCTTGATCCCTCTGGAGTTTGAACAGAGTCTTGGGAATCAAGGGAATGGGTGGAAAGGCATACAGGAAGCCCTGACCCCAATGAAGGAGGAAGGCATCCTTGGCCTGAATTCCCTGACACGGAATTCTGGAACAGAACCGGGGAAGTATGGCATTCCACGGACTTGCAAAGAAGTCTATGTCCGGGGTTCCCCATTCTTGGAAGATTCTGAGTACCTGATCCATGTGCAGGGACCATTCGTGTGGAAGCAGAACTCGACTGAGTCTGTCTGCCCAAGAGTTTTGGACTCCTGGGAGGTATACTGCCAGGAGATGGATTTGATGCTCTCTGGCGAAGGCCCATAATCTTAAAGCTTCGTTGCAAAGCGACAGAGAGCCAGTTCCTCCTTGTTTGTTTATGTAAAACATGGCTACTTGATTGTCCGTATGAATGAGGACTGTCTTGTAGCTGAGCAGGGTATGAAAGACCTTGAGAGCTAGAAAAACTGCTTGAAGCTCCAAGTGGTTGATATGAAGAGAGGTCTCCTGTGGGGACCAAGTGCCTTGAGTGGAGAGGTCCTGTAGATGGGCTCCCCAACCTGTTTGGAAGGCATCTGTTGTGAGGGTTGCTTGGGGCAACAACTGTTGGAAGGGGGACCCCAGCAACAAATTCTGAGTGGACATCCACCATTGGAGAGACCAAAAGAGACGTTTGGTGGTTGCTATTTGGTCTGAGAGAGCTCCTGAAGCTTGAGTCCACTGGGTGGACAAAGTCCATTGAGCTGCTCTCATGTGTAGGCGAGCATAGGGTACCACATGTACTGTGGAAGCCATGTGGCCTAGCAGTTGTAGCATCTCCTGGGCAGTTAAGTGGCTCTTTGACTGAATCTGGGAGGCTAACTGCACTAGACGTTGGCAACGGGCCTGAGGAAGGTAGGCCCTTGCAGTAGTGGTATCCAACCAGGCCCCTATGAATTCTAGGGACTGAGTAGGGGTGAGCTGAGACTTTGGGAGGTTTACCACAAGTCCCAGGTACTGCAGAATGCGCCTTGTGCGGTCCAGGGAAATCTGGGCCTCTGACTGAGATGGAGCTTGGATGAGCCAGTCGTCCAGGTATGGTAAGACAAATATTCCCAGAGTGCGTAGAAATGCAGCAACTATTGCCATGCATTTGGTGAACACTCTTGGAGCAGAGGCCAGACCGAAAGGAAGGACTCTGTATTGGTAATGTTTTCCTTGGAAAAGAAACCGAAGGAATCTTCTGTGAGAGGGATGGATGAGGACATGTGTGTACGCATCCTTGAGATCTAGAGAACAAAGCCAATCCTGACTTTGAAGGTATGGAAGGAGAGTGCCCAGAGAAAGCATCTTGAACTTCTCCTTGCATAGAAATTTGTTCAATTCTCTGAGATCTAAGATGGGTCTGTATCCCCCTGTCTTCTTTGGAATGAGAAAATAGGGGGAGTAGAACCCTGACCCTTGATGAAGAAGAGGAACTTCTTCTATTGCCCCCTGGGCAAGAAGGGTAGCTACCTCCTGACCTAGAAGGTCGAGAAGAGATGTGGGAGAATTGAAGTGTCTCACCATGGTGTGGGGAGGAAGGTCTGAGAAATGAAGCTTGTAGCCCTCTCTTATGATGGAGAGGGTCCACTGCTCTGATGTTATTTGCTCCCATCTGGGAGCAAAATGAGCCAACCTTCCTGGAATGGCGAGAGGCTCTGGCTGCTTTATTTTATTTATTTATTTATTTACAGTTTCTTTTATACCGCGCTATTTGACATCAGTGCGGTTTACAATGAACAGAAACTACACGTCACAAAAATTGATCAGTGCTTACAATGAACAGGACAATGAACTGGGTATACATTAAACAGGTTTCATAAACAGAGAACATAATAAATCTATGTACAAAAAGCAACTATGTACAAAGCAGCTAAATGCGGCTAATGTTTCTTGATGAGAGGAGAAGCAAAGTGAGATTGCAGCTCTGCGCGTTAAGATTATGGAGTGCATGAGTTTAATGTGTTGGCCTGGGGTGTAGAGGTAGGTTGGTATGAGAAGGTGTCTGAAACATTGTAGTGCTGCAAGAACAGGTGATGCTTCAGTGCCTTCCTGAATTGGGAGAGGTCACTGATGGTTCTGATGCCTGTTGTTAGGGCATTCCAACATGATGGTGCAAAGTAAGAGAAGGCTCTGGATCTGGTGACTTGAGAGCACTTCGTGATTGCCTTAGGTAGTACAAGGGAGTTGGAGGCAGTTGATCTCCTTGCTCGATTAGGGGGTGTAATTGAAATCAGGTCGGTGATAGAAGATGCAGAGTTGTTATTGATTGCTTTGTGAGTCATAGTTAGGATCTTAAAAGAGATCCTGGACTGCATAGGGAGCCAATGTAGCTGTTTCAGTATAGGAGTGATGTGGGTTCTCTTGGAGGCTCCATAAAGGATTCTTGCAGCTGAGTTCATGGCCAATTGTAAGGGGTTGATCGTGCTCATTGGTAGGCCATATAGGATAGCATTGGCGTAGTCCAGGTGGGGCATTATTAAGGCCTGAAAGACTGATCGAAAGTCATCTGGTTCTAGCAGTTGACGCAGATGACGAAGGGTCCGGATTTTATGATAGACAGATTTCGCTACGTTGCTGATATGAGCCTTCATATTGAGATGTTGGTCGAGCGTAACCCCTAGGTATCTAACTGTAGTCTTGCAGAGGAGCTCGGCGTCACGCACCTTGATGGACCCTGGTGAGGTGAATGCAGGGTTTCTGGTCACGAAGAGGACTTCTGTCTTTTTAAAATTTATCTTAAGCATTTGTGATTTTAACCAGTCTGTGACCGCGTCAAAGCACTTGATTAGTGGGGAGAGGTCAAGGAGTTCTGTTGAGAATGGCATATACATAAGGACATCATCAGCATAGACCAGGCAGTTGATGTTAAAAGAGTGGATGAGTTCACAGATAGGCTGCATATAAACGTTGAAAAGTAAGGCGGAGAGGGAGGAACCTTGTGGCACACCTTTGGTTTGCTGGAAGGGGTCAGAGGTTGAAGATCCAGAACGAACATGTTGCCAACGGTCTCTGAGGTATGAAGAACACCAAGAGAGGGCTGATCCATGAACTCCCTTCTCTCTAAGACGTGATAGGAGAACATCATGATCAACAGTATCAAACGCCGCAGCAATGTCCATGAAGATTAAAGCAAAACCTTGTCTGATGTTGTTTAGGCCTATGGTTAGAGTATTGAACAGGGAAGTCAGTAGGGTTTCCACACCGTGTGATTCACGAAATCCATGCTGACATGGGTGCAAGGGTGCATTGGAGTCAAGATAATCTTGTAGTTGACGTTGAGTAATCTTTTCGATGATTTTCGAAAGGAGAGGAGTGCTGGAGATGGGTCTATAGGATTCCATCAAGGAGGGGTCCAACCTGCTGTTTTTTAGGAGAGGTCTGATGGAGGTCTGCTTCAGAGTGTGAGGGAATGTCCCTGTAGAGAACGATACATCTATCATTTTAGCTAGAAATGGGCTGAGATCAGCCCGAAGTGACTTTATCCAGGAAGCTGGACAAGGGTCGGAAGGTGATGTTGTGGGGTTTATTTTTAAGATGGTGTCTTGAATGACTCTGTCATTTGGGGTGGTGAAGGATGAAAGAGTGTGTTGAGTCTCACATGAGAGTTGGCTAGGTGAGGGTAGAGGGACAGTGTAGGGAGTGTTGGCTGAAGTGGGGGGGATAGAGGTTGGATCAGGCTGATTACTTTTGCTTCGTAAGTAGTTGGCATATTCCTGAGGATCTAGGTGGGGTGGAGCACCCTGAGAAGGTTCCTTTGCTAAGGTTTTCACAATGTGGAAGAGCTCGTGAGGTTTGTTGAGGGAGCGCTGTAGTCTGCCTGCGTAATATTTTTTCATACTGGAAGATACGGATGAGCGATGTCTTGCTAATTGTGTTTTGAATACATCGTGATTTTCGTTTGATCTTGATCGTCGCCATCGTCTTTCTAGTTGTCTGAGGAGGAGGAGTGATTTTCTTAGCTCTGGGGAGTACCATGGTGCATTCTTTTTCTTATGGGGTGCTTTGATTGAGGTAGTAGAGTGGATCACAGCATCTAGGCAGGAGTTCCAAGAATCGACCATGTCATCAAGGCTTTTTTCAGGAGGGCAAAGTAGGTTCTGGGTCTTCTTTAGGATGTCTTCTCTGTTAAAAGGGTGAAAGCGTCTAAAGTGTTCTGGGGAGGGTGCATCTGCTGGTAATGTCTTGGAAGATCTAGAGAGAATAGGCATCTGAAACAGGATTAGGACATGATCAGACCATGGTACTGTGATTGAATTTAGGTAGGAATTGTGCCAATGGGTAAGAGCTGATTGAGGTGCAAAGATAAGGTCCAGTGTGTTACCTTTTGTATGAGTAGGAGAGTCGACCAACTGAACATAGCCTAGTTCATTGAGAGCATCAATAAAGGCATTAGTGTGGCTGTCTTGAATGGTTGGGAGGTTAAGATCGCCTAGAACCCAATTTGTGGTGTGTGGGTTTGTAGAGTTACAGGCCAGATCAATGATTGTGGCTAAATCGTCTGGTGAGGAGGATGGTGCTCTATAAAGTAAATTGATAGTGACCTGCTTATTTGTGATGGTCACAAAGTCAAGGGTCGATGTGCTGTTTGAGGCTACAAGCTGGAACCTAAGGTCCGATTTGGATAAGATGAGTACCCCTCCGCCACGGCGGTCAGTTCTGTGACATGAGTGAACTATGAAGTTGGGGGGAACAATCTGATGGAGGAGAGCACAGAATCAGAGGCAGATAGCCAGGTCTCAGTGACACATAAGATATCGAGGTTATGAGCTGAGAGAATATCTATTAGGGCTGGCCATTTTTTCCGTATTGATCAAGCATTTATTAGTGCGCATTTGAGGTTAGAGGGATGGAGAGGCTGTGTGCTCTGAGGAGGGTTGTGCTGCTGTAGGGCAACATAGATCACATGTGGGCCAGGTGGGCGCCGTGGTGGTTCAGTTTGATGGTTGGGGATGCCAAAAGGTCTATTCCCTGGTCTGTGAAGGATTGGAATAGTGTTGTGGAGTGAAGTAAAGGCTAGGGTATCATAAGTTAAAGCTATTAACATATAACAGAGGGGAAGGGTAAAGGGGTATGAGGTTGCAAAATTTGGTAGCATGGTGAAGGTAAGGCGTGAGCTAGTGTAATGGTACTAGATAATCTGTGTGCAATAGGAAGTGTTTGAAATATATATCTACACAAAAAGGCAGAATAAGTGATCATTTAATTGAATAGCTAGAGCAATACTGGAATAGTATCTATTTAGTAAACACTATTGAACAGGATGCATAGCATTCGGAGACAGAGTAACTAGAAATAGTATACAATGTTGCAAGGTGACTGACTGACTCTAGCCTATACTCTAGTGAGAGACCTACATAGGTATACGGTATGCAATACAACAATAAACCTGGTCAGGCATTATATGTGGGCTCCGTTTCTATTCTATATGGTGCCCCGCCTAAGGGCCACGCCAAAGGGCCCTCTGGCGAGGCCCTCAGGCGCGGGCCCGCCTGTCGGCGGCACGGATTTAATGGAGCTGCTGCTCCCCTCCCACAGCCCGGATTGGGCCGGAGGCAGGCAGATGGTCTGGCCCCTCTCACCGGGAGTCCAGCGATGGAGTCCTTCCCGCCGTCGGCGGCACGGATTTAATGGAGCTGCTGCTCACCTCCCACAGCCCGGATTGGGCCGGAGGCAGGCAGATGGTCTGGCCCCTCTCACCGGGAGTCCAGCGATGGAGTCCTTCCCGCCGTCGGCGGCACAGATTTAATGGAGCTGCTGCTCCCCTCCCACAGCCCGGATTGGGCCGGAGGCAGGCAGATGGTCTGGCCCCTCTCACCGGGAGTCCAGCGATGGAGTCCTTCCCGCCGTCGGCGGCACGGATTTAATGGAGCTGTTGCTCACCTCCCACAGCCCGGATTGGGCCGGAGGCAGGCAGATGGTCTGGCCCCTCTCACCGGGAGTCCAGCGATGGAGTCCTTCCCGCCGTCGGCGGCACGGATTTAATGGAGCTGCTGCTCCCCTCCCACAGCCCGGATTGGGCCGGAGGCAGGCAGATGGTCTGGCCCCTCTCACCGGGAGTCCAGCGATGGAGTCCTTCCCGCCGTCGGCGGCACGGATTTAATGGAGCTGCTGCTCCCCTCCCACAGCCCGGATTGGGCCGGAGGCAGGCAGATGGTCTGGCCCCTCTCACCGGGAGTCCAGCGATGGAGTCCTTCCCGCCGTCGGCGGCACGGATTTAATGGAGCTGCTGCTCCCCTCCCACAGCCCGGATTGGGCCGGAGGCAGGCAGATGGTCTGGCCCCTCTCACCGGGAGTCCAGCGATGGAGTCCTTCCCGCCGTCGGCGGCACGGATTTAATGGAGCTGCTGCTCACCTCCCACAGCCCGGATTGGGCCGGAGGCAGGCAGATGGTCTGGCCCCTCTCACCGGGAGTCCAGCGATGGAGTCCTTCCCGCCGTCGGCGGCACGGATTTAATGGAGCTGCTGCTCCCCTCCCACAGCCCGGATTGGGCCGGAGGCAGGCAGATGGTCTGGCTAAGGCTAAGTTCTCTAGCATCAAGTCAAAAACCCTGAGGAGGTTGGGCCTGCTGAGTTGCAGCAGCCCCTGTAGGCTTAGGCCTGGCCTGTTTAGGTTGCTGACGCTTAGTGGTAAAGCGACCTGTAGAAGATTGTTGGCCAGAAGTAGAAGGAAATCTGCCCTTTTTAAAGAAAGACTTTTTAAAAGGCTTTTTCTTAGGGGGGCGGAGCTAGCCACTGAACAGAATGGACGCCTGAATTTTTGCTCCCGTTGCTGCCCAAGAATCCTGAACATATCCCGGTATTCCATTGAAGTTTGTACCCCCTACCTACATCAATAACACCGCAATACAGCTGGATGGCATCCCTGAAGCCTGCCCGGCTGGAATTTCCACAGGGATCCGGCTCAGCAGCGAAACGATCCAAACCCGAAGTGGGTTCCCCGCAGAAAATGGCCGTGGGAGAGAAGGAGGGAGTGACTGCCGGTGGCCTACGTGAAGTGCTACAGGAATTGAAATGCGTTAAAGAAATGATTGCAGCCAATTCTAGTTCACTGAACATGATTCAAGAGGACTTGCTGGAGGTAAAAGAGAAACTCCTCACCATCACCTCTCGACTTAATGCAGTTGAATTACAAACCCAGAAGCATGGCGTTGCATTAGAACAGCTGGGCCCTTTGGCCAAACGAGTCCGGCACATAGAAAATCTGATTGAAGATCAAAATAACCATTCCCGTAGAAATAATATCCGCCTTGTTGGAGTCCCTGAAGGCGCTGAAGGTACCGATCCGATTGGATTTCTGGAAAAAACCATACCGGAGATGCTGCAGCTTGTCTTTGCAAGGCCTTTTGAACTAGAACGGGCCCATCGAATCCCAGCACACAAGGCTGAAAACACACGATACCCGCGCCCACTCATAATGAAGGTACTGAGATACCCACAGGTCCTACAGATCTTTCAAGCTGCACGGAAGGCCGGATCACTGCAAATCCAGGGACACAAAGTAGCACTTTATCCGGATTTGAGCAAGCAAACGGTAGATCGGAGAAAAGCGTTGCTGGCCTGTAGACCCATGCTACAAAGTGCACAGGCAAGATACGGGCTATACTACCCAGGAACCATGCGGGTCACGCTGCATAATGAAACGAGGAATTTTGTTGATGCTGAAAAACTGAAAACTTTCCTACAAGAAAAATGCGGTATGGAAACCTGAGGTCAATATTCTGATCTCTCACGCAGTGTAGAGAACTCAGCATATACTCAGGGGGTGCGGCCGTGCGTTCTCACAAATTTTAGAACGCCTTAAGCCTTGTTAAACACCTCATTGACTGTATTTCTGTTGTTCTAAATAGTTTTAATTAACCAGATATTTCTGCTTGAAATGTAGGGGTGGCAACGGGAGGTCGGGGTTGGTTACTGTTTCAGTGGATTGTGTTCACCTTAGCGATACAATGTTTGCCAGTTATGCAGTTGTTTGTGTCAGTCCAGTCCAGTACAAAACCCTCCACATACACGCAAATGCAAGTACGCGGCAGGCCTATCCATAGGATAGCTTTCACCTATAAGACAGCTTATCCCAACGTTGATGTCTAGTGATCTTTTAATGCTTTCGTTAAATGTAAAAGGTATTACTGGCCCTGTCAAGCGAAAGAAGATTTTAGCGTACTGCCAGCAAAAAAAAGCAGATATTGCCCTCTTACAAGAGACACATTTAACAGATACTGAATCGCAGAAAGTAACCTCTAAATACTTCCTGGTGGCGGCCTCGGCCTCTGCCACTCAACGCAAAGGGGGGGTAATAATATTAGTGCGCAAATTCCTGCAATCCGCCATTACCGACACACGGATTGATCCGCTAGGTCGATGGGCCAGAGTGACGATGAAAATAAATCAACAGCTTTACACATTCTTCAATATTTACGCGCCCAACCTCGATGACCCTAACTTTTTCAAACTGATAGCTAAAGAAGTTACAGCCGCGGCTCACACCAATATCATATTAGGGGGCGATTTCAATGTCATCTTGGATCCACTGTTAGATCGCACGCCCTATCGGGCTGTAGACAAAGTCAAATCGCAGGCGATTCTTAAAGGCATCATAACAGAGCTACACTTGGTAGACCCCTGGCGCCTACTTCATCCCCAAGAAAGAGACTACACATTTTATTCCATCCCACATAATACCCAAACAAGGATCGATTTCTTCCTACTGTCCACAGAGCTGATGCCCCAAGTGTTGTCCGCAGAGATATATGCTACAACGGTATCGGACCACGCCGCTGTCTCCCTAGTGTTGAATACCAACGTTACACAGCATGTTCCACCAAGATGGACATTTGATAAATCCCTACTAGCAGATGACTCCTTTGTACAGCTACTGTCAGGGGAAATTGAGACCTATTTTAAATATAATACACCCACTGATACTTCCATCTGGAGCTGGTGGGAAGGTTTTAAAGCGACCATACGAGCTCATATTACCACCTACACCATTAGACGGCGTAAAGCCAGGAAAAAAGAAAAAGATGAATTGGAACTCCAAATAAAAGCTGGGGAAAGGTTATTAGCCAAAAGAGCTGACTCAATGATATTGATTAGACTCCAAAAATTGCGATACCAATATAATGCTCTCCTCAACAAAGAAGCACTGAGTAGCATCCAGCTACAACGTAGTATATACTACTATGACAGCAACCGCTCAGGATCCCTCTTAGCTCGGCAGCTCAGACCAAAAACCAGCAAGACCGCTATAGCGGCGTTGCAGGACAATTCCGGGGGCCTTCTCCTGAGATCTGACAAAATACTAGACCGCTGCAAAGAATTCTATGAGGAACTATATCGCTCAGATACCCAATGTAGTGACAGAGCCTTTGAAGATTTTGTCTCCAAGATAGTAGGACCCACATTAACCAGTCATCAAAGTCGAACGCTGGAACAAGAGATCTCAGTAACTGAAATACAAGATGCGATCAAACAGATGGCTCGTGGCAAAGCCGCCGGTCCAGATGGTATCCCGTTGGAATTCTATAATAAATATTGCATTCAATTGGCTCCCATGCTACAGATCTACTACAGTGGCCTGCAAGATGAATCTCCAGAGATTGGAGCCCTGGCAGAGGCTGTGATGGTAATTCACCCGAAACCGGGCAGGGATACACAAAAGATAGAGAATTACAGACCCATCTCTCTCCTAAACTCTGATTATAAAATCTATGCTAAAGTGCTTGCTAACCGATTAGGACGGATCTTAAAAGATTTGATACATGAGGATCAATGTGGATTTATACAAAACAGATCCACTACAGATAATGGAAGATTATTGGCACATGTACTGGCATCTGCCAAGACCAAGGCCGAGCCCCTGATAGGGCTAGCATTGGATGCCGAAAAAGCCTTCGATCGACTGGAATGGTCCTTTCTATTTCGATCCCTACGGTGGTTTGGGATAGGAGAAAAGTTCCTAAAACGCGTTGAATTGTTATATACCAAACCCACAGCTCGAATAGCGGTCAACTCACACCTCTCCGCCCCTTTTCAGTTGCAAAGAGGGACCAGACAGGGTTGCCCCCTGTCACCGATGCTTTTTAATTTAGCCCTGGAACCCTTATTAATAGCGCTCCGACAGAAGGAAAACATAAAAGGAATTGAGTTAGCTGATGGTCCCTGTAAATTGTCAGCATATGCCGATGACCTGCTCATTTTTCTACAACCATCAGACCTTCCTGAAACACTGCAACTCATAGATGCATACTCAGCGATATCCGGATATAAAGTAAATTTGAATAAAACAACAATTATTCCTCTGAATGAACAGGTCAGCGAAGAAGAAATGATGCGTGGATACCCCTTTCAATATGAGAAGTCATCCTTTAGATACCTGGGCGTGACCTATGGCACCACCTTGGAAGAGACTGTCACAATCAACATTAAGATGTGTCAAGAAATTGTACATGATAACATCTGCAAGTGGACCCCCTTCATTTGAGCTGGTGGGGCAGGCTAGAAACGATAAAAATGATGTTGGTACCAAAACTCAGCTATATATTAAGTATGATACCCTTACGTTTCCCGACAGCCTTCTATAAGAAAATGAATAGTCAACTGATAGCCTTTCTATGGAACAACCGAGTACCCCGAATAGCTGCCTGGAAACTGAAGTTACCTAATACACAAGGAGGTGTCCATTTCCCAGATCTCGGCTGGCTACACACTGCCTCTCTTTTAAAGCAGGGTGCTCAATGGGTCGACTCTGACGACACGGATAAAGGACCTAGATGGCTGAGTGTGGAGCGGGCCCTACATTCCCCCCTGCCCACATGGCTACTGGTAGGCACAGTAGTAGACCAGACTGCACCACATAATGCTATTATCCGAGAAACACAGCATGCCTGTCGATTATTGGCATCATGTATCGATGGAGGGGATGACTTTGCCGCAGATATGCCCATATGGCTGAACCCGCGCCTTATCATCGGAGGGAAGCCTGTCTTATGGAAAAAATGGGTGGAACATGATCTTATCACCATTGGACAACTGATCAATGGAAGTGCATTTAAAACCTTTGACAGATTAAGAACGGAATTCCGATTGCCTACTACATGCTACTTCCAATGGTGTCAGCTCCGATCCTGCATGAGCAAAGCGGGTGTGTCACCTGTCTTGATACGTACAGGATGGCCACTGCGACAGAAACTTCAAGAATTACAAACAGATGCTAAAGCTGTTTCAAGATGTGTTGCGATTCTCCGATCCAAAAGTGACAAGACATGTTCTAAGATACAGTCGGTGTGGGCTACTGAAACCGGTCAAGATCTACCTCCGGAAAATTGGGACAATTTTTGGGGAACTCAAATACGTGCCACGAGAGCTGCGTCTCTCACACAATCTATGTACTTTATAGCACATCGAGCGCATATTACACCGGCTAAGAAAATGAAATGGACACTACAGGAGGGAAATCGATGTTGGTCCTGTAACATGGAAATTGGGACACTGGCACATATGTTGTTCCATTGTAAATCCCTGGAAATATATTGGAACAGAGTTTGGGAACGCATATCACAGATCCTCAACTTACAAACACCTATCACTTATCGGATAGTGATATATAAATCCATAGCTCTGGAACCTACTCTGATGAAATGGGATGGTAAACTGCTGGACTTAATGCTCGGGATAGCGCTTAAAATAGTTCTAATACACTGGAAGAATCTCGACAAAGCTTGTTTCGAGCATTGGTGGAGTCTCTTAATCCTACATAAGACCTACGAAGAGATCTATATAGCCAAGAACCCATGGTCTGGTAAACTAAGTAAGAAATGGTCAGCTTTACAAAATTATGTTTGATGAAAATGATTGCTGGAGGCTGCCTTGTGGAATGGTCTCTGCTGTAACCACATTGAACGGAGAGAGGGAGGGTGGCGTGCTGGCATGGACTGATACTAGTTCTTGTTAACGTTATTGTACTGTCTTGTTCAAGTTATTATATTCTTTTGCTATTTTGATCAATAACATCTGCTTGTATCCTGCTATGGCACGATCGTTTGTATTGTTATTTTATATGTTAAAACTGAATAAAAACTACTATTAAAAAAAAAAAAAAAAAGGCTTTTTCTTGGCAGGAATGGAGGTTTACTTTGAAAGTCTATCCAGAGCAGAGTTTTCTGCATCCATTTGAATGGCTTTTATTTGCCATTCTTTGCCAAATAGGTTTTCACCTATACAGGGAAGATTTCCCAAGCCATCTTGAACCCAGGGTTCTAAATCAGAAGCCTGGAGCCAAGCAATTCTGCGAGCAGCTATGGCAATGCCCGAAGCTCTGCTGGCACCTTCAAAGGAGTCAAAGGCTGCCCTGTTGGAAAACTTTGAAATGTCTTGGGTATGCTTAAGCCAAATGAGGAATTCCTCCCTTTTATCCTCTGGAAGAAAAGGGAGGAAAGTGTGCAGCTTTTCTGCAACTTCTTTTAGAAACATACCCATGTAAAGACTATATGAGTTGATTCTGGCAATAAGCATACTGGCTTGGAATATTTTCCTACCAAAAGCATCCAAGGTCCTGCATTCTCTTCCTGGAGGAGCAGAAGAGTGTCTCTTTGTACTCTTTATCCTTTTCATAGCTGACTGCACCACAATGGAATGGTGAGGAAGCTGAGTTTTATGAAATCCAGGACAGGGAGGAACACGATACATAGTGTCCAATCTGCGAGAATGAGGAGAGAGGGTGAGAGGAGTCTCCCATAGATCAATCATGTGTTCATAAAGAATCTCATGAATTGGTAAAGTGACTGCCTCTTTAGGAGCCTTAGAATAGCCTAAAATATCCAATTTTTTTGCTCTAGGCTCTGATTCAGAGGTTACTGAAATAGAAAGTCCTTTAGCTACTTCTCTTATGAAGTCTTGAAAGAACAAGTCCTCTGGAGGAGACATTCTTCTTTTTGGAGAAGAAGGTTCTTCAGGAAGGGCTATGGATACTTCAGGAGACTCGTCTGATGTATCAGAATCATCAGAGGAATCAAAGTATCGCCTGTCAGGGTGCTCTTCCAACGCTCGATACGCGTATCGAGCAGTATCGACATCGGGCGTCACCGGTACCGGATCGGTACCGATAAGCAGCCCTGGACAAGGAACCGCAGCAGCCGGTATCCTGGTCAACGTCGATGTAGTCGGTACTGGTATCGGCGCTGGTGCCGGTACCGGAGCCGATACCGACAACGGAGTTTGTTTTGGTACCAGCGGCGTCGCAGCTTGAATGAAGGCCGTAATAGCCCACTGCATGGACAGAACATTGTGATCCATCGACGCCATGAATGCCTGGAATTCGGTACCGGGAGATTGTGCCGGTACCCCAGAGCATTCTAACAGGTGATCGGTCGAGGCTGTGCCATCGATGTCAACCTGTAACCCCATAGGAGGAGCTTTGGAAGCCGAAGCTTTCCGCCGGGGTTGTTTTGCTGGTGCAGGATCCTCGAGGGCAAGCCCGGAGGCATCTCGATGCTTAGAGGGAGATCTACCCATCGAGGACCTGCTGGATTTATGCTTGGTTACCTGAGATCCATCAGGAGAAGAAGACCTGGAAGATGTCGATGCTACCGACGCTGCATCAGCGGGAAACAGCACATGGAGCTTAGCTGCTCGGTTCTGTAAACCCCGTTTAGACATTAGAGAGCAGGAGGGACAATCCGGAATGGAGTGTTCAGGACCCAAACATTTGAGGCACCATTCATGGGTATCTGTAACAGAAATGGTACCGCTACACTTAGTGCATTTCTTGAACCCGGAGGCTGGTTTTTCCATGAGGAAAATTTTCTTGTAGGCCCTGAGGCCCAAGAGGAAAAATACACTAAGTGAAGAAAATATAGATTTTTTTTTTGAAAGAAAGAAAAAGAAAAAGACCGGCGGTACCGGTCCGGAGTCGGGGAAGGCAGACACGCGACCAAAGAAATAAAATAAAATAAAGAACTTCTTCAGCGGTGACAGGGCTCGACCTGCTGGCTCCGCGGCAAAGAAGAACTGAGGAGAGATGGTTAGGAAAGGCGGGAAGGCAGCGCGCAGGCGCTGTGGGATGCTCCCAAAAGCTTTCCTTTTTGGGAAGCTGGGGAGCATTCCCGCGCAGGCTCCGTTGGTACCGACGTACCCATATGTGAAGACTCATTCCTGCTTGTTCCTGGAGATCTTTAGGGTCCATCCCTAGGGTGCTCAGTTTGTTTATAAGTCGCCTGTGAGGAACAGTGTCAAAGGCTTTACTGAAATCTAAATACACCACATCTAGAGCTCTCCCTCGGTCCAACTCCCTGGTCACCCAGTCAAAGAAATCAATCAGATTTGTCTGACAAGACCTGCCTCTGGTGAATCCATGCTGCCTCGGATCCTGTAATCCGCTGGACTCCAGAAACCTCACTATTTTCTCTTTCAGCAGCGTTTCCAATAATTTACTCACCACCAAAGTTAAACTAACCGGCCTGTAGTTTTCAACCACATCCTTACTTCCACTTTTGTGTAAAGGCACCACATGAGCTTCTCTCCAGTCCTTTGGCACCACTCCCGACTCCGACGAGGCATTGAAAAGGTCAGTCAGTGGAGTTGCTAGAACGTCCCCAAGTTCCCTCAGTATTCTAGGGTGTATCCCATCCAGTCCCATCACTTTTAGACACATTAGACATCATATTCATGCAAAATACTTAACATCAGACAACAATGCCTCAGTGACACAAACTCTCCCAGTCCCATGGTCCAACCACATTATGATTAACTTCTCCATCCCATCTACTCTAACACCCCATCTCCAAAATAATTGAAAAACAAATTGTACTCCTGCAACTCCAAGACCATATAGACAAACATGCCCCACTAGATCAGCATCAGCATGACTTCCAACCACACCATAGGGTTGAAACTCTCATCACATCTCTAACTGACACATAACAAGAGGCATCGACAAGATCAACCATGCAAATATACTAATCTTCTAGGACAGCGATGGCGAACCTATGGCACGCGTGCCAGCTGTGGCACGCGAAGGCCTTGCAGCTGGCACGCTGGAAGGTCCGCATTTAAAAGGTCCCAAATTTAAAAAAAAAAAAAACCAAACAACCCGGCTGCTTCTGCCGCGGCAGCCTCAAGAGCTCTGCCGCGGCAGCCTCAAGAGCTCTGCCGCGGGGCCCCCCCCCCCCTGCCCGGCAGAGCCTCCCTGCATCATCTACCTTCAAGTCGCAAAACGCGGGCTTCTTTCAGAGCCGCGAGAGTTTCCTTTCTCGCGGCTCTCCCGCGAGAAAGGAAACTCTCGCGGCTCTGAAAGAAGCCCGCGTTTTGCGACTTGAAGGTAGATGATGCAGGGAGGCTCTGCCGGGCGGGGGGGGGGGGGCCCCGCGGCAGAGCTCTTGTGGCTGCCGCGGCAGAGCGCGTGAGGCTGCCGCGGCAGAAGCAGCCGCTTTGTTTGGGTTTTTTTTTTTTAATTTGGGATGATCGGGGGGAAGGGGGTTTAGGACTGGTAATGGGCTATGGTGGGGAGGCTAAGACTGGAAATGGGCTGATGGGGGGGGGGGGTTAGGACTGGTAATTGGCCATGGGGGGGGGGGATAAGACTTGAAAGGGGCTGATGGGGGGGTTAGGACTGGTAATTGGCCAGGGGGGGGGTAGGACTGGTAATTGGCCGGGGGGGGGGGGTAGGACTGGTAATTGGCCGGGGTTAGGACTGGTAATTGGCCATGGGGGGGGCTAAGACTGGAAATGGGCTGATGGGGGGGGGGTTAGGACTAGTAATGGGCCATGGGGGGCGCTAAGGCTGGAAGTGGGCTGGTGATGGTGATGGTGATGGTGATTTGGGGGGGGGGTCGGACTAGTAATGGGCTATGGGGGGGGGCTAAGACTGGAAATGGGCTGATGGGGGGGTTAGGACTGGTAATGGGCTGATGGGGGGTTAGGACTGGTAATGGGCTATGGGGGGGCTAAGACTGGAAATGGGCTGAGTGGAAGGAGGGCTTGAACTGCAAATAGCTGATGGGATTGGGGCTTGGAATGGAAATGGGTTGTGAGGGGGAAGGAGCTAGGACTGGAAATGGGTGAGGGGGGGCTAGGACAGGAAATGGGCTGATGGAGGGGCTAGAATAGGACTGGAAATTGGCTGTTGGGGGGGTGCTAAGATTGGAAATGGGCTGTGGTGGGGGTTTGGATTGAAATGGACTCATGAAGGGGCTAGAACTGGAAGTAGGCTCATGGGGGGCTTGGATTGGAAATGGGCTGAGTGGAGGGGAGCTAGGATTTGACATGGGCTGATGGTGGGGCTAGGAAAGGACTAGAAATGGGCTCATGGGGGGCTGGGTTTGGAAATGAGCTGATGGAGGGACTCGGATGGGACTGCAAATAGATGGGGGAGCTAGGACTGGAAATGGGCTTATGGGGGGTTAGGACTGGAAGTGGGTTGATGAGGGGGGGCTAGGACTGGTATTGGGTTGGGAGGTTGCTAGGACTGGAAATGGGTTGGGGGGCTGCTAGGACTGGAAATGGGCTGATGCAGGGACTAGAAGGGAATGGATGCTGGGTGAGGCTGGAACTAGAAGGGAGCTGGTGTTGGGGGAGGATTAGAATGGGATGGGGCTGGGAGAGTAAAATGGAGAGGGGAAAAATATTTTGTGTGGGAGGGATAAAAAATCTACAATTGGCC
Organism: Ichthyophis bannanicus; assembly: GCA_033557465.1. Lineage (NCBI taxonomy): Eukaryota > Metazoa > Chordata > Amphibia > Gymnophiona > Ichthyophiidae > Ichthyophis > Ichthyophis bannanicus. The sequence continues at coordinate 1,417,688,553 of CM066032.1, forward strand.
GGGTATTGGGAGAATAAGTGGGGATTGAGGATGGAGGGGTAAATTTTGAGTAGATGAAATAGGAATGAGGAAAGAGCAAAAGGAGAAAGATTAGTATGTTAAAGCAGATGTAGAGAGAGAATGGAAAAAAAAACCAAGAAGACAGAAGAAAGGACAAATGGACAGCAGATGGAGAGTTAGGAGAAGACACGAAGAAACCAGAAGAAAGTGGCTGGAGCAATTGCAACTGAAAAAAAATGCACAAAAGGTAGAAAAATATCTCTTTATTTTGAATTTATTAACTGGAATATGTCAGCTCTGGGAAATGTGCATCATTAATTTTTGCGCTTTGTTTAGTACAAGAGGAAATTAATTTATAGTTTTATTTCTACAGTGTTGTTGTATATTCCAAGTTTGGCTTTTGGGGTTCCCAGTTTAATTATTGTCTTCCTGTTTTTAAATTGTGATTCCTTGTTTGGTGATGGTCTGTTCTGCATGTGTAACTGAGCTGAGGTATTCTGTTTATATAATTCCTATTTGACATTGCCACTTGTTCTTTCCCCAGTAGGTCATGTATTGTTGTTCTCTGAAATGTATTGGTTTAATATTTGCAGTGTTGCCTTTTGATAGTTAGGGTATGGTGCTTTGTGAGTCCTGGTAGTACTGTTAGGATACGGCGGGTTTGCTATGGGTTCTAAATGGGCAGCGTTTGTAGTAGTTCCTAATGTGCCTGGCGGTTGGTACTGGATTATAGTAATGTAGAAACCTTTTAGTCTTTCTTTATCCATATACTCATTAAGAGGCATGTTTACTAAAAGTTAGTGTATGGTAACATTATGCAAATATTTATGCAAATGAGGCACCTTATGCAAATGAGGCTTTAATGGACGTGCTGGCACTTTGAGGAAATTCTTTGGTTTTGTGCGGCAGTTTGGGCACTCAGGCTCAAAAAGGTTAGCCATCACTGTTCTAGGACATAACTGCAGCGTTTGACTCCATTCTACACAGCCTCCTACTCGTCAGACTAGAGTCCATTGGATCTGGTAGCACCCCCCTCAAATGGATGCAATCATATCTCTCAGACTGCCAACAAGAAGTATGCATAGGAACGAACAAATCAGATCCATACAAACAACACAAGGGACACAAGGGAGTCCCACAAGGTTCTGCTCTATCCTCACTTTTCTTCAAGATTTTCATCCAACCCATATGCTCCATTTTTCACAAGCACAACATTCAGTACCGGATTTACGCAGACGATATCATGATGTTCACACCCTACGAAATCTGCAACCCAAACCTATGGAAAATTTCTTCAGGTTTCCAAGGAATATCAAGGAATATCACAATGGCTGCTCGAACATGGACTACAGATCAACCACAAGAAAACAGATGTCCTACACATCTCCAGAAACAAAATCACTCTCACCCCCCATAACTATCAAAATACATAACATTGAACTAGAAACCAAACATGAAGTAAAATACCTGGGCATAACAATCGACCAATATTTCACATTCACCTCCCACATTAACAAAATTGCAAAATCAATATACCACAAAATAAAGTCCCTACGCAACCTACAACCATTCTAGCAACTTCAGACTTCCGCTCTGTACTCCAAGCACTCATATTCCCCATACTGGACTTCTTCAACAGTATATACCAAGGATTCCCCAAACATTCTCTCCACAAGTTACAGCTGGCACAAAACACCGCAGCATGCAACCTTGCAAATGCAAAAAGGAGTGACCACATCACACCAATTTTGAGAAACCTACACTGGCTACCTGTACACAGCAGAGTCAAATATAAGTCCTCCATGATCCCTATATATCAAGAGGATAGAATATCAAAGCAAACTTAAAAACTTTTACACTTTAAAAAAATAGAGGGGATAACCTAAATAGAGTGGCAGGTGCAATCCTAAACAAAAGGCATGGTGGGGAGGGGGGGGGGGAGAGGAAACCTGCAAACAGTGGCAGGTACAACTTTAGCAACCTTAGTGGGCAGACTAGATAGACCATGTTGGTTTTTATGTGCCGTCACTTACTATGTTACTATGTATCTGCACTGTGATTAATGAAATCTTTGCTGGGAGTCCAACTTTCTTTGCATGCTATGAACATGGGAGCAATATTCAAAGGGATATTTATGCAGTTTGCAGACATGCAAACCATATAAATCCCACTCATTGGGATATTTAGCAGCACTAACACCTTACCTGGTTAAATGCCCCAACGCCAACTGGTTAGCAATGGGCGTTCTGGGGGCAGAGCGAGGGTGGCACCTTTAGTGAGCCAGTCAGCAGCAGTATTGAGACATTAACTGACTAGCTAAAGTGTCTAAAATTAGGATAGGTGAAAGTATAGTTACTCACCTGTAACAGGTGTTCTCCAGGGACAGCAGGAATCAGTCCTCACATATGGGTGACGTCAACACAAAAGGAGCCCACGCGGCGCATTTCCTCAGCTTTCAAAGAAAGCCTTTGGGAATGCCACCACACATGCGTAGTCCCCTTCCCACCCAAGGATGCCATCTTGCTCAGTCAGGTGCCATAGCTAGAGCCCCACCAAGAAGATGGCAAAAAAATGGACAGCAACTTCAAGGAGAGGAGGAAAGGTTGTGAGGACTGATTCCTGTTGTCCCTGGAGAACACCTATTACAGGTGAGTAACTATGCTTTCTCCAGGAACAAGCAGGAAGTCAGTCCTCACATATGGTGCTCCCTAGCTATAGGCTACCAAGGACCTTTAGGAAAAGAGCCGTGAGCAATCGCAAGCGAATCTGAAGATAGATCCAATGACCCTGAGTCCATGGAGAGTCACGTCTCCGGTAACCTGAACATGAAGGATCAGAAGACCGGAGTTGCTTAAACCCCGAACAGATTAAGGAGTACCGCCTGGCTGAAGAAGCTGTCCCGACGGGATTCCCTCTCCAGGCAGTAATGGGTCATGAAGGTATGAGCGGAGAATCAGGTGGTGGCCCAGCAGATGTCTGCCAGGGGCACAGAGTGGAGGCTCGTGATTGATGTCGCCATCCTCGGACGTTGTGTGCCGTGACTCGGCGGTCCAGTGGCAGTCCAGCCTGGGCCTGGGTAAAGGCAATGCAGTCCGCCACCCAAATGGACAAGGTCTGCTTGGTGACCGCCTGTTCCAGTGGCTGGGATCATAGGAGACAAAAAGCTGCCCAGCTCTGCGGTGGCCCTGAGTCTGCTGCAAGTAGAAGGACAGGGCTCTCTTGCAGTCCAAAATATGGAGAACGTCTGACATCGGGTCGGCATGGGGCCTCGGGAAGAAAGTGGGGAACACCACTTCTTGGTTGAGATGGAAGTCCAAGACAACCTTCGGGAGGAACTTGGGGTGGGTGCAAAGAACCACCCTGTTTTTGTAGAACTTGGTGTATGGGCCTTGGCCATCAAGGCTTGGTGCTCGCTGACTCTACGGGTGGAGGTGAGTGACACCAGGAAGGCCATTTTCCAGGGTAAGTGCTGCAAGGAGCAAGTAGTCAGGGGCTCAAAAGGAGGCTTGGTCAGCTGTGTGAGGACCACATTGAGGTCTCATTCCGCCAGGGGGGAGAAAATAGGGAGTTTGGAGAGAAGCAGGCCCCACAAGAAATGAGAGGCAAGGGGATGCACCAAGAGGGGTTTGCCGAGATTGCACTCAAGTGAACCCTGACCAAATTAGATTTTAGCCCAGACTGCGAGAGATGGAGCCAGTATTGCAGGACCAAGTGTATTGGGCAGGGGAACGGGTTCACACGTTTCTCCAAACACCACACCGAAAACCTGTGCCACTTGAAGGCGTAAGCCCGTCTCGTCAAGTCCTTATGAGAGGCTAGTAGGATTCCTCAACCTCTCTGGGGAGATGAAGGGAAGCTAAGGCGACCCATTCAGCAGCAACGCTGTAAGGGACAGGGACCACTGTTCCCTCTAAGCTGTGCGCGTGTGCGAGCGCACATACTTTACAACAGAGCGCACAAAAATTACGGTTCTGATTCTGATAGAAAACAACACAGATGTCTTAAAATTTAAAAGTTGTGATTGTAATCACTAGAAATTTTCTGCTTCATTTAGTAATTGTCTATTTTCATTTAATTTGATTAAAATCAATGTGGTGTACATACTGTATTCTGACGTGTAGTCAAATTTTAAAGTATATAACTCCGAGTGTCGTTATGTGGCACACAAAAATCTTCCCGCCCAAAGGTGCCATCTTGCTCAGTCTGATGACATAGCTGAAAGACAGCACAAAAAGAAAATGAACTATATACAACTGCAAATCCAAGAAGAGGAGGGAGGGTCGTGAGGACTGATTCCTGCTGCTCCTGGAGAACACCTGTTACAGGTGAGTATCTACTCTTTCTCCAGGACCAAGCAAGAAGTCAGTCCTCACATATGGGTGACTCCCTAGCTCTGGGCTACCAGGAACCCAGGCTGAAAAATAGAGCTCCCTCTAGAGCCTCAGCAACAGTGAGAGAATCTTCTCTGAGACCACACGTGAACGGTAGCCCAACACCAGGGCCGGAGGGTAGGAGTTGCCTAAACCTCAAAGAGATTACGGAGTACCGCTTGCCCGAAAGTACTGTCCCTACGGGACTCCCTCTCAAGGAAGTAGTGGTCCGCAAAAGTCTGACTTGAAGACCAAGTAGCGGCCCGGCAGATGTCTGCCAACGGAACAGAGCGGAAGTGAGCTGCTGATGCGGCCTTCGCCCTGACCCGGTGGGCCGTGACTCGACCCTCCAGGGAGAGGCCAGCTGCCCTGTACGCCCAGGCAATACAGTCTGCCACCCAGATGGACAACGTACGCTTAGTGACAGGCAACCCCAATTTATTAGGGTCAAAGGAAATGAAGAGCTGAGAAGCCCTTCTATGCCCCTGCGTACGTTCAAGGTAAAAGGACAGCGCCCTTCTACGATCCAGGGTATGCAAGACAGTCTCTGCCCTACTGGCATGCGGCCTGGGAAAGAACGTCAGAAGTACCACCTCCTGGCTGAGGTGGAAGGAGGACACTACCTTGGGAAGGAACTTAGGATGAGTCCTCAAGACTACCCTGTTCTTATAGAACCTGGTATACGGTCTATCCGAGACCAGGGCCTGAAGCTCACTCACCCGCCTAGCCGAGGTGAGTGCCACAAGGAACAACACCTTCCAGGAGAGGAAACGTAAATGGCAGGTTGCCATCGGCTCAAAAGGTGGGTGAGTCAGTTGCTGCAAGACCACATTGAGATCCCACTCAGTGGCCGGTGGACGAATAGGAGGCTTAAGCAAAAGCAGGCCTCTGAGAAAGCGAGACACCAGAGGGTGGCTTGAGAGAGATTGCCCATCCACCGGCGAGTGGTGAGCTGAGAGGGCACTGAGGTGAACCCGGACAGAGTTGGACTGAAGTCCTAGGTTGGAAAGGTGGAGCATGTATTGTAGCACCACCTGGACCGAGCAGGAGAAGGGGTCCTCTTGCTGTTGAGAACACCAAGTAGAGAACCTACGCCATTTCAGAGCATAGGCCTTCCTAGTGGAATGCTTCCTGGAGGCCAAAACTACCTCTTCAACCTCCTTTGGTAGGAGCAAGGGAGCAAGGACTACCCTTTCAGCAGCCAGGCCATCAAATTGAGAGGTTTGAGGTTGGGATGCAAGAGGGACCCCCTGATCCTGAGTCAGAAGGTCGGGTTGCAGCCCCAGAGGAAGTGGAGTATCCACCGCCAACTGCAGAAGAAGAGGGAACCATGGCTGCCTGGGCCACCTGGGGGCTATCAGGATCACCGTGGCCCGGTCCTGATGGATTTTGAAGAGAGTCCGGGCCACCAGAGGTGTGGGAGGAAAAGCATACAGCAGGTCTTCTGACCAGGGGATCAGGAATGCATCCCCCGCCGTCCGCAGAGGATGCGGTTGTCTGGAACAGAACTTGGGTAGTTGCCTGTTCAGCGGACTGGCAAAAAGATCCATGGTCGGAAGTCCCCACTTCATAAAGATCTGCTGAACTACCAGAGGATCCAACTGCCACTCGTGAGGTTGCAGGAGTCTGCTTAGCCTGTCTGCCAGGCAGTTTTCCTGGCCTGGGAGGTAGACCGCCCTGAGGGTCATGTCCTGCTTGATAGCCCAGGAGCAGAGAGCTTGTGCTTCCAGGCACAGGAGTCTGGATCCTGTGCCTCCCTGCTTGTTGACGTAGAACATAGCCACCTGGTTGTCCGTCTGAACTAGGACAGACTGGTGAGACAGGATCTGAGAGAAAGTCCGTAAGGCTAGTCGAATGGCTCTCAATTCCAACAGGTTGATCTGCTGGACGGCCTCCCATGGAGACCATAGGCCTTGGGTGCAGGCCCCCTGGCAGTGTGCCCCCCAGCCCTGCAGGGAAGCATCGGTTGTCAGTACCTGAGTGTGTGGGGAGGCCTGAAAAGGAACACCCCTGACCAGATTTGGGAGATGCCTCCACCAGCGTAAGGAGTCCACCAAGAGTTTGGACACCTTTATTTTGTCTGACAATTTCCCTGTGGCCTGTAGCCACTGTGCCCTAAGGTACCACTGAGCCGGTCTCATGTGCAGACAGGCATTTGGGGTGACATGCTCCGTGGAAGCCAAGTGACCTAAGAGCCGGAGGAAGTGTCTGGCGGAGACCAGAGAGTTCGCCCAAAACTAGCCGGCCAACTTTATAGGCCTTTGCATGGATGGTATCCAATCTGGCCCCTATGAACTCCATGTCCTGCGAGGGGACTAAAGTGGACTTGGGGAAGTTTATCACGAACCCCAGGTGCTGAAGCAGGGATATGGTTCTGAAGGTGGCCTGCCTGGCCTCTTGTGGAGACTGGCCCCTGATAAGCCAGTCGTCCAAGTAAGGGAACACAAAGATCCCCTGGTTCCTGAGGTAGGCCGCAACCACCGCCAGGCATTTTGTAAAAACCCTGGGGGCGGAGGTGAGGCCAAAAGGAAGCACTCTGTACTGGAAGTGTTTTCCCTCCCACCACAAATCTGAGGAATTGTCTGTGACTTGGATGGATGAGGATCTGAGTATAAGCATCCTTCAGGTCTAAGGAGCATAGCCAATCTCCCTGTTGGAGGTAGGGCAGTAAGATTCCAAGGGTAAGCATCTTGAACCTTTCCCTCTCCAGAAACTTGTTCAGATTTCTCAGGTCCAGGATAGGTCTGAGGCCTCCTGTTCTTTTTGGTACCAGGAAGTACCTTGAGTAGAAGCCTTGCCCTTCCAGGTGGTGAGGCACCGGTTCCACCGCCTGGTCCCTTAGCAGACCTTCCAACTCCTGAAGGAGTAAGTTTCTGTGCAGAGGGGGTCTTGGAGGCTCCCCTGGAAAGTAGGAGGGGGGTATCTGGGTGAAGTGGAGCAGATAGCCTCTTTCGATGATGCTTAACACCCAAGTATCCCCTGTGATGGCTGGCCACCTGTCTGCGTACAGGGTCAGCCGGCCTCCTGTGCCCTGGAGAGGAGGAGAGGCTATGCTAGCATAGTCAAAAACTCCCTCCCTGCTGAGCAGGAGCCGGAGTAGGAGGCTTGGGAGCCTTCTGCCTACGGGGCCCATGACCCTGCCCCTTGGCCTGCTGGCCCTGTTGGGGAGCTGCAGAGGCCTGGTAGTGAGGGTAGGTTTTGTAGGCAGCGGTCTTCCTCGGGTAAAAGGTCTTTTCCCCGAGCCCTTCTTCTTCTGAGAAGGTGCAGAGGTTTTCCTGGACAGCCTTGTCCAGGTAAGAGTCTCGGTCTTGAGTTCTGCAGCCTTTTCTGCCATGGGCTTGCCAAAGAGGTTTTCACCTTTGCAAGAGACATCGACCAACTTGTCCTGTACCCATGGCTCGAGGTCCGAGGATTGTAGCCAGGCCTGGCGGCGTGCACCGATGCCGGCCCCTGCTACCCGGGCCAAAGCCTCAAATCCATTGTAGGCTGCTCGAGATATAAACTTCGAGCACTCTCAAATATCAGAAGACAAGGCCTTGAACCTCTGCAAAGGTTCCTTGGACAAACCAGCAGAGAACCCGGCAATCTCCTTTGCCAGGTCTCGAAGGTAAATGCCCATGTACAGCTAGTAGATCTGGATATGGCAAGCAAGCATAGAGCCCTGGAAGAACTTTCTACCGAGGGCATCAAGGTTCCGGGCTTCCCTGCCGGGAGGCACCGAGGAGTGCATCTTCTGACTCTTCAGGCGATGCATGGCCGATTCCACATCCATGGAGTGGTGCGGTAGCTGTGCCTTTTGAAACCCGGGGCTCTTGCAGACTCGATAGATGGAATCGACCCGCTTGCTTAGAACCGGCATCGAGGCCGGCGCCTCCCACATGCGGAAGAGCAACCGCTCCAGCATTGGAGGAACCGGGACAGTAAAGGCCTCCTTGGGAGGAGAGTCATACTGCAGAGCCTCGAGCTCCTCGGCTCGAGGCTCCTCCTCGGGGTCTGCATGGAATGCCAGTGCTTTGGCCATGTCCCTTATGAAATCCGAGAATCTGGTATCCTCCGGGGGGGACCTTGTCCGAGGCTCGGATCCCAGTGAGTCCGAAGGGACGCACCGAGTCCAGAATGTGTCAGGGGACTCCTCCTCTTCCACTTCCGCCGATTCCTCGGAGGAATCGGCGGAAGTGGAAGAGGAGGAGTCCCCTGACACCTTCTGGACTCGGTGCGTCCCTTCGGACTCACTGGGATCCGAGCCTCGGACAAGGTCCCCCCACCGAGGAGGAATCAAGCGGCTCCGAGTGGGCGGGCACCGGCGAGGGAACCAGCGTCGACGACCTCGGTCCCGAACGGGAGGCCGAGGGTGACCTTGGCCGAGGATAGACTCGAGTTCGCATGGTCTCGAGGATCGGCTCGGTCTCCGGGGTCGACTTTTGGATGTCGATGTCCCGGTGGTCGGGGCAGATGCGCCGGTGAGACTGGTGATCAGCACCTGCTGCTGCTCCATGAAGGCAGACAGACAATCTGCTCTCCAAGGCTGTCAACCTGAGTCCAAGCTCAAGAGACCCAGCAGCCTCCGACTCGGGCCTCGATGGCATCGGGCCCGACGTCGGCTCCCCCAGAGGAGAGTCCACGAGGACTACAGTACTCACGTGACTCGGGGCCTCTGACTACACGAGGATGCTTTGCAGGCCTCTCCGTCTCTGAAGACCCGGGACGGCGATAGGGACTATGCGACCTGGCTCTCGAGGAGCCAAGAGCATCCACCGATGCCGCCCTCGTGGGTTTCTTCTTCCTTCGATGCTCCTTCAAGGGGACTCCCTTTCAGAGGAGCCCCGACGATGCTCGGGGTCAGACTCCCGAGACGTCGAGGCCCCTGACGAAGTCCGGACCCGTCCAGAGGCAGATTCGGAGAAGATCCTCTCACGCTGGTGCTGACGGCTCCGTAATGCCTTAGAAGACATTTTGCCACAGGGACTACAGACCGTCGAATCATGGTCTGGCCCTAGGCACCGGAGGCAGCAGTCGTGTGTGTCGGTGAGAGACATCAGTTTCTTGCACCGATCACACTTCTTAAAGCCACTGGCAGCCATCGGGGGAAAAAGGACCCTGCAAGATCAAAAAATTGGGCTGCCAGGGAAAAGAAAAAGGCGCGAACACAGTCTCTAAGGACAAAAACTGAAAAAAGAGATCCGGGCTCGGCACTGGGGTACCGAGTCCAGGCGGGAAAGGAACCGACATCGAACCGAAGAAAAAACTCAACCCAACGCAGAAAAATCAACTTTTTTCACGGGTGACAAGGACAGGCGTCCGAAGGGCTCTGCGGAAAAAAGAAGACTGAGCAAGATGGCACCTTTGGGCGGGAAAGGGACCGCGCATGCGTGCCTGCATTCCCAAAGGCTTTCTTTGAAAGCTGGGGAAATGCTTCGCATGGGGGCTCCATTGACGCCGACATCACCCATATGCGGACTGACTTCCTGCTTGGTCCCGGAGAAAGCCGCTGTGCTGTTGCGGGGCTCAGACACCACTCATCCGGCTGGAGGACCTGCTCAGTCAGTCCGCTAAGGCATTTGTCTTGCCCCGGAAGATAGCCAGCTCTGAGGATAATATCCTGGCTCACCACATACGAGCACAGGGTCACCGCTTCCTGGCGGAGGCTGTAGGAGCTGGTACCCCCTTATTTGTTCAGGTAGAACATAGTGACACGATTGTCCATCTGCACAAGCACCACCTGGTGCCACAGCTGATGCCAAAATGCCTTCAGTGCGAGGAGGATGACTTGGAGCTCCAGAAGGTTGATCTGTTGCCGACTCTCCTCGGGGGACCATTCCCCCTGTGTGAGCAGCTCCTCGCAATGAGCCGCCAACCCAAGAGGGAGGCATTTGTCGTCAGGACTTTCTGGGGGGTCGGGGTCTGGAAGGGCATGCTCCGGAGCAGGTGTTGTGCGTCCTGCCACCAGACCAGAGACTCCACCATCCGAGGTGAAACCGAGATAGGGTCCCAGAGTCGGCCCGTAGCCAGGGCCCACTGTGCATGGAGGCACTACTGCGCTGCATGCATGTTGAGGCGGGCATTGGGCACAACGTGGACTGTGGAGGCCATGTAGCCAAGGAGGTGAAGCATTGCCCGAGCAGAGATTGTGCGGTGACTCTGCACATCGGACACCAGGGACACGAGGTGGTCTGCCCTGTTCTGGGGGAGGAAGGCCTTGGCCTAGAATGTATCCAGGTGAGCCCCTATGAACTCCAGGGATTGCATTAGAGTAAGGTGGGATTTTGGGTGGTTAACCACAAAGCCCAGGTGCTGCAGAAGCCAAATGGTGTGGCCTGTAGGGCCTCCAAGGCCATGTCTTCCTTTATAAGCCAGTCATCTAGGTAAGGGTAGATGAAGGTGCTTTGGAGATGGAGGTGGGCCACCACCACCGCAAGACATTTGGTGAAGACCCATGGTGGGGAGGCGAGGCTGAAGGGGAGCACCCTCTACTGGTAGTGATTGCCTCTGACTACAAACCGCAGGTACTGTCTGTGGGTGGGGTGGATGAGGATGTGGGTGTAAGCATCCTTTAAGTTCAAGGAGCATAGCCAATCACCCTGCTGGAGGTAGAGCAGCAGTGTTCCAAAGGAGAAAATTTTGAACTTCTCCCACACCAGGAATCTGTTCCTCAGGTTAAAGATGGGCCTAATACCTCCCATTCTTTTCGGGACGAGGAAGTATCTGGAGTAGAACCCTCTTCCTCGTAGGTGAGATGGTACGGCTCCACCGCCCCATCTTTGAGGGGGCCTGCAAGCTCCTGAATTAGTAAGGCCTGGTACAGGAGAAGCCTGGGACTCCCCGGGGATGTAGGGGGGAGGTAGATGGTCCAGATGAAGGAGGTAACCCTCCCTGATGACCTGAAGAACCCACATGTCGGTGGTGATGGATTCCCACCTGTGGACAAAGTGGGCCAGCCTCCCCCCCTGTCGGCAGCTGGTCATCCAGCGGTCGAGAGGCTGGATGTGCTGGAGCCGGCGGCTGGGTCTTCAGTCCTTTGGGCTTGCAAGACCCCTGGCCGGTGCCCTTACCCTGACTGCACTGCGGCGGGGTCTGCGGGGTCAGGTAAGGGGGGGTATTCCCTGTAGGGCTGGCCCTTCCTGAGGAAGAAAGGTTTCTTCCCTTGCAGCTTTTTCCTAGGAAGGGTAGAGGTCTTCCTGGATAGCCGAGTATAGGTGATGTACTCTGTCTCAATTTCGACCACTTTGTCCACCATAGGCTTACCAAAGAGCTGCTCTCCAAGGCAAGAGGCATCGAGGAGCTTCTCCTGGATCCACTGCTCCAAGTCGGAGGACTGGAGCCAAGCCTGCCAGTGGGCGCCAATGCCAGCCGCCGCCACTTATGCAGAGGACTCAAAGCCATCGTAGGTGGCTCGTGAAAGGTATTTGGAGCACTTACCGACTGATTTTGAGAAGGCCTGGAAACACTGGAGGTGATCCCCATCGAGGCTGGCCACAAATCCCCCGAGTTCCTTGGTGAGGTCTTGGAAGAACATACCAATGTAGAGTTGGTAGACATGGATGCGGCATGCTAGCTTGGAGCCTTGGTAACATTTGCACCCAAGGATGTCAAGGGCATGACACTCCCTTCCCGGAGGGACTGAAAAGTGAGTCTCTGGGCTCTTCTGCTTATGCTTGGCCGACTTGATGTCCATGGAGGTGTGGGGAAGCCGTGCCTTCCAAAACCCTGTTCCCTGCTGGACCCTGTACATGGAGTCCAGGTGTCAGCTGACGATCGGGATAGAAGCCGGGGTCTCCCACATGCGGAGAAGGAGCTGGTTAAGGATGGAGGGGACCAGAACTATGAGGGTTTCCCTCGGTGGTGCCTCATATTGGAGGATATCGAGTTCCTCTGCTCGAGACTCCTCTTCCAATTCAGTGGTAAGCGCGAAGGCCTACGCCATATCCCGGACAAACTCAAGGAAAGAGGTGTCCTCAGGAGGGGACCACCATCTCTGGATCAGTGGGGATGGGTCCGAGGGGAGGTCTTGGTGGGTCCAAGTCTCTGGGGAAGTGTCCCCATCGGATTCCCACTCCAAATAGTCCATGGAGGACTCGAGATCGAGCAGTTCAAGGTGGGTCAATGACGTGCGCCAGGCTCCTGAGGCCAAAGCTTGTCTGATGCCGGAGGCACTTGCCTGAGATGATCTCACACCCAAGGAATGGGAAGGAGATCAAGACCTTCACCGAGGATCCTTACGAGACATCTGGCTCTCGGGGATCACTGCAGCGGCCCGGAGAGTCCTTGAGGTCAAGGTCTCTGCGGTCTCATGGCATATGCCAGTGGAGTCAGGCATCTGCGCCAGCTGGGTAGTGAGGAATGCAGAAATGCTGCATTCCAAGGCCAGCATTCGGGCCTCCCACTTGGAAGTGGGGCCCTGCGACACCGACGCTGGGGTGACCGGGTCAGGCATTGAGGAGGAGATGGGGTCCTCACCGGGACGACCCTCGGGAGACCAGGTACCATCACTATTGGCCTCTGCATTGGTTCTAGGTACCTTTCTTGGCCACTCCCTCTCTGACTCTTCAGACTGTCATAGGGGGCTGAGAAACTGGATGTGTGACTTCTCACGCTTGTCCGACCCCTCCCGGATGATGTCCGCACGACCTTCTTTTTCTTCTTCCGCTCACACTCAGGGGACCCTTGGTCAGACTGCCTGTGGGCCCGAGGGGGAACCTTGGGCATTTCCGAGGCTTGCGAGGCCTTGGAGCGCGAGGCTACCGGGAATACCGGGGTCGAGTCTGCTTTATGGAAGATATCATCTAGCTTCTGCCAGCAACTCTGGATAGCCTTAGAGGACATCTTTTTGCATAAGGAGCATTGCTCTGGTTCATGATCGCAGCCAGACACCAGAGTCAGCAGTCATGAGTGTCTGCGAATGACATGTTTTTGGAGCACCGATCACATTTTTTGAAACCGGAAGCCATTGGGGAAAAAAGGATCCCTGCGAGGTCGAAGACCCTTGATGCGGCTAGCAGTTAAAAAGGGCACAAAAGCGCTAAGGTAGAAAAGAAGGGAAAAATGGTTCCCGAGACCAAATGCCGAAGCAGTGGTGCTCGAGAGGCGGGAGGGGGAACCAGCGCTAGCCGAAAAGCACAAAAATGTACTTAGTGAAGCAAAAACCTTTTCAGGGACGAGACACACATCCAAAGGGCTCGTGGAAAAAGGGAGATTGAGCAAGATGGCACCCTTGGGCAGGAAGGGGACCACACATGTGTGGTGGCATTCCCAAAGGCTTTCTTTGAAAGCTGGGGAAATGTTCCTCACGGGCTCCGTCAGTGCCAACGTCACCCTTATGTGAGGACTGACTTCCTACTTGTTCATGGAGAAAGGCTGACTTAACTTTAAGAATTTTAGCGAGTTGGTTAGTGGCTCAATATTGCCACGGTCTGGCTAGCTGCTCAAGTGCTATCTAAGCAAGCTGGATATTCAGTGCTGATAGCCAGCTATGGCCCAGCTCTGAATATACATAATAAATAAACCTCGTGAACTCTTTCAGATTGTCAAAAAATTGACAAAAACACCCAATAACTTTGACCAGCTGCCGAAGATTCCACCAGAGTCACTGGCCCGACAATACAAACAGCTCCAAAAACCACAAAACCCTCATCTGAACGCCGAGGCAACCACAATAAACCACCACTCAACATGCACAGTGAATGGACCACCTTTAAAGAAACCACCACAGAAGAAATATCATCCACCATCTCCCGCCTAAACACCACCACCTCTCCGCTGGACCCCTGCCCCACAGACTGGATAAAGAAATCCAAAGACGACCTGAGCTCACCACTGACCCATACTGTCAACGAATCCTTCTCCCAAGGTCACATGCCAGACATTCTCAAAACTACAATCATCCGACCATCCCTAAAAAAACAAAACCTGGATCCCCTAGACCCTGCATCCTACAGACCAATAGCAAGCCTGCCATTCACCGCCAAGATAATCGAGAAGATAGTCCAGCAGCAGCTTCAAGAACACCTGGACAACAACAATATACTGGACCCACAGCAACACGGCTTCCGCCCACTACACGGAGTCGAGACCCTCATGACCACACTAATGAACACCCTCATCATAGGAACCCAAGAAAAACACTCTGGATATGCCATGATCTTCCTTGATATATCAGCAGCCTTCGACACCATTTCCCACAACATCCTCATACGCAGATTGCACTCAATTGGGATCAAAGACAACGTACTTCAATGGTTTCAATCCTACTTAACTAATAGACAACAACTAATCCGCACTAGCACCTCGACCTCGCCCCCCTTCCAACAACACCAAGGAGTACCTCAAGGATCCACGCTGTCCGCCATGCTCTTCAACATCTACCTTCAACCACTCTGCTCAGTTATACGTTTCCACAACATCAACTTTCATATATATGCTGATGATATCATGCTCTACGCCCCAGTTACAACCGCAAATCCAACAAATATACATCTATCAGCATGTTTCACCGAAGTGACCGACTGGCTACAAGAAAATAACCTATCCATAAACATAAAGAAAACTGAAGCCCTCATAGTGACAAAAGACCCAGACTTCACACCGCCCACACACCTTAACATAGGAACCACACGCATTCAAATACATCCACAAATAAGATATCTAGGCATTATCATTGACCAAGCCCTTACCCTCAAGCAACAAATTACTAAAACCTCCGGAATTATATTCCACAAAGCAAAAATAGTGCAACGTCTCAGACCCGTCCTCGAACCTCAAGACTTCAGGATGGTAATGCAAACTATGACACTCCCACATCTGGACTACTGCAACATAATCTACCATGGACTACCAGCCACACAGACCAACCCCCTCCGAACCGCATTGAACACCACAGCGAGAATTATTCAGAGAGCAAGGAAAAGCGACCACATCACCCCAATCCTAAGAGACTTGCACATACTCCCCTTCGAAGCACGAACTAAATACAAATCCATCCTACTCACCCACAAAGCCATCCACCAAACACAGAACACACAGCTCCGCACCCTGCTGTCTCGTCCAGCCCATGGAAAAACCACCAGACTGGCCTCCAGCAACTCCCTCACCGTCCCTCACAAAAGAACCAAATGCTCTCAACGGACATGCAATCGAGCCTTTGAACTTTATGCTCCATCCCTATGGAATTCTCTACCAAGCCACCTCAGAAACAACAACGATCTAATGTCCTTCAGAAAACAGCTAAAAACCATCCTATTCCAAGAATGCTTCGAAGCAACCCCCACCAGAAAGTGCACCAACCCCTGATATCACCCATCAGGGACCCCTGATTGAAAACTGAACTATACTGTCCATGTCTAAAGTCTGTCCTATGTCGAAATCATCAATGTTGCCTACCCGATGATGGCCCCACCCTTATACTTAATTACCCCACCCTTAAATGTAGCGCCGCTTTGACCCGGTGAAAAACGGGATATAAATACAGTTAAATAAATAAATATATGATTTTAAATTAAATTGGCGACAACCAGCCACTTAAACAGCATTGGCTGCCACCGCTGAATATAGCCCCCATAGTTTTTTTCCAAGAGCCAAAGGAAAGATGACTAACCAAATTGCATACCCTATAGTAAAACCAGTAACTATTCAATTTCACCACAAAGTCTTAAGCTGATTAGGTATATGTCTCCTCACATTTTTTTCTAAGTAAAGGGGGCAAGTTTATATTCTGGTCCATATGCAGTTGCCTCCCAATGAATATCTAAGAATTGCCAGAAGATACCCCTGAGAAAATAAGTGAGCAATCTCCTGCTGTTCCTATAAGAAGAGAAAACTTTTTTTTTCATGACAAACGTTAAATGAACAAACTACAGTCAATAATGTGTATATTGTGTTGTGTCTACAAAGTCAAATCAAAATTGGCCAAATACTAAAGGATGTCTGGCCATTACCCCTAAAAACTACTGTATATAAGATAAGAACTATTCATCCACAAAGGCCATGGATGTATGAAGTCTAATTTGGTATGTGTCAATAGACACTATTATTAATAAAAATTCAAAATGTTTAAAATGTTATTTTGCTGAGAGATAAATCATTATTTCAGAAAAATGTAACAGTGTGGGCATTTATGTTATGAACAGATACAAATGTTCAAATGAAGCACACATGACATAAACTAAGTACTGCATACTTCTACTGTCAATAATGGAAACTAGAAAACTGACTATTTGTAGATTATAATTCCTTGTTTTGATCACTGTTGGTTTTCCTACAATTTTGTTACACAGGAGACATTCAGAATATGGGATCTAGACAGCTGTCAGGATAATTCTTTGGTTGGTTCAATTAAGGATATCACACTGATAAACTGTAAACGCTATACAGTCTGTTGCTTGTCTCTCTGTGATTTAAGCATGCTGAGTGCCTAAACCATGCTGCTTTGAATCCAGAAAGGTTTCATTCCTGCTATCCATGTTCATTATGTGATCAAAGCAGTGTTGGCTTCTCTGCCTAATATCTTGTACTTAATGTTATTTCCAGTAACTCAACTGTGCTTATTTTATTCTTTGTAGCATCAAAGATTCACATGTTACTGGCTTAAATATATGAACAAGAATAAGTCAATTAGAAAATTATCTTAAAAATAAATACAAAAATATTTTAAATATTGTTGACACAGTATTCAGAATTATCACCTGTGACTGTTCCACTTCTGCTTTGTTTAACTTGATGCCCAGTATATCAGCTGCAACTCTCTGAAAACACAGGAAAACCTAAATAAAGAGGAATTTAGATTAAACATGTATCCTTCAGTTATTTTTAAATGAAGTAGAATTCTCGTTCTTTGACACCAGAACAACAAATCACACTTGCGACTCAGTGAACTAAGAAGTCATATACCGTTGATTACAATGTTTCTACGGTGTTGCAAGAAAGCTTGGAGCATGCCCAGAAGATTTTCCCCACACCATCCCCGCTGCCTGCCTACAATATGGAATAGGAAAACAAAATCAATCCTAAACAGGAGGAAGATTGCCTAGAGCAGGGGGTTTTCAACCCAGTCCTCAGGACACACCTAGTCAGTCAGGTTTTCAGGATAACCATAGTAAATATGTATGAGAGAGAGAGAGAGAGATTTGCAAACCATGGAGGCAGTGCATGCAAAACTATCTCCTGCAAATTCTTTGTGGTTATCCTGAAAACCTAACTGGCTAGGTGTGTCTCTAGGACTGGGATGAGAACCTGTGGTCTGCAAGAGGAGGCAGGTAAGTAGTTTGATTTCTTAGGCTACTGTTCTTAGAGAACAATTATTGCAGGTAACCAATTTTCCTAAGAGTCCCTCCAGTCCAGTCCCTCACATCTGGGTTGTGCTTCCCTTCCAGCAGCTTGGAGACTGAACACGTCATCTTGATGACCCTGGGCTATAAATATCACTGGCACCTCCCACCAGCTCCAGTATGCTCAGTCTCCAAGCAGCTGGAGGGGAGCAGTAAGCCAGGGTGATAGGCTTACTGGAGAGACGGTTAGGTAGTGTAGGAAGTGTAGGAATTTTTATCCCTTTGCTTTCTTTTCGTAGAATCTTTCTCCTGGCCTGATTGTCTGCCAGTCTGTTTTAAGGGGTCGGCTGCCTGCATCTGGAGCAGTTGAAGGGGACCCCCCCCCCCTCCCTCCTTCCTCGGTCCGGATCAGGAGGAGGCTTTTGGGGTAAAGGGTAAGCACAGTTTGTTGGCTCCAGTGCTGCTTCCAATCCCGGGCCGGGTGAGGAGCAGCAGAGCAGACAGTTCAGCACCTTTGGAATTTAGCTACAGCCATTCTACCTGCTGCTGAAGCTCCTTTGGCAGCTGAGCGCGGGAAGGAATGGCAGCATGAGAGCAGATGGAGTTGCCTTTCCTTGGGGCTGAAAACTGGCAGGGTGAGTGGCACGCAGCCGCGGGCCACGTGGGAAGGTAAGGAAACCACATAGCCACCAACTACATGTAACAGGGAGGCCTACCGTTGCTGCAGGGCTGGGAAGCGTGGGAGGAGCAGGCCTGCTCTGTTTGTGCACTTTTGGCGCGCCTCTTCTTGGTTTCCCGTGGCAACATCAGGAGCTGGCAGCGGTGTTTCTCAGAGGTGGCCAGGATCTCTTGCTTGCTTCGTGGGATTGATTAGATTGTTTAGCCAGGCTTGCTGAATTGGTGGGTTCAGTGGGGTGCCTAGTGGAATCTCAGTTAGCTTTTGGAAGAAAATCAGTTAGCTTTTGGAAGAAAAAAAAACAGTTTGAATGGAATTAACAGAAAAGCCTATGTGAGGTTAGGTATTGAACCTGCATCTCAATTTCTATTTTAGGTCAAGGAGAGATAACGCAGAACTTTGTCTGGTACCATGCCGCAGGACTCGTCGTGAAGTTGTATCAGAGGCAGGCGTGTGAAGGGAAGTGCTGTGGAAGCTGCATCTTTGGAGCAGGGAATTCAGGCACGTATAAATCAGGAACCGCTGTCCCCTCCCTCCCTGGAGCCGAGGGACCTCTCGGAGGCCAGGGTCGGGGCTGGGGGTCCACCTCTCCCAGGGTCGGAGCAGTCTCCCAGTTCACAGCCTCCACCCAGACCCTCCACTTCGTGGGGGATGGAGGAAAGAGGGAGTGTAGGTGGTTTCTCCCCAGAGTTTGTCTTGTGTTGCATAAAGCATTCTGCTTGTGACAGCAGGGGACACAGGCTCCTGCACCAGGACTGGAGCGTACTGGGAAGCGGGCTGCAGAGCCAAAGGAGTTGGGATTCCCAGAGGAGTCGGCGAAACAAGCCAGACTTGCAGAGGAGGAGCCTCAGTTTTCCCCTCGCTCCAAGGTCCCGGATGAGGAGTCTCCAGACTGGGAGATGCTGGAGAGGAGGAATTGGAAGAAGGCGAGATCCTGGAGGAGCAGACTCGGATCGTTCGGGTCTTCCGCAGGGAAGAGTTGCCGGTGCTGATTGGTGAGTCCCTGAAGGTCCCTAACATTTTGTCAGGCATCCAAGCTGAGGAAGAAGCATTAGAGGACCCTTTGATTCAGGCTGTGTGAAAGGTGCAGAAGGTATTCCCGGTGCACTGGGTGGTTCGGCAGATGATCCAAGAGGAGTGGAATCAGCCAGAGGCCGGTTTGCGGGGAGTGTGATACATGTCACGCTTGTACCCATGGCTGGAGCAGGAGAAAGAGTTACTGCAATCTCCAAGGGTGGATGCAGTGGTGGCAGAGGTAACCAAGGGGGTGTGGCACTTAAGGACGCCCAGGACAGGAAGCTGGATACGTTGTTACAACAGGCCTGTAATATCAATGCCATGGCGCTCCAGGCGTCAGTGTATGGAGTTTGGGTGGCCAGGGCCTGTCTCTGTTGGTCTCAAGAAATTAAACAGTCAGGAGGCCTGTCCGAAGGCTTGACAGAGGAGGCTGCGAGGATTGAGTCAGGAGCTGCTTACTTGGCAGATGCACACTACGATCTCATCAGTAGTCTGGCGAAGAGCATGGCATTGGTGGCAGCGGCCCGACGTTACCTCTGGCTCAGGAACTGGCTCAACTTAGAAGGCTGCCCTTTAAGGGGAAGCTGCTATTCGGCGAGAATCTGGACAAATTGGTAAAGGAGTTGGGAGACTCTAAGGGAGGTAGAATCCCAGAGGATAAGCCCAAACAGAGTCGCAATCCTGCACCCGTGCGGGTCAGCCCTGGGAGTTCCGCAGGTTTCAGTCGACTTGTTCGGCATCCTTTCAGAGGGGGCGTTTTCCCTCAAGGGGTCAGGGTTTTTGAGGATTTCGAGGGGCAGGTCAGGGGTTTAGTTCCTCTTCCTTGGGACCTAGGAAAACCCAATGAAGTGAGGGGGGCCCAGTTCGGGGTACTGCCAGTAGGAGGGCGACTGCGGCAGTTCTACCCTGCCTGGATCCGAGTCACTTCCGATCAATGGATCTTGAAAGTTATCAGGGAGGGGTACGCCCTCGAACTTGCCAGGCCAATTCCTCCGTCATTCATCCAGTTGCCCTTCCGGGCTCTGGGCAAAGCCACAGCGGTAGAGGAAACTCTGACGCGGCTCCTGCGCCTGGAAGCGGTGGTTACTGTGCCCAAAGACCAGTGCGGCTGCAGTTGATACTCAATCTATTTTGTGGTGCTCAAAAAGGAGGGTTCCTTTTGTCTGATACTCGACCTCAAGTGGGTCAATCGTTGCCTGCGGGTACCTCATTTTCGCATGAAGACGCTGCAGGGAGGAGTTTCTGACATCCTCGACCTCACCGAAACGTATCTTCATATCCCCATACACTCGAACCATCAGCAATTTCTGAGATTTGCAGTGCTGATGGGGCACTTCCAGTTTCTAGTTTTACCATTCAGCCTAGCAATGGCTCCTCGCACCTTCATGGTTGTGGTGGCAGTGGCTCTACGCAAGGAAAGGATTCTGGTGCATCCTTATCTCGACGACTGGTTGATCTGTGCCAAGTCCAAGGAGGAGAGCTCAAAGGCGACGTTCAGAGTGGTGGACTTCCTGAGGAGTCTAGGTTAGGTGATCAACCCAACCAAGAGCAGGTTGACTCCCACTCAGGAGATCGAGTACCTCAGTGCGAGGTTCAACACCCGCAATGGCAGGGTGTTTTTGTCCTATCAGTGGACACAAGAGCTTCAGATTCTGGTGCAGTGATTCTTAGCGATGAGGGAGCCCTCAGCTTGGCACTACCTTCAACTGCTGGGGACTATGGCGGCAACGCTCGAGCTGGTGCCCTGGGCAAGGGCCCACATGAGGCCACTGCAGCGGTCCCTTCTCCGTCGCTGGTCTCACCAGGCCCAGTCATTGTCGAGGAAACTCCCCTGTCTGACAGTGGCCAAGGAAGCACTCAGGTCGTGACTACAGTCAGGGAATCTGGAGAAGGGTATGCCTCTAGAGACCCCCCAATGGATTCAGTTGATGAATGATTCAGTTGATGACAGATGCCAGTCTAGACTGCTAGGGTGCCCATTGCGAGGGACACATTGCCCAGGGTTGCTTGGATGTACTGGAAGCCCAATGGTCAATAAACAGATTAGAACTGCGGGCGGTGGCCCTAGTACGCAGATCCTTCGAGGGCTGGGTTTGAGACAATGCGACCACGGTGGCCTATATCTACCGTCAGGGCAGCACAGGCAGCACCTCCTTGGAAGAGGAGACAGAGAGTCTGTTGGACTGGGCGCAAGCTCACCTTCAAGCCTTGTCAGCAGCGCATGTGGTAGGGGTAGTGAACATCACAGAAGACTATCTGAGCTGCGTCCAGTTGAATCACGGCGAATGGGAGCTCTGTCTGGAAATGTTCGATCACGTAGTGAGCTGTTGGGGCCCTCCAATCATGGCAAGGTGGGATTCAGCCAAAGTGAACTGCTTGTTCAGAAGAAGATGGGAAAGAATGTCGGAGGGTCTCGATGCTCTGGTTCAGAAGTGGCCCATGGAGAGTCTATTATATGTGTTCCCTCCGTGGGCACTCATCGGCAGGGTTGTCCAACGCATAAAGGCTCACCAAGGTTTGGTCATCCTGATAGCTCTGGATTGGCCAAGATGCCCGTGGTATGCCGACCTAGTGCAGCTGCTAGCGAATCAGCCCTGGTGGCTCCCAGCAAGGGACGACCTCTTGACACAAGGCCCAGTCAGAATGCCACAGGTGGATCGATTCTTGCTTACGGCATGGCTCTTCAAAGGGCAAGGTTGCTGAAGCAGGGGTATTCTGACCCGATGATTTCCACTTTATTGAAGGCTCGGAAGAAGTCCACCTCCCTATCCTATGTGCGGGTCTGGTGCATCTTTGAAGGATGGTGCGCAGACTGGGGGAAATGGGCTACGATGGCTAGCGTCCGTGATGTCCTGGATTTCTTGCAGGCAGGTTTCGAGAAGGGCCTGGTGGCCAGCTCCTTGAGGGTTCAGTTGGCAATGGTTTCCTGTTATCGGGGTAAGATCCAAGGGACGTTGTTTAAGAAAGCATCTGGACGTGGGGCGTTTCTAGAGGGCAGTAAGTCGCATACAGCCGCCTCAGAGTTCGCCGGTCCTGGCCTGGGATCTCAATCTGGTGCTGGAGTCCCTGACGGGAGAGCCCTATGAGCCGATAGACAAGGCCTCTCTGAAGGATTTGACTCTTAAGACGGTGTTTCTGGTAGCGATCTGTTTGGCCAGACAAATTTCAGAGCTGCAAGCCCTTTCGTGCCGCCCTCCATTTCTTTCCTTTTCCAAACAGAAAGTGGTCCTTCGGACGGTGCCCTCCTTTTTGCCCAAGGTGGTGTCACCTTTTCATGTGAATCAGTTGGCTTCTCTTCCATTGTTCTTGAAGGGTAGTGAAGAGGCCTTGGAGGCTCGGCTAAATCAGATGGATGTTAGGAGAGTGTTGAAGCGATGCCTAGGGAGGACGGAGGCATTCCGCAGATCGGACTGCCTGTTTGGCTTGTTTGGGGGACCACGCAGGGGAAAGGTGGCGGCAGCGAAGGCCTCCATTTCTAGATGGATCAGGGAGGCCATTGCGTCGGCGTATCTTTTGAAGGGCAGGTCCGTTCCGGTAGGTTTCCGGGTGCATTCTACACGAGCAGAGTGTAGTCTAGTGCCACTGCTGGATATCTGTACAGTGGCAATGTGGTCCTCCTTGCATACCTTTGCCAAATACTACCGACTGGATGTCCAGGCTGAGAATGATGCAAGGTTCAGTAGAGAGGTACTTCGGGCCGGGCTCACAGGTCCCTCCCGTGGTTTGAACTGCTCTGTTACATCCCAGAGGTGAGGGACTGGACTGGAGGGATGCTTAAGAAAGAGTAATTAGACCTTACTTGCTAATTAGCATTCCTGAAGGAACTCCAGTCCAGTCCCTGATCCCACCCTTAGTTTCTGTTGGAATGTTATTGAGGCAAAGCCAGCCCAAAATTGTGCAGAGGCTGAGAGTGTCTTGCTTGCTCTCGGGGCTGGCGGCGCGGAGGTGGAGCGGTGTAATGGACAAGCTGTATATCTCTTGGCGCTATGAACTCCAGGGTGAGTTGTTTGCAGGTAAGTCTTCTCCTTTTTCGGGGGGGGGGGGGGGAGATTCCCTTCCGGGGGAGGGGGTTCATATGTTGGAGAATTTGTTCTTGTTACCAAAGTTAATGTTGAAGTTTGGTTGATCTACTTAATTGTCTCTCTGTTAAGTCTGCTTTGTCAGTAGGATACTGGAGCTGGTGGGATGTGCCACTGGTATTTATAGCCCAGGGTCATCAAGAAGATGACGTGCTCAGTCTCCAAGCTGCTGGAAGGGGAGCACAACCCAGAGGTGAGGGACTGGACTGGAGTTCCTTCAGGAACGCTAATTAGCAGATAAGGCCTAATTACTTTTAACTTCCTCTGACAGTAAGAAATCACAATCTACATCCATGGGACTAACTAGCTAAGGGCTCTCTTCAAATAAAAAAGGGCACACACATGAACACCACCAAGAGGCAAAAATACAAACTATGGGCTAGGTGTACTAAAAGGTGCTATGGCTTACTAACATGGATTAACATACATTATTTATCTTCCCTCTTTTTGCAATGAGACTTAAGGTATGTTAATGATAGTAGTGCACACTATCACAGACGTACATTTTAGTAAATCTAGGCCTATATTTGTTTGAGAGAAGGACCCTAATTTTGTTCTTCTATCTTTTATTATGGAATCAAGAACATGGCACACTAAAGCAGGAAGACAATCCTGGAAACCAAAAGAAAATGACCCAAGCAATGTGGAATTTGAGTTCCATTCTACAAACAGGCCTCACACAAAGCTTGCCTTTTAAATAAATGAAGGAACTTGTAGTTGGTCGAGTGTAAGGCAAAATTAGAGTTTATTTATGGGGTGAATATTCCACACACAGATATACTTGGTAACACCATCTAGATAACTTCTCCAGGGTTTATTCAACATAAACAAGGCAACTGAAAAGCTTATGTAAATAAGTATCAAAGTCCTTTATGGAACAGAAAGGCTTTCTTACAGCCACTGCTGTCAAACCTCGTAGCAGTGCTGAGGTGGAAACAAACCAAAAAGGAAAAACGTCTTTATACAAAAAAAACAGCTCTCTTTATCCACACAGAAAAGAACTTTTACATTCCACGTGTGCTTGGCTTATGCTGTGCTCTGCTCTAGCAACAGGTGACAATCCAAATGCAATTAACAGCTTGTTCTCAGTACATGGGCAAACTTCCCCAAAAGCTTTCTCTCACTAAGAGAACTTTCTGGGGAGCCAATAATTAGAATGTTTCCTTTTGATGTTTGCTCTTATTTGGAGGATTTTTCTAAACTAACAACCTACACAAGGAACAGTCCATACAAACATTCTCTTCATCAGACATTAAACCTTGCTCCTGGAATTGCATGGGTTCACTTTCACTGTCTGATTCAGAGGGTTTTATTAACTGACCTCTATACGGCGAGAAACTGTTCCCCTGCTGTTTGCAATGCTCATAGCTAGAGAAATGTTCACAGTTCATACCTGAATCCAGGCTGGCATCATGCTGATTCCTTTGGTATTTTGGCCCGTATGCAATAGAGCTTCTGTGTCCTGTCCTCCAGTTGATATCTCTGGACCTCAGGGCCTTTTCTCCATACGTCCTCCAAGAGGTATTTGGGCTCCTTTTCTCCTTAGCTGCAGCAGTATTCCTTCTAGGTGCTGCTTGAGGGTCCCTGGCTGTGGATCTCCAGACCTCTGGCTTTCTCCAGTCCTCTGAAGGTTGTTTCCCCCAGGAATCTCTCCAGGCATACGTACTTCTCTGAGCTCCTCTCTTGGACTGTCTGCTTCCTTGTCCTTGTTCCTTCAGGTTCCGGTTGTTCCTGTTCCTCCTGCTCCCGTCCTGATTCTCGTACCTCTTCCTGTCCTGGTTCTTTCTTCCTGAAGATTCCCTTCTAGTTTTAAAGGGCTTAGATTGCAACTCCTCCCTTGCATAGTTTAGGTGTTGTGGATTAAGCTCTCTCCTAGAAGGTGTTTGATTAGGGATGACATAATGGTTTCTCTGATTAGACTCATGCTTTTCCACTTTAGCACCTCTAGGGGCTTTCTGCAAACTGATGCATCCTGGAACATGTAGTCTTTTAGGGAAACAAGCTGTCTTATTTCTCTGACCTGCCAGCACAGGTCCCTTGATCAGAGTAAATTCCCCTCTTTTGTCCTTACTCCCTGAGCTTTGATAAGCTTCCTTATCACAAAGTTTACCACCGAGGTTGCTATGGTCCAGACACGGTGCACCATGACTCGGCCGTCCAGTGGGAGACCCGCCTCCTCATAGGTGAGGACGATACAGTCCACCACCCAGGTGGACAGCGTATGCTTGGTCACCGCCTCCCCCAGCCTACTTGGGTCATAGAAGATGAAAAGCTGAGCAGCTTTGCTGTGTCCCTAAGTGCATTGGATATAGCAGTAGTGGCCAAAAAATTAAGGCAGAGTCCAAAATATCAGAATTTTATTAGAAAAGTGTGTGTTATTGTCACTTTCATGGTCAAAAGCTTTAAGAACCAAAGATATATATGTCATTTTTAAAGTTTTATTCAGGAAACAATATATGTGTCAATATTTGATAGGGTGTCCATGATTTTTCAGCACAGCCTGGATTCTTGTAAGCATACTGTTAACTAGCATTTTACAGTATGCCGGAGTGATTTCGCTGACCCATACATGCTTGAGTATGTCCTTTAAATCTGCTGCCACCTTTTTCTTCATAAGATTCCAACAGTTTTCAATTACATTGAGATCCGGAGAGTTTGATGGCCAACTTGGTAGCAGTTCGATCTTATTGTCCATGAACCATTTTTTGACTGTTTTTGCAGTGTGGCACGGTGCCGAGTCCTGCTGAAATATAGTTGTGCCAGAAACATTTATTTAATTTATTTATTTATTTAACATTTCTTATATACCGCGCTATTTCTCATCAGTGCAGTTTACATCGAACAATAAACACTTGGACATACAGATTTTATCCTACGTTTACATAAAACAGGGTTTTAACATGGATTTAACTGGGGAAACTATATACATATGAGATTTAGCTACAAGTGATTAACAGGTTGAACTCATAACAACTTTTACAATCCAAGTTAGATTACAGCGTGTTTGTACTCTGCTGGTCAAGAAGAGTTAAAGTGCTGTAATATCCTATGGTATACAGTCAGGTTGCAGTTTTAGTGTGAATGTGTTCTCCGTTGACATAGATGGGTGAGTGTGTGGTAGGGGGGGATCATCAGGCTGTGTAAAGTGCATGAGGAACAGGTGATGTTTGAGGGCCTTTCTAAACTGCGTGAGGTCCCTGATTGCCCTTATGCTGGAAGGGAGTTTGTTCCAACACCTGGGGGCATAGCTTGTAAATGCTCTATTGATGGTTGATTGGTTAAGTTTTATAGATTCACTTGGTATGATTAGAGTATTTTCCGCAAGTGCTCTTCTGGCTCTGTTGTTGGGGGTGTGAATGAGTAGATCAACAATTGAAGAGGGTGATGTCTTATTGAATGCTTTAAAGGTAATGAGGAGGGTCTTATATAGGATTCTGCAGCTTATTGGGAGCCAGTGAAGCTCTTTTAATATAGGTGAGATGTGGTCCTTCCTGGATGCTCCGCACAGGACACGAGCCGCTGCATTCATGGCTAACTGTAGTGGGTTCAGGGTATTTTTTGGGAGGCCATGTAGTATAATATTAGCGTAGTCAAAATGAAGTGTCACTAGGGCCTGGAAAACCGTTCGGAAGTCGTCAGTTTCCATCATGGGTCTTAGGTGGCGGAGGGTTTTGATTTTGAAGTAAATAGATTTTACTGTGCGTTTGATGTGATCTTTGAAGTCCAAGTGTTGGTCCAGTATTACTCCTAGATAGCGTATGTTGGATTTGACCTGAAGTTCTGCTTCTCTAACTTTTAGTGTTGATGGCGGAGAGAAGTCTTTGTTCCGTGTGATAAACAGAACTTCTGTCTTTTTGAAATTTATATGTAGATTCTGACTGAAGAGCCAATCTGTTATTGCGTCGAAGCATTTAATTAACGTTGTGAAATCTGGGCATGTGACCGTTATAGGTGTGAGTAACAAAACGTCGTCCGCATACATGAGGCAGGATATGCCGAAGGAGCAAGTTATGTCACAGATTGGCTGCATTCATGTGTATTTTAACTTTACTATTCAGCACGGATATGTATTTTGCAGCATTTGCTCTTTCACCTTTCTCAAAAATGTGCAGGCCACATCGTCCATTCACCGAGATAAACAGCCACCATCAGTCATGGTTTGGGGTGGTAACAGTCTTGCTCGTGTACTTCGGATTTAGTCTCTTGCCTGCTGGTCGACGGACGTAGTTGTAACCACTCCCACGTACTTGTTGAAATGTACTTTCATCTGTGAACATTACCCTCTCCCCCATTCAGCAGATTTGTCTTTCATCTTGCTACAAAACTGTATGCAGGCAGCACTTTGTTTTCTGGTTATCATAGGCTTCTTGGCAGGTCTTCTGGCCACGAGTTTGAATTCATCTACAAGCAGTCGTCAAACAGATCTGGAACTTATCTTTATTCCTCGATCATTAGCTAACTGAGCCACACGTTGAGATGAAGTATGTGGACTAGATGTAATAATGCTTTTGAGGAATCGGTCATCTCGTCCAGTAGTTATCCGTCTGCGCCCACATTTCGAACGACGTATACGGCCACCTGATTTCAGAACATTCTGAACCGTACACCTTGATATATGCAAATGTTTTGCAATAGCACATTGCAAATATCCTTCAGCATGGAGTGTGACAACTTGTCCCTTTACAACGTCATTAATATCACACTTTCTACCCATCTTGACTGTATATTTCACATGTAACGTTCAATCTTTTCCTAGTTGTAAAAATTCAAAACTTCATCCAAGAAACAGAGTATAAGTAAACTACAATGGATGCCAGACACATGGTGTGACTAATAAGTTAGCACGTGTGACATCTCCACAGTACATTATTTAACAATAAATTGTAGAAAAAGATATCTGCCTTAATTTTTTGGCCACTACTGTAGAAGGACAAAACCCTCTTACAGTCCAGGGTGTGAAGGACTGTCTCTGCCATGCTTGAATGAGGTCTTGGAAAGAAGGTGGGAAGCACCACTTCCTGGTTAAGATGGAAGGATGATACCATCTTTGGAAGAAATTTAGGGTGTGTGCAGAGCACCACCCTGTTCTTGTAGAGCCTGGTATAAGGGACCTCCGCCACTAAGGCCTGAAGCTCTCTCACTCTGTGAGCAGAGATGAGTGCGACCAGGAATGTCACCTTCCAGGAGAGTTATTATAGGTGGCAAGTAGCCAGAGGTTCAAAGAGCGGGCGAGTAAGCTGCCCCAATACCACTTAAGGTCCCACTCAGGCGCCGGAAGGTAAACTGGGGGCTTTGATAAAAGCAGACCCCTTAGAAAGCGGGTCACCAGTGGCTGGACCGAGAGGAGTTTGCCATCCACAGGGTGGTAGTGTGCCACCAAGGCACTGGGTTTACCCGGATGGAGTTAGATTTAAGCCCGGATTGTGAGAGGTGGAAAAGGTACTGTAATACCAGCCCCACCAGACAGGAGAATGGGTCAGTCCAGTGCTTGGCACACCAGGCTGAAAACCTGTGCCATTTGAGAGCATACGTTTTCCTAGTAGAAGCCTTACACGAGGCCAGCAGGATCTGCTCTATCTCACCCGAGAGAATGAAAGGGGCTAAAGTCATCCTTTCAGCAGCCAGGCCAACAGTAACAGGGACCCCAAGTTGGGGTGCAGAAGAGAACCCCCTTCCTGCAACAGGAGTCCCGGAGAGTTTTCCAATGGGAGCAGCGGGAACCGTGGTTGCCTGGGCCATTGAGGGGCTATCAGGATGAACGTGGCCTTGTTGCGGAGGGTCCTGAACAGGGTTTTAGCAAGCAGCAGTGTGGGATGGAAGGCATACATGAGGCCCCCCGACCATGAGACAAGGAACATGTCCGCCGCCACCCTGGAGGGATGGGCCCGTCGGGAACAGAAGCGGGGCAACTGGAGTTGTCCAGACTGGTAAACAGGTCCATTACAGGTTTCCCCCAGACCTGGAAGAGCCGGTCGGCTACACTGAGGTTCAGTTGCCACTCGTGCGGCTGGAGGACTCTGTTCAACCTGTCAGCCAGTAGGTTGCTCTGGCCTGATAGGGTATCCTCCTGCAGGCAGTATACCTGTTGGATTGCATATGAGCAGAGGAGCACCGCCTCTTGGCAGAGGGCATGAGACCCTGTGCCCCCTTGCTTGTTCACGTAGAACATTGCCATCGGTTAGTGATGCAGAAGGTGGCAAAAAGCTTGACAGGCTAAGTATATTGCCCGCAATTCCAGAATGTTGATCTGCTGGGTGCTCTCGTCTGCTGACCAGTTGCCCTGGGTGCGGAGCTCCTCGCAGTGGGCTCCCCAGCTGAGCAGCTGAGGCGTATGTGGTGAGGAACACTGAGGGGCACGGGGCCTGAAAAGGCATGCCTGCCTTGAGATACTGGGGGGTCGGCCACCAGGACAGAAAGTCCGTCAATTGGCGGGTTATGGAAATTTTGTCTCGGAGGTGTCCCGTGGCCTGGGTCCACTGGTCCTGGAGACACCACTGTGCGGCCCTCATGTGGAGACGGGCATCTGGGGTAATTTGGACCATGGAGGCCATGTGTCTGATAAGGCACAAGAGGAGCTGAGAGGGCACAGAGGGAGGGTGCTGTATGTACCATGCCAGGGTCCTGAGGTGAGTGGCTCGGTCTCCAGGCAGGAAGGCCTTTGACTGGAGGGTGTCCAGTCTTGCCCCGATGAACTCCAGACATTGAGTCGGGAAAAGGTGAGGTGAGACTTGGGGTAGTTTATCACAAAGCCCAAGTACTGTAGGACCTGGATGGTGCATACAGTTGCCTGCTGCACCTCTGAGGCCTTGCCTCCCTTTATGAGCCAGTCATCCAGATAGGGGACAACAAAAACCCCCTGGAGATGGAGGACTGCCAGGCATTTTGCGAAGACCCTTGGGGCGGAGGCCAAGCCGAAGGGCAGGATCCTGTACTGATAGTGTTCGCCCTCCATGATGAACCATGGGTACTGCCTGTGGTTGGGGTGAATGAGAATGTGGGTATAGGCATCTTTTAGGTCTAAGGAGCATAGCCAATCTCCCTACTGGAGATAGAGCAGCAATGTTCCAAGGGAGAGCATCTTGAACTTCTCCCTCACCAGAAACTTGTTGAAGTTGCACAGGTCAAGGATGGACCTTAAGCCTCCTGTCCTTTTTGGTATGAGGAAGTACCTGGAGTAGAACCCCTTGCCCATGAGATGATGGGGCACTGGTTCCACCACTTTGTCCTTGAGAAGACCTGCCAACTCCTTCAGAAGGTGGTCCCGGTGAAGGGGACCCTTGAGGGGCTCTCCCGGAAAATAAGGGGAAGATGTCTGAGTCAGATGGAGGAGGCAACCCTCCTTGACCTCCCAAAGTGCCCAGGAATCTGTGGTGATGGTCAACCACCTCTGGGGATAGTGGGTGAGACATCGCCCTGTGGGCTGCTGACCTCCTTCGGATAGAGAGGCTATGCCCAAGGAGTCAAAAACTCCCCCCTGGCTGGGCCGGGGCCGGTGCCTGGGGTTTGGGAGCCTTCTCTTTACGAGGGCCATGCACATGTCCCTTGGCCTGCTGATCCTGTTGGAGAGCCTGGGAGGCCTGGAAAGGTGGGTAGTTTCTGTAAGCAGACCCTTTCCTTGGGTAGAAGAACTTTTTACCTGAGCCCTTCCGTCAGTGAGGGGCAGCGGTCTTTTTAGAGAGCCTGGTCCTCATCATGAACTTGGTCTCCAGCTCAGCAGCCTTGTCGGTCATGGGTTTGCCAAAGAGGTTCTCTCCTTGACATGTGACATCGACTAATTTGTCCTGAACCCATTGCGCGAGGTCAGATGATCGTAGCCAAGCTTTGCGTCGTACACCAATGCCTACTGCCGCTACTCGAGCTGCCGACTCAAACCTGCTCGAGACATAAACTTGGAGCACTCAGGACGGCCTTAGCCAGGCTCTTGAACCGCTGCAGGTGTTCCTCGGACAGACCAGCTGAGAACCCGGTGAGTTCCTTTGCCAGGTCTCTCAGGTACATGCACATGTACAGCTGGTAGGCCTGGATGCGGCTGATGAGCATCAAGCCCTGGTAACACTTTCTGCCGAGGGCGTCTAAGGTAGGTGCCTCCCTGCCAGGAGGCAGCAAAGAATGTGTCTTTTGACTTTTCAGTCGACGCATGGCTGACTCCATCACCATGGAGTTGTGCGGCAGCTGTGATTTCTGAAAGCCCGGGCTCTGGCGGACCCGATTCGAGCCGCTTGCTTATCACTGGTACTGATGTCGGTGTTTCCCACATATGGAGCATCAGCCACTCCAGGATGGGAGGGATGGGCACCATGAGAGATTCCCTCGTAGGGGCCTCGCACTGGAGGATTTCCTCCTCCGACTCGGTCGGGAATGCAAGGGCCTTAGACATGTCCTTGACAAGATCAAGGAAGCCCATATCTTCCAACAGGGACTGCTGCCGAGACTCTGAGGCGGGAGTGTTGGAAGGGACATTGCGATGACACTGGGTATCAAGCGATTCCTCATCCTGTATCTCCCACTTGGAGTAGTCTGTTGAGGACTCAGAGGAGGGATGGTCGGCAGGTCTTGGGGCTGACCTCAACCCGTGCCCTCCTGACGCTCCACAGCCAGTGCTGAGCACACTTGCCAGGGATGATCGCGGACCTGTCGACGGGAACCAGATTGAAACCTCGACCGAGGATCGACTCAACGCCAAAGGCCCTCGAGGATCGGCTTGGCCTCCGGGGACATCTTTGACATCGAGGGCCTGGTGGTCGGGGTGGATGAACCAGTCATACTAGACAACAGCGCCTGCTGCTGGTCCATGAAGGCAGAAAACTGCGCTCCAGGGCCGCCTTTCTGGACTCCAGGCCAGAAGCCTCCGCAGCCTTCGGCACAGGCACCAAGGGACTCGGGCACAATGCCAGCTGCCCCAAAGGGGAATCCTCGACGAGGATGATGTCTGGGGACCAAGGCCAGTTTGAGGTCGGGTCTTTCCGAGGAACTTTTGCAGGCCGATCCTTCTCCGATCCCTCGGACGAGCATTTCGGACTGCGGGACCCGGCTCGGGGAGCACCCGACTGGTCGGAACCATCCAAGGACGCCGCTTTCAAGGGTTTCTTCTTCTTCTTCTTGGGGTCCCCCGAGGGAGACACCCTTTATGAAGACCAACGATGGGGCTCAGGTTCGGAGGGGCCCGCCCGAGGTGTTGAGGCTTTAGAAGAGGCCTTGGTCTTCGGAGGCACCGGGGACTCAGGGAAAAACTTGTCGTGCTGCTGCTGGCCGCGCTTGAGGGCCTTGTTGGATATCCTTTTGCAGAGTCCGCATGCTGCCGGGTCATGATCAGGCCCGAGGCAGCGGAGACAGCTGTCGTGTGTTTTTGGTTAAAGACATGATTTTCGTGCACCGATCACACTTCTTAAAACCACTGGTAGCCATGGGGAAAGAAAGTACCCCCGCGAGGTTGAAGACTTGCTGATCTGCCAGTTGGGAAAAAAGGCGCGAAGACACAAAAAAAAATAAAAAAACAAAAAAAGAGATCCGAACCTGATGCTGAGGCAACAAAGTCAGGTGGCGGGAAGAGTACCAGTGTGATACCGGAGGTGACTATGAAACTCAGGAGAAAAAAAATCAACTTTTTCCGGAGACAAGCCAGACAAATGTCTGAAGGGCTCTGCGGAAAAAAGAAGGCTGAGCAAGATGGCACCCTTGGACAGGAAGGGGACCATACATGTGTGGTGGCATCTCCCAAAGGCTTTCTTTAAAGCAGGGGGGATGCTTCAGCGAGGGCTCCATCGGTGCCAACATCACCCATATGTGAGTACTGACTTCCTGCTTGTTCCCAGAGAATAGATGCTTGCTCTGTCATCTTTTGTCCCTAGCCCAAGACTCTTTTGTCCCTCTGGTAGGCCTATCTTTAGATGCAGAGAAGGCCTTTGATAGACTAGAATGGTCTTTTCTTTTCCAAGCCCTTCGGTTTGTTTGGGACCAGTGACACTTTTATAGAAAGAATATGTTTACTATATGCACAGCCCAAAGGTCAAGTTCTGGCTAATTTTACTCTCTCTGCATCTTTCCCTCTATGAAGGGGTACCAGACAAGGTTGCCCTTTATCCTCCCTATTCTTTAATTTAACTCTCAAACTGTTGGCACTACTCATTCGCCAGTCCCCGGATATTTTAGGCCTTCTGCTTCCGGGACTCTCCACCATAGACCGATACTCATAGCTCGCAGGTTATAAAATTAACTGGATGAAGTCTGTGGCGATCTCCTTGAACCAGCATGTATCCAAAGATGATCTGTGGTCATTTCCATTTCAATGGACAGACTCCTTTTTTAAATACTGAGGTGTTCAATATTGTCCTAGCCTGCAATCTACCTTAGACTGTAATGTGGCGGACTGTATCTCTATGATCCAAACTTGTTGCTGGTCCCAGTTGTCTCTTTCCTGGTGGGGCAGGTTAGAAACCATCAAAATGGTGTTAGTCCCTAAAATAAATTATATTCTCAGCATGATTCCTCTTCTATGAGCCTAATTTCTTCTATAGGAAGCTAGAAATGCTTTTGTTAAATTATCTCTGGAAACATAAAAACCCTTGGAAATTAAAGCTACCTAAAACTAAGGGAGGGTTACATTTTTGGATTTCACATGGTATCACTACTCTTATATACTCAAACAGGGCATGTATTGGGGCATCAATACCCCGCCATCTGCCAGTCTGTCTTGGGTCCCTCTTAAGCATCATCTGGTAACTTCCATGCCATATCACCTTCTAATGGGTATGTCATATGCGAGCCTTAAAGACCCTTTTCCTGTTATCCTATCTACGCAATTGGCATTTCATGCTCTAACTACACAGCTCACGGATGTTAACCCTTAATCGTGGAACATGCCTCTGTGGTCCAACCCCGATTTAAGTGCAGAAGTGCCCTATCAACTGGTAGGTTTGGCAGAAACATGGTATCTGAACTGTCGGGCAGCCTCTGACTCCTGCTTCTTTCAAAACTTTCATTGATCTCCAAAGAGAGTTTGGGTTGCCATCTCATTGCTTATTTCAGTGGTACCAACTCCGTCACTCTCTCTCCCAGTCTGGTATCATCCCTGCTAAACTGCCCTCCGAATGTGATCTCTGGACTAACGTACGCAGCCTAAGCGGATCTGGTAAGCTGGTCTCCTTCCTTTATAATATTTTATGAGAAGGGGCTAGCTGCCCTTGTGCTGGGAAAAAAAGGATATGGGAAGCAGATGCTGGGGATCTTCTATCATGTAGACACGGGGACCACTTTTGGGGGCAATTGCCCCGAGTCTTCTATTCCGCTCCCTCACATATCAATCTTTTTTCTAGAGCATCAGGTGTTTGTTACACCATTGATCCTCACTAAGTGGACTCCCCAGCTAGATAATTAATGCTGGTCCTGCTCTACATACATGGGTACCCTGGTACACATGATATTTGATTGCCCTAATGTTTAGAGTTTTAGAAGCAAGTATGGACCCGAATAGCTAGTATTCTACACCTTAGAGAAACCCTAACTCTTACAATTGCTATCTACTGATCTGCGGCAAATATTCCTTTTCTACAAAAGATGGATATCTTTCTATTGCATTTAATGATCAGTATTGCCATCAAGATCATTCTTATCCATTACTCTGCAGACTTCCATCACTGGTGGAATATGCTGTGTATATATCGTAGCTATGAAACAGTCTATGCTAGCTCCTCAACCACTGGGTAGCACTGTACAATGGAAGACTCTTGATGACTATGTACTGTCTACCACTTAATGTGTCATGCTGTTGGATATACTTTTATTGTTTTCGAGACTCCTTCTACCTTGTTCTAAGCCAGGGACCAGGGTTGGGGGGGGGGGTGGATTGTTGCTGTTTGGAATGTTTGACTTTTAATGTGTCTGTTTAAAATTTAAATAAAGGATTAAAAAAAATCTTAAAGAGCAGTTTTTGGACTCAAATGTTTGTATTTTTCCTGATTTTGCTAGGGACACCCAGAGGGGGAGAAAGAGTAGTTACTCACCTGTAACAGGTGTTCTCCAGGAGCAGCAGGAATCAGTCCTCACATATGGGTGTCATCGGCGCCGATGAAGCCCCAGCGGAGCATTTCCCCAGCTTTCTATGAAAGCCTTTGGGAATGCAGGCACGCATACGCGGTTCCCCTCCCGCCTAAAGGTGCCATCTTACCTCAGTCAAATGACATAGCTAAGAACAGCACACAAAAATGAAAAATAAACTATGTACAACTGCAACTCCAAGGGGAGGAGGGAGGGTTGTGAGGACTGATTCCTGCTGCTCCTGGAGAACACCTGTTACAGGTGAGTAACTACTCTTTCTCCAGGACCAAGCAGGAAGTCAGTCCTCACATATGGGTGACTCCCCAGCTCTGGGCTACCGAGGAACCCAGGCTGAACAAGAGGACTCCCTCTAGTCCCAGCTGCAAAGAAAGGCTTTTCAAGGACACAACCTCCACTGGTAGCCCAACAGAGGGCAGGAGTTGCCTAAACCTCAAAGAGATTCCGGAGTACTGCTTGGCCAAAAGCACTGTCCCTACGGGACTCCCTCTCCAGGCAGTAATGGGCCGCAAACGTCTGGCTTGAAGACCAAGTTGCAGCCCTGCAGATGTCTACCAAGGGCACAGAGCGGAGATGAGCCACTGAGGCAGCCATTGCCCTGACACGATGGGCCGTGACCCTACCCTGCAAAGGAAGGTCAGCTGCCTTGTAAGCCCAGGTGATACAGTCAGCCACCCAGATGGACAAGGTATGCTTGGACACAGCCAACCCCAACCTATTGGGGTCAAAGGAGACGAAGAGCTGGGTAGCCCTCCTATGCCCCTGCGTACGGTCAAGGTAGAAGGATAAGGCCCTCCTACAGTCCAGGGTATGCAGGACTGCTTCAGCCTGGCATGCATGAGGCCTAGGGAAGAATGTTGGAAGAACCACCTCTTGGTTGAGGTGGAAAGAAGGAGAGAACCTTAGGGAGGAACTTGGGATGAGTCCTAAGGACTACCCTGTTCCTGTAAATCCTGGTGTAAGGCCTATCACAGACTAGGGCCTGAAGCTCACTCACTCGCCTAGCCGAGGTAAGGGCTATCAGAAAGAGTGTCTTCCAGGAGAGGAAGCGTAGTGGGCAAGTAGCCATGGGCTCAAAAGGTGGGCGAGTCAGTTGCTGCAAGACCACATTCAGCTCCCACTCAGGGGCAGGAGGACGGATGGGAGGCTTGAGCAAAAGCAACCCCCTAAGAAAGCGGGACACCAAGGGGTGACCAGATAGAGAATGTCCCTCCACCAAAGAGTGGTGAGCTGCTAGAGCTGAGAGGTGGACCCGAACAGAATTGGATTTAAGGCCTTGATTGGACAAGTGCAGTAAGTACTGAAGGACTACTGGCACAGTACAGGAGAAAGGATCAACTGTACGGAGCTGACACCACACAGAAAACCTTTTCCATTTGAGAGCATAGGTTTTCCTAGTGGACTGTTTCCTAGAGGCTAGGACAACCTCCTCAACCTCCTGAGGCAAGCCACAGGGAGCGCAGCGTTTTTGTTCACTGTGGCGGTTTTGCGGTTCTTTTGGAGTTGAGAACAGTGTGGAGCCGTAGTTTAACAGCATGCGGGCAGCATCAAAGTGTGATTCATGATTAATGGGTCCCCTGAGGAAACATTGCTGTGAAACGTCTTGATGGTACCGGTGATGTACGTGAGTCTTATATAGCTGTGCTCTTTTTTACTGAGACCTCAATATTTATTTCTGATCCTTACCAGAGGTGAAAGAGAATGATCTTTTCTAGTAGTGTGGAACAGAAGTTTGGCAGCTGTTTGTTCAGAGGACTGGCAAACAGGTCTATGGATGGAAGTCCCCATTTTAGGAAAATCTTTTGAACTACCAAAGGATGGAGCTGCCACTCGTGGGGCTGCAATATTCTGCTTAATCTGTCTGCCAGATAGTTGTCCTGGCCTGGAAGGTGCACAGCCTTGAGGAGCATGTTGTGCTTGAGGGCAAAAGAACAAAGGTCCTGGGCCTCCCGACAAAGGATCCTGGACGCGGTTCTGCCCTGTTTGTTCACATAAAACATGGCAACTTGGTTGTCTGTCTGGATCAGGACAGACTGGTGAGTCAGGGTAGGAGTGAAAGCTTTGAGTGCTAATCGAATAGCCCTGAGTTCTAGGAAATTGATCTGCTGTGCAGCTTCCCAGGGAGACCAGAGGCCCTGGGTGCACTTGCCCAGACAATGAGCTCCCCAGCCTTGCAGGGAGGCATCTGTTGTTAGCACTACTGTGTACCCTAGAATCTGAAAAGGCACCCCTTTCAGCAGATTGGGTGGGTGTAGCCACCAGTTGAGGGAGTGCAGAAATGGTCTGGACACCCTTATCCTGTCTCTGAGGCTGCCTGTGGCCTGTGACCACTGAGCCCGAAGGCACCACTGTGCAGGCCTCATATGTAGCCTGGCATTGGGGGTCACATGCACTGTCGAAGCCATGTGGCCTAGAAGCCTCACGCAGAGTCTGGCGGAGACCAGGGACCTTCTGAGAAACTGATTTGCCAAGGCCATCAACCTTTGGGCTCTGTCTTCTGGCAAGAATGCCTTTGCCAGGAGGGAGTCCAACCTTGCCCCTATGAACTCCAAGTTCTGGGAGGAGAGCAAAGTGGACTTTGCGAAGTTTATGACAAACCCCAGGCTTTGTAGAAGAGCAATAGTCCTGAGGGTGGCCTGATTGGCCTCCTGACACGTCTGACCCCTGATGAGCCAGTCGTCTAGATAGGGGAAGACAAAGATTTCCTGACTTCTCAGGTAGGCCGCCACCACTGCTAAGCACTTTGTAAAGACTGGGGGAGGAAGTGAGGCCGAAAGGCAGCACTCTGTACTGATAATGCTTTCCTCCCACAATGAACCTGAGGTACTTTCTGTGGTCTGGATGAATGAGGATGTGAGTGTACGCATCCTTTAGATCTAAGAAGCATAGCCAATCTCCCTGCTGGAGGTAGGGCAGAAGAGTCACAAGAGTAAGCATCTTGAACTTCTCCTTCACTAGGAACTTGTTGAGGTTCCTGAGGTCCAGAATGGGCCGAAGGCCACCGGTTCTTTTGGGCACCAGGAAATATCTGGAGTAGAAACCGTGACCTTGGAAGTGGGGAGGCACAGGCTCCACCGCCCTGTCCACCAACAGACCATGTAGCTCTTGCAGAAGAAGGTCTGTGTGCAGGGGAGGCCTTGGAGGCTCCCCTGGAAAATATGGTGGAGGCAGTTGGTGAAAATGGAGGGCATAGCCCTTGTGGACTATCTCCAGCACCCAACTGTCCACGGTGACAAGGGGCCACTGGTGGGCAAAGAGGGCGAGGCGACCTCCTGTGCAGGGTTGGGAGAGCAGTGGAGAAGAGGCTACGCTCAAGGAGTCAAAAACCCCCACCCTGCTGAGTGGTAGCAGGGGCCTGCGGCTTGGGGGTCCTCTGCCTACGGGGCCCATTACCCTGGCCCTTGGCTTGCTGACCCTGGGGGGCAGCTTAGGCAGCCTGACATTGCGGGTACTGTTTGTAGGCAGTGCCCTTCCTCGGGTAAAAGGGCTTTTTACCCGAGCCCTTCTTTTTATGAGAAGGGGCAGAGTTCTTCCTCGACAGCCTTGTCCGTGTGAGGTGCTCAGTTTCGAGCTGAGCAGCCTTCTCGGTCATGGGCTTGCCAAAAAGGTTTTCACTTTGGCAAGGGACATCAACCAACTTGCCTTGAACCCATGGCTCGAGGTCCGATGACTGAAGCCATGCCTGGCGTCGAGCCGCAATGCCGGCTGCCGCAACTCAGGCCGAAGCCTCGAAGCCATCATAGGCGGCGCGGGACATGAACTTCGAGCAGGCCCGAATCCCCGAGGACAAGGACTTAAACCTCTGCAAGGGTTCCCCGGAGAGACCAGCAGAGAACCCGGCCAATTCCTTGGCCAGATCCCGCAAGTACATGCCCATGTACAGCTGGTAAGACTGGACACGGCAAGCAAGCATCGAGCCCCGAAAGCACTTTCTACCAACGCCATCGAGGTTTCGGGCCTCCCTGCTCCCTCCCTCTTCTGGCTCTTCAGACGATGCATGGCCGATTCCACAACCATAGAATGGTGTGGTAGCTGTGCCTTCTGAAAACCAGGGCTCTTCCGGAGTCGATAGATTGAATCGACTCGCTTGCTTAGAACCGGCGCCGAGGCCGGTGCCTTCCACATACGGAAGAGGAGCCGTTCCAGCATCAGAGGTACCGGGACAGTAAAGGCCTCCTACAGAGGAGAGCCATACTGCAGCACCTCGAGCTCTTCAGCTCAAGGTTCTTCCTCGGGGTCCGCCGGAATAGCCAAGGCAGTGGCCATATCCCGGACGAACTCCGAGAACTGAGTGTCCTCCGGGGGGACCTACTCCGGGGCTCAGACTGCGGTGAGTCCGAAGGGACGCACCGAGTCTTGAAGGTATCAGGAGACTCCTCGTCCTCCGTCTCCCAAGCTGACTCGTCCGAGGAAGAGTCAGGGTCCGACCCCGCGGGGCCCTGGAGCACCTGCCCCGACACCGGAAGCACCAGCGTCGACGCCCTCGGTCCCGAACGGGAGGTCGAGGGAGACCGCGACCGAGGACGACTCCGAGCCACGATGGACTCGAGTATTGGCTCGGCCTCCGGGGTTGACTTCGACGTCGATGTCCCGGTGGTCGGGGCAGATGCACCAGACAGGCTGGCCATCAGTGTCTGCTGCTGCTCCATGAAGGCAGACAATCTGCTCTCCAAGGCTGTCATCCTGAGACTCAGCTCGGGAGACGCAGCAGCCACCGACTCGGGCCCCGGCGGTGCCGGGCCCGACGTCGGCTCCCTGGGAGGAGAGTCCTCGAGGACTACGGGGCTTACGTGTCCAGCAGACTCCGGCTCCATCCAAGGAACTTTGGCAGGCTTCTCTTGTTCCACGGGCCCGGGGCGACGGTCGGGGGTCTTATACCTGGCCCTCGAGGAGCCAGGGACCTCCTCCGATGACGCCCTCGCGAGCCGCTTCTTCCTCTTGCGTTCCCGGTCGGGGGACCCCCTGTCCGAGGAGCTTCGACAGCGCTCAGAATCAGAATCCCGAGATGTCGAGGCCTCAGACGGAGGCTGAGTCCGAGAAAAGCCTTTCCTTTTGCTGCCGGCGACTTCGGAGTGCCTTGGAAGACATCTTCCCACATGCCCCGCACGACTTAGGATCGTGGTCGGGGCCGAGGCACCGAAGGCAGCAGTCGTGTGTGTCGGTGAGAGACATTAGTTTCTTACACCGATCACACTTCTTAAAACCACTGGAAGCCATTGGGGAAAAAAGAGCTCCCGCGAGGTCAAAGGACCGGCCTTCCAGGGAAAAATAGAAAAAAGGGCGCGAATGTCAGCCACGAAGGGCATAAACCGATAAAGAAGAATCGGGCTCGATACCAGTGTACCGAACCCAGCGGGAGGGGAACCGGCGTCGAACCTGGAGAAAAAATAGCGAAAACGCCGAAAAAAAATCTAATTTTAACCAGGAAAGCAGGACACACGTCCGGTGGGCTTCACGGAAAAAAAGAGACTGAGGTAAGATAGCACCTTTAGGTGGGAAGGGAACTGCGCATGCGTGCCTGCATTCCCAAAGGCTTTCATAGAAAGCTGGGGAAATGCTCCGCTGGGGCTTCATCGGCGCCGATGACACCCATATGTGAGGACTGACTTCCTGCTTGGTCCTGGAGAATGGAATTCTTAGCATTGAAGCTCAGTATTGTGATTTATTTCTATTTTTTACTGTTTTCACTCAATCATGTATATGCATGAATGTGATAATTTTGAAATTCATAAATAAGCATTTTTAAAAAAGACTATATGGGTTGACTCTGTGGTGGTTGGTGAGCATATGATTGATAGCTTCTGTGGATAGGCAGAGTAATGAAATGGATATTGTTGCCAATAAGGCAGGACCCGAGGTCTGCATGAGGAGACATTTTGAGATTGTTGGGGCAAATTCTTAGCCACCTCAATGGTTTGAAGAAAAAGAGTATAGAAATATTGTAGCATTTGTAGATGGTGTGAAGTGATTCAAAGACTGAGCACAGAACTGAAAAAAGGTCTTTTTACCTATCATGTCCAAAGTCTTAGTGCCATTACCTAGTGGGGCATTTGAGGTGTTTTAGATTTCTTAACTGCTGCTTCTGCAACCACTGAAATATGGGACAGCTGCATTAACAAGTGCCCAGAGCTGACTACATCTTATATTTGAGGTCTATCTTCTTGTAGACAGCTGGAGAAGAGAGCGGAGTCTGCCAAATTTTGAGCTGCATATCTTGAAACACCTGATGGATAGGAAGCACTAAAGCCTCATGGAATACATCAACAGATTGCATAATGGCATTAAAATCTTGTTTATTATAAGGCACTGCTTGCAAAGTGAGGGCAAGGACTTTCAAAAGCTTCTGAAGAAATTTTGGGTATGAAAGATCTGACTAATCCTCTCCGTAAATCAACATGTCTCTTAATGGAGAAGCATCAAAATCATCCTAAAAATCCAGCTCAACTAGTTCCAATATGGCAGAAGCTGGATTATCTAAATTTTCTTGATTATCATGAAAATCAGAGAGACTTCCAGCCTTCCAGAGGTGGGGCAGACATAGAGAAACTAGGCTCAGGGTCAGAATGGTGAGCCAAATAGACCGGAGGAGCACAGAGGTTTTGTTAAAACCTTTTTACAGTAATTGAAAAAAAACAGCCCTATTAGTCTCAGCAGAGGCTAAGGATAGCTGTGGCTGAAGCAGGGGCATGGCCTGCAGTTCCTGCAGAGCTGGGCCTTTAGCTGTAGGTTCCCCGTGGAAGGCTGCAGTGTTCTATAAAAAACTTTTTGAGATGAGACAGAATCTTTAGATTTCTTAGAACCACTGGGGGGCTCCATTCTCTTGCTGCAGTGCTTAGTTTTCTGCTGTTTCTTTTTATGCTCCTCTTTCTTCTATTAAGTTCCACAGAACACTGAGAAGGGTGGGGGGCTGATGTGGCGTAGAGTAAGTTCAAGATCAAATTTTACTTCTCAACTTGTTAAGATAATTCTCAGGAAAATTAGGAGCATTTATTGGAGAGAATCGTGGTGCTTGCAAACAAACCGGAGGCTATTACTACTTAACATATGTATAGCACTACAAGGCATATACAGCACTAAATATATACAGTAGATGTAAGAGACATTCTCTGCTCAGAGTTTCCAATCTAATCAAGATGAACATCATCACAAAACTGAAGTCTAGAGTATAGTACGATACAAATAAGTGGTGAACAAGAAAGTGAGGGGCATCAGAATCCAAAAGCGTCCTCAAAGAGGTGGGCTTTTAACCTGGATTTGAATAGCACAGATTTCGCACTTAACCTGCCACTTCAGGAGAATGAGACAATCGAGGCAGGTCACTAAGAAGGAGAAGTGACACCATATTAGCACTCTTTCTCTCCAAGTCCATTACTGCCCTACAATAAGCCCTAAGTGCTTTCTTATTAGACATGCCTTTCCATTTTTTTTCTTTTTTTGTTTGGTTTATCTTTTGTGAGGAGAGATCTGATGCGTCTCCGGCAGGTCTGTGCAGAAGAAGAATACTGAGGGGTAGGTGATATCGTGACCATCGTGCATGCTCAGAGAGTCTGCAGGGGCTCTCCCAAGCTTTTGGAGAACATTTCATAACCAGAGGCATGCTGTAAGGGGCCCTCTGTGCTCTCCTTCTCTGCCCCCTTCCCCCCCCCCCCACCCCCGGCAATAAATACTAAAATCACTCGGCTTTAGTGCAAACCGCTTTATTAATGGGATTAACAGACCACAGCATGCAATACATGGCACCCCCAGCATTTACACAACGCCATCCCCAACATTAAACACCGTAAATGTAAACAATAGCAACAAGATTACTAACCCTTCAGCTTAGGAGGGACCGCCATAGAGGGGTACGATGCTGTCCTTGCCTGGTCTTGACTCGACACTCCAGCCCGCACCATGGCCAAGGCTTCTCCTGCCACCAACTGCTCTTTGTTGACACCTGGGTGAGCCTTGCAGTTTGGCCAATCGTTATCTCACTAAGCCCAAGCACCCCTGGCACCTGACCTCCCCGGTTCTGGGCCCAGGCACCCACAATCAAGAACCTGGGGCCCCCATACTATGGGTTACCCCCCTCTTTGTTAGTGAGGACCCACCACTAGAAGGGCTGTGGCCCGACTCACCCCATTGTGAGCACCAAACCGACTGCCTTTTGCAGGTCAGCATTAAAAATGTCAAGATCGATGACATTCAAATGCATCCACCTCCAAACCCCGCACAAAATTCTCCATTTCTGCATTCAGTTTTTTCTTGCTCTTTCCGGCCTCAGGGTTCCTGCCCACTTCTGCCAGGGAAGTATTTGGGACCAAATGATGCCCACCCACAGCTTGGCATGTATCCAAGCTAGGTCCCTCTTTATTTTAATGATTAAGTCAATACCCTGGGTAGAAACCAAATCATTGCCACCCATGTGCAATAAAATGAAATCAGGCGACAGTTTTACTCTGCTCTGGCTATTGAGTGCAAGCCGCAATGATTTCCAAAGCATCCCCCACTTCCTCAACCAATGTATGGTTGCGTATCCAGGGGAAAGCCCAACTGCTTTACGTATTGACTTCCCATTGCTCTTTTCCTGGCCCAAAATATGTACAAATGCCCAACTATCCAGATTGTGGTCCCCTTGGTTCCTAGTCAGAGAAATAAAAAAAAACATTGTCCCCAAATTCACCTAATATACAACTTGTATCTTTTGGAGACCCACCTCCCTATCACTTGAATCTGCCCGGCCCCGAACTTCAACTGGTGGGCTGT
Organism: Ichthyophis bannanicus; assembly: GCA_033557465.1. Classification (NCBI taxonomy): domain Eukaryota; kingdom Metazoa; phylum Chordata; class Amphibia; order Gymnophiona; family Ichthyophiidae; genus Ichthyophis; species Ichthyophis bannanicus. The sequence goes on from CM066032.1 coordinate 1,417,732,747, forward strand.
AGTGCCTGCTCCGATCCTGAAAGAATGCAGAGTCAGACCCTCTGGCTTGAACCCAGCCTTATCCAGGGCCTTATGCCACAAGGTTTTCAACTGCCATGGTAGGGCCACTTCAACTGTCGGGCGTACCTCCAAGTAATTTCTCATGGCAGTCACCAGGCAGAGCTCCCAAACTCTGGCAGTATTGAGCCACACCATTCTACACCGTTGGTTCCGGTCTGTCTTTGAGCTCCCCAGAAACAGACCCATCCTGTCCCTTCACAACATTACATCTTCCACCCTCAGAGCAGCACCTGACCTGTCTGATCTGGGAGATAGCCTTGCTCATTCTGAAGGTGCCGAAGAGCATAATCAAGAGGGCCACTCTAAGGAGTCTCTTCTCAAAATCACCCCTGGCGAAATCCGCCGCTTTGTGTATAACCCCTGTTAACACGTGCAGGGTGAAGGATCTGCGCTTATCCGGCTTCTGTGGGATCTCCCTTACCCAGTCTTCCATAACAATGATAAATTCCTTCATAGAAACATGACAACAGAAGACCATATGGCCTATTTAGTTTGCACTTCCATATCAACTACAATAGTCCCCGTTTTTCCTTTAGAGATCTTCTGTGTTTGTCCCATGCTTTCTTATTGTAAATATGTTTATTAATCATTTCCAAAAGATATCAACAAATAATAACAAAACATAGAAAATTTACAGTCCACATCACGGGGAGTATATATAGGAATTACCACAAACAAGCAGTAAAATAAATAAGAAAATTCAGACAGTGTGCAGAGAGAGGTGCCTATAACCATACTTAAATAAACTCAAATTATTTCTAGCATGCTGGTAAATAAAAATACATCAAAGCAAAGCGCATTATCCCGGGGAAGAATGGCTATTAAGAAAAGTTTCCAAAGATGATATCTCTAAAAAGACATATTTAGTTTCCCCCAATGTAACTAGGCATTTGCAAGGAAACTTTAGGAAAAATGTAGCACCCATCGCTAAGACACGAGGCTTTAACGAAATAAAAGCCCTGCGTCGAAGTTGCGTTTGCCTAGATACATCGGGGAACAAATTTATTGTCCCCCCACAGAAACTAGCATTCTTATTCTGAAAATACAAATGCATAACTGTGTTCTTATCCTTCTCAGAGTTAAAAGAAACAAGAAGGGTAGACCTAGTAGAAATCAGATCCTGCAAAGATTCTATAAATTCAGATACATCCACAGAGTCAAGTATAGGCATGGCATTAGGACCTTGTAGAGCACCGCTGGGAGCTACAGCCAATTGAGGTAAATAGTACAGCTTATTAATCACAGGTTTAGGGTCCTCTTGGTACCCCAAAACTTCTATCAAATACTTATCAAATAAGATTTCAGGTGACAACAAACGCGTGAAAGGAAAGTTTAAACATCTAATATTTTTAGCCCTAAAACTATTCTCCAATAACTCCTGCTGGGCATGCAAAGTAGTACTATCTTTAGTAAAGGATACATTAACATTCTGTAAAGTAACAATCTGTGTCTCCAGTTTCTGACATTTAACGTCTAACGCAGAAATCTGAGACTCATGTTGAGACAATTTCGCAACAGCTTCTTTTGAAAACTCTGAAAATTGAGAAACTACAGTCATTAGTGAGGATTCAATCCGCGAGAGGACCTGCCAAAGATCAATTAGAAAAATCTGTTTGTCCCCGGGTAAAGCAGACGTAGACGTAGAAGCCTGTTGAACCTTAGTAGCATCCCCAGGAGCATGAAAAATACGTGGCATAGGAACCGCCACTATAGCTGAAACTTCTAACGATGACGCCGAAACAGGTGACAAGTCCGGCAAACTTAACTGCTCCTCCATGACAGGAGAGGAAGTCACTGGGTCAACATTATCCATACCAGCAGGCGGGGCTGAGTTAGTAACCCCCGAAAGAGGAGCCGTTAAGAAGGGGCGGGGATCTGGCGGCAGAGTGAGACAGCACATCAGGCCCTTCCAATGGAATTAAATGCTTATCCATTGGACCAACCACTTTTACAGATTTGGAAGGATTAACTGTACTCACATTCAAATGCTTCTTTTTTTTCGCTTGCTCATTCCAGATTCTCAGCTCCACAGCTCCTCGTGCGCTTAAGGGGCACTAAAGGGGCTAAACAAGGCCCTTTAAACGCGCCCCTTCAAAGCGCGAGCGCGACCGCGAGACCGCGGTAAAGCTGCACTTTTAAAGGCCCCCAAATGACGTCGGGGCCTGACACCGCTCAGCTGGTCTGGCAGAATCCACCTGCTGCCTATTCAGACAGCAGTCACGGGCATACGGCAGGGCAAGGCTCCAACTCCCCAGGACACACAGCTCCCAGGAACCGCTGCACTCCTCCGCACTTTTAAAGGCCCCCAAATGACGTCGGGGCCTGACACTGCTCAGCTGGTCTGGCGGAATCCACCTGCTGCCTATTCAGACAGCAGTCACGGGCATACAGCAGGGCAAGGCTCCAACTCCCCAGGACACACAGCTCCCCGTCCCATGCTTTCTTGAATTCAGATACAGCATAGTTACTCACCTGTAACAGATGATCTCCGGGAACAGCAGGAATTTAGTCTTCACATATGAGTATCGTCAGTACTGATGGAGCCTGCGCAGGAACGCTCCCCAGCGTCCAATAGGAAAGCTTTTGGGAGCATCCCACAGCGCCTGCATGCTGCCTTCCCGCCTTTCCCAACTGTCCCTCTCCAGTTGAGTTTAAAGCTGAGGCAAAAGAGAGAGGGAAAGAGAGAAAGAGAGAGAGAGATAGAAAGATACAATTCCTAGGGGAGGTGGGTGGGTTGTGAAGACTAAATTCCTGCTGTTCCCGGAGATCACCTGTTACAGGTGAGTAACTATGCTATCTCCAGGAACAAGCAGGAATGTAGTCTTCACATATGGGGACTCCCTAGCTGCAGATGCCAGGGAGATGGCCTCAGAAAGTTGTGTGCCCTTGTGAAAGGGCTCCAATTCCCCCCATGGATCTCTGGCATCCTACCAGGGATGGTGGGTAGGAGTTGATTAAGTCTGGAACAGGTGTTGAAGAATAGCCTGACAAAACAAGGTATCCCGGCGGGAGTCCTTGTTTAAGCAGTAATGGGCTGTGAAGGTATGTACCAAAGCCCAAGTAGCTGCTCGACAGATGTCGTTGATAGACACAGAGTGAAGATGAGCCATTAAGGCTGCCATGGCTCTCACATTGTGAGCTGTGACATGGCCTTCAAGAGGAAGGTTCTTACTCTCATATAGGGCACCTCCCCATTTAACAAAGCACAGAGACTTGGACCAGCACATTTTGAATATAATTAAAGAGATTTAACTGCTTTTTCTCTGAAAGGACAGCTGGGAAACTGGCTGGTACTTGGTAAATCTCTCTCTCTCTTGCTTTAACAGATACCTAAGCTCCACGAACAGAACAATGGCTGGGAAAAATCGTATCGCTAAAGCTGTTGCCCCTGTTACAGCTTCTGCCTCGGTCCAGACAGAGGTCCTAATGCCAATTGAAGGACCGGTTCCATGTGCAGGGTGCCTGCATGCTGAAGCTCTGAGGAAACCAGTGGAGGAACTCAGCGAGGAGGTGGCAAGGCTGAGGATCATTCCAGACGGTGAGAAGTACATTGATGAGATGCTTCTTGCAGCAACCAAGCTCTCCAGCAGAGGAGAAGATGTGTGCCAACAGAATGTCGATGGTTGGACACAAGTCACCAGGGCCTGCAAAATCACCAATCCAACTTCTCCAGCCCTTGAACTGAAGAATCATTATGCAGCCCTGGAAGTGGAGGAGGTGAAAGCATCCCTGAAAAGGGAAGAACAAGAGCTCAAATACCCCAAAGTTGCAGAATCAGTGACCATAAGGAAACGAAGGGTAGTGGTGGTTGGAGACTCTCTTCTGAAGGGTACAGAGGCGTCCATCTGCTGACCAGACTTGATGTCCAGAGAGGTATGCTGTCTGCCTGGTGCCAAAATCCAAGATGTTACAGAGAGTTTGCCGAGACTCATCAAGCCCACTGACTATTACCCAATGTTGCTAATCCATGTTGGAACAAATGATACTGCCAGGTATACCTCGGAACGTATCAAAAGTGACTTCATGGCTCTGGGACAGAGGGTGAAGCAGTTAGGTGCACAGGTGGTGTTCTCTTCAATCCTTCCTGTTGAGGGTAAAGGCCAAGACAGAGAGCCTCACATCCTGGAGATGAATGCATGGCTGCGTGGATGGTGTCATCGAGAGCGTTTTGGTTTCCTAGACCATGGGATGCTGTTCCAAGGGTTGCAGAGAAGAGATGGCATCCATCTGTCCAAGAAAGGTCGACGCATCTTCAGTAGTAGACTGGCTAAACGGAGCCTGCGTGGGAACGCTCCCCAGCATCTAAAAGGAATGCTTTTGGGAGCATCCCTCAGCACATGCGCGCTGCCTTCCCGCCTTTCCAACTGTCCCTCTTCAGTTAAGTTTGTAGCTGAGTGAAAGGATAGAGGGAAAGAGGAAAGAGACAAAGAGAGAGAGAGACAACTCCTAGGGGAGGTGGGTGGGTTGTGAGGACTAAATTCTTGCTGTTCCCGAAGATCACCTGTTACAGGTAAGTAACTACGCTATCTCCAGGAACAAGCAGGAATGTAGTCCTCACATATGGGGACTCCCTAGCTGAAGATGCCAGTGAGATAGCCCCAGGAAGGTGACAACGAAGGTGAGAATCCTTCCTCCCATGGATCTCTGGCATCCCACCAGGGTTTTAAATTTAAACTGAAAGCTCTCTACTGATACTAGGCCCTAACTGAGTTTTAAATTTAATCTAAAAGCTCTCTGCTGGGTTTTAAATTTAAACTAAAATCTCTCAACTGAGTTTTAAATTTAAACTGAAAGCTATCTGCTGATATTAGGCCCTGACTGAGTTATAAATTTAAACTACAAGCTCTCTACTGATACTAGGTCCTGACCGAATATTCAATTTAAACTAAAAGCTCTCCGCTGATACTAAGCCCTGACTGAGTTAACAAATACACTGGTTTCTAAATTACACAGATTAATCAGCTTTAATCCAAAGATTTCCCTTTTCCCCATGAAGATTTAGAGAATTTCCCAGAAGTAAATACAAGTGCAGATTTCTTTCTAGCAGAAGCAGTCCATTTTGGTAGTCCTTCAAGACTGAGAATCACAGAGCTCTGGTTGACCTATTTATGCCTGTGCTTCTAAGATAATTTGTTAATTTACTAGGTGATTCACACCTTAGCATAAACATAAGATAACCAAGTAGGCATCAAATATAGCCAAAGAAGGGGTGCTGGAGTTATGAGATCAGAGGGTCCCCTTCAACCTCACTAGTTCCCAAAGGGGCTTATTACTGACAAGAGAGCAATCTTTGAACTGGGAACTATCTAGAACCTGCTGCCAGTACCCAACCCCAAACTCATAGCTCCGTAGATGATGGAAGCAGTCACCTAGAAATGGAATTGCCACTGATGCAACAGGGTCAGTGGCTCATCACCTGTCAGGCACAATGGCCTGAACCATCACGAAGTATTCCTGTGGACCCACCCATCCTTAGAAGAGACATCTAACAATAAACCAGTAACGCTAGCTCAACATTAAATAGTTTAACAGAACCACCTCGGCCTAAGCTGGGGGAGGCAAATAGAGGATTAAGGCAAAGCACATGAAACAGAAAGGAGCATATAAAAGAGAACAGTCAGATATTCTGAAGCTGTATCAGGAAGGCTTAGTAGTGTCCATGGCTTGGTCAAGAGCGTTCTCCTTAACATCCTTGAGATGCCATCGGGTTCCAGATACATTGCGCCTCTTCAGGGTGGATGCTTGCCAATCTCACTTCTCTGTGGGCTAGTTTTGGAAGCGCCTCGCTACATTTTGTAGCCAGTCTACGATGTCGAGAAATTCAGCTAGCTCAGTGATCTTGTGCTGTGTGTTATTCCATTCAAAAATCAGGGTGAAGGGGAAACCTCAGCGGTATTTGATAGATCACTTTTGCAAAAGTTGAGTCAGGGGTTTGAAGCTCTTTCTCTGCTCTAAAGTGTAATGAGATAAATCTTGGAACACTTGGATCTCATGACTCTGAAAAGTAATGAATCATTTCCCCTGAAGACTGCGCAGGAGACGTATCTTGTCTTCGAATGATTGGAAGCGCAAAATAATGGGGCGAGGATGAGATCTAGAACCAGCCCTTGACCCTAAGCTTCAATGGGCTCTCTCTGGTTTGACTGGACCAGGAGTCCCGGGGACATAGAAGGTATACAGCTGTTGGATCAATGCCTCAGTGTTCTCATTATCTCCAGGTGATTCTGGTATACCCAGGACCCTACTGTTATGCCATCTCTGGCAGTTTTCAAGATCATTCTGATGCTCCTTTAAGTCCTTGGTAAGCAGATAAAGTTTGTGTATTTTTGATTGGAAAAAAAGATGTTGCATCTATCCGTTCACCAATATTAATTTCGTTCTAAATGATACGGCCATCCAGGGACTTAAAGTTCAGATTTTATATCACTCCCACCTTGGAGAAATCCAATCAAAATAACTTAAGTTCCTGCAAAATCTCCAGGAGGTCTGCCTTCGTGGGTCAGTAAAGAAAAAACAGAGGGGATCTTCGAGATTAGCATCAGAACTATGAGCAAGATCTGAGGGTAACTTGGCGGTAGCCACTGGATCTCCGGTATGGGAGAATCAGGATAATGTAGTGGCATATGATCCCTTATCTGTCATGGTGGAAAAAGATATCTTCCCTCATCCCCAGCAAAACTGGAACACCACTTAGTAGTTCACTCCAATGGAACAGTGAGGCAGGTGTGGGTCAAGGAGCCCCACTGAGGTATCAGCCCTTAGCCAGCAGAATGACAGTTGCTGGGCTGAGACTAATGTATTGTACCTAATCTCTCACAACCCTTCTACTGTGCTCTGCTAATCCTCTTGCAAGGAGTCCTCCTTCCCTGATAAAAATAACTCAAGACGAGAAGCCTTATCTTAGAGGCACTTCCGTTTCACACTGTAGTGACGTTCTGTTGTTGTCCAGGCTGCTAGGCCCTCTGCAGGCCTCTCTTAGTCATGTGCTATATGCTGATGATGTGAGCTGAGACCCAATGGTAATCTTCTCGCAGCTCCCGCAGACCTCCCCAGTCTCTCGTTTGCACACACTGCCGGTCAGCAGAATAGAAAAAGGATGGTATTGAGGGGTGCCAAGTGATAGTCCAGTGATCGGCAGCTGCCGCCATAGTGTTGAAACTCTGAAGGTAGCCTGACTTTCCCAGCACACGACACGCACACGCTTCAGAGAGCAGAAGGGCCCTTCTCCTGACATGTACAGCCGAACAGTCCGGGGGTAGATGTGGTCTCGAGCAATAGCGTGTTAGATAGCAGAGGAGGAGCCTGTCAGAAGCTGGCAGCCAGGTTGAGGAGAAGCACTCAGCGAATAGACACCTGAATTGCGCCATTTAGGGACTAGCTTTCAGGAGGAATGACAGCCATATTAGATACTGCTCTCCAGGTCACGGCATCAGCAGCACGTCAGAGCGGGTAATTAACTTGCTTACCAATGGTGAAAGTGTTTCTGATGTTGTAGTGGGAGATCATTTTGCATCCAGTGATCACCAGATGGTGTGGTTCAGTATTAGGACTAGGGCTGTTAGAATCCATTCCAAGGTGAAGATCTTAGACTTTAGGAAGACTAACTTTGCGAAGATGGGCCAATACCTCAGGGAGTCGTTAGTGGGATGGGAACAGCTGGGGGATGTAGAAAAACAGTGGGAAAAACTGAAAGGGGGTATTTTAAAGGCAACCAACCTTTTTGTTAAAATGGTAAATAAAGGCAAAAGGAACAGGAGACCGCTATGGTTTTCAAAGGAAGTAGCTGAAAAAGTGAAGAAAAAGAGGGAGGCCTTCATGAAATACAAGAGATCACAGAGAGAGGAAGACAGGCATCTGTATTTGGAAAAACTTAGAGAAGCTAGCAAAGTAGTCAAGAAGGCAAAGATTCAAAAGGAGGAGGAAATAGCCAATGCAATAAAATGGGGGGGATAAGACATTTTTCAGATATATTAGTGAGAAGAGGAAGGGCAAAAGTGGTATTGTCAGACTCAAGGGTGCAGGGGGGGGAATATGTAGAAACTGATAAGGATAAAGCGGAATTGCTTAACAAATATTTTTGTTCTGTGTTCATAGATGAAGAACCAGGAGCAGGACCTCAGAAAACACCCACAAATAAGAACAGAAGCGAGGGACATCTTGAACAATTTTCAGAAGACTGTGTTCGTGAGAAACTAGCTCAACTTAAAGTAGACAAAGCGATGGGACCGGATGGGATACACCCTAGAATACTGAGGGAACTTGGGGACGTTCTAGCAACTCCACTGACTGACCTTTTCAATGCCTCGTTGGAGTCGGGAGTGGTGCCAAAGGACTGGAGAGAGGCTCATGTGGTGCCTTTACACAAAAGCGGAAGTAAGGATGTGGTTGAAAACTACAGGCCGGTTAGTTTAACTTCGGTGGTGAGTAAATTATTGGAAACGCTGCTGAAAGAGAAAATAGTGAGGTTTCTGGAGTCCGGCGGATTACAGGATCCGAGGCAGCATGGATTCACCAGAGGCAGGTCTTGTCAGACAAATCCGATTGATTTCTTTGACTGGGTGACCAGGGAGTTGGACCGAGGGAGAGCTCTAGATGTGGTGTATTTAGATTTCAGTAAAGCCTTTGACACTGTTCCTCACAGGCGACTTATAAACAAACTGAGCACCCTAGGGATGGACCCTAAAGTTACTGCTTGGGTTAGAAATTTGTTGGGTGGGAGGCGACAAAGAGTACAAGTAAATGGAGCTCACTCTGAGGAGAAGGATGTTACCAGTGGTGTGCCCCAGGGATCTGTCCTTGGTCCGATTCTTTTTAACATCTTTGTTAGTGATATAGCGGAAGGGCTGTCGGGTAAGGTTTGCCTCTGCGGATGATACCAAAATCTGCAATAGAGTAGACACCCATGAAGGTGTAGATAACATGAGGAGGGATTTAGCTAAGCTTGAAGAATGGTCTAGAATTTGGCAGCTGGGATTTAATGTTAAAAAATGTAAGGTCATGCATTTGGGCTGCAGCAATCCAAGGGAGCAATACAGTATAGGAGGTGAAGTACTTTTGTCCGCTAAAGAAGAGCGGGACCTAGGCGTGGTTGTGTCTGATGATCTTAAAGTAGCTAAACAGGTAGAAAAGGCGACGGCAAAAGCTAGAAGGATGCTTGGGTGCATACGGAGAGGAATGGCTAGCAGAAAAAAGGAGGTGATAATGCCTCTGTATAAGTCTTTGGTGCGACCTCATTTGGAGTATGGTGTGCAATTCTGGAGACCGCACCTTCAAAAGGATGTGAACAGGATGGAGTTGGTGCAGAGGGTTGCTACTAAAATGATTAATGGGCTTCATTATAAAGCATATGAGGACAGACTTAAGGATCTTAATATGTACACCTTAGAGGAAAGGCGGGATAGAGGTGATATGATTGAGATGTTTAAATACCTCCGTGGCATAAATGTTCAGGGAGAAAGCCTCTTTCAATTGAAAGCAAGTTCTGCTACGAGGGGACATGGGATGAGGGTGAAGGGAGAGAGATTCAGGAGTGATATGCGGAAATATTTCTTTACGGAAAGAGTAGTGGATCCGTGGAATAGTCTCCCAGTGGAGGTGGTAGAGATGAGGACAGTAACTGAATTCAAAAAAGCATGGGACCAACACAGAGGATCTCTAAAGGTAAAAAGTGGATTGTTGTAGTTGTTATGGAAGGACAGACTAGATGGGCCTTGTGGTCTTTTTCTGTCATCATGTTTCTATATTTCTATGATCTGTGCCTGATTGCATACCCGTGAGCCATCAATGGGGCTATAATAGATTTCAGTAGCAAGCATATGGAGTGGTAGTAAGCACTGGAAGGGCTGGAAGGTTAGAGAGCCTCAGTCAAGTGCGGCCATGCTGTTTAGGCTCCAGACCACCCCCCCCCCCCCTTGTGCATATTTTAAAAAATACAGGCCCGAATTTGAGTTAGACAGGCTATGCACCATTGGCAGCGCATAGCCTGCCCACCAACCCCTTTAACCCGGATTTTCACTTCTGTGACATGCATCGGCAGCCACAGAGGCTACACAGGTATCTTTAAGGCAAAGAGGGCTACGCAGGTAGCATTGAAAATCGCTGCTACCCATGTAGTCCCTTCCTCCGCCCCCACTCCGCCCTGGAACACCCCTAACTTGCCCCGATGCTATGTCGATAGCATATGGGCGCGTTAGGGACTTAGTAAAAACACTACCCGTGTATGTGCCCTTTGAAAATCCCAGATAAAGCCTTTACATGGGTAACTAAGGATTTGATTTACATAGGTAACTAAGGATTTGATTTTGCAAACACCATTCTCCACGGTGTCTCTAAACAAAACCTCAGAAGGCTCCAACTTCACGAATAACAAAACATTTTCTCACATGGCTCCGACTCTCTGGAACAACCTACCGGATGATATTCGACAGATAAATGACATCAAACTATTTCGCAAAAGGATCAAAACACACCTCTTCAGTACCCACTTTGGCCCTTTAACAACCACTGACACACAAGAAGACAACAACCTACTGCACACTCATAACAACTCAATCCAAAGTACAATTTGAGCCTAACCCAGTTTACCTTAGACAAAAAAAGTTAACTAGCAAAACCTCACAAGTGTACATAGCAATACACTGTCAGAGCGATGGACCCATTCACATCTTTACATAATAAACGCTGTATATAGTTGCACACGGTTAGTGTGAGGGACATGTTCCCATTTTATGTATATAGTTCAATCCGTTCTCTGTAAATAGTTACAAATGTTCTATGTAATACGAATAGGTATCCCTATTGTTATACCTTCGTAAAACTGTTATATGTAAACCGCGTTTGAATCTATGGGAAAGTGCGGTATATAAGCAATCTATAAATAAATAAATAAAGGCCTTCGAAAATCGGGCCCTATATCTGAAAATCATGACTCTGCTTGTGCCCCACCCAAACTCCCCTCCAGAATATGCCTACATCTGGGTCGCATAAAAATAAATGCCTTCTTGTCATCGTGCATATTTTTACACATTTATAAAAGCTGTTTTACATGCAAAAAGTGCTTATAAATTTACCCCACATGTAAAAAAATGTGCAATGGCAAGAAGGGGGTGCACTTTTAGACCACCTGAGGGTAGACATGTTTGAAGATATAGTTTGAGCGAAGCATGAAGTCATTAAGCACTCGTGTAGGTTATAAATACTCACATACAGTATATGCATATTTCAGGCACATACATTTACAAGAGCTCATGAGCTAGTGTAAACATCTACAGTTGCATTTTAGCCACAATTTCTACTAGTTTGTATTGCTGTTTTATAAAGACACTTAGTCGCCTGGGTCTCTTTATTAAATAGCTTGAAAACAGATGCCTACTTGGCTCTTCAATCTAGGCAGCCTGTTATAAAATTACCTTCTTGCTGCCTAGGGTGTATTTCCACATACTTCCTATTTACCTAGAGAAACCACATTTTTCGGCACATTAAGGACTTTCGGCAAATATCATATGCCTATCCAATCGCTCTTACATAAAATCCATCTTTAATAAGCGCAAATGTCTAGAATTGATAATATTGTTCAAGTGACAGTGATCATAGATTTATAAAAAAAAATCCCTAACATTTTCAGAATCATTGCCCATCCCTAGAAGCCTCAATTATGGGTTTATGTACTAAATAGCATCATGGCTAATGCTGGTCTTAATGCATTAGGGGTCCAATATTCAAAGGGTATTTACATGGTTTACAGTAAACCATGTAAATGCCTTAGATGGGGATATTCAACAGCACATACACGGGTAGTGCCAATGAATATCCCCATCTATATCCCCTATGCGCTCTGATGCTATCCGGCTGGCATCAGCGTGTGTCAGGGGTGTTCTGGGGTGGAGCGGAGGCGGAAGTGCGAAGTAACCGGGCAGCAGTGATATTGCATGCTGCCCAGTTAGTGCTCTGCGCTGAAAAGATAGGCGAGGAAAAAGCGTAGTTACTCACCTGTAACAGGTGTTCTCCAGGAGCAGCAGGAATCAGTCCTCACATATGGGTGACGTCGGCGCCGACGGAGCCCTCGCGGAGCAATTTTCCCCAGCTTTCACAGAAAGCCTTTGGGAATTGCAGCGCGCATGCGCGGTCGCCTTCCCGCCCAAGGGTGCCATCTTAGCCAGTCTGATGACATAGCTAAAAGACAGCATAAAATTTGCAAAAAAGCTTAAGCAGATGATTGCAACTCCACGGGGAGGAGGGAGGGTTGTGAGGACTGATTCCTGCTGCTCCTGGAGAACACCTGTTACAGGTAAGTAACTACGCTTTCTCCAGGACCAAGCAGGAAGTCAGTCCTCACATATGGGACTCCCAAGCTTAAGGCTACCGGAGACCCTAAGCACAAAAATGAGCTCCCTCGAGCTCGGCAGTACAGAAGGATGGAATCTTCGCTGACTTATTACCCACCGGTAGCCCCCATCCGGGATGGAGGGTAGGAGTTGCTCAAACCTCGAAGAGATTTCGGAGGACTGCCTGTCCGAAAGCACTGTCCCTGCGGGACTCCCTCTCGAGACAGTAATGGACCGCAAAAGTCTGGCTCGAAGACCAAGTAGCGGCCCGGCAGATTTCTGCCAGCGGAACAGAGCGGAGGTAAGCCACTGACGTAGCCTTCGCCCGAACACAATGAGCCGTGACTCGACTTTCTAAGGAGAGTCCGGCTGCCCCATAAGCCCAAGCGATACAGTCAGCAACCCAGATGGACAGAGTACGCTTGGAGACAGGGAGCCCCAATTTATTGGGGTCAAAAGACACAAAAAGCTGAGCAGCTTTACGGTGCTCCCGCGTACGGTCAAGGTAGAAGTTCAATGCCCTTCTACAGTCCAGGGTATGCAGGACTCGTTCAGCTCGGCTGGAGTGAGGCCTGGGAAAGAAGGTTGGAAGTACCACCTCCTGATTGATGTGAAAAGGGGAGACAACTTTTGGAAGAAATTTTGGGTGAGTCCGCAGGACTACCCTATTTTTGTAGAACCGAGTGAAGGGAGGATCAGACACGAGGGCCTGCAATTCACTGACGCGTCTAGCGGAAGTGAGGGCTATCAGGAATAAGGTTTTCCACGAAAGAAAACGCAGAGAACAGGTAGCCATCGGTTCAAAAGGCGGCAGGTGATCCGCTGTAAAACCACATTCGGATCCCAGTCAGGTGCTGGCGGGCGCAGAGGTGGTTTTAGTAGAAGGAGACCTCGGAGAAACCGTGCTACAAGAGGGTCGCTGGAAAGAGGTCTGCCGTCCACCGGCACATGGTGTGCTGACAGAGCACTGAGGTGGACCTTGACTGAGTTGGACTTAAGTCCCAGATTAGAGAGGTAGAGCAGGTACTGCAAGATCACCGACACCGAGCAGGAGAAGGGATCCTGCGACTGCTGTACACACCAAACGGAAAAGCGACGCCATTTAAGGGCGTAGCATTTGCGGGTAGAAGGTCGCCGAGAAGCTAGGACGACCTCTTCCACCTCTGCCGGCAGGAGAAGGGGAGCAAGGACTACCCTTTCAGCCGCCAGGCCATTAGATTGAGAGATCTGAGGTTGGGGTGTAGTAGAGACCCCTGATCCTGTGTTAGGAGATCCGGATGAAACCCCAGAGGGAACGGATCCTCTATCGCTAATTGCAACAGGAGTGGAAACCACGGCTGTCTGGGCCAGCGAGGGGCCACCAGGATCATGGACGCTTTGTCCTGGAGAACCTTGAACAGAGTTCGGGAGACCAGCGGGATGGGAGGAAAAGCATAGAGAAGGCTTTCCGACCATGAGAGCAGAAATGCATCTGCCGCTACCCGAAGGGGATGTGGCTGACGCGAGCAGAAGCGAGGAAGTTGCCGGTTGAGAGGACTGGCAAAGAGATCCATCGTGGGGAGGCCCCACTTCAGAAAGAGTTTCTGGACTACCAAGGGATCCAGACGCCATTCGTGCGGCTGGAGTATCCTGCTGAGTTTGTCCGCCAGGCAATTCTCCTGGCCTGGGAGATAAACTGCTTTGAGAAGAATGCCGTGACTGACGGCCCAAGAGCAGAGCTTTTGAGCTTCTCGGCAGAGAAGGAAGGAGCCCGTGCCGCCCTGTTTGTTCACGTAGAACATGGCAACTTGATTGTCCGTCTGGACAAGGACGGACTGGTGAGAAGTCAGGTGGGAGAAAGCCTTGAGCGCCAGACGAATAGCTCTGAGCTCCAGGAAGTTGATCTGTTGAGCAGATTCCCACGCGGTCCAGAGACCTTGAGTACATGCCCCCTGGCAGTGAGCTCCCCAGCCCAGGAGGGAAGCATCGGTCGTCAGCACTTGAGTCGGCTGAGGCGACTGAAAAGGCATTCCGAGCACTAGGTTCGGCCGATGAAGCCACCACTGTAGGGAAGAGGCCAGCGGACTGGAGAGGCGCACTAAGTCGGCTAGGCCGCCGGTGGCTTGTTGCCACTGTTTGCGAAGGCACCACTGAGCCGGCCGCATATTCAGGCGAGCATTGGGGGTCACGTGGACGGTGGAAGCCATGTGGCCGAGCAATCTCAGGAAGCGCCTGGCGGAGACCAGGGACTGGCTGCGAAAACGGCCGGCTAGGTCCATGAGCCGTTGAGCCCTGTCGAGAGGCAGGAAAGCTCGAGCCTGAGGAGTGTGCAGCCTTGCGCCGATGAACTCGAGATCCTGTGAGGGGAGCAAAGTGGACTTTGCGAAGTTTATGACAAAGCCCAAGTACTGCAGAAGAGTCACCGTGCGGTGTGTGGCATTGGTGACTGCCGGAGGGGACGACGCTCTGATGAGCCAGTCGTCGAGGTACGGAAAAACATAGAGGCCGTGAAGCCTGAGATAGGCCGCCACCACCGCGAGACATTTTGTGAAGACTCTCGGCGCGGAGGACAGGCCAAAGGGCAGTACTCTGTACTGGTAGTGATTTCCGGCCACCACAAACCTTAGGTATTGGCGGTGGCTTGGGTGGATGAGGATGTGCGTGTAGGCATCCTTTAGATCCAAGGAGCATAGCCAATCTCCCTGCTGGAGGTAGGGCAGAAGGATTCCAAGGGTAAGCATCTTGAACTTTTCCCGCACAAGGAACTTGTTGAGGTTGCGCAAGTCCAGGATGGGTCTTAGGCCTCCTGTCCTTTTTGGTATTAGGAAATACCTGGAATAAAAGCCTTGACCTCTCAGGTGGTGGGGCACTGGTTCCACAGCCTGGTCCTGAAGAAGACTTGCTAACTCCTGAAGGAGTAAGTCCCTGTGCAGAGGTAGTCGCGGAGGTTCCCCCGGAAAATAAGAGGGAGGGACCTGATGGAAGTGGAGAAGATATCCTTCTCGCACGACTTGAAGCACCCAGGCATCTGAAGTGATGTTGGACCACCTGTGGGCGAAGTGAACCAGCCGCCCTCCGGTGCTGGGAGGGACCAGCTGAGGGGGAGAGGCTATGCTGAGGAAGTCAAAAACCCCCCCCCTGCTGAGCAGGGGCTGGTGGTGCAGGCTTGGGGGCTTGCTGCCTACGGGACCCGTTACCCCGTCCCTTGGCCTGCTGACCCTGTTGGGGAGCTGGAGGGGCCTGATATTGGGGGTAGTGTTTGTAGGCAGCCGCCTTTCTCGGGTAAAAGGACTTTTTTCCCAAGCCCTTCTTTTTCTGGGAAGGGGCGGAGGTCTTCCTAGAAAGCCTTGTCCTGGTGAGAGTCTCCGTCTCGATTTGTGCAGCCTTTTCAGTCATGGGCTTG
Source organism: Ichthyophis bannanicus (assembly GCA_033557465.1). NCBI lineage: Eukaryota > Metazoa > Chordata > Amphibia > Gymnophiona > Ichthyophiidae > Ichthyophis > Ichthyophis bannanicus. The sequence goes on from CM066032.1 coordinate 1,417,748,512, forward strand.
CCAAAGAGGTTCTCACCTCTGCAGGGGACATCGACCAACTTGTCCTGTACCCAAGGCTCAAGGTCAGACGACTGAAGCCAAGCCTGTCGGCGGGCACCGATGCCGGCTGCGGCCACACGAGCCGATGCTTCAAAGCCATCATAGGCTGCTCGGGACATGAATTTGGAGCATTCCCGAATACCAGATGTTAAGGCCAGGAACCTCCGCAAAGGTTCCTCGGACAGTCCAGCAGAGAATCCGGCTAGCTCTTTAGCCAGGTCTCGGAGATACATGCCCATGTATAGCTGGTAGGTCTGGACACGACAAGCCAGCATAGAGCCCTGGAAACACTTCTTACCAAGGCCATCCAGGTTACGGGCCTCCCTGCCAGGGGGCACCGAGGAGTGCATTTTCTGGCTCTTCAGCCGATGCATGGCCGATTCCACTAGCATGGAATGGTGTGGTAACTGTGCTTTTTGGAAGCCAGGACTCTTGCGGACTCGATAGATGGAATCGACCCGCTTGCTCAATACCGGCGACGAGGCCGGACTCTCCCACATGCGGAAGAGTAGTCGTTCCAGCATGGGAGGCACCGGTACAGTAAAGTGCTCCCGGGCGGGAGAGTCGTACTGAAGGGCGTCGAGCTCTTCGGCTCAAGGCTCCTCCTCGGGATCCGCCGGGAAGGCCAAAGCCTTGGCCATATCCCTGACGAAGTCCGAGAACCGGGCATCCTCCGGAGGGGACTGTTTCCGAGGTTCGGACTCAGGTGAGTCCGAGGGGACACACCGAGTCTGAAAGGAATCAGGTGACTCCTCCTCTTCAGACTCCCAGACCGACTCCGAGGAGGAATCAGTGGGGTCGGCTCGGGCGGGCGGAGGCGTCGGCGGCGACGACCTCGGTCCCGAACGGGAGGCCGAGGGTGACCTCGACCGAGGATCGACTCGAGTTCGCATGGACTCGAGGATCGGCTCGGTCTCCGGGGTCGACTTAGACGTCAACGTCCCGGCGGTCGGGGCAGCGGCGCCAGCGAGGCTAGCGATCAGTGCCCGCTGCTGGTCCATGAAGGCAGATAGTCTGCTCTCCAAGGCCGTCAACCTGAGTCCGACCTCAGGTGACCCAGCAGTCCCCGACTCGGGCCCCGACGGCGTCGGGCCCGACGTCGGACCTCTCGGAGGCGAGTCCAGAAGGACCACAGGACTTACCCGAGCAGGCAACTCCGACTCCAGGCGAGGTCGCTTCGGGGGGTGCTCCTTCTCCAAAGACCCGGGACGGGCGTCGGGGCTATGCGACCTGGCCCTCGCGGAGCCAGGAGCGTCCACCGACGCCGCCCTCGCGGGTTTTGTCTTCCATCGATGGTCTCCGGAGGGAGAACCCCTGTCGGAGGAGCTTCGGCGATGTTCAGAGCTGGAGCCTCTGGATGCCGAGGCCTCCGACGAGGTCCGGGTACGGCTGGGGTCAGCGAAGATTCTATCCCGCTGATGCCGCCGACTCCTCAATGCTTTGGAGGACATTTTGCCACAGGCTCCACAGATCATTTCTTCATGATCCGGGCCCAGGCAGCGGAGGCAATTATCGTGTGTGTCAGTGAGTGACATATTTCTGTCACACTGACCACAGCGCTTGAAACCACTGGCAGCCATCGGGGGAAAAAGGGCCCCTGCAAGGTCAAAGGACCGGGCTGCCAGGGGAAAGTCGAAAATGAAACTGACTAAAATCAGAAAAACCGAAAAATAAGGGAAAGACTCGCAACGGCGTCGCGAGTCCGGGCAGGAAAACGACCGGCGTCGAACCGAATTGAAAAACGAGTAAAACTCACTAAAATCAACTTTTTCAGCGGGGACACGACGGGTACGTCTGTAGGGCTCCGCGGAAAAAAGAAGACTGGCTAAGATGGCACCCTTGGGTGGGAAGGCGACCGCGCATGCGCGCTGCAATTCCCAAAGGCTTTCTGTGAAAGCTGGGGAAAATTGCTCCGCGAGGGCTCCGTCGGCGCCGACGTCACCCATATGTGAGGACTGACTTCCTGCTTGGTCCTGGAGAACCCTTGCCTATCTTCATGGGGGTAATTTTATAGTCACTTTTGCAATATGTGGCTATATACGGGCATAGATGTCATATATAATACTGATGGGCATAAAAGTACACGTGTTGGCATGAACATAGTAATGTTGAGCCCAATTCTGAGAGGGGCACGTCCAGACATCCCCATGCAGGATGGGGCTGTGAGGACCCAATTCTGTACCGTGGGAACAAAACATTCCCACGGCATGCATTATCAGACCCGAGGTCGGCCCAGCAGGAGATCCCTGGGACCAATCGTCAGATCAGTGCTGCATATTCAACCTCAAAGGTGGAATAAGCAGCACATCCCCACAGACCCCACAGTCCGTGAATCGGCCCTGTATGTCTTGCCAGGCTTGCCCGCCCCCACTCTGCTCCGACCCCGCCCCCTCCCACTGGCTCTCCCCGTCCTACTGCTCATGACGTCTGGGGAGAGCAGGAGGGGGAATAGGTTCCAGACGGCTTGCAGAACTACACGACCCACGTCTTTAGATCAAGCCCATAGTATATGATGGCAGATAAAGACCAGCATGGTCAATCTAGTCTGCCCAGCAAGGTGGCAAGAGAAGGTGCACCCATCACTCTGTGCAGGTCACCCCTCCCCATGCCTTTGTTTAGGGGTGTATCCACCACTCCGGTGGCATAGGTCAGTGGCATGATCTGGGAGGAGCACAGGCAGACTTCATAAGTAATTCACTCAAATCAATCACTAGTTAATTTGTGTAATCAGTGCTTTTGTCAATACACATGTTTATAATCCACTGCAGTTTTGAACAAGTTAGTTGTATAAAATACTTCTATCATCTCAGATAAGTATAACTAAAGTGTGGGAGGTCTCAGACTTATCGGCAACGATTTGTAGATGTTAATCGTATCTATACTGGTGCCTTTTTCACGGCTTCTATGTTCCGCCATCCACGTTTTGAATGGTCTGGTAGTCTTCCTCACATAAATTAAATCACATGGACATTGTACTGCATATACCACGAATGTGGTTTCGCAGGAAGTGTTTCCTTTTAACATATATTGAATTCCATGTTAGGTAAAGCTACTGGTTGCATTGGTTATGGTGCAAATACCACATTGTCCACGTCTACTATGGCCTGTTGCTTTATCCATGTGATTTAATTTATGTGGGGAAGAATATCAGACCATTCAAAATGCGGATGGTGGAACATAGAAGACGTTTAAAATGTAAAATTATGACAGCACCTTTAGTACCACATTGTCTGGAAAAAGGGCACAGTTTTGAAGATTTGAGATGCTTTTGCATCGAGAGAGTATCTTCAGGGAAAGCAGGAAAATCACAAGAACAGACACTGATAGAACAACGATGGATCTTTATTCTACAATCATTGATTCCAAGAGGCCTCAATGCATAGACAGATTGGAGGGCTTGTTTGTCATGATCAATTTGAAGGAATGCATGAATGGGGTTGAGAAGCCACTGTGTGCGGTAATGACATAGTAAAATGTAAAGCAGGTAACACGTCATCTGCGTAAGGATGTAGGGGTATAATAGAAGAGGGTTTAGCGAGCATTCCGCATGTGCGGCGTTCTTTATCTGGTATGTGAAAGTGAAAGTTTTAGTTAATAATAGTAAAGTAATACAAGATAAACAATAGTTAGTGTGAAGTAGAAAGCAAGTTCGTTTAGTATTTTTAACTTTTGATCTTTATAGAGTACTGAGTCACATAACCCCCTGAAGAAACTCGAAGGGAGTGAAACGCAAAGAAGGCGCCAAGGAGAGGCGTAGGGGAATGCCTTAAGATAAGCATATTCAAAGAATTTATCTTTAATCTACGTTTCCAAAGCATTGGGGGAAGGCCATTGATGCAAAAGGGCAACAGTGTAGATACGATTAACATCTACTAATCGTTGCCGATAAGTCTGAGACCTCCCACGCATTAGTTAGTTGTATTTATCTGAGATGATAGAAGTATTTTATACAACTAACTTGTTCAAAACTGCAGTGGATTATGAACATGTGTATTGACAAAAGCACTGATTACACAAACTAACTAGTGATTGATTTGAGTGAATTACATTTAGCCATTGACAGAATACATCACTCTGAAAGAAGACCAAACGGAACTGTAAGACTTCATAAGTATGTATATAGATAATGAAACACCTTAATTCACACGCATACTAACAATCTAAACACAGACATACCTGCATCAGCAAGTGTAGATGTCTGCTCCTACATTCAAGGCACAATTTCTATCACTCACACTAGTATTTTATAAAGACACATAGGTGCCTCTATGTTTTTATAAAATAGACTTTTTAAAGAGCCTATTTGTCTTCAAACTAGATGTTCCCTTTTAAAATTACCCTTCATGTACTAAAAAAAGGGGCCCTAAATGTTTCTGTTTTTATTATTTTTTAGATTAATGAATATATTAAATCAAATACCTTATCTACTACATATATTTAGATTATATATTATTATGGGCTGTTTTACTATCATCTAGAGTAACCACAAGTTATTAATATTATGTATGTCTCTTACATTTAAAATATTTTTTAAACTGTGACTGTTTATTGTATGATTTTGATACATGTATTTCTTTTATGATATAGCTACAGACAGCTTTCTAGAAAGTACTTATTGTATTAGTGAATTTGGGTAGAAGAGAGTGTTTGGACTTGGAGGGAAGAAAATGTGATGTACTGTGGTTTGTTGATGTAGTGTTTATTTCTGCTTTTGTAAATATTGGCTTATTTTAAATTATTTTATTATTGTATTGTGTGAGTCATGCATTCAAATAAAGAATGAAATAATGAGCATACATAAAACCTGCCCCCAAATAAAGGTAGAAGATATCCTATGCCAGTATGTCTTCTGATTCTCTCTTGGAGCAGAAGTTCAGGACCTTTCTGTACAGCAAAGTCATGAATAGATCTCTCTTAGATGTTCTTCACTCAAGAAAAATCCTGTTCCACCATTCCTGTTCAGAAACCACATCAGAAGATCCAAGATCTTACTGAGCCTATCAGGATATTCCCTTTTCCAGCTAGATACATGGTTGTGAAGATCATATACCTTGATAGCCTCCCAACATAGAAGAAATTAACCTGTTCCTCTCTACTTGTTAAGGTAGAACATAAGTACCTGGCTGTTTATTTGCATTAGATTAATTTTAATTGCTACCTCATCTCTGAAAGCTTTAGAGTATTAATTCCAGCCTTTAGTTCTTAGGAAATTGATAAAATGATTTTGCATAGCTTACTAGTGGTGCTAAATTTGAAGCCCAGAACAGGATGGAGACATTTGTTGTCATAAAAAATTTGAGGAATACGGAAGAGGAATCCCGAGGACAAACTGAAAAGGAAGAACCACAAGCTTTCCAGTGACACAGATGCACTTTTAGAGAGTAATTTTTTAAGGCGTGGCTGGATTAAGGTGTGTCAACTGCATCTATTTTATAAAGTCAAGTGCATGTGTAGTATACTTATAAAATAGGGGCCTAAGTAGTGGGAAACACATTGAATGTAGGCATGATCACTTATGTCTGGTGTAGATGACCGCACCTATCTTACATGCCCACATCCATATTTTGTAAATATACGCTCCGCCTATGTGAATGCCCATAGTGAAAGTATGCATCATCAGTCTAATGTGTACTTATAGAATAACAACTGGCTTAAGTATGCGCATAAAGACCCATCGACGCCTGTAAGTCATTGAAAATACATGATTAATGTGTGTTGATGGCATGTATCTTTACGTGGCTCCTTATAAAATTACCCCCTTATAGTGGTTTGATTTCTATGGGATTTAAAATCCATTGGACTTGTCTCATGTGGGAACATGCCATAAGGCTCACATGAACTACTGATGTCACATGACCCAACATTCTCAAACTGATCACATGACCCAACAATCTTCCAAACTGATTTACGTTCAAAATAGGAATAATTTAAAGACTAGCCCTCAGAATTCCAACATTTGGATGGTGAAGCTCTGGATATGTTAATCCCTGCCTGAAATGTGCTCTTGACCAATTAGTTGTCCAACTACGAAAACAAAGAAATATTGCAACATTAGCTAGGCATTTTATGAAAACAAGTGGGGCTAAAGGAAATATATGCTGCTAGAGATGGTGTAGTTTAAAGGTTAGAGCAGTGGGCTGAGAACCAGGGAAGCCAGGGTTCATATTCCACTGACTCTCTTTGTGTCTTTGGACAAGTCACTTCATCCTCCATTAGTTCAGGTATAACCTAAACTGTAAGTCCACTTGGACAGGGAAATTACTTACCTTTCCAAAATTCAAGTTATCAAATCTCAAAGTCAAAGTTGAGTGACTTCTTATGATTGGAATATGGATATATGCATATTTCAGGTAAAGAAAGCATAACCAGTCTCCTTTTTAATTTTCAGGTTGGATTCCACAACCACAGCCTAACATATGTGGCAACTAGAATCTGCTGAATTCTGCAGCCTTCTGAACACTGTATCATGTTACTACTTTCCTTCTAAAAGGATTTCACGAGAGTGGGTTTTCCCTCATTCTCTTCTACACCTTCCGACCTCTAAATTAAATTCAAATAGTCTCAGTCAATCCCTGGAGAAAAAAATTGAAAAATAGATGATCATTGGGATGGGGGGAGTAGATCTATTCCTCCCTTTTGAGAAGTGGAGTGTGATAGCATGTCTGTTGAATATTACTCTTTAAAAAAAAAACCCTTCAGATCTGTTAACAGCACCAAAACACTCTTCACTCTTCAATTCTGCAATTGTAACTGGAGCTACAACCAGAAAAAGCACTAACTAGGGTTGGCCTAACCAATAGGCAAACTAGGTGGTTGCCTAGGAATGGCAACATCTGGGGTGTGGCAAAGAGCAGAGCATTCCAAGCTAAATACTAGAATCTGACAGCTGGGAAGGGGGGGCATAAAGCTTGCCAGGGGTACCAACACCTTGAAGCAACTCTGGGGCTAGCCCTAGCACCAATCCTAAAAATATAGCCTCAACAGCTACTGTATATGATGCTCGTTCAGATTAAAGCAGATTGTTGCAGTTCAGTTAAGGACATTTCCCTAGGTATCAATGCAGAATATTTGTGCCAAGACATCAGTATTCTCACTGCACCACTCATACCAAAACAAATGACTTGGGTGTGGGTGCTGTTGGCACCAAAGACAATGCTGAGATGCTCTGTGCAAGTACTTCCATATTTTTAAAGTGCAAAGAGGGCTTCTTGTGTATCTTCTTATTTAATTCTTCAAATGTTGCTGAGGATAAAATTGGAGGGGATCATAGTAGGAAAAACAAGTCTTTCAAAATATTTAAGCAGTAATTAATAATACCTTTAGTATAGCTAATAATATGGCTAATTGAATTGAATATATGGTTCATAGATGATCAAGGCTTGAAGTTCACTTATTCTTCTAGCCGAAGTAGCGACTACTAAAACAAGCACTTTCCAGATAAGATGATTGAGTACAGCAGATTCTATTAGCATAAATGGCAACTTCTTAAGAGGTGTAAGTACACTGTTTTAGACTCATGGCACAGGAGGCTTCTAAATCAGTAGTTTGACATGAGGAGGCGCTTTCATGAATGAAGAAACAACTGGACATTGTGAACATGAAAGTATGTCAAATGATGACATGACTGAGGCACAGCTTCAACAATCTCTGTCTTCAAGGCAGAGCTCAATTCTATACAAATCCACTTCAAAGAATGGATAGCTGAATCTATAATCTCCCTGATCTTGCGTCAATGCACTGATGGAGATCAATTGTGGTGCCTTAGTGTGTCCTCAAAATGTTTAATGTTGGGTCTCTTTGAGTCCTGGCTTTATTCTGATGAGTACTTCTTGCACATCAAGTGGGAAGAAAGGAGGATTTTTGAGCCTTTGATACTCAAGGATCACCAGCTGTTGATGTGGTTCCTCTATCTGGATAGTGCCAGAGCGGTATAGGAAGGAGTGTGGGTAGACGCTTAAGTTATCCAGACAGTGGCAATATTCTGTCTGCTATCTAGATAACTATCCACATAACTTTAAGACACCAAAAAGTAATCCTAAGGTTATTTAGATTGGCTATCTGGCTATGGGACTGAGTACTGCTGCTATCTGAATAGTGGCGGTGCTGTTCTATTCAGATATTCAGCACCAGTCATTCTGCAGACACTGGTGCTGAATGAAGAAATTTTCTGTACAGTGTACCTGTTAATTTTCTTTCCTTGACTCCTGTTAAACCAATCCAGACAAGTGGGTTATATTTCCCAGCTACAGTAGCAGATGGAGGCCGACCAGAACAATTTCAGTGGCATCAACAATTGTATAACTAGAGGTGCAGACTAAGATTTTCCAGTATGGCACTTCCGAAGCAGAAAGCGTAACTGAAAAATTATTTAACAAGAACAACAATAACTTTGAAGAATAAATTGTTCTCTTATCATACTTACTTATTTATTCATTTATTTATTTATTTCTATGTTTTTCTATACCACCCCTTCCTGAGATCAGGGGCAGTTTACAATAAACAAATATTTTACATAGAACAATTTTATAATCTAAACATAAAACTTTGAACACAACTACAGGGTGGCCCAAAAAAATGAGAACATCTCGTAGCATATAAGTTATTTAAAAATTCAAAAAGACAGATGTAAACGATTGACAAATTTAAAAAAAAAGATGGCGACCAGAAATTGTTGAAATAAAGACGTTATATAGCTAAAAAAGGCAAATAAGTAAACTATTTAAGCTTTTAATTTACGAGATGTTCTCACTTTTTTACATGTAGAAGTATTTACATGGATTTTAGGATACCATTTTGCTTTTGTCTTGGAAATGGGTACAGTGGTCCATTAGGGGTTCAATGAGGAACTGGTGTATGTTATTATTATTACTGTTTTCACTGTAGTGTTCAATTTACAGCAGCATTTTTAATTCCTTTCTAAATGTTTGTAAATCTTTGATGGAACATAATGTGTCTGGTAAGGCATTCCATAAAACAGGCGCAACAAAGAGAAGGCTCTGCTGCTAGTGACTTGTTTTGTTTTGCAAATGGTCGGTGGGATTACAAGTGTGTTCTGCGTGTGTCCCCTTTTGGATCTTGTGTTTGATGCACTGTAATTAATGTTGAAAGGAATGATTGAACGATGTTGTTAATTATATTGAATGTTATCATTATGTTTTGTACCTTATTCTACTTATAACTGGTAACCAGTGTAGATTGCATAATATGGGTCTTATATGGTCAGTTAATTGGAATTTATAGATGATTCTAGCTGTAACATTCTGGGCAATTTGAAGTTTTTTAGTTTCTTTTTGGGTAGACCATGAAGTAGGCTATTGCAGAAATCGAAGTGTGGGGTGATTAGCGCTTGTATCACTGATCTAAAGTCATGCATGCCAATTAGTGGTCTAAGATGTTGTATGGTTCTTAGTTTGTAGAATATGGTTCTAATGATCTGTTTTATGTATGATGTCATGGAGAGGAATTGATCAGGTATCACGCCGAGGTATCTTACTTCCTTTTTCACTGGGAATATCATATCATGTATCTTAAATGTTGGAGGGGGGGCAAAATTCAGATTCCTTGACATGTAAAGCACTTCAGATTTTTTGAAGTTAATGCTCAGGTTATGATAAGCTAGCCAAGTCTCTGCTTCCATGATACATGAAGCCATTATGTGTTGAGAAGGGTTCATCATATCTATGGGGAGATATAACATGATATCATCCACATAAATATGGAAACCCACTTTGAATTCCTTGAATATATTGAAAATTAGTTGTAAATAGAGATTAAATAGAAGTGCCAAGAGGGCAGATCCCTGTGGTATTTCCTGCTCCTGTTTGAAAGTTGAGGAGGTTTCTTATTCTATTTGAACTTGTTGCATGCAGTCAGAGATATAAGATTTAAACCATTCTAATTTGTTCAAGTCTAGAGAGCAGTGTTGTGGTTGACATTGCCAAACGCAGAGGCAATGTCTAGAAATACGAAGATGAATGCCTGTTTGGTATCATCCATGCCACATATGAGGATGTCGAAGAGCACTAGAAGGAGCAAGTCGATACCATGGAACAGGCGAAAACAAAATTGCTGGTCATCTAATAGAGCATTTAAATCTATGAAGTCCTGAAGATGTGTTTGGATAACCTTCTCAACTATTTTACCTACGAATGGTATACTGGCTATTGGTCTATAGGAAGTAGGGTCTTGCTTGTCAAGTGTTTTGTTTTTCATGATTGGTTGAATCATAGTATGTTTAAGTTCCTTTGGCATGGCTCCTTGAAGGAGAGATTGGTTGACTATATTAAGGAGGTAGAGAGCTAATTCAGTCTTTGCTGCCTTGATTCAGGCAACTGGACAGGGTTCTAGAGGAGAAATGGTGGTGTTAATTTTGGTGATAGTATTCATTAGTTGTTTTTTAATCTGTTAGGTGAAAGGTGTGCCATATGTTGGTATTAGTGGGAGGGTTGTGGTGTTCATGGGGTCTATAGTGTTTTTCTTTTTCAGTTTGTCTTCATAGTGATTCGCTAGAGTTTGGGGGTTTATATTAGTGATATTTGTGTCATTCTGAATTGTCTTGGTTAGGGATTTGACTATCTCAAATAGTTCTCATGGTCAATTGAGGGAATTAGCAAGTATTTTAGTGCGGTAGTCCTTTTCTGCATTGTTACTACTATTCCTACTACTACTGAGCATTTGTATAGCGCTACAAGAGGTACGTAGCGCTGCCCAGATATGTAAGAGACAGTCCCTGCTCATCAGAGCTTACAATCTAGTCAAGACAGACAACACAGAAGATGTAGACAGGGATACATCTAGGAGGAATGGTAAAGAAACAAGGGGATCAGGTGAGTCAAGATCCAAAAGCAGCAGCAAAGAGGTGAGTTTTCAGTCTGGACAGCAAAGAGGTGAGTTTTCAGCCTTGTTAATTGCTTCCCAGTAATTGTTAAGTGATGTCATGTAGGTGAGTTTATTTTCTGGAGTTTTATCAGATCTCCATTTATGTTCATGTTTCCTTAGTTGCTTTTTCAGTTTTGATTCTGTATAAGGCACTGATATGGAGCACAAGCATCAGGATTCCCCAACTTTAGACTAAGGCTTCCTAGAGTGGGCCCTAGACTGGTTTAGTAAGAATCAAGGAAAGCGTAGTTACTCACCTGTAACAGGTGATCTCCGGGAACAGCAGGAATTTAGTCTTCACATATGGGGTATCATCGGTACCGACAGAGCCCGCGCGGGAATGCTCCCCAGCGTCCAGTAGGAAAGCTTTTAGGAGCATTCCACGGCGCATGCGTGCTGCCTTCCCGCCTCTGTACCTCTCTCACTTCAGTTGAGTTTATAGCTGAGACCAAAGGAGAGAAGTAGAGAAAGAGAGAGATAGAGACAACTCCTAGGGGAGGTGGGTGGGTTGTGAAGACTAAATTCCTGCTGTTCCCGGAGATCACCTGTTACAGGTGAGTAACTACGCTATCTCCAGGAACAAGCAGGAATGTAGTCTTCACATATGGGGAATTCCCAGCTGGAAGATGCCAAGGGGTGACCCCAGCAAGCTGCGAACCCAGGTGAGTTGGGTCATGCTTCCTCCCATGGACCTTTGGCATCCAAACTGTGGATGGTGGGTAGGAGTTCAATTAAGTATGGAAGAGATGTTGGAAAACAGCCTGGCCAAACGAGGCATCCCGACGGGAGTCCTTGTCTAAGCAATAGTGAGCTGTGAAGGTGTGTACTGAAGCCCAAGTAGCTGCTTTGCAGATGTCATCAATAGAGACAGAACGAAGGTTAGCCATTGAGGCTGCCATTGCTCTCACATTGTGAGCCGTGACATGGCCTTCGAGAGAAAGTCCCTTACTTTGATATGTGTAGGATATGCAGTTTGCAATCCAATTTGACAGAGTCTTTTATAAACTGGAAGTCCCAGATGACTAGAGTCAAAAGCCACAAAAAGCTGAGAAGATTTCCTATGTGGCTTAGTTCTTTGGAGACAAAAGGCTAAGGCTCTTTTACAATCCAAAATGTGAAGGTTAATTTCTGCACTGGAGGTGTGAGGCCTAGGAAAGAATATAGGAAGATAAACCGACTGGTTTAGATGAAAAGGCGAAACCACCTTTGGCAGAAAATGAGGATGAGTCCTGAGGACTACTTTATCATGGTGAAACCTTGTATAAGGAGGGTCTGTAATTCACTAATGCGTCTCGCAGAAGTGATGGCAATTAGGAAAATAACTTTCCATGAAAGAAACTTTAGATCTGAAGTGGTTAAAGGTTCAAAGTGTGGTTGCATAAGCTGACCAAGAACAAGATTTAGATCCCATGCCACCGGTGGTGGATTAATGGGAGGTTTTGTTAAGAGTAGGCCTCTCATAAATCTTGATATAAGTGGATGAGAGGAAATGGGTTGTCCATCGAAAGGTTTATGAAAAGCGGCAACAGAACTGAGATGGACCCTCAATGAATTGGTCTTTAGGCCAGATGTTGATAATTGTAGAAAATACTCTAGTAGCAACTCTACAGGTACTAAAAAGGGGTTAAGTCCCTTTTGTGAACACCAGAGAACCTTTTCCACTTAAAAGCGTAAGAACGTCTTGTGGAAGGTTTTCTGGAAGCCAGGAGGATATCCTTCACTTGTTGAGAAAGATTAATATCCTGGAATTCTAGGCTTTCAGTAACCAGGCCCTGAGATTTAGGGCCTGGGGATTGGGATGCAGTAGGGATCCGTCCTCCTGCGACAAGAAATCCGGAGCATTCCCCAACTCCAGAGGAGTGGTTTGAGAGAGACGCAGAAGAAGGGGGTACCACGCTTGCCGTGGCCAACGTGGAGCTATGAGTATCATACGACCTCTGTCTCTCTGAAGTTTGAATAAAGTCTTGGGAATGAGGGTAATGGGTGGGAAGGCATAGAGGAAGTCCTGTCCCCAGTGGATTAGGAACGCATCTCTTGCCTGACAGTTTTGAGACAGAATTCTGGAACAGAATCGGGGAAGTTTGGCATTCTGTGGACTTGAAAAGTGGTCTATATCTGGTGTTCCCCAGATTCGAAACACTCAAGCAAGCTGGTCTGAGTGGAGGGACCACTCGGGTGGCAGCAGCATTCGACTGAGTTTGTCTGCCCAAGAATTTTGAATGCCCGGAAGGTATACCACAAACAGGTGAATTTGTAACTCTCTGGCGAGGGCCCATAGTCGCAAAGCTTTGTTGCATAGCGACAGAGAGCTTGTTCCGCCTTGCTTCTTCACATAGAACATAGCTACCTGATTGTCGGTTTGGACCAGAACCGTCTTGTTGCTGAGATGGCCCTGAAAGATTTGAATAGCCTTGAAAATGGCTCTTAGCTCTAGGAGGTTTATGTGAAGGGACACCTCCTGTGAGGTCCAAAGACCCTGAGTGGAGAGATCGTGCAAGTGAGCCCCCAACCCATCTTGGACGCATCTATCATCAGGGTAGTTTGGTATAGAGGCTGCTGGAAAGGAGAGCCTACAAGGAGGTTTTCCAGGGATTGCCACCATTGCAGGGACAAAATCAGACGTGTGGTAGCTCTGATTTTGTCTGTCAGTCGACCCGTGGCTTGTGACCACTGAGAGGAAAGGGTCCACTGGGCTGCTCGCATGTGGAGGTGAGCATAGGGAACCACATGGACAGTGGATGCCATGTGTCCCAGCAGTTGAAGCATCTCCCGAGCAGTAAGGAATACCTTTGTAGATGCTTAAGATGCTAGATGTATTATACGTAGACAGCGTGGCTGTGGCAGGAAAGCCTTTGACTTCCGTGTGTCTAGACGAGCCCCTATGAACTCTGTCAGACGGCTGCCTGGGTGAGAATCTTCACAGTCTTGGCAAGTGCATATATCTATATGATTTGCAAGGGATTGTGGGCAATGCAGTTCATTCACACCAGACACAGCTGCTCACAATAATTAGTTGTGCTTTTAGGTAAAGCCAATAAGATATTTATTTATGGGGTTATTTCTCCCAACACAGATATGCTTGGTAGCACATAAATCAGGTTACTTGCTTTCAGTGTTAAACTTGAAAAAAACAAAATCAGGAAAACAACCTTTAAACTTGTCAGGCAATTAAAGCAAAAGAAATAAGACCTGGTTGGTACAAACTGGTCTTTTCTGTAGGCACTAGCTAATGTTTTCTTAGCATATCAAACAACAAACCAAAAGCTACAAAGAGAAAAAAAACCTGTTCTTTTCAGGTTAACTTCTTATATCTTCCCACATAGATTCAGAAGTGATTCTCTCCTAGCTCACAAGCAATTAGGTAAGGCTCAATTGCTAGCAGTTATCCAGCTGAAACCCCTTAGCTGGCTTGCTTTCTACTGTGTGGGTCAAATCCTGCTTCAGGAGCTTTTCTGAGTAGATTAAAGCACAAGTTTGTATTTCTTTGTGATGGTTGCTGTACTTTATAACAGAAAATCACCAAAGGAGTTTGGACAGAGAGCAGTCCATATAAACACATTCTTCATCTGCAATCATTCCCCCTTCTTCAACAAGCATGGGTTCAATATCATGGATTGGCACAGATGAATCTCTCAATGGAGCACTTTCAGGACAATACTTGTTTCCCTGCTGTCTTTCAAGGTTATAGCTAGGGCATAGATCAGTGTTCATACCTGAGCTTCCATTGCTGTTAGAGTTCCTCTCTATATAGCCTGGCCAGTATGTAGTCCAGTTCTTATGTCCAGCCTTCCAATCCAGATCCCTGGACACTGGATCTCTCTTCACATACCTTCTGGCACAGGTCTTAGGGTCCCTTCCACGTGCAGCCGTCTCCCTCACAGGTAGCGTCTGGAGTTTCCTAGCTCTGCAGCACCATTCCTCTGGCTTTCCCCAGTCCAATGGTGTATGCTGGCCCTTGAAATGCCTCCCAGTATACGTACTGCTCTGGACTCTTCTAGACCTCTCAAAGGCTTTTCTCTTCCTTCTTCCAAAGGGTTTCTTTCCTTCTCTGTCCGTCCGGTTTGGCTTCTGCTTCTGATGATCCTTCAGATGAAACTGATGATCAAGCTCAAGCTGATTCTCAGGATAATGAGGGTAATTCTCTGTAGAATAAACTCTACCTTTATTCTGCCTAGATGAGTGCTCCCCCCTAATACAGAGCAGCTGTGCTGAATCAGGCCCTGCCCTTTGAGATGAGTGCTTAGGGATTACCTCATAGCCCTCCTGATTGAACACACGTTTCCCCACTTCAGCTCCTCTAATGGCTGTTGGAAACCTGGTGTATTCTGGGACTGGTAGTCTTTTATGGGAAAATTCTGTTTTCTTATTTCTACTAGAACTGACAGGTTGCTTGTTCAGAGTCACTTCACCTTTTCTATAGCTCCTTCCTGAGCTATGATAAGCTTCCTTATCACAACTCTAGGGATTGAGAGGGGGTGAGATCAGATTTTGGGAAGTTTATGACTAGTCCCAAGTATTGAAGAATTCCCATTGCTCGAGAGAGAGCGAAGCTGGCCTCTGGAGCTGTTGATGCTCGAATGAGCCAATCGTCTAAGCAAGGGAAGACGAATATTCCCAGAGTCCTCATAAATGCTGCTACCATTGCCATGCATTTTGTGAAGACTCTTGGAGCAGAGACTAGTCCGAAAGGAAGAACTTTGTACTGGAAGTGTCTTCCTTGGATCAGGAATCGAAGGAACTTCCTGTGATCTGAGTGGATGAGAATATGTGTGTACGCATCTCTTAGATCTAGAGAACATAGCCAATATTGACTTTGAAGGTATGGTAAAAGTGTTCCGAGGGAGATCTTGAACTTTTCTCGGAACAAATACTTGTTTAATTCTCTGAGGCGCAGTATAGGTCTGTGTCCCCCTGTCTTCTTTGGAATAAGAAAGTAGGGGGAGTAGAACCCTGTCCCCTGTTGGGGTATGGGCACTTCTTCGATTGCTTCTTGAGCTAGAAGTGACGTGATCTCCTGCCACAAGAGGTCGGTGGCAGGGCCCTGAGAATTGAACTGTTTCAGAATTGTAGATGGGGGCAAGTTGAGGAAATGAAGCTTATATCCCAATCTTACAATGGACAGAGTCCAATTTTCTGATATTATTTGTTGCCATCTTTTGGCAAAATAGCATAGTCTTCCTGGAATGGTTAAGGATTCTGGACCTTTCAGGGGCATAATGACTAAGTTCTCCAGGTGGAAGTCAAAGACCCTGAGGGGCTGGGTCTGTTGAGCCGGTTGAGCTTTTTGAGCTTGCGGCTTTCTCTGCTGTCTGTTCTGTTGTTGTCCCTTTTCAGAAACATGAAGTGGACAGTGAGTTTGATAGGTGTAAGATTAGTAAGACTTTTTTTCTTACTGAAAAAAGGTTTCTTGAATGTTTTCTTTTTTGCTGGGTTGGCTGTAGCCTTTGACAATCTGTTCAAAGTAGTATTGGCATATTCAAGCTGATTAGCCTTGTCCTGCCAGTCCTGGCCAAAGAGATTTTCTCCTGTGCAAGGAATGTTTCCCAGCTTTTCTTGCACCCACTGTTCTAAGTCTGCTGCTTGAAGCCAAGCAATACGACGTGCTCCTATGGATATAGCAGAGGTCCTGCTAAGACATTCAAAACAATCAAAGGTAGCACGGTTCATGAATTTAGAGACATTCTGGGCATGTTTGACCAGAATAAGGTAATCTGCTCTTTTTTCCTCTGAGACAGAAGGACTAATGAGCTCTAAGTCTTTTATGACTTCTTCCAGGAACATTCCCATATACAGAATGTAGGAACTGATCCTGGCTCCCAGCATACAGGATTGAAAACATTGACGGCCAAAGGCATCGAGTGTCCTGGATTCACGGCCTGGAAGATTAGAAGAGTGTGTTTTTGCACTCTTGATTCTTCGCATGGCTGATTCCACTACCATTGAATGGTGTGGTAACTGAGTTTTTTGAAAACCAGGACAACTTGGCACTCGGTACATAGTGTCAAGGCGTCGGTAATGTGAAGATATCGTTAAAGGGGTTTCCCACATTCTCAACATCAGATCATGTAAGATCTTGTGAATGGCAAGCATAGCTGCTTCCTTGGGAGCCATAGGGTATTGTAGAATTCTTAATTCCTCTGCCCTAGGTTCTTTTTCTGTAATCACAGTGATTGCAAGACCCTTTGCTAAATCACGTATGAAGTCCTGGAAGGACATATCCTCTGGAGGAGACATCCTGCGTTGAGGAGAGGGAGTTGAATCTTCTAATAGATTCAGTCTGGTACCGGTAGAATCGTCAGAGTCATCGGAATCGGAAGACTCAAGAACCAGGTGCTCCTGTGATGCATGGAATCGGTACCGCTCGAAGTCGGTACCGAAATGTCTCGGTTCCTGATCCCTGATACCGGAAATCGGCATGGGGGGAAGCAGTCCTGTCGAACCAGATACTGTCGGTACCGGTACCGATGTCGGTACCAATACCTGTGGAACCATCTGTTGCTGTCTTAGCGGTACCGAGGCTGCTAAGAAGGCCACTAGACTGCGTTTGATAGTGAGGATTCTGTGATCCATCGCTCCTGCCGATGCCTGGGTACTGGTACCGGTGGATGCGACCACAACCCCAGAGCATGGCACCAGTAGTTCCGCAGAGGTCAAGGCCTCTGGAACATCCTGGAGCCCCGTTAATGCTTTGGAGCTCGAAGACTCCCACCGGGGCTGTTTTGCCGGTGAAGTATCCTCGAGGGAAACGCCGGAGGCATCTTGATACTTTGAGGGAGATTTTCCCTTCAAGGACTGGCTAGTTTTACTTTTGGTTACCTGAGATCCATGGGAGGAAGATAAAGCCCTGGAAGACGTCGATGCAATTGACATCGTGTCGGAGGCAAAAAGGGTACCGAGTTTTGCAGCTCTATTCTGCCGGCCCCTCTTGGTCATCCTCATGCAGGAGAGACACTCCGTTGGACAATGTTCAGGACCCAAACATTTTAGACACCAATCATGGGTGTCAGTGACGGAGATAAAACCACCACATTTTAAGCATTTTTTGAAACCACTAGCTGGTTTCTCCATGCTTGAAGAAAAATGGGCCTAATGCCCAAAATGGCGCCTAACACTAGAAACAGGGAAAGATCCCTGAAGAAAAATATAAGTTTTTTTTTTTTTTAAAGAAAGAAGAGAACCGGCAATACCGGTAGGCGTCGAATGAAGGCAGACGTGACCACAAAAAACAAGAAAAAGGTAGATTTTCTGCGGTGACAGGGTACCATGTCCTGTCGGCTCCACGGAAAATGATGAACTGAAGTGAGAGAGGTACAGAGGCGGGAAGGCAGCACGCATGCGCTGTGGGATGCTCCCAAAAGCTTTCCTATTGGACGCTGGGGAGCGTTCCCGAGCGGGCTCCGTCGGTACAGACGATACCCCATATTTGAAGACTACATTCCTGCTTGTTCCTGGAGATAGGAAGTTAGCAGATACAGAAAATGTCTCCTTCCTTATCCTGCTAGACTGATCCAGACAAATGAGACATGACCCAGGGAGGGAAGAACACAACACTCTGGACAGAACTACTTTGTCAAAGGCGCCATAAGCACCAGTTCCCACCTGCAACCTGTTGTTCAGGAATGACCACCTTACAGATGTCTTCCAAAGACACAAGAAGGTCTCAGCCCTATTGGAGTGGGCTCTGATCTCTTATGGCACTTATTTTCAATACAAGACATGGGCCAAACTAATAGCATCCCTACTCCAATGGGCAACTGAGGACGGCCGCTGCCTGTTCTTTCCTAAGACACTGAACAGGATTAAAAATGAACCAACAGATAAATCCCAGTTACTTCAAAAATGCCCTCCTCAATTCCAATGCACATAGCAAGGGGCTTTTGCGCAGATTGTCCTCCAAGGAGGAGGACAGGACTACAGTCTGATTAAGATGAAAGGGAGACAGCATTTTCAGGAGAAAGGATGGCACTGTCTTCAAGAAGACAAATGCTGAAAAGTGGACCAGAAAAGGCTCACTACAGGACACAGGACACAGCCTGTAGTTCAGACATCCACCTAGTGGATACAAAAGCCTCCAGAAAGACCACTTTCATTGTTAAATCCTGCCTATGCCATGCGATCCTAAGCACAAACTAACTGCATCTCCCCCCCACCGGCATGAATGCCAGTGAAGGACTCCCCTGCAGTTTCAAACTGTTTAGCTGGAATATTGGTCAGAGTCCCAGATCCCGTAAGGGGATTGCCACACAGCCAACAGATGGAAAGCAGAGCATAAGCTATCTCTGAAGCTGCTGCTCAAAGTCAGCTGAAAATGGACCCTGGGACACCTGAGGACCTTTAGGAGCCTGCCAGCTCTAGACTGAGGCCACCTCATCATGCACCCCTTCAATTGAGACCATGCAGTCATTCAAGATGGCTGCCATTACTGCCAGCAGAAAGATTGGGGAGATGCAGCTGAGGCAGCAAAATTAGCATCAGGTCTCAGATTTGCAAAAAAGAATTTGCCCCAAGGCTTCTCTATTGCATTCGGGGCAAAAGAAGTCAGCTGTGGAGTTCAGCCGATGGGAGCCACAAGCAACACACCTCCTTGCACCCAACATTATGGCTGAGCTCAAAATGTAAACACCACAAAGAAAAAAACAAGATGAAAAGAAAAAACACAGCTAAAAACAGAAAGGCATTTCCTTCTGCTATCAGGCTGGCTGGAAAAACCTGAGAAGGGCCTCCCCAGCCACTTACACAAGCCTGAGGAAAGCCAGCTGCCTGAGAGTTTCTCTTTTATGTTTTTTTGAAGTTGCTGCATTAAAGCAGCAAAGTTAGATAGCCTATTCCAAGAGTAGGAAAAAAAGAGGCAAAGGTAAAGCAGAACTTGCAGAAACAGTACAAGAAGAGGGAAGGGGGCCTGGGGCTGGACATACTATTCCCTGCAGGAGCTCTGTGAGGTCCTCCTCCTTGCTCTTTGGCCCATCAGTGCTGGAACTCAGGGGTAACAGTGCTGTACACAGAACATCTACCAGCTCAAGGAGACAGGAGTATTACTCAAGCTCCAAGCAAATACTGGGCCAAGATCTCTATTCACACAAGTCACAAGATTGTGATCTGGAACAGTGAGACAGGTCTATCTGCACTGCTGCACCTATCCATAAGCATTGCCATCTGCTGAAGGCAGACAATATTGGCAAGTTTTATTGTTGCACTACAAGTTATACAGTCAATGTCTCTGAAAGTTGTTCTGGCCTGCCTCCACCTGCTGACTGGGGAGCATTGCCCACTCATCTGGACTGGTCTAGCAGGATGATACGAGAATCTTGATCAGTACCAATAAAGGGTCATGTACTTAAAAGTTCTGATGAATGTACTATAGATCCAAGATGACTGAAGCTCTGTGATCTTGAGCAGAGGAGCTCCAATTTAGATCTGATATTGATAGTTATAGAAACATAGAAATATGACGACAGAAAAAGACCACATGGCCTATCTAGTCTGTCCTTCCATAACAACTACAACAGTCCCCTATTTACCTTTAGAGATCCTCTGTGTTTGTCCCATGCTTTTTTGAATTCAGTTACTGTCCTCATCTCTACCACCTCCACTGGGAGACTATTCCATGGATCCACTACTCTTTCCGTAAAGAAATATTTCCGCATATCACTCCTGAATCTTTCTCCCTTCACCCTCATCCCATGTCCCCTCGTAGCAGAACTTGCTTTCAATTGAAAGAGGCTCTCTCCCTGAACATTTATGCCACGGAGGTATTTAAACATCTCAATCATATCACCTCTATCCCGCCTTTCCTCTACAGTGTACATATTAAGATCCTTCAGTCAGTCCTCATATGCTTTATAATGAAGACCACTAATCATTTTACTGCCACCCTCTGCACCGACTCCATCCTGTTCACATCCTTTTGAAGGTGCGGTCTCCAGAATTGCACACTATACTCCAAATGAGGTCGCACCAAAGACTTATACAGAGGCATTATCACCTCCTTTTTTCTGCTAGACATTCCTCTCCGTATGCACCCAAGCATCCTTCTAGCTTTTGCCGTCGCCTTTTCTACCTGTTTAGCTATTTTAAGATCATCAGACACAACCACGCCTAGGTCCCGCTCTTCTTTAGTGGACAAAAGTACTTCACCCCCTATACTATATTGCTCCCTTGGATTGCTGCAGCCCAAATGCATGACCTTACATTTTTTAACATTAAATCCCAGCTGCCAAATTCTAGACCATTCTTCAAGCTTAGCTAGATCCCTCCTCATGTTATCTACCCCTTCCTGGGTGTCTACTCTATTGCAGATTTTGGTATCATCCGCAAAGAGGCAAACCTTACCTGAAAGCCCTTCCGCTATATCACTAACAAAGATGTTAAAAAGAATCGGACCAAGGACAGATCCCTGGGGCACACCACTGATAACATCCTTCTCCTCAGAGTGAGCTCCATTTACTTGTACTCTTTGTCGCCTCCCACACAACCAATTTCTAAACCAAGCAGTAACTTTAGGGTCCATCCCTAGGGAGCTCAGTTTGTTTATAAGTCGCCTGTGAGGAACAGTGTCAAAGGCTTTACTGAAATCTAAATACACCACATCTAGGGCTCTCCCTCGGTCCAACTCCCTGGTCACCCAGTCAAAGAAATCAATCAGCTTTGTCTGACAAGACCTGCCTCTGGTGAATCCATGCTGCCTCGGATTCTGTAATCCGCTGGACTCCAGAAACCTCACTATTTTCTCTTTCAGCAGCGTTTCCAATAATTTACTCACCACCAAAGTTAAACTAACCGGCCTGTAGTTTTCAACCGCATCCTTACTTCCGCTTTTGTGTAAAGGCACCACATGAGCCTCTCTCCAGTCCTTTGGCACCACTCCCGACTCCAACGAGGCATTGAAAAGGTCAGTCAGTGGAGCTGCTAGAACGTCCCCAAGTTCCCTCAGTATTCTCGGGTGTATCCCATCCGGTCCCATCGCTTTGTCTACTTTAAGTTGAGATAGTTTCTCATGAACACAGTCTTTTGAAAATTGTTCAAGATGTCCTTTGCTTCTGTTCCTATTTGTGGGTGTTTTCTGAGGTCCTGCTCCTGGTTCTTCATCTGTGAACACAGAACAAACATATTTGTTAAGCAATTCCGCTTTATCCTTATCAGCTTCTACATATTCCTCCCCTGCACCCTTGAGTCTGACAATACCACTCTTGCCCTTCCTCTTCTCACTAATATATCTGAAAAATGTTTTATCCCCCCATTTTATTGCATTGGCTATTTCCTCCTCCTTTTGAATCTTTGCCTTCTTGACTACTTTGCTAGCTTCTCTAAGTTTTTCCAAATACAGATGCCTGTCTTCCTCTCTCTGTGATCTCTCGTATTTCATGAAGGCCTCCCTCTTTTTCTTCACTTTTTCAGCTACTTCTTTCGAAAACCATAGCGGTCTCCTTTTCCTTTTACCTTTATTTACCATTTTAACAAAAAGGTTGGCTGCCCTTAAAATATCCCCTTTCAGTTTTTCCCACTGTTTTTCTACATTCCTCAGCTGTTCCCATCCAAGTAACGACTCCCTGAGGTATTGGCCCATCTTCGCAAAGTTAGTTTTCCTAAAGTCTAAGATCCTCGCCTTTGAATGGATTCTAACAGCCCTAGTCCTAATACTGAACCACACCATCAGGTGATCACTAGATGCAAAATGATCTCCCACTACAACATCAGAAACACTTTCACCATTGGTAAGCAGCAAGTCCAGTATGGCCCCTTCACGTGTGGGGTCTGTTACCAATTGCCTGAATAGTTCTCCCTGTAGAGAATCCAGGATCTCCTTACTTCTAGATGATACTGCAGCAGGAATGTGCCAATCAACATCTGGCATATCGAAATCTCCTATCAGTAGCACTTCCCCTTTCCTAGCAATGCTGCATATGTCTTCAATTAACTCTCTGTCCACCTCTTCCTCTTGTGAGGGAGGTCTGTATATCACACCAATGTAAATAGATTTCTCTTTCCCTCTTTCTAGTTTAACCCACAATGCCTCCCCTCTCCCTTTTAAGCTCTGTAATTCCAAAGCTTTAATAGTAGTTTTTACATATAGTGCCACTCCTCCTCCCCTACTTCCTACCCTGTCCTTTCTGAATAAAGTATAGCCAGGTTTAGTTACATCCCAATTATGGTTTTCTGTGAACCATGTTTCTGTAACTGCCACTAAATCCAAGTCAGCCACTCCCACCAAAGCTTCAACATCAGGGATCTTATTTCCCATGCTTCGGGCATTTATACACACTGCTTTCCATATGTTACCCCTGTTACCCATTTCCATAAAGTTATTTAATGTATCACCTACCTCTGGGCTTTCACTTACCTGGGGGCTTTCTTCACCCATCATAGCATGATCGCCTTTGATTTAATTAGTGGAGGAGGGATAGTAAGGAAATCCACAGTACTACCTTTTAACTTTCGAAAGGGAGACTATGATAAAATGAGGAAAATAGTTAGGAAAAAACTAAAAGGAGCAAATCACCTGGGCCGGATGATATACATCCAAGGGTGTTGAAAGAACTGAAATATGAGATTGCAGACCTGCTATTAGTAATCTGTGAACTATCATTAAAATCATCTCTAATACCTGAAGATTGGCGGATCGCCAATGTAACACCAATTTTTAAAAAGGGTTCGAGGGGTGATCCGGGAAACTACAGACCGGTGAGCCTCACGTCAGTACCGGGAAAAATGGTAGAAACCATCATAAAGAATAAAATTACTCAGCATGTAGATAGTCATGGCCTAATGGGAGACAGCCAACATGGCTTTAGACAAAGAAGATCTTGTCTTACTAATCTGTTATGTTTTTTTGAAAGTGTGAATAAACAGGTGGACAAAGGTGAGTCGGTTGATATAGTGTATCTGGACTTTCAGAAAGCCTTTGACAAGGTCCCTCATCAGAGACTTTTGGCAAAACTAAAGAGTCATGGGATAGGAGGCAGTGTACTACTGTGGATCAGGAACTGGTTAAAAGATAGAAAGCAGAGGGTTGGGCTAAATGGCCAATTTTCCCAATGGAGAATGGTGAATAGTGGTGTACCCCAGGGATCTGTGCTGGGTCCGCTGCTTTTTGACATATTCATAAATGACCTGGAAAGTGGAATAACGAGTGAGGTTATCAAATTTG
Organism: Ichthyophis bannanicus; assembly: GCA_033557465.1. Taxonomy (NCBI): domain Eukaryota; kingdom Metazoa; phylum Chordata; class Amphibia; order Gymnophiona; family Ichthyophiidae; genus Ichthyophis; species Ichthyophis bannanicus. Next base: position 1,417,772,573 of record CM066032.1, read on the forward strand.
CAGATGACACAAAACTATTTAAAATTGTTAAAACCCAAGAGGATTGTGGAAAATTGCAAGAGGATCTTGATAAATTGGAAGACTGGGCATCAAAATGGCAGATGAAATTTAATGTGGACAAGTGCAAAGTTATGCATCTAGGGAAGAACAACCCAAACTATGGTTACATGATGCAAGGTTCCACATTAGGAACCACCACCCAGGAAAAAGATGTAGGCGTCATTGTGGATAACATGTTAAAACCCTCGGCCCAGTGTGCAGCGGCAGCCAAGAGAGCAAATAGAATGCTAGGTATCATAAGGAAAGGAATGGAAAATAAAACAAAAGATATTATAATGCCTCTATACCGTTCCATGGTGAGACCGCACCTTGAATATTGTGTGCAATTCTGGTCGCCGTATCTTAAAAAGGATATAGCGTTATTACAAAAGGTTCAGAGAAGAGCCACCAAAATGGTAAAGGGGATGGAAGGATACTCCTATGAAGAAAGGCTAAAAAGGTTAGGGCTCTTTAACCTGGAAAAGAGACGGCTGAGGGGAGATATGATAGAAGTCTATAAATTAATGAACGGAGTGGAACGGGTAAACGTAGATCGACTGTTTACATTATCAGAATATAGGAAGACTAGGGGACATGCAATGAAGCTACAGGGTAAACTATTTAAGACTAATAAAAGAAAATATTTTTTCACTCAACGTGTAATCAAACTCTGGAATTTGTTACCGGAGGATGTAGTAAAGGCTGTTAGTGTAGCTGGGTTTAAAAAAGGTTTGGACAAGTTCCTGGAGGAAAGGTCCATAAACCATTATTAAGAAGGGACCCAGGATATCAATGCTTGACCTAGTACAAGCATTGCAGAACCTGTGTCTTTTGGGGAAACTGCTAGGTACATATGACCTAGATTGGCCACTGTTGGAAACAAGATACTGGGCTTGATGGACCTTGGTCTGACCCAGTATGGCATATCTTATGTTCTTATCCCCAACGAATCTAGTTTAAAGCCCTCTTCAGTAGATTAGCCAATCTACTACTGAAGACACGTTGACCTTTCTTGGACAGATGTTATGCTATATCTTTGCAAAAATGTTGAAGAGAAAAAAAAGATACACACATATCTTCATGCTTCTTCCCTTTGGTCATTCCTATCAGCTCTTTTATCTAGTGATTGATGCAAATTGGAGCCCCATAAGATCTGAGAACTAACAAAGGATAGCTGCAATGTGCAGCTCATAGACATATAGAAAATAACAGTAGATAAAGACTATTGCTCATCCATAAGGACTATTAAGCTCTTTAATTCCTTTCTCTCCCTCAGAAAGCCTCTGTACTTGCCCCATGCTTTTTTGAATTCAGATATAATCCTTCTCTCCATCACCTCCACTGGCAGGCTGTTCCGTGCACCTAGCAGTTTTTCCTTAAAAAAATATTTCCTTATATTACTCCTGAGTCTATCCCTCTTCGCCTTATGACCCCTCATTCCAGAGCTTCCTTTCACTTGAAAAAAGGCAACCTCATGTGCCTTTATACCACAGAGGTATTTAGATGTCTCTTTATCTCCCCTCTCCCAACCTTCCTCCAAAGAATACATATTGAGGTCTTTAAGTCTATCCTCATATACTCTATGATGAAGACCACTGACCATTTGAGCAGCTGCTCTCTGGACTGCTCCATCTTGTTTATATCCTTTTAAAGGTACAGTCTCCAGAATTAGTACAGTACTCCAATTGAGGTCTCACCAGAGACTTAAACAAAGGCACTATTTATTTATTTAGCAATTTTTTATACCGCTGTATTTACCAGTCACAGCGGTTTATATGGAACAATAGAACAAAATGCTTTACATCAAACATAGGAAACAATAGCTCAACTGGGTATAAAATAATTATTTACATGGGGCTGAATTGGTGCTGCGGGAGGGAGATCCATTAGGTGATGTGCTGGGAGGGTAGCTAAGAGTCTGTGCCAAAGTATTCCAAAAAGAGGGAGCTTTTTAGCTTACATCAGAATTCGCTTAGATCTGTGAGGGCATGGATTTCTGTGGTGAGGGAATTCCAAATGAATGGTGCATAACAGGACAAGGCTCTGTTAGTAGTGGTATTGTTAGAGTGGGTGAAAGAAGCTGGAATTGAGAGAAGGTTGTGACTGGTGGACCTTGCTGATCTCTTGTTGTGTGGTTGTTGAAGGGGGCAAAGGATGCCTGCAGAGAGGTGGTGGATGGTCTTGAACATGGTTAGTATGACTTTATATTTAATCCTCATGTGGATGGGCAGCCAATGCAGATGTTTCAGAGTGGGGGTGATGTGCTCCCGTGGGCCCCTGCCTGTGATTATTCTGGCTGCAGAGTTTTGGGCAAGCTGTAAGGGGAGTAAGGTAGCTTTGGGGAGTCCTTGATATTTTATGTTTGCATAGTCCAGAATGGGGATGATGAGTGCTTGGCACAGGTTTCTGAAGTCATTAGGGTCCAGCAGTGGGCGTAGATGTCAGAGTGCTCTCATCTTGAAATAGGCGGTTTTGGTAACCTGTTTAATGTGGTGGTGGAAGCTCAGGTGCCAATCCAGGGTGATACCCAAATATTTTACTTGTTGTTTGATGTGTATGGTTAAATTGGCCAGATTGATGGACTTTGGAGGAGTGAAGTGTTTGGCTATGAAAAGGACTTCTGTTTTGCTGAGGTTAATGTGCATGCTGTGTTTGCTGAGCCATTGGATGATTGCTTCTAGTGTGATAAGGAAGCTTATCATAGCTCAGGAAGGAGCTATAGAAAAGGTGAAGTGACTCTGAACAAGCAACCTGTCAGTTCTGGAAGGAATAAGAAAACAGAATTTTCCCATAAAAGACTACCAGTCCCAGAATGCACCAGGTTTCCAACAGCAATTAGAGGAGCTGAAGTGGGGAAACGTGTGTTCAATCAGGAGGGCTATGAGGTAATCCCTAAGCACTCATCTCAAAGGGCAGGGCCTGATTCAGCACAGAATAAGAGTAGAGTTTATTCTACAGATGACCATCTTCATGATCACCTTGGATATCCAGAGAATTGTTCTCAGTATCCTGAGAATCAGCTTGAGTTTGATCATCAGTTTCATCTGAAGGATCATCAGAAGCAGAAGCCAAACCGGACGGACAGAGAGGGAAAGAGACCCTTTGGAAGAAGGAAGAGAAAAGCCTTTGAGAGGTCTAGAAGAGTCCAAAGCAGTACGTATACTGGGAGGTATTCCAAGGGCCAGCATACACCATTGGACTGGGGAAAGCCATAGGAATGGTGCTGCAGAGCTAGGAATCACCAGAGGCTACCTGAGAGGGAGACGGCTGCACGTGGAAGGGACCCTAAGACCTGTGCCAGAAGGTATGTGAAGAGAGATCCAGTGTCCAGGGATCTGGATTGGAAGGCTGGACATAAGAACTGGACTACATACTGGCCAGGCTATATAGAGAGGAACTCTAGCAGCAATGGAAGCTCAGGTATGAACACTGATCTATGCCCTAGCTATAACCTTGAAAGACAGCAGGAAAACAAGTATTCTCCTGAAAATACTCCATTGAGAGATTCATCTGTGCCAATCCATGATATTGAACCCATGCTTGTTGAACAAGGGGGAATAATAGCAGATGAGGATCCTGTTTATATGGACTGCTCTCTATCTAAACTCCGTTGGTAACTTTCTGTTATAAAGTACAGCAACCATCACAAAGAAATACAAATTTGTTCTTTAATCTACTCAGAAAAGCTCCTGAAGCAGGATTTGACCCACACAGTGGAAGGCAAGCCAGCTAAGGGGTTTCAGCTGGTAACTGCTAGCAATTAAGCCTTACCTAATTGCTTGTGAGCTAGGAGAGGATCACTTCTGTATCTATGTGGGAAGTAATCAGAAGTTAACCTGAAAAGAACAGTTTGTTTCTTGCTTTGTGGCTTTTCATTTGTTGTTTTCCTGATTTTAACTTTGGTTTTCCAAGTTAACACTGAAAGCAAGTAACCTAATTTATGTGCTACCAAGCATATCTGTGTTGGGAGAAATAACCCCATAAATAAATATCTTATTGGCTTTACCCAAGAGCACAACTAAATTATTGTCAGCAGCTGTGTCTGGTGTGAATGAACTACATTGCCCACAATACCTTGCAAATCATATAGATATATGCACTTGACAAGACTGTGAAGATTCTCACCCAGGCAGCCGTCTGACACTAGGCATCCACTGATCATGGAGTAGTCCGGATTGGTAGTGGAGAATGGAGTGTAGATCAGTATGTCATCTGCGTACAGATAATAGTGGATCTGGTGGTGTTTAATGAGTGTGTATAGAAACTAGATGAAGATATTGAACAGAAGTGATGATAATGCGGAACCTTGATGTAATCCCTGTAGTAGCTGGAAAGGTTTGGAGGTTTCAGTTCCAAATCTTACTTGTTGCGATTGTTTGGAAAGGTATGATTGGAACCACTGTAGTGCTGTTTCTGGCATAATCAACAGGTTCATCGTTGAAGGAGAAGAAATTGAAATCGACTTTAACCTACTTGGATCAACTATCAATAAAGAAGCAACAAGCAGTCAAGAAATCAGACGACGCCTTGCTCTTGGCAGAATGGCTATGAAAGACCTAGATAAGATTCTCAAGAGCAGAGATGCCTCTCTCCATACAAAGATTCAACTTGTTCAAGCCATGGTATTTTCAATACCATCATATGGATGTGAAAGCTGGACAGTGAAAAAGATAGACAGGAAGAAAATTGATGCCTTTGAATAATGGTGCTGGCGGCGAATACTGTGTATACCATGGACTGCCCGAAGAACAAACCAGTCAGTACTAGAGGAGATCAAACCTAAGCTTTCTTTAGAAGCTCAGATGACAAGACTTCGACTTTCATACTTTGGACACATCATGCGAAGAGAGAGATCATTAGAGGAAGACATCATGCTTGGCAAGATAGAAGGTCAACGCAAAAGAGGAAGGCCAGCAATGAGATGGATCGATACAATAACAGCAGCTACGGGTACCAGTCTGTCAACAATGAGCCGCCTGACTCAAGACCGAACACAATTTAGGATAGCTATCCAGAGGGTCGCCATGAGTCGACTCCGACTCGACGGCACTTAACAACAACAACAGTGCTGTTTCTTCAATTCTGATTGAGTGGAGATGGGAGAACAGTTGGGTGTGGGTGACTGAATCAAAGGCTGCAGAGATGTTGAGGAATATGAGAATAAATCCTTGGGTGATTTTCTGTGTGCCCTTGATTAAGTTATTCAGAAGGGAAGTCAGAAGGGTTTCGGTGCTGTGGAATGGCCTGAATCCATGCTGGTGTACATCGAGGGGGACATGAGGTTCTATGAATTCTTTTAAATGAAGCTGCACTGCCTTTTCTATGATTTTGGCTAGGGAGGGAATGCTCGATATGGGTCTGTAGGAGGTTACATGTTTTTTTGTACAGGTCTGATGGAGGCTTGCTTGAGATGAGATGGCATATAGCTGAGTGTCAGAGATGCGTGGACGAGCTAGAGAATGGTTGGGGCAAGGTCATGTCTGGTCATCTTGATCCAAGAGAAAGGGTAGGGGGTCAAGTGATGAGGTGGTGCAGTTGAGGTTTGCTATAATATCGATAATCTCCCTGGTGGACAAGTGCCTGAATATTGACCAGGTTTTTTTGTCTGGGATGTTGGTGGAGTCAGTGGCAGGCAGGTGCTGAACTGTGGTAGCCAGTTGTTTGGATTGGAGGAATTGTGCCATGGCTTCAGGCGCTAAGGTGAGGTTAGATTTCGTACTTGTTGGAGCTTGATCATGGCTATATTAAAAAGTTCTCTGGGGCAGTTAAGGAAGGCATTTAGAGGATTAGAATGATATATTTTTTTCTTGTGGAGCATGAGTGCACAGTAGTCTGCCTGTGCGCTTGCATAGGCTGATAGGTTGGTTGGGTTTTATTGTCATCTCCATCTGCACTCCAGCTGAGTTTATTTTTGAGTTGAGGGCTAAACCATGGAGCTTGGTGTAGTCGCTTTATCCTGGTTGTGTTGTCCAGCATGATGGTGTATGCAGAGATGTTTGTGTTCCATTTGGAGATGAAGGTGTCAATACTGGTTGGATTCAACTGAGGAGATCGTGTTGGTGAAGGTGTCTTTATCGAAGGCCCTGAATCTCTGTGAGTTGGGTGAGGGTGATTTGAGGGTGGTTACTTTAGGCATGTGCAGAAGGTAGGAAGTGATTAGGTTGTGGTCTGACCAGGGCATGGATGTGATGTGAGTCTTTTGGGCAAGGTCTCGGTGTGGCCAGGTGGTTGGAGTGAAAATAAGGTTAAGAGTTCTTCCTTTGCTGTGCGTTGGTCCTGTGATTATCTGGTTGAGCTGTAGTGCTTCAAGTGCTTGGAGGAAGGGAGTGGTCTGGCTGGTCGGTAAGGAGGACAGGTTAAAGTTACCCAGGAGGATGAACCATTTGTTTTCATAGTGCTCCGAGCATGCTTCTTTGATGAGTGGTGAGAGGTAAGTGGGCCCTGTTGATGGATATCTGTATGTGAGGCATAATGATAAATAAGAATTGGTTATAGAGATGATATCCAGAGTGCCTTGAGAGAATGATGCAATGGCTCTGAAGTGGAGATCTTTTTTAACCATAATGATTACTCCTCCTCCTCTTTTATGTGATCTTGGTTGGTGGAAAAGCTGGTACAAAGGGATGGCAAGCTGGTGAGGACACTATCCTCTTCCTCAAGCCATGATTCCGTTATGCAGATAATATCAATATGATTTTCTTTTAAGTAGTCCGTCACTATGGGAATCTTGTTGCGGACCGACCTGGTGTTTATAAAGGCACATCTGAGTGGCTGGGAAGGGGGTGGAATGCTATTCGTAGAGGGGGGACAGTGGGAGGGCTGTATGTTGATTAGGTTGTGGATGTTCCTTGTTCTAGGTTTGAGTATGGTGGGCTGGAGCCTATTGTCGTAAGAGTGATGTATAATAGGGATGACTGATGTTGTGATAAGGCCTGAGGATTGAATGATGATGTGGCTGGCAAGGAGTAGGATGATGATGTATGAGGCTATGTGGGACATTATGTGGAGGAGTGGCCTAGTGGTTGGGGCAAGGTACTTCAGGCTGGAAGGTCGGGGGTTCAAATCCCACTAGAGGACAGCAACCTTGGGCCGGAAGGACTGGGGTTTCTAGTCCCACAGGTGCTCCTTGTGGTCTTGGGCAAGCCACTTAACCCTCCATAGCCCATGTTCCCTGTAATATAGTTATCTCCAAGTTATAATGCCCTGTTCAATGTAATTTCAGTTTGTTCAATGTAAACCGCACTGATGCAGAATAGCACGGTATATAAGAGAATTAAAATAAATTATGATTGAGGGAATAAGAATTAGGGGGGGGGGGGTAGATGGACCGTGATGGCCTAGTGTGTTGCAGAGGACAGATGTCTGAATACTATCAATAATTCAGAGATTGGTTGTTCCTTTTCCTGCTCTGTCAGTCCTGAAGCTATTCTTAGCACTGGAGGAAGAGCAGAGATATTGTGGTAGTAGTGTTTCACTGAATCATGATGTCGTCATTGGTAATGGAGGGAATGTGGATGAGAGCTCAGGAGAGCAAGCAGAAAGATGCTTCATTAGAGGAGGGGGTGTAATCAAACGTGTAATCAAACTCTGGAATTTGTTACCGGAGGATGAAGTAAAGGCTGTTAGTGTAGCTGGGTTTAAAAAAGGTTTGGACAAGTTCCTGGAGGAAAGGTCCATAAACCATTATTAAGAAGGGACCCAGGATATCAATGCTTGAACCAATACAAGCATTGTGGAACCTATGTCCCTTGGGGAAACTGCTAGGTACATATGACCTAGATTGGCCACTGGTGGAAACAGAATACTGGGCTTGATGGACCTTGGTCTGACCCAGTATGGCATATCTTATGTTCTTATGGTGCTCATTTCTGCAACTGAGAACTGATCCCTGAGATAGATAAGGAGGAGAACCTGGCAAAAGTATAGAGGCCCTTAATACTCAAACAGAACTAGTGGCAACTATCAATCTCAGTGCCAGACTCACTTAAATTTGCTCTTTTTCCATTCCCCAAATCACTTCAAACATTTCACTGGGTAAAGAATATGCACTGATTTCATGTACTACAACCTTTCTGATAGGATGTGTAAATCAGTTATGCTCCTATTCTGTATTATTTTTATTAGCAAAATTTAGATACCATTAACTTCAATACCTCAGCTCTTGGCAGCAAGATAGATACAGAGTAAAACAGCACAAAACACAGAAATATAATTGCACTGAAATAGAACTGTAGAAACCTCTGCTAATATCAACACCCCCCCCCCCCCCATCTTACAGAGAACTTGAATTACTGGAATGTTACTTTATAGTCTGTTCTTAATTTAAATTTTATTGAACTTTCACATACAGTTCAAAAGACCATGCTGATATAACACACGCAAAGAAAAAAGAGGAAAAGAGAATTCCGACATACATAACAGTCATAAATAACCTGGACATGGGAATAATGAGTGAGTAATCAACATTGCAGATGACACAAAATTATTCAAAATTGTTAAAACCCAAGAGGATTGTGAAAAATTGCAAGAGGACTTTAATAAATTGGAATACTGGACGTCCAAATGGCAGATGAAATTTAATGTGGACAAGTACAAAGTTATGTACCTAGGAAAGAACAACCCAAACTATGATTACACGATGCAAGATTCCACATTAGGAACCACCACCCAGGAAAAAGATATAGGCACCATCATGGTTAACACGTTGAAACCTCCTGCCCAGTGTGCAGTGGCTGCCAAGAAAGCAAACAGAATGCTATATATCATAAGGAAAGGAATGGAGAATAAAACAAAGGATATTATAATGCCTCTGTTTCGTTCCATGGTACGACCTGTCATGCAGCAGGAGCTGATGGAAGCAAAGATACAAGAAAAGAAGCTGTTTTTCATAATATAAAAGATGTGCACGGGATGCAATTCCCGCACAGAGCAGCTAGAGGGAGCAGGCGTGCACTCACAGAAGATGACTGGACACACCTAGCTAATCGACACCACCTGACATGCAGCCCAGAAAGCTCAAACACAGGAGAGCTTTATAAGCAAGAGGCTGGAGACTGGAAGGGGGTAGAGGTAGAGGTGGAGGTAAAGGTGGACCAGAGAGAAGCACCAGGAGCAAAGCCGTGCGAGAGAAATGCACCACGAGCAAGGGCCAAGAAGAAGGAAGCACCAGAAGCATTGAGCTAAGCCTTAGGAGTGAAGGGGAAAGCAATGCTGAGCAAAGGAACAGTCACTTTGGGAATCAGAGCAGTGCTGAAGGAAGAAGCCAGAAGTTAGGCTTGGAAAGAGGCCTGCGCTTACCGGAGGAACCAGTGACCAGACTTAAAGGTAACGAGAGCTTTCAGGGAAAAGACTGTCATGAGGATTGTAGTCCTGGAGAACTACTAGAAGGAGAAAGTTCCTGCTCTACATGCTGCTGGAAGCCAAGGTATGCTGACTCGGTTTTTATGAGAAAGAGCTCATCTTATAAGTGCCCTTTTAAAAGCAATGCTCGTCTTACAAGAAAGGAAAGTAAACCTACCTTGTATAACCCAGATGGCAAAAGCACAAAGGTAGGCCACGCGCACTGGCAAACTTTAGAAGAACTCTACAAACACCCAGAGAATAAGAATAGCGACTGGCCAGAAACAATAGCCAGAGAAACCCCAGATATAGAAAGGGATAACTCTGACTCAGAGCCGATGCAAGTGGAATTTTTGGAGCCTAGTCTTCTGTCTCAAGAGGAGATGGACTGTTCTCTATGCGTCACCAGCAGTTTAGAATCACTGCTAGACTTGTAAATACTATATACTGCCTCGAGAGTGTTACTTGTATGCTAAAAGGAAGAAGAGTATTGAAACGGTTGAGTTACTCTGGGAAGCCTTAATTTGTAGAGTTCTTTCCTCCTGGTGCTTCTCTCTGGTCCACCTTTACCTCCACTTCTACCTCTACCCCCTTCCAGTCTCCAGCCTCTTGCTTATAAAGCTCTCCTGTGTTTGAGCTTTCTGGGCTGCATGTCAGTTGGTGTCGATTAGCTAGGTGTGTCCAGTCAGCCTCTGTGAGTGCACGCCTGCTCCCTCTAGCTGCTCTGTGCGGGAATTGCATCCCGTGCACATCTTTTATATTATGAAAAACAGCTTCTTTTCTTGTATCTTTGCTTCCATCAGCTCCCGCTGCATGACAGACCGTACCTCAAATATTTTGTGCTCTTGGATTCTATTAAATCTTTAAATATTCCCCTTCCTCTTTCCCACAAGTAATAACTATGGGAATCATCTCAGACCTCTAAATACCCCACTCTCCATTGTGACTCCACAGAAGTATTTCCCTTTGGTCATGGCCCCTTCAAGCACATGCCCACGGCAATGAAACCACAGCTACTTACCATGGTAAGCAGATGGTTTTAATAATGCCATATGATTCCTTATGATGTCACTTCCAGGGTTATGTCGACTAACAGCAATACAGGGGCAGGTAATAAATGAAGCCTTCTTTCCTCCCTGCAGTCTCGTTAGGCTCCTTCCCAGGCCATCTGATCAGCTCCAGTCCAGTGTACTGCGGTAAGCAGAAGGTTTTAATACTGACCATATAATCCCCACCTATAATGTCACTTCCAGGTGTAAGGTTCTGCTGCCAGCCTGCAGGTGGCTCATTTCCCAAAGGAGTCTTACCCAGATGAACCTCTGACCTCTAGCCAGCAGATGTCCATAGATTCCACTTGACTAATTGGCCACCTTAGCTGGCTCCATGCCTGCTACTTCCTTTCAGGGATCATCTTGTTCCTATCTAGGTGCCATATATAAACTGTGAAGCCACATGTGAGGCAGGTCTTCCGTGTCATCTTTTGCACTTGGTCTTTCCGTTTGATGACTATAATTCGGACTCTGTACCCAATCCGGGTTTTATAAGAAACACAGTAAAGCATAGTTACTCACCTGTAACAGGTGATCTCCAGGAACAGCAGGAATTTAGTCCTCACATATGGGTATCGTCGGTACCGACGGAGCCTGCGCGGGAACGCTCCCCAGCGTCCAATTAGAAAGCTTTTGGGAGCATCCCACAGCGCCTGTGTGCTGCCTTCCCGCCTTTCCCAACTGCCTCTCTCCAGTTGAGTTTAAAGCTGAGAGAGAGAGAGAGAAAGAGAAAGAGATAGATAGAGAGATACAACTCCTAGGGGAGGTGGGTGGGTTGTAAAGACTAAATTCCTGCTGTTCCCGGAGATCACCTGTTAGAGGTGAGTAACTATGCTATCTCCAGGAACAAGCAGGAATGTAGTCTTCACATATGGGGACTCCCTAGCTTTAGATGCCAGGGAGAGACCCCAGAAGTTGAGTGTCCCTGTGAAAGGGCTCCACTTCACCCCCATGGATCTCTGGCATCCAACCAGGGACGGTGGGTAGGAGTTGATTAGGTATGGAACAGGTGTTGAAGAACAGCCTGACCAAACAAGGCATCCCGGCGGGAGTCCTTGTCCAAGCAGTAATGGGCTGTGAAGGTATGAACCGAGGCCCAAGTGGCTGCCTGACAGATGTCGTCGACAGACACAGAGTGCAGATGAGCCATTGAAGCTGCCATGGCTCTCACATTGTGAGCTGTGACATGGCCCTACAGAGGAAGATTCTTACTCTGATAGGCAAAGGAAATACACTGAGCAATCCAGTTGGACAGTGTTCTCTTGGAGACTGGAAGTCCCAAATGAGAAGGATCAAAAGCAACAAAGAGTTGAGAGGACTTTCTATGTTGCTGTGTTCTTTGCAAGTAAAAGGCTAAAGCTCTTTTACAGTCCAAAGTATGAAGATTCCTTTCTGCATTAGATGCATGAGGCCTTGGAAAAAACACAGGCAGATAAACCGCTTGGTTTAAATGAAAAGGCGAGACCACCTTTGGCATAAAGTGTGGATGAGTCCTAAGGACTACCTTGTCATGATGGAACCTTGTATAAGGTGGATCAGCTACTAGTGCTTGCAACTCACTGATGAGGCGTGCTGATGTGATTGCAATGAGAGAGATAACTTTCCAAGAAAGGAATTTCAATGAGGTAGTAGCTAAGGGTTTGAAAGGTGGCTTCATGAGCTGACCAAGAACCAGGTTTAAGTCCCATGCCACCGGTGGTGGCCTAATGGGAGGCTTAGTTAGAAGAAGGCCTCTCATAAATCTTGCTATAAGAGGATGGGAGGAAATAGAGGCTTGAAAGAAGCTGCAATAGCACTCAAATGGACTCTTACTGAGTTAGTTTTAAGCCCTGCATTGGATAAATGAAGGAGATACTCCAGTAATGATTCCAGAGGTATCGCAAGGGGGTTAAGACCCTTCTGCGAACACCATAAGGTAAACCTTTTCCACTTGAAAGCATAAGAGCGTCTTGTGGAAGGCTTCCTGGAAGCATAAAGAATATCCTTTACTTGCTGAGGGAGGTTAAGATCATGAAGATCTAGGCCTTCAGCAACCAAGCCCTGAGATGCAGAGACTGGGGATTGGGATGCCATAACATTTCGTCCTCCTGAGACAGGAGATCTGGAGCAGATCCTAACTCCAGGGAGGGAGCTTGAGAGAGATGTAGAAGCAGAGGGTACCACACTTGCCGTGGCCAATGTGGAGCTATGAGAATCATACGGCCTCTGTCTCTCTGAAGCTTGAACAGGATTTTGGGAATTAGGGGAATGGGTGGAAAGGCATAAAGGAAGTCTAGACCCCAGTGAAGGAGGAAAGCATCCCTGGCCTGAGAGTTCTGAGCCGGAATTCTGGAACAGAACAGGGGAAGTCTGGCATTCAATGGACTTGCAAAGAGGTCTATGTCCGGGGTTCCCCAAATTTGAAAAATCTTGGCCACCTGGTCTGCATGTAGAGGCTATTCGTGTGGAAGCAGAACTCGACTGAGCCTGTCTGCCCAAGAGTTTTGTATGCCTGGAAGATACACTGCCAGGAGATGAATCTGATGCTCTCTGGTGAGGGCCCATAGTCGCAAAGCTTCGTTGCAAAGCGACAGAGAGCCTGTTCCCCCCTGCTTGTTCACGTAGAACATGGCTACTTTATTGTCTGTATGAATGAGGACTGTCTTGTAGTTGAGCAGGGTGTGGAACACTCGAAGAGCAAGGAAGATTGCTCTGAGCTCTAAGAGATTGATATGTAGATGAGTCTCCTGTGGAGTCCAAGTGCCTTGGGTGGAGAGGTCTTGTAGATGAGCTCCCCAACCCATTGGTGAAGCATCTGTTGTGAGAGTTGCTTGGGGTAAAGGTTGTTGAAATGGGGACCCCACCAACAGGTTCTGAGTGGACTGCCACCATTGGAGAGACAAAATAAGGTGATTTGTGTTTGCTATTTTGTCTGACAGGCACCCTGATAACTGGGTCCATTGAGTGGATAAAGTCCTCTGGGCTGCTCTCATATGGAGGCGAGCATAAGGAATCACATGCACAGTAGATGCCATGTGGCCTAGTAGTTATAACATTTCTCGGGCAGTGAGATGAGGCTTTAGCACTGCTTGAGAAGCTAACTGCACCATGCGAAGGCAACGGGTCTGAGGAAGATAGGCCCTTGCTCTTTTGGTATCCAGCAAAGCTCCTATGAACTCTAGAGACTGAGTAGGAATTAGACTGGATTTTGGGATGTTTATGACCAGACCCAAATATTGAAGGATATGCATTGTACAAGATAGAGAAACCCTGGCCTCTGACTCTGATGGGGCTCGAATGAGCCAGTCTAAGTAGGGGAAGACGAATATTCCTAGAGTGCGAAGAAATGCTGCTACCATGCATGCCATGCATTTCGTAAACACCCTTGGAGCTGAGGCCAGTACAAAAGGAAGCACCCTGTACTGGTAGTGCTTTCCTTGAAAAAGGAACCAAATGAACTTTCTGTGAGATGGATGGATGAGAACATCAGTGTACACATCCTTTAGATCTAGAGAACAAAGCCAATCCTGACTCTGAAGGTATGGCAGCAGAGTTCCTAGAGAAATCATCTTGAATTTCTCCTTGAACAGGAATTTGTTCAATTCTCTGAGGTCTAAAATAGGTCTGTGTCCCTCTGTTTTCTTTGGGATAAGGAAATAGGGGGAGTAAAACCCTGTACCCTGTTGATGAATGGGTACTTCTTCTATTGCCCCTTGGACAAGAAGCATAGTGACCTCTTGATCTAACAGATTGATGAGAGAGGTCTGAGAATTGAACTGTCTTACCATCGTGGGAGGGGGGCATACACGCAAAGTGAAGCTTGTACCCCTCTTTTATGATGGAGAGTGTCCAATGTTCTGCTGTTATCTGCCCCCATCTGGGGGCATAGTGACACAACCTTCCTGGAATGGTGGAAGGCTCTGGTCCATTGAGAGCCAGGAAGGCTAAGTTCTCTAGATGAAAGTCAAAGGCCTTGAGGAGGCTGAGACTACTGAGACGGTTGAGGCTTAGCAGTCTTTGCTTTCCTTTGTTTAGGTGGTTGCTGACTCCTTTGGCCAGATTGACCTGCAGAACGTCCCTGCTGGGAATAAGAGGGATAAAACCTCTTCTTTTTGGAGAAGAATGGTTTCTTGAAAGATTTATTTCTTGCAGGATCAGCTGTAGCTTTGGATAATCTGTCCAAAGTGGAGTTGTCAGCATCTAATTCATTGGCTTTCTCTTGCCAATTTTTGCCAAATAGATTCTCACCTGTACAAGGGATATTGCCCAGTTTGTCCTGCACCCAGAGCTCCAAATCGGATGCCTGGAGCCAGGCAATTCTACGTGCACCTATGGCAATGGCAGGGGTTCTGCTTATGCACTCAAAACAGTCAAAAGCTGCACGGTTGACAAACTTAGACACATCCTGGGCATGTTTGACCAGTGTGAGAAAATCCTGCCTTCTATCCTCAGGAAGAAGAGGGCTCAAAACCTCTAAATTACCTGTGACTTCGTTAAGGAACATTCACATATATAAAATATAGGAACTGATCCTGGCAGAAAGCATGGAAGCCTGGAAAGTACGACGTCCAAAGGCATCCAGAGTTCTACACTCACGTCCTGGTGGATTAGAGGCATGCCTCTTTGCACTCCTGAACCTTCTCATAGCTGATTCCACCACAATAGAGTGGTGAGGAAGCTGAGTCTTTTGGAAACCAGGACAAGGAGGGACTCGATACATGGTATCCAGTCTACGAGAGTGAGGAGAGATGGTAAGAGGTGTTTCCCACATCCTTAGCATGAGATCATGCAAGATCTCATGGATAGGAAAGTAGCCGCCTCTTTAGGAGCTTTGGGATATTGAAGAATCTCCAACTCCTTTGCCCTGGGCTCTGTTTCAGGAGCCACAGTAATGGAAAGACCTCGAGCCACCTCCCTGATAAAATCCTGAAAGGAGATATCTTCTGGAGGAGACATCCTGCGTTTAGGAGAGGAGGGTTCCTCCAGAAGAAGTATTCCGGTACCGACAGAGCTGTCAGAATCCTCAGAGTCCTCCGAGGATTCAAAGTACCTTCTGTCCGGATGCTCTTGAAGAGCCCGATACTCGTACTGACCGAAGTCGTTACCGGGGGGAATCGGTACCGGTGTATCGGTACTGGAAGGCATCGCATGACTGGGTGCCGGCAAAGCGAACCCCGATGTCGATGCCAATGCTGTCGGTACCGGCTGTACTGTCTGATGTGGTTCCGAGGGCGTCGATGCCGCAAGGAGAGCCGCCAGACTGCGTTCAATAGCCAGGAACCTCTGGTCTATCGATGCTGCCGATGCCTGGATGTCGGTACCGGAGAGAACAGCCGGTACCCCAGAGCATGGCACCAGTAGTTCTGCCGAGGTTGAGGCCTCGAGAACATCCTGGAGCCCTGATAATGCTTTGGAAGCCGAAGCCTCCCGCCGGGGCAATTTTGCCGGTACAGAATTTTCAAGGGCAATGCCAGAGGCATCTCGATGCTTGGAAGGAGATCTACCCTTTGAGGACCAGCTAGACTTATGTTTAGTTACCTGAGATCCATGGGAGGAAGACGAAGCCCTGGAAGACGTTGATGCCACAGAAGCTGCATCGGAGGGAAAAAGGGTGCTGAGCTTAGCAGCCCGGTTTTGTCGACCCCTCTTGGACATCATGGCACAAGCCATACACTCGGAGATGGAGTGGTCAGGACCTAAACATTTAAGACACCACTCATGGGTGTCGGTGACAGAGATGGCACCGCCACACTTGGTGCACTTTTTGAAACCCGAAGCGGGTTTTTCCATAGTGGAGGAAATTTTGGGCCTAAGGCCCAAAAAGGTGCATACACCTGGAAAAAGAAAGTTTGCAAAAAATACTTTTTTTTTTTTTTTTTAAAGAAAGGAGAACCGGCGATACCGGTAGAGCGTCGAGGAAGGCAGACGTGACCACAAAAAAGAAGGAGAATAAGGAAAATTTTGTGCAGTGACAGGAACAACGACCTGCTGGCTCCGTGGAAAATGAAGAACTGGAGAGAGGCAGGAAGGAAGCACGCAGGTGCTGTGGGATGCTCCCAAAAGCTTTCTAATTGGACGCTGGGGAGCGTTCCCGCGCAGGCTCCGTCGGTACCGACGATACCCATATGTGAAGACTACATTCCTGCTTGTTCCTGGAGATACCATTCTCCTAGTTTAACAGCAATCTGGAAAACAGTCCGGTCGTGGGAACCTCCCACTAGAGCAGGGGTCTCAAACATGCGGCCCGCGGGCCGCATAGCATTTTGTGCGGCCCGCAACGCCACGACTTTTTTCGTGGGTTTTACTTGCTTTTTTTCTCACCTTATGATTGCCGACGCGGCCGCGTGGTGTTTGTCTTCTCTCTCCACATGACCCGAGTCACAGCCTGCCCTCAACCAATTAGAGACAAGAAGGAGGGGGGAGGAGGGGCCCAGAAGCAGTCTCAGCAGCCAGCCGAACGCCATGAGGCACCACGCGCCCTCGAAGATCCATTTTGTAGTTAGGCGGCCTGTGCTTCTAGCAGTGTGCACAGCTCTCCACGGGCAGGTAAGGAGGCAGTCTGCTCTGCCCCCGGAATTCCCAGATGTTAGCCAGCCCTGCCTCCCTCAGTCCCTCTCCCCTTCGGCTTTCAGAGCCGCGAAGGGAGAGCTTCTTCCTCGCGACTCTGTTAAGCTCGCCGGGGCAGATGGGAAATTTCCCATAAGCCTCAGCGGGCTTAACAGAGTCGTGAGGGAGGAACTCTCCCTTCGCGGTTCTAAGCCGAAACGGAGAAGGACTGAGGCAGGCAGGGAGGGAAGCAAACAGGGAGGGAGGGAGGGAGGGAGGGCTGGCTCTGCCGGGCAGGGGGGGCCCCGCGGGACTTTCGATTTTGCTGCGGCTGATGGGGGGGGGTTAGGACTGGTAATATGCTGTGGGCTGATGGGGGGGTTTAGGACTGGTAATGCCACTGGGGGGGTTTAGGACTGGTAATGTGCAGTGGGCTGATGGGGGGGGTTAGGACTGGTAATGCCACTGGGGGGGTTTAGGACTGGTAATGTGCTGTGGGTTGATGGGGGGGGGTTTAGGACTGGTAATGCCACTGGGGGGTTTAGGACTGGTAATGTGCAGTGGGCTGATGGGGGGGGTTAGGACTGTTAATGCCACTGGGGGGGTTGCTAGGACTGGAAATGGGCTGAGTGGAAGGGGGGCTTGAACTGCAAATGGCTGATGGGGAGGGGGGCTTGGAATGGAAATGGGCTGTGAGGGGAGGGAGCTAGCACTGGAAATGGGCTGAGTGGGGGGGGGAGCTAGGGTTGGAAATGGGCTGATGGGGGTCTAGGACTGGAAATGGATTGATGCAGGGACTAGAAAGGAGCGGATGCTGGGTGGGGCTGGAACTAGAAGGGAGCTGATGTTGGGGGAGGATTAGAATGGGATGGAGCTGGGAAAGTGAAATGGAGAGGGGAAAATATTTTGTGCGGGAGGGAAGACAAATCTACAATTGGCCAGGTTTTGGGAGAGTAAGTGGAGATTGAGGATGGAGGGGTAATATTTGAGTGGATAAAATAGGAATGAGGAAAGAGCAAAAGGAGAAAGATTAGTATGTTAAAGCAGATGTAGAGAGAGAATGAAAAAAACAACTAGAAGAGAGAAGAAAGGACAAATGGACAGCAGACGATGGAGAGTTAGCAGAAGGCACGAAGAAACCATAAGAAAGTGGCTGGAACAATTGCAACTGAAAAAAAATGCACAAAAGGTAGGAAAATATCTCTTTATTTTTAATTTATTAACTGGAATATGTCAGCTCTGGGAAATGTGCATCATTAATGTCTGTGCTTTAGTACAAGAAATTAATTTATAGTTTTATTTCTACAGTGTTGTTGTACATTCCAAGTTTGGCTTTTGGGGTTCCCAATTTAATTATTGTCTTCCTGTTTCTAAATTGTGATTCCTTGTTTGGTGATGGTGTATGTTCTGCATGTGTAACTGAGCTGAGGTATTCTGTTTATGTAATTCCTATTTGACATTGCTACTTGTTCTCTTTTCCCAGTAGGTCATGTATTGTTGTTCTCTGAAATGTATTGATTTAATATTTGCAGTGTTGCCTTTTGATAGGTAGGGTCTGGTGCTTTGTGAGTCCTGGTAGTGCTGTTATGATACGGGGGGTTTGCTATGGGTTCTAAATGGGCAGTGTTTGTAGTAGTTCCTAATGTGCCTGGCGGTTGGCACTGGATTATAGTAATATAGAAATGTTTTAGTCTTTCTTTATCCATACACTCATTATGCAACATTATGCAAATATTTATGCAAATGAGGCCCCGTGTCTTATGCGGCCCCCGGGTTACTTTACAAGTCCTCATTTGACCCTCAAAGCAATTTGAGTTTGAGACCCCTGCACTAGAGCAGTGTTTTTCAACCTTTTTTGTGCAAAGGCACACTTTTTTCATGAAAAAAATCACGAGGCACACCACCATTAGAAAATGTTAAAAAATTTTACCTCTGTGCCTATATTGACTATATATAAAGTAATTTTCTTGAATAGGAATCAAACACTCACACCAACCCCCCTCCCCTGCTGGTTCACACCAACCCCCCTCCCCTGCTGGTTCACTCAAACTCCCCCCCCTCCACTGCTGGTTCACTCACCCACCCCCTGTCACTTACTCACCCCTCCTGCTGGGTCACTCACTCACTTACCCCCCCTCCCCTGCTGGTTTACTCACACCATCGCCCCCCCCCCCTTGCTGGTTCACTCACACCACCCCCCCCCTCCACTGCTGGTTCACTCATACTCCCCCCCCCTTGCTGGTTCACTCACACTCCCCCCCCTTGCTGGTTCACTCACACACACACACCACCCCTCTGCCCAAGCCGCTGCTTCTGCTTTGTAGAGAGCAGCGGCTGCACTACACTTACATTGAAAAGTAAAGAGAAACTGTGTCAGGAGCCCTCCGGTCATCGCAGAGCCCGAGGAAGTGATGTCATGGGGGCGGGCTCCTCACAGGCTGTCTTTCCTTTTCAAATTAACTTTATTGCAGCTAAAGTTAATTTGAAAAGGAAAGACAGCCTGTGAGGAGCCCGCCCCCATGACATCACTTCCTCGAGCTCTGCATGATCGGAGGGCTCCTGACACAGTTTCTCTTTACTTTTCAATGTAAGTGTAGTGCAGCCGCTGCTCGGTACAAAGCAGAACCAGCGGCGGCCCTGCTATAGGGGATAGCGATCGCGTTCGCGCCGCGGACTTCGGCACAAAAGCCATTTTTTTGCTCTGGCCGCTCCCGATCTTGCGGCCAGAGCAAAAAACCGGCTATTCAATGGCCGGCTTTACAACTGTGCCGGCAGCCGGCCTGGCCATGGAAAAACCGGCCAGGCCGGCTGAAAACCGGCCGGTTGGCAACCCTAATTTGTGAGCCGAGGCCACATGTTACGGATGAAATTGGAATTTTTCCCACGGCACACCAGACAATATCTCACGGCACACTAGTGTGCCGCGGCACAGTGGTTGAAAAACGCTGCACTAGAGGCTAAACCTAAAAGCACTGTGCTTACTTCAGCAACAATATCAGGCATGGCCTTTCCTTCTCAGGGCCCAAAAACACAAACAGTTCTCAAGAAACAAAAGTAAGCATTCATCAGTAGTTTTATCAAACAAAAGGTAACATCCTCTTCATGTGTCCCTTTCTAGTGTACATGTGGCCAGCATGGGTCCCTCTTCCTTCCACTAAACAAACTGTCACAAACAAAACTGTCTTTCTTAGTTTAATAGCTGTGATGCTGACAAACACAGCTTTTAGGCACCTGTTCAGCAGCCCTCCCCCCTCCCCCTCCTTCAGGTTCTATATAATTCTTCTGAACCTGCCCCAGGGCTAAATCATTCACCACTTTAAACACAATACCTCCATGGGTTCAAGGGAAACGTCTTCTTCATATTCCTGTGCTTACATAGGTTCCCCCTGGTCTGTTCCTCTGCTTAACTCAGTTGGAATCTCAGGACTTTTCAGGAGTGGATAGGCAACCCCTCCCCTTTCCAACCTCCCTTTGGTGCTAAGTATTGCTTGGTAAGTCACGGGTATTGGGCCTGATCAGGATCCTGCAGTGTCCCGGTAGACTGGCTCTGATTCTTCCAAGCAGGGGCAATAGAGGGAAGCTTTTTCCCTTCCCGGGGCCAGGCCAGGTTTTTATTGGACCTGCAGGTTCTGGGCTTTCCCTGTGGCTGTAATGGACCCTGTACAATCCCAAAGGTTTTTCCACCTTGGCTGTTACCTGGCTTCTCATTACAAAACCCTATCTGACTGACTTCTTTGCCAGAACCTATCTGCACCTCAGTATCACCTAGTGCTTTCATTCCCTGCTACACATCAGATCCTGTTCCACCTTGTTGGATGTTTCTAGATCCTGCAGCAGTTTCTTGGCTTATCTCCTGCCTTGTTTCTGTTTGGTGAGTGTCTGTGTTTTCGTTCCTTGTCTGCTCCAGGGTTCTTCTGATTCCTGGTTCTCACCTTGAGTCCTGGGTTTGGAAAGTGAAGACCTGGCAGCTACCAGCATCAAAGGGCTCAACTCAAAGGGAACATAGCAACTACAGATGGAAATCCTGTCCTTACCATCCCTGGACCTGGGTTTCCCCACTCTGGGGAAGAACCTGGTCATGTACTTTTCCAGTACTCTGTTTTTTTCTACGGATGGGAACCATCACACTGAAACTGCACAACTCATGGTGATACTGGGGGCAGATAATAAATGAAGTCTTCTCTCCTCCCTGCTGTCTTGTTAGGCTCCTTCCCAGGCAGTCAGCTCAGATCCAATGTAGCATATCATCATAAGTAGATGTCACTTACAGGTTTTGTTAATTTACGATACTGGGGCAGATGGTAAATTCTGCCCTTGCAGCAATCTCTTTGAGCTCCTCTTGGGCCATTTGGTCATCTCCAGTTTCACTCTGTCATTTTTTTTCAAGATATGTCATTGTGTATGTCATTTTATTTTTCAACTCATCTGGCTTTATTTCTTTGTCAAAATATACTGTACTTATGTTTCAAAAATCACATACATATTAGATGTCAAAGAAATGGTCTTCAGAGCTGGATGGCATTGGGTGACATCTCTGAGTAAATGCTGCGATCAAGAACATTGTACTCTAGGCAAAGACAGAACAAAAATTCATCTCATGGTCAGATATGCACATCTTATGACTGCAGCAAAAGCAGCATTTCAACTCCACTGGTCTTCTTCTCAAATACCTTGAGGAAAACAGTCATAGCAAGATGTCACAGACTTCCAACATTTCTGTGTGAAAGAATAGGCCAAAATTCCTTAAAAGCGATATGAAACTCTGATCGACAGTTATAGAAAATGGTTAGTTGAATTTATTGCTGCTCAGGGAGCTGCCACCGGTTACAAGAATGAAGGATTCACATACTTTTCCACACAAAGATATGTAGAGGGTAACTTTATAGGAGGGCCCCTAGGTTTAGAAGGTAAGACAGCCCAATGTTATAAAGACACATAAGCACCTATGTGTCTTCCTAAAATACAAGTATAAATCCAGCAGTACTCTCGGCTGTATCAAGGTTGCAGACATTTATGCCTGCTCAGAAACAGATGTAAATGCTCAGGCATAACGTACACAAGCACTCATATACAACAGTGTATTTTATAATCAACACGTGTACTTTGCAACTCTGTCCGTGCTCTACCTAGACCACACATCCTGGCAACACCTACAGTAAAAGAACGCATGTTCACGCTATTCTGCGTACTTTTATACCTGAAATAATTTTAAGAGATACACATATATGATAAAATGACTACAAACTTGCCCTCTTGTTGTTCAATAAATAATTAAAACACATCTTTTTTTATCTGAGCTATTTATTCAAAGATGTTTCTTTCCCTCTTCTCAGAGTTTAGATTAGGATCTGGTCATGTTTTGAGTATAAATTATGCTAAATATTGACTATTCTAGAGGGTTCACCAACTTTCTCTTCCCTTAATTGTATTTAATTTTAAAAACTTGTATTTTGCAACCAACAGACCAGGGTTCAATTCCCACTAGCACTCCTTGTGGCCTTGGGCAAGTCACTTAACCCTCCAATGCCTTGGAAAAACCTGGCAATCTACTTCCAGTCACACTGCCAAGGAGCTGCTGGGTCGCCAGGAGTCAGCACTGACTCAAAGGCACACATTGCATTGTGTATTTACTAATCCAAAGCATGTTCACAGCAGATTATAGAGCTCCATATATAATACAATTTTACCACTTCCACTCCTATTTTATAAAGTACACATGCACTTTACTTTATAAAATAGGTGCAAAATATGTGTGTGCCTATGTGCATTAAACTAAGCAGCCCTAATACAATTATTGTAGCTTACACAATGAAATAAAATAAAACCAATAGTACCCCCATTCAGCACAAAAGACATTCTTTAAATAAAACAGTTTTCAACCTACGGCAAAAGCCATATATTCCTCTACCACTTTTGAAAGGAACTTGAAAGGAACTTGGATTTAGCTCACACCTTTTTCCCAGACGTGCAAGTAAACTCCATTGGGAGTGAATTCCACATCTCTGAAAGTGCATTTGAGAATGTACTTTTTTTTGTTTTAGTTTTCACTAATCCATAAGATTTGACTTCTGAGATTGACAAATTATAATATAGAGCAATAACTACAACTTCCTCCAAAATAAGTTTTGTTCTGTGGAGTAAGCACAAATCAGGATTTGTTTCAAGGAGTAATTTCTATGTATATACATTTATTACTGTGTAGAAATGCCCCTTCTTATATATTATATATATTTCAAAAAAGGTACCAACCACATGTTTCATAGGTAAAGGAGGTCATTTTGGAAATCCTATTTATGCTTTACATGCCCGAAAACAAGCACAGAGATACAGTGCTGGCCCCAGAGTTGGTTCAACGTGTTGGCACCCTAGGCATCCATAAGCCTTATATCTCCCTTGGCTGTCGTCTTTGGAAGAGGTTTGTTTGTTCATTATTTCTCTTTAGGTATTTAAAGGTCTGAATCATATCTCCCCTGTCCCTCCTCTCCTCCAGAGTGTACATATTTAGGTCTTCAAGTCTCTTCTCATAAGGCTTCTGACACAGGCTCCAACTCATTTTGGTCGCCTTCCTCTGAACAGTTTCCAGTCTTTTTATATCCTTTGTAAGATATGGTCTCCAAAACTGAACAGTATTCCAAGTGAGACCTCACCAGTGACTTATACAGTGGCATTAGTACCTCTTCCTTTCTGCTGGTAATTCCTCTCTGTATGCAACCCAACATCCTCCTAGCCTTTGCCACTGCCTTGTCGCACTGTTTTGCCACCTTGAGATCTGCAGAAATAATCACACCAAGGTCCTTCTCCTGGTCCGTGCACACCAATCTCTCTCCCCCTATCGCGTACATTTCACCTGGATTTCTGCTTCCCGAGTACATGACACTGCACTTCTTCACATTAAATCTTAACTGCCAAGCATTAGTCCATTCTTCCAGCTTTTGTAGATCTTTCCTCATGTTATCCACTCCCTCAGGGGAGTCCACTCTGTTGCAAATTTTCATGTCATCTGCAAAAAGACAGACTTTTCCATGCAGTCCTTCAGCAATATCACTCACAAATACATTGAACAGTGCCGGGCCCTGGACTGAACCCTGGGACACCCCGCTAATCACACTCCTTTCATCCGAGTGAGCTCCATTTACCATCACCTTCTGTCAGTCAACCAATTTCTGATCCAGTTCACCAACTTGGGACCCATCCCCAAACTACTGAGTTTACTGATAAGCATCCAAATAGATGACATCCATCGCATGCCCCTGATCTAGTTCTCTAGTCACCCAGTCAAAGAACTCAATCAGATTTGTTTGGCAAGATTGTCCTTTGGTAAACCATGTTGCCTCGGATCATACAACCTGTTGGTTTTGAGAAAGTCCACTATTCGCTCTTTCAGAAGCGCCTCCATTTCTTTTCTCGCCACCGAGGTAAGGCTCACGGGCCTGTAGTTTGTCACTTCTTTCCTGTCACCACTTTTGTGAAGAGGTACCACATCCACCCTTCTCCAGTCCTGAGGAACTACTCCTGTTTCCAAGGATCTGTTGAAAACATCCTTTAACGGCCCTGCAAGAACCTCTCTGAGCTCTTTCAGTATCCTGGGATGTATCCCATCCGATCCCACGGCCTTGTTCACTTTCAGTTTTGCAAGTTGTTCTAACACATCATCTTCTGTGAATGGTGTGGTATCTACTTCATTCCCATTTTTATATTTGGGAGTCACAGATGGTCCTTCTCCAGGATTTTCTTTAGTAAAAACAGAGCAGAAGTATTTGTTTAGCAATTTTGCTTTTTCAATGTCACTTTCCACAAATCCGTTCCCAGCACTTCTGAGTCCAGCAATTCCATCTCTGATTTTCCTCATCTCCCGAATATACCTGAAGAAAGTTTTGTTGCCACATTTCACATCTTTAGCCATCTTTTCCACTGCCCTTGATTGTGCTTTCCTTATTTTTCTTTTTGTCTCTTTTAGTTTGCTCCTGTATTCCTTACTGTGTTCCTCTGTAAGCTTTTGAATTTTGTGAAAGCTGTGTTTTTTGCCTTTATTTGAGCAGCCACTTCTTTGGAGAACCAAATAGGTTTCTTTCTCCTCTTGTTTTTATTTACTTTCCTTACATATTTATCTGTTGCCCCTTTTATTGCCACCTTTAGTTTAGCCCATTGCAGTTCCACTTCCCTTATCCTCCCACCCTGCCAACTCCTCCTTCAGGTACTTGGCCATTTTACTGAACTCAGTGTTTTTGAAGTTTAGGACTTTGAGCTTGCTATGATTGGACTGCACCTTGGTTTTTATCTCAAACCACACTGTGTGATGATCGCTGCTGCGCACAGGGGCACCTACCCAGATATTCAACACGCTCTCACCGTTGGTGTGCACTAAATCCAGCATTGAGCTTTCCCTGGGTGGTTCCATCACCATTTGTTTAAGTGACGCATCTTGGAAAGCACCCATAATTGTTTTGCTTCTTGCCAGATTTGCAGATGGAGTACTCCAATCCACATCGGGTAGATTAAAGTCACCCAATATGATCACTTCCCCCTTTGTGGCTATCTTGGCAATATCTATAATCAATTCATTATCTATTTCTTCGATTTGAGTCGGAGGTCTATAGACTACAGCAGTATCGATGACAGTGCCATCTCCTCTTTCCAACACAATCCAGAGTGCTTCTTCTTTTCCCCATGCCCCCTGCATTGCAGTAGCTTTAATATTGCTTTTTAACAATACATAGAAGACTTCAGCAAATCTAAACATATTGCAACATTTTAAACCAAGCTCACGAGTGAGAACCTCAGAATCAACTCACTGATAAAACCAAATCAGGAGTAAGAATTGCATCAACGGCTCTCACTCGCCACACACCCACCATCCAAAATCACGATATTATAATCATAAGGTCATATTTCCATTAAACACATTTCTAAAACTCATTTTTACAATATCACCACTGTCCAAAATCGTGAATCTAGATGGAGTAGAGTGTCCCCGACGCTTTTTTCAAGATATCTTATATGAGCGTTTCGCTACCGCTGTTTCAAGGGGATCCAACTCTAAAAAATAAAAGTAAAAAATAGCTTAAAACAATGCCGCAAACTCCAAAATACTCCCTATACACACGATGACCAAGATATTAACCACTTACCAAAACTTATTTCACATATCAGCAGAACATATCAAAAACGGTTCATCGTCTCTCCTCAGAGCTGAACTAGAAGACCGCCATTGTTATCCACAAACCAACGCTGATATCAGAACTACATACACTTCCGGATTCTTAATATATACCCGGAACTCGCCCACAACTATCACCGTCAGCCAAAGTATTACCCAATCAAACTAAACAACTCCCATAAAGCTAATCAAAAGGAGATACAAGACTGAAATAACTCAATCCAAAATAAATTAATCAGGAACAACTTCCCCACTCAATACAAGAATTCAAACCATTAGGGAAAACAGTTTTTAAATGGAAAATCCACCATTGTTCCCGATATAAGAGAAATCGATCACGTGACATACCCTTTGAACCTTGTCGGATATGCTGGATTACAAAGCATTGAAAGTCACTAAATTTATGCTGAAAAGTTAAACTATGTTCCACCATTGGTGCTTCCTTGCGCTGACAATGAAGCTTACTCTTATGCTCAAGGACCCGCACACGAAAACGCCGGATTGTCTTACCAATATATAAGAGTCTGCATGGACAAAAAATACCATAAATCACAAAATCTGAATGACATGAAGTATTATCTCGCAAATGAACTAATTGACCATTATACTCAAACCTGTCAGTCTCCCACATCACCTCACAACAGGAACACTCTCCACATTTACGATGTCCATAAGTGACAGAAGACATATCAGGCAACAACCTTAGAGAAGAAGGACTTAAAATATCTTTTAAATTTGAATTGCGTTGCCAAACACAGCGCAAACCTTTAGATTCCAACCCTGGAACCGTACCCAAAACATGCCTATATTTCTGTAAAATTAATTGAATTTGCCTACTATAAGGGGAATAGCGAGAAATTAAATTCACCTGATCACTCTCAGTTACCATCTTTGGTCTAGGAGATAACAGCCAAGACCTATCATTATATAACGCCCTTTTATATGCACGATGAACTACATTTACGGGATAGCCGCGATCTAAAAAGTCCTGTTTAAGACGCAAAGCATTAACTTTATAATCATCTACTGAAGAACAATTACACCTAAAACGTATAAATTGAGAAAAGGGTAACCATTTCAACATGCCTATAGGATGTATACTAGAAAAATGTAAATATGTATTCCTGTCAGTAGTTTTACGAAAAACTGTAGTGCCCCATGAGTCAGGTTGCCGAAATACTTTAACATCCAAAAACGTTATTTCCTGACCACTATAAGTCATAGTAAATTGTATATGAGGATCTAATGTATTTAGCCAGGTATGAAACTCTAACAAAAGATTGGAGGGGCCATCCCAAATCAAAAAAATATCGTCTATATAACGACGCCAGATTAATATATGAGACCAAAAATTGGAAGATTGTAACCACCTTTGTTCATAAAGGGCCATAAAAAGATTGGCAACAGAAGGGGCAAACGACGCCCCCATAGCAATACCACCTATCTGTTGGAACAACTCTCCATTAAATGCAAAATAATTATGACAGAGAGCTAAATCTGCGCATGCCATTAAAAATACTAACATATCATCCTTTACATCTCCACGCTGTAATAAACCTTCCCGAATAACATGCAGCGCCTCCCTCTGTGGAATGCTTGTATATAGCGCTACAACATCAAGCGTTACCAAAATTACAGAATCCCTTTTTGCCAAATCTGAAACTTCAGCTATAATTTGTAAAAAGTGCATCGTATCCCTAAGATATGAAGGGATAGTAAATAATAACGGTCGCAAAAAAGAGTCTATAAATTGTGACAACGGCTCCAGGATCGACCCCCTTGTCGAAACAATAGGCCGTCCTGGAGGTCTCACCAAGCTTTTATGTATCTTGGGTAACAAATAAAATTGTGGAATTGAGGGGGAGGGGCTGTTCAGAAATTGCTGTTCTTTTTTAGAAATGACCTTTAACTGATAGGCTTGCCTAGTTAGAATTTTAATCTGATCTTGCAACTCCTGTGTTGGATCCGAAGTCAATTTAATATAATTTGTCTCATCAGATAGTTGACGGTGGGCTTCCCACATATAATCAGTCCGATTTAAAACAACGATCGCTCCCCCTTTATCTGCTCGTTTAAGTACTATCTCGGTATTAGTTCTCAACTCATTTAAAGCGGCATATTCTGCCCTCGTAAAAGCATTACGCGCAAAAGATTTTTTCTGAGTTTCCATTTCAACTACATCATGTAGCACTAACTGCTTAAATACAATTATATTAGGATGTACTGGGCCTGGAGGAAGCCAAGATGACCTAAAAGGAAGAGCTACACGTCCAAATGTACCCCCATTTTGAGAATCTGAAGAACCCACTTCCTCCCTAGATGTTAAACTATTATCTGCTTCTGCAAAAAAATTCTTAAGAATAAGTTTTCTAATAAATTTCTCGAAGTCAATACGGAACTGGAATGCATCATAACATGATCGTGGAACAAAGGAAAATCCCTTACACAAAACATACTTATGTGTGGTGGTCAAGACATAAGAAGACAAATTAACAATTACTGAATCGGACACTGAATCTATTTGTCTTTCAATTTGTCCTTTTTCTTCTCTCGTTTTTGTCTGCCATCTTCTAAAAAATTACCACGTGATGTTTGCTGTTGTGATTCGGATGAATCATCCGATGACCACTCTGAAGAAGCTTTTTTCCAATTTTTACGCTCCCGTCTGCGATTCACGTTGTGCCAGGGATATACGTATCCCGTGGTATAGTCATCATGATCACGCTTAAGTTTTTTTAATTTGACTTTCATGACCTCCGCATGCAATTGTGTATCCTGCTTTTCAATATCTTTGGTACGTTGTTGAAAAGTTTCCTGCGATTCCATATGTTGGAGACTTTCAGTCATTGATGAAATGTCTTTCCGGACTTGTTCTAGTTGTTGTCCCAAATGCTCAATCGTAAGTACCATGAGGTCCAAAGAGCATTTATTGAGAATCTTGTCCCATTTTTCCAAAAACCCAGAATCTGAAGCAAACAGTCTCTGCTCTTTATAAAGACGTAATCCTCTAGGGATCTGTTTACGCTTAACATATTCTATCAATGAGGAACGATGTAAATCAGATCTAACAACCCTTTTATGTAATGCCGTAAGTGAACTCCAACTGTTATCATTCAGAGGAGACGTTAAATCTTGGTCAGCAAATATGGAAATATGACCTTATGATTATAATATCGTGATTTTGGATGGTGGGTGTGTGGCGAGTGAGAGCCGTTGATGCAATTCTTACTCCTGATTTGGTTTTATCAGTGAGTTAATTCTGAGGTTCTCACTCGTGAGCTTGGTTTAAAATGTTGCAATATGTTTAGATTTGCTGAAGTCTTCTATGTATTGTTATGAGGCATCATTTATAGGCTTCGATAAAAAGGCTTTATTGTTTTGTTAATATTGCTTTTGACATACAAGGCTACTCCTCCTCCTTTTCCACTTTCTCTGTCTCTTCTGAATAGATTATAGCCAGCTATGGCTATATCCCATTCATTCATCAAATATATATGTTTGTGTCACTTAGGAGTCATTAGCCACAGGAAAGGCAGAAAAACTGAATGGAGGATACTAGACAAGGGAGGATTGAGAGAATACTAGGAGATGCAATGTTGATCCAAAACACACCTATTTAAATATTTTTTTGCATCAAGGGTTGTTTTCATTGGTGCTTAAAATCAGAAGATCTGTCATATGATATTGACGTTTTTATATAAAGGGAAAGCTGAAGTTTTAGATTAGTAAAATTCATTTTATGTCCAGAATGAATATATGCATCAGTAGTTTACTCACAGAATCTCCAGTCTTTGCGGAAACAAAATGGCTACTAAGACCATTTTCCTGGCAAAACCTCTGGTGTTTGTCTGCTTTCACTGTCCGCATATGTTCTAAATCAGCTAGAAGAGAATACAAACCAAAGTACATTTTAATATAGAATAATCACATAGATGGAATAGCTGATAAAATAGAAAAGCAGTTATCAAACAAACAACAATTCATATAAATTTAAAAGCATATCTTAATTAGGGCTTCTAAGATGTTTATATATTATATATATAGATGTTTATTTTTCAGCTCATTAGGTGTTGGCAGGGCTTAATTTGTTTCAGAACGGGGTGGAACAGCACTCTGGCACTTTTTAAGCCCAGGAAATAATTGTGCAGCCACGGGAGCATTTTCATTTGCTCCCGCAGCTGTGCTGTACGAAAGCAGTATGGCCCGTAGCATTCTTAATAAAGCTTTTCATGAAAATGCGATGGGGCTGGGCTTCTTCAATGCAGCACAACCACGGCAGCAAATAACAATGCGGGGGGGGGGTGCAAGGGCTGGGGAGAGCGTGGTGGATATGGGGGATGATGGCTGGGGGGTGTCAGTGCGTGGGTGCGCCGGATGAGTGCCACAGGGATATGTGGTAATGGCTGGATGGGTGGAGTTAGGAGGGGCCTGGAGGGTATGTTTATGTTTATGTTTATTTACAATTTGATATACCACCCATACCAAAAAAGGTGTCTGGGTGGTTTACAATTAAAATTACATGGCTGCGGAAAACAGGAAAGGAACGCCATTATTAAAATAGTAAAGAGGAAAGAAGGCAGAAACAAGAATAAAACAAGGACATGACTACAAGGGTGGGACAGGAGGAGAGCAAGAGAGACAGACAAACGAAGGGCAGACTATGGGGGAAGGTTGAATGCCGTGGTGAATAGATGGGTTTTTAACTTTGCTTTGAAATGGTGGAAGGATGTTTCAGTGCGGAGGGAAAGAGGGAGTGAATTCCAAAGTCGGGGACCCAAGAAGTAGAAAGCCGAGGAACGGGTGGATTCCAGGTGGGCTTGTGCAGGAGGGGGAAGGAACATACGATTGAGGTGAATAGAACGAAGGGAACGGTAAGGAGTGTGAAAGTGAACCTGGTCTGCAAGATACGTGCAGGGAATGCACAGATGGGTATGCGGGAGCTGCATATGCAGAGACAACCGGAGGTACCTGAGTGCACAGCACCTGCCTGGGCTTGGCAGGCGGAGCAGCATCACCCCGTACACCCATCAGGCCCTGTGACCCTGCCCAGTGGCCCTGCCCTCTGCACCTGCTACTCTCATAGCCAGGTGCTACCAATGGATAAGGTGCACCTTTGCCTGCCCAACCCACGGCAAAGTGCAGTGCGTGTCACAGTGGCCCCAGTGAGTAGAGACATGGAGACCAGCAGATGCGGTAAACAGAACTTTATTTAAACATTAACAGATTGCTTGAATGCTGTGCAACAGGCACTTGCTGAGGCATCTGGGGATGCGCATGTGTACCCTGACATGCAGGCAGGGTGACCCATGCAACAGCCATGGGGTCTCCATATGTGGGGAGCTGGGAACTATACCACCCAGTCCCTGGTAGGCTATTGGCCCTCCCCCCCCCCCCTCCAGTCGGCAGCCCCAGTGGCTCTGATGTCAACCCACATGCCCTCCAGGTGCAGCGCAATGAGGTCCAGGGGCCTGGCCAGGGCTGCGAGGCCCTGCGGCCCTGCGCCTTCCGTGCCCTCTCCCCTGCTGCGGGGTTGCACTGCATGTGGTGGCTACTGGTGCCTCCTCACGCTGCACCATGGCTGGGCCCCCTACACACAGCGCACTCATGTCCCCCTTCCCCCCGCACGCCTCCCATCCTCACCCTTCCCCCACCTGCTCCCTCCCATCCCCACAACCTTCCCACTGCCCTACCTCGGTGTCTCCCTCCTCCCCTGGCCCACCGACCATAGCCCCGGCCTCCTCCAACAGCTCCCCCTGCATCTCCCTCCTCCACCACCCAGCTGTCATCACTCCACACCTCTTCCTCCCCAGGCCCATCAACACACTCCTCCCCCTGACACATGGCCTCTCCAGGTGACACATTCCGCAGCTCCCCCTCCTCCAGGGATTCACCATTATCCGCCTTCATGTCCGCCCTTGTGGCCCATATGTCCTCGGATAGCTCACCCTCATCCATAGTGGGTGCCTCTGCCTCCCCCACCTCTGCCCATCCCTCCCATGCCATAACTCCAGGGCCTCTCCCTCGCTGTTCTGGTCTGCCCATTGTGGGGTCCACTCCCCCAGCACCACAGTGCTACTGGGCCCCTCCTTGTCGGTGGAGCGGGCACCTCAGTCAGTGTGAGGACAAACTCTTCATCCTCCCCACTCTCCCCTAACAGGGAATGCTGTATAGCACTATGGGGCTGGGTGTGCTGCTGGTGGCCATGTTGCTGGCCCGCTGCTGGGGTTGCCCATGCCAGGGGGGCACACCCTGCCACGGTGGCCTCGCTGGGGTCGCTCCGCTGCTTCCTCTTCCTCTTCCTCTGTGGGTTCCTCTGGCTCGGGGGGGGGGGTGTGAGTTCTCCTCCAGGAAAGCTGTATCTGGGATGCAAAGAGATGGGCGTTAGGTGAAGTGGGCGGGTTGTTTGGCTGTCACTCTGCCATCGACACATGCATGTGTCATCGCTCTTGAAAGGTATACTTGGACACACCTGATCCTGCTGTATGTCCCCCAGGACTATCCTAACCATGTCCTCCTCCCTCTCATCCTGTGGGTGATAGTCTTCCACTCCCCAGCTCCTCATCCCATGACCTTGGGGCCATTTCTGATTCCTCCCTCCACGTCTGCTCCTATTTTAGCACAGTGCTGGGGACCAGTGGTTTTGTTCCCTATTACTTGGACTGTGTACTTCCCTCCCTGTATGGGCACACTACTACTGCACTTGCCCAACTCTCTCATTACTTCACATCTCTGGTCATGGGACCTCCTTCCTGCTGGTCTCCCTCTGACTGATCTCTCTAAACCTTCCTTCTGGTCAGGGCTCTGCTGCGCAGGTGATCTTTTGCCAGCTGCAATGTACCCATCAGACCCACTTTCTTGGTGCCCGTCATTTCCTCCCCTTCTTCTTCAGTTGTCATTTCAGCTACCTCCTTCTGAACTCTGCTTACCTTACTTTGTCTGCTCCTCACTGTCATACCTCCCCCTCCCCCCCCATGCACCTTTCCCTGCTCATGCAGATATGTGCCAGCGCTTCAATATGGACATTGGGGGCAGCTACGGATCGGACGGCTGCCATCCTATGGTGTGGCTAGTGGTGGTGCCACGGCCAGCCACCTTTCCCTCTGCAGCTCAAACAACATGAGACACACCTGTCGACTGACAGCATCTTGCCATTTCACGGAGATCCAGGCAAACCTGCTGCTCACAGCTCCTATCCTACCACTCCCGAGCTCCTACTTGCTGACACTGCACCCAGCTCTGAACAGTGTACCTTGTCTGTATTGACTCCCACAATGTCGCCACCAGTGTCCATGTGTCTATGGTCTGGACTAGATAAACAGGCATGGTGTCTCCGGACTTTCTATGGCATCCGCCTACTGCTGTTCCTCATCCTGGGGGTGCAGTGCTAGCATTTGCGGCTCAGCATCATGTCTGAAGGCATGTCTGGTGCAGGTCTCTCAACATGACAAGTGTCCTGACATTCTACATGAACACTCACCTTACTCCTGCTGCAACTGCTGCCTGAGCTGCTGAATGAGTCGAGGCCTGGTGCGCCATATTGTCCTGTTCCAGACCCGGTATGCCTCCATGTCCCTCATGATGTGGAAGCGTCTGTGGACATGAGGTTTAGAAAACACAAGTGAATGTGCTTTTCCCTCCTGGGTCAGACCCTACAGCTGCCTGGCTGCATTCCCATTTCCTGTGCTGGCTGGACCCAGTTCCAAAGGGCTGACACATCTCTACAGTTACCTCACTCTGGACTGCGGCTTGCCCTAATCACACAGACTTCTTGACTCATGCATGGCTGCATAGCCTACTGGTTGGTGCTTGGGCTAGGGAACCAGGGGATAGGGGTTTGATTCCCAGTCTGGCTCTTTCAGCTGGTCAGCATTCCACATTGTTCAGAAGGACCTGGGACATCTACTGCTTGGCCTTGGCTGCATATTGTGGGCCCTACATGGTCTTTTGGGGACCTAGCAGGTTCTTGTAAACTCAACTGCGGAAGAGATACAGGGCTCATTGCACCTTCATCTGACATATATTGTTGATTTTCTGATGCTCTTCTGCTTACCCACCTGGGTTTTACAGTGCACAGGGTGTCATGCTCGTTTGCCTCATCTCACAGGGCTTTCACTGCCTTTTGCTATACACTTGCTGATGGTTGCTGCAGCTTGTCTGTATACATTTAGGGGGGTGTGGGGATTGTGTATGAGACAGTTGGTGCATTCAACTGTGCATGTGCATGTGTTTTATTTTTTTTATTTTTATTTTTTAACTAGGCCCTGTTTTGGATGTCCGTACATTTGGTGGTGTGTTCTCACTGTGTGCCTGCTCTCTGGGTCCTCAGTACCTACCAGCCAGTGGGCATCACATCCTGGGGTTGTGCAGTGGGGCTACATTCCTTACTCTCTGCACTGTTGTTCCTCCTCAACATGCATTCCTCCTGCACATGCCCAGTCCATCCCTTTCTTGCCCTCTCTCTGTCCCTCACATGATTGCATGATTTTAGCAGTACGTCTGCCAGCTTTACTGCTATTTGTGTATTTACTGAGCTAGGTTGGTCCTTATCCTCTCCCAGTCCCTGCATGCTGCAGCATGAGCTGGCCGTCTGTGCCCCGTGGGGAGTAGCATCTCCTCCTCTTGCAGGACCACTCTGCACCACAGGCGGGTCTCTGGCTTTGAAACGTTTGCCTGGCATGTAGTCATTCTTGCTACTTTCACTCTGGGATTGCCTGCTGTGGGTGGGGGGGGGGGGGCCTCACTCCATCCTGTTTCCTGTCGCACATGGACCACAATGGGCACGTTTTCGTACTTGCATGTGCACAGTGGAAATAGACTTGCACATGGATGGTGGCAACGGAATCGGGCATGGCTGTAGACAGGCAGTGCCCATGTAATGCAGGGGGGGGTTCACAGGCAGCAGGGGGAGACATTTTCACTGTTTACACGTGCAGGGCATGCATGCACAGAGGGCACCTCTATGTGTGTAGGTGCAGATACGTCCATGGTACAATTCTGTTGCTGCGGTATGTAGATCCACACGCCTACAGAATCAGTTCCACTGGCTGCCCGTTTCTGTCGGGACTACATATCCTTTCCTGAACTGGACTCTTAGGGAAGAACAACCCAAACTATGGTTACACAATGCAAGTTTCCACATTAGGAACCACTATCCAGGAAAAGGATTTAGGCGTCATTGTGGATAATACATTGAAACCCTCTGCCCAATGTGCAGTGGCAGCCAAGAAAGCAAATAAAATGCTAGGAATCATAAGGAAATGAATGGAGATCAAAACCAAGGATATTATAATGTCTCTTTATCATTCCATGGTGTGACTGCGCCTTGAATATTGTGTGCAATTCTGGTTGCCATATCTTAAAAAGGATATAGCAGAATTAGCAAAAGTATGGAGAAGAGCCACCAAAATGGTAAAGGAGCTGGAAGGATACCCTATGAGGAGAGGATTAAAAGGTTAGGGCTCTTCAACTTGGAAAAGACATGGCTGGAGGAGATATAATATAGGTTTATAAATTAATGAATGGAGTAGAACGGGTAAACCTAGATCAGTTGTTTGCTCCTTCAAAAAGTAGAAAGACTAGGGGACATTCATTGAAGCTACAATGTAGCCCATTTAGGACTAATAAGAGAAAATGTTTTTTTACTCAATGAGTAATCAAACTCTGGAATTCGATACCAGAGGATATAGTAAAAGTTGTTAGTGTAGCTTGGTTTAAAAAAGATTTGGATGAGTTCTTGGAGGAAAAGTTCATAAACCATTATTAAAAAGGACCATGGAAATTCACTGCTTACCCTGGGATAGGCATTATGGAATCTGTATACCTTTTTGGGAATCTGACAGGTACTTGTGACCTGGATTGACTACTGTTGGAAACAGGATACTGGGCTTGATGGATCTTGATCTTACCCAATATGACATTTCTTATGATCTTATGTTTGTCTTTTCCGGAATACATAGTTTGTCCTGTTCCATTAAACTTTTAGAAGGTTAAGCTGCATAAAAGTCCTCCACCTATTTTCCTTCTGTGTTTTCAATCATGAGTAGCAGGCAAATTCTGCAGGATTCCCAGGGTACTTGCCAACTACTCACAAATGAAAACATGATATTGAAGCATTCCCCCCTCTGTTAGGTACTAAAATGCAGGACTCCTACGCAACTTAGAAAAAACATCAGCTATTTTGTCCAAGACAGATATTCTATACCTTTATATACAGTTTCTTTGGATTAGGGAATTCCACAAATATTTATATTTCATGAGATAGTGACAAACAACATATATCACAAAGAAGAAAATGCTACCTGGAGTCAGATGAGAACTAGCATATAAACATAGTTGCACATATTTTATATAAGTTATGCATCAACATGCATAAGTCACCTATTACGCGTGGGGATGGGTACCTACATGTGTAGTTAAGGTGGGCACTATTTTGTAAGTATGCACATCAGGGCAATGGTGCATACTTTCGGAGTGGGTGAGCACAGGGGCGGAGTTTGGGCAAAGCATATTTTCTACAAATCTTGGTGTGGACATTTGCAAGTTAGGATTGTTCTAAGTGATCACGCCTACATTTGGCATGCGTATCTTACCACTTCCACCCCTATTTTATAAAGTACCCATGTACTTTACTTTATAAAATAGGTGCAAAATATGTGTGTGCCTAAGTGCATTAAACTAAGCAGCCCTAATACAATTATTTCCATAACCCTTTAGTATGAGAAATACCCAATATTAGTTTCTACTTAATCAATTATGTGTGTAATATATATTTTAAAATACATTTACAAATTAAAAAGAATATTTTAAAAACCTGCAGATTATTTATTTTCAAGGTTTACCTTTTTCAAAATCATGCTATTGCTTATATAATACATTATTATATTCTACATTTTGAAAACCCAAATCTCATTCTATGAAAGTACTTGCAGCTGTTCATACAAGTCAAGAAATTACATAATGCTCTAATAATAACTTATCACAATTAGCCCACACAGCCATGACAAGTAAAATACTCTAATACTTTATTAATTTTATTTACATGTGCTTAAAATTACATAGATAATTTCTGTTCTAAAACCACATAGGCCTATAGTATAACGGAACATAAAACTGTGCATTTAAGCTTACTACTCAGCTATAAGACTTTATTTATAAGGTGCCCCAATATCTTAAGCTTCTTATGAGACATTAAAACATGCAAAATGCTTTACCTTGCCTAGAACATTCTACAGATGACAAAAAACAGTATTCCATCACTGTTGTATAGTAAATAGGAATAACTGTGTTTTCAAGTCTAACACGCAATAACTGTTTCTTCTTATGTTGAGCAGAAAAGGTTTATTTTACAAAAACTAAATGCCACTTTGCATTTTTTTAAGTACAACTGAAAAAGCTGACTACAATAGGTACTGAATATATAACAGCTTTTCTAGTATCTAGTTGAATGACATTACTGTACCATTCTAAAGACAATTTGATTTGAAGGTAAAAATATACTACCCAATATTCAGAGTGGTTGATATTTAAACTCCATGGTGGTCAGCAGTGGCATTTCAATATCCATTGGATATTCCGTAGCGGATATGGCTGCTGCTGGATATTTGGATAGTGCAGCCATTATCCAGATAAGTGCCATCCTTATCTAGATAGCAGTGATCTTTCATTTGCTATCTGGATAGGCTAGTCAGATAGCAAGTTAGGCTTGCTTTTTGGCCAGTCTAAGCTATCTGGATAGCCTAGCCACATAAAGGCTGAAAATCACTGCTGTTCTGATAAGTTCGTGTTTGCTGGACTGTACTTACGGGGTACCTAACTAGCCCCAGAATCAATAACATAGTCGTCTCCTGTGGCATGCCCAAAAATCCTGCCTTTCAAAATCTTCCCCATCTTCTATTCAGGATTCTTCTGATCAGTCAGAAAAGTTACTTGTTTTCACAGAGTTCTATGCGAAGTAGCTGACATCCAAGAATAAGCATTATTATCCTTATAATCTTGTTCAGGGACTATCTCTTACACCTATACGTACAGCGCTGCATACACCTTGTTGCGCTATAAATATCATAAGTAGTAGTAATTCTCATGAACTAATTGTGGTTGTTTAAAAATTCACAAACCCCACGGGATACTTTGCGCTCAGCCATGCTCTGATGCCATAAAAAGCAACTCTAATCAAATAAATTTTTTATTTGAAGTCTCAGTATCTGACTATTTAATATTAGAGGTGGATGAAATAGAAAATAAAGGAATAGCTGAAAAATAGTGTCTGCTTGATCCTGTTAAATTGAAGGTTTGTGTCTATTCTTTTTCCATCAGGCAAATATTTGTGTCACACCAAATTCCAACACAATTTCGCATTGAACAAAAAGTTATAAAATTAGGATAACAAATATTTCATGAATATGCTTTATAACACCCTCAAAAAAAATTTAATGAAAATAAAAAGGACCATTGGAGACATCACACAATCACTTACCAGCCACAACATGGCTATATAACATTGTCACAATTTCATCATCTGCCATCCCACAACACTCATAAGTCTTTTTTTAAATTAATTTTTATTATCAGCCCACTACTTAGGGCACAACATGCTTCATTCTTCCTACGATACGCTATGGAGCAGGTGGACTCAAAATACAAGTCTCTATTGTAGAGGACACAGAGGGGAATTTTAGATCCATCCAAGTGCAATCTGGAACGTCTAAGCCAGAAGTTTGAAAAAAAAATACAGCCACATCCAGGTACCAACACGATTTCACAAACCTGGACGTGCCCGATAGGGACGTCTGCAGAGGCATCTACTTAGATGACCCGAGAACCGTATTTCAGAACCCAGACATTAGGAAAGCATAATGGTTAGATTAGTTGGTTAGGAAGAGGACATCTAGTGTTCAAATCTTGCTGCTCCTATAGTTGACATTGTGCTAAGTACTGGGAATGGCAGAGTGCTTTCTTCTCTACACACTCAATGTTTTTCAGCTAAAATGAGCACTTTTCAAATGCTTGTTTGTCATTACGTGTGCCTTGGAGTTGGTCTAAAGATAGATGTGACACCGGATGTCCATAACGCTTCTGTAATCAGGTGGGGATGTCCATGTCCTTGGGAATGCCCTAACCATGCCTCCAGAATCCTGGGAACATCCTAGCCATGCCTCCTCCATGCCCCCATTCAGATTTGGACATCCTCAGGGATGTCTTCACAGCCAGCTTCTAAAATGGCTCTGGAGATAGTCTCTGTGCATTGGACATCTCTATGCCCATTTTCAGACATCCAAAGCATGAATAGAGCTTCTAAAATAACCCACTTAGCAACTCAATGGCTGTAATAATACTGGACTTAAAAAAACAGACTTTACTTGTACTTTGCTTCATATACAGATCGTGCAATGTGGAACCAATATCAATGCTTTGGCAGTCGCCTGCTTTGGATGAATATTCTAACATGTAGTCCAATATGAAGCTTCATTATTGACTCCAAATACAGTCTCTTTCAGACCTCCATAACCAAGGCCAGCCCGTCTACTAGGTGAGCTAGGTGGCCACCTAGGGTGGCCTTGCTGCCCCCTTCCCCCAAGCTGCCACCGATTCCGTCTCGGGAAGGGGAGGTGGGCAGCAACAGTATTTCCCAAAGCAGTGTCAAAAAGCCACCACTTTTGGAAATACTGCCGCTGCCTGCCTCCCCTTCCCGAGACGGAATCGGCAGCAGCTGGGTTGGGACAGCAGCAGTGGTAGATGAGAGGGGGGGGCGGTGGCAGCAGGAGGGAAATCAGCTGGGGATTGGCGTGTCAAGGCCGGGGTTTCTGCCTAGGGTGGCAGAAACCCTTGGGCCGGTTCTGTCCATAGCAAGGACCAATGAGCAATGCCATTTTTAAAGAGGAAACTCCTCCCCTTGCAAATCATATGCAGCATATGCCAAATAAGAAAAACACTCGTTCAAAAAATCTGTGTATCTGTAAACAAAAAAAATAACATTTTTACTATCAAAATTTTCACTTAAACAACACAAAAAGAGTATTAAAATACTAAATAAAAATGAAATCTCCAACCCCCGATGGCATGCAAACCCTGGCAACAAAAAATGAGATTGTTTTATACAATATGCCGCCTCAGCTGTTGACTGAACTTGGTGGCAAGTTTATACGAGTTCCCAGTCCATCATACTCATAAAATTCTTCAGTAAAATGAAGCCCATTCAGCTTCTGAATTAAGTCTATGAGGAAACAAAATATTCAATTTACCTATCTGATACAGTTCATGCTATGACAGTGTTAAATTCAGATCTCCACCACAATCCAGCGGTGGGATTCGAGCCAGGATTGAAAAGCGCAAGTCCTCAAAAAAAATGTTGACATTCTATACAGTATGAGCGCAATTCCATTCCGGACGTAGAGGCCCTCTGTACGTCCAAGTCTAAAACTGGATGTACAGAGGGCATCGCAATTCTGATCCTGCGGGATCAGAATCGCAAACAGTCCTGTACATGCAGGCCGAGACTGTGATTCAGCCTGGCCTGCACATACAGAACATGCCCGACTAACTCAGTCAGGGCTTTTAAATGGAGCCGTGGCGCCATGGCACCGTGGCTCCATTTAAAAACCACAATCCCAGCCGCCAACTCCTGCAGAGCATTCCCTGCAGCCTGACCTCCGATCTGGCCACCTACAGCCAGAGTCGGGCTGCAGGGAATGTCCTCAGTCCCCCCCTCCACCTCATCTGTGCCCCGGGCCGCCGATCCATGTTGTCCAGGAGGTGGAATAAAAATTAAGACCAAACTCTGCTTTGGCTGAGCTAACGCCTCTCCGGTCAGTACTCCTAAACACCATCCCTGCTCTCACGTTTGATCCATACCAATCATGCTGGCAGGACCCGAAGCTATAAATTGCAAACCTGTCAACAAAGGTAATGCTTGGTCTTCCTCTCCTCCTCCTGCTGTCACCCCAATAGCTTCTGATTAGGGCTAGACAGGCATTGCTATTGGGGAACTGTGGAAACCTGGCTGTGGTGGGAGAGCTCTCAGGTCTGGGCTTAATGAGATATCATGCCTGAAGGTGTCAGCAAGATCACTTGATTCCCACGGCATCTCCAAAAGGGCAGAAATGGACCCTTTCTTCTGAATCCTTTCTCACTGCACAAAAGTATCCATCGAGCCTAACAAAGGTACTGGCTTAGGTTTAGGAGGGTAAGCCCCAGTCTTCCCTTTTCATTCATGCATTAGAAGCAAATAATAGAGGTAACATGCAGGCAAAAGACCAAGGATTGGTTGCCATCTTGGAGTTTCAGATAAGGGCTTTTAAATATCAGACTCAATATATAGAAAGATTAAAATGTATGGCAATCTCTTCTGGAAAGAAAACAATGAAACACAGTTATTGGATCCACTATAGCTTTTACACTTTAAAAATTCCAACTAATGCAGTAATCCTTTTCACATTTAAAAAGTAAAGCAGGTACCACAAGAAGAACTTTATTTAACTGTACTTTCATCACATATTATAAGACAGTCTGCTAAAGAAAGCTAAACAAGAAATATAGATACAGTCCAGTACAGATTTTCTAAGTAATTTTTGGGTTATCAGGAAAACATCTAGAGTGTTGATCTGGTTTTCTTCATTTCAGACAAACTACATGTCACATTAACTACCTCCAGGAAGTTATTCCAAACACAAAATAAACTGTTTATGCCCCTTCTCAGAAAGATAGCATGACAGATTGTTATTAGTTGAAGACAGATGAAATACATTAATTTGATTGTGAACATGTGTCTACTTTCACACTGTCATCTACTCTCTAATCCTGACATTTATCTATTATGACACAGTAACAAATTAAATATGGTACTGTATTACAAGAATGCTGAAGAAAGGTCAGCGAAAAAAGGGTAATAATAGCCACAGTTGTCCTTTCATAGGGTGTTTTATAGACTACTTTAGAAATCAGATTCCAACAAAGACCACAAATACCTAGCAAATGAAGAGAACTAAATTATAGGTGAAGCATCAAACAAAGTGAGCTGCCCAAATGGATCAATAGCAATGCTGTGTGGAGAGCAAGGGTTTGAGATTCTTGGCACAGATCTCTTGCTCCCCAGGTTGCCTACAGCTTCTGTAGAGCCTTGAGGAGAGAGAATGAAAGTTTGTCAAAAGGACTGTCGGGTTCTGGAAGTAACCCTGGTGCATGGCCCCAAGCTGTCTACTGTCAGTGCAATGACTGGCCTAAATTAAGAAGGAAGGGAAAAAAAGTCTTCAGGTAGTTGTCAATACAGACTCAGGATGATAGATCCCAGCCCTAAATCTGATTGAGCTCAAAGCTCAAACGGAGGAAACAGCTGGGGCAAAAATAAAGCATTAATAAATTCTTCCAAGGACTTCAGATAGCAACAATAACCTGAAAATGAATGCAAAAACTTTAATTACTGATCAAAATTAAGCATGGAAGAAGAATTTAGAAAAAAAAAAACAGCCCTTAATGGGCCTGATTTTGAAAAGACGATATTTAAACACCACAATAGTCAGTTGCGGCGCTTATATCAGCAGGATCAGTGGCAGTATCCATATAGTAACTTCTGCTGAATATGCTAAGTGGCA
This sequence comes from Ichthyophis bannanicus, assembly GCA_033557465.1. Classification (NCBI taxonomy): domain Eukaryota; kingdom Metazoa; phylum Chordata; class Amphibia; order Gymnophiona; family Ichthyophiidae; genus Ichthyophis; species Ichthyophis bannanicus. The sequence continues at coordinate 1,417,815,265 of CM066032.1, forward strand.
CTATCTGGTTAAGTACCGACCTACAAATGTAGGAAGGATGAGGTGGTAAGTAACTGAAGACCTATCAGTAGTGGGCAAAACTAATAAACATTACCAAACAAAAGGATAAAGAGTAGTTACTCACCTGTAACAGATGATCTCCAGGAGCAGCAGGAATCAGTCCTCACTTATGGGTGACATCAGCGCCGATGGAGCCCCGTGCGGAGCATTTCCCCAGCTTTCTATGAAAGCCTTTGGGAATACTACATGCATGCGCGGTCCCCTTCCCGCCTAAAGGTGCCATCTTGCTCAGTCAAATGACATAGCTAAAAAACAGCACACAAAAATGAAAAAATAAACTATGTACAACTGCAACTCCCAGGGGAGGAGGGAGGGTTGTGAGGACTGATTCCTGCTGCTCCTGGAGAACACCTGTTACAGGTGAGTAACTGCTCTTTCTCCAGGACCAAGCAGGAAGTCAGTCCTCACTTATGGGACTCCCCAGACTCAGGCTACCGGGGGGACCCAGAGCTGAAAAATGAGCTCCCTCTAGCCTCAGCATCAGAGAAAGGATTTCACTGAAAACATACCTCCACCAGTGGCCCAACCAGAGGGCTGGAGGGTAGGAGTTGCCTAAACCTCAAAGAGATTCTGGAGCACTGCCTGACCAAAATCACTGTCCCTGCGGGACTCCCTTTCCAGGCAGTAATGGGTCGCAAAAGTCTGGCTTGAGGACCAAGTTGCAGCCCTGCAGATGTCTGCCAACGGTACAGAGCGGAGATGAGCTACTGAGGTAGCCATTGCCCTGACACGGTGGGCCGTGACCCGACCCTGCAAAGGAAGGTCAGCTGCCCTGTAAGCCCTGGTGATACAGTCAGCCACCCAGATGGACAAGGTACGCTTGGATACAGGTACCCCCCAAGTTATTGGGGTCAAAAGATATGAAGAGCTGAGCAGCCCTCCTATGCCCCTGCATACTCACAAGGTAGAAGGATAGGGCCCTCCTACAGTCCAGGGTATGCAGGACTGTCTCAGCCCGGCTGGCATGGGGCCTAGGGAAGAATGTTGGAAGAACCACCTCCTGGTTGAGATGGAAAGAGGAGACAACCTTGGGGAGGAACTTAGGATGAGTCCTAAGGACTACCCTGTTCTTATAGAAGCGAGTGTATGGCCTGTCACAGACCAGGGCTTGAAGTTCACTCACTCGACTGGCTGAGGTCAAGGCCACTAGAAATAGAGTCTTCCAGGATAGGAAGCGTAGAGGACATGTAGCCATTGGTTCAAAAGGTGGGCGAGTAAGTTGCTGCAAGACCACATTCAACTCCCACTCAGGGGTGGGTGGACGGAGAGGAGGCTTGAGCAATAGTAAGCCTCTGAGAAATCAGGACACCAAGGAGTGAACTGACAGAGTGTCCCTCCATCAGAGAGTGGTGAGCTGCCAGAGCAGAGAGGTGGACCCGAACAGAATTGGACTTAAGGCCCTGATTGGACAAGTGCAGTAGGTACTGGAGCACTACTGGCACAGTGCAGGTGAAAGGATCTTCCTTGCGTTGCTGACACCACAAGGAGAACCTTCTCCACTTTAGGGCATATGTTTTCCTGGTGGATTGCTTTCTAGAGGCCAAGACCACCTCTTCCACTTCCTGAGCAGGCCCCAGGGAGCCAAGACTACCCTTGCAGCCTCCATGCCATTAGCTGTAGAGATTTGAGATTGGGATGCAGAAGGGAACCCCGATCCTGAGAGAGAAGGTCGGGTCGGAATCCCAGAGGCATGGGTGTCTCCACTGCCAGTTGAAGTAGCAGGGGGAACCAGGGCTGCCTCGGCCACCTGGGAGCAACCAGAAGTACTGAGGCCTTGTCCCTGAGAATCTTGAACAAGGTTCGGGCCACAAGAGGCGTGGGAGGAAACGCATATAGCAGTCCCTGGGACCACGAAATCAGGAAGGCATCCGCCGCCACCCTTAGGGGATGCGGTTGCCTGGATCAAAACCTGGGCAGTTGGTGATTCAGGGGGCTGGCAAAGAGATCCATGGATGGAAGTCTCCATTTTAGGAAAATCTGTTGAACCACCAAAGGGTGCAGCTTCCACTCGTGGGGCTGCAGAATTCTGCTTAAGCGGTCTGCCAGAAAGTTTTCCTGGCCAGGAAGATACACAGCCCTCAGCAACATCTGGTGCCTGAGGGCAAAAGAGCAAAGGGCCTGTGCTTTCAGGCATACAGGCCTGGACCCAGTGCCACCCTGTTTGTTCACATAGAACATGGCTACTTGGTTTCCGTCTGAACTAGAACAGACCGGTGAGTCAAGGAGTGAGAAAAAGCCTTGAGGGCTACGCGAACAGCCCGCAGTTCCAGTAGGTTGATCTGTTGCAGGGCTTCCCATGGGGACCAGAGGTCTTGGGTGCAGCTTCCTTGACAGTGTGCACCCCAGTCCTGCAAGGAGGCATCGGTTGTCAACACCACTGTGGGGGCAGCCACCTGAAAAGGCACCCCCTGCAGCAAGTTGGGGGGGGGGGGTGTAGCCACCACTGAAGAGAATTCAGGAAAGGTTTGGATACCCTTACTTTGTCTGCTAGGCTCCCCGTGGCCTCCTTCTACTGAGTTCTGAGGCACCACTGTGCAGGCCTCATGTGGAGGCGGGCATTGGGAGTCACATGCACAGTCAATGCCATGTCTTCCAGGAGCTGCAGACAGAGCCGGGCAGGAACCCTCGGCAGACTGAGAAACCGGGATGCCAACTCCATGAGCCTTTGAGCTCTGTCCTCTGGCAAGTAAGCCCTTGCTTGCAGAGAGTCCAGCCGTGCTCCTATGAACTTGAGGTTCTGGGAGGGGAGCAAAGTGGACTTTGCGAAGTTTATGACAAAGCCTAGGTCTTGAAGGAGTGTGACAGTCCTGAAGGTGGCCTGCCTGGCCTCCTGGTAGGTCTGACCCCGGATGAGCCAGTCGTCCAGATAGGGGAAGACAAATAACCCTTGAGTCCTCAAGTAGGCTGCCACCACAGCTAGGCACTTTGTAAAGACCCGTGGGGCGGAGGTTAGGCCAAAAGGCAGCACCCTGTACTGGTAATGGTTTCCTCCCACCACGAACCTGTGGTCTGGATGAATGAGGATGTGAGTGTACGCATCCTTTAGATCTAAGAAGCATAGCCAATCTCCCTGCTGGAGGTAGGGCAGAAGTGTTCCAAGAGTAAGCATCTTGAATGTCTCTTTCTCCAAGAACTTGTTGAGGTTTCTGAGGTCTAGGATAGGCCTTAGGCCTCCTGTTCTCTTTGGCACCAGAAAATACCTGGAGTAGAACCTGTGTCCTTGTAGGCGAGGAGGTACCGGCTCCGCCGCCTTGTCCAGAAGCAGACCCTGAAATTCTTGGAGGAGGAGGTTGGTGTGCAGGAGAGGCCTCAGAGATTCTCCTGGAAAGTAGACAGGAGGTAGCTGTTGGAAATGAAGCATATAGCCTTGGTGAATGATGCTTAAGACCCAAGCATCCCCTGTAATGGTTGACCTCCTGTGCAGGGATGGGATAGCAGGGACGGAGAGGCTATGCCTTGGGAGTCAAAAAGCCCCTCCCTGCTGGGTAGGAGCAGGAGCCAGAGGCTTAGGGGTCTTCTGCCTACGGGGCCCATGTCCCTGCCCCTTGGCCTGCTGCCCCTGAGGGGGAAAGCACAGTTACTTACCTGTAACAGGTGATCTCCGGGAACAGCAGGAATAAGTCTTCACATATGGGTACGTCGGTACCGACGGAGCATGCGCGGGAACGCTCCCCAGCTTCCCAAAAAAGGAAAGCTTTTGGGAGCATCCCACAGTGCCTGCGTGCTGCCTTCCCGCCTTTCCTAACCGCCTCTCCTCAGTTCGAGTTTTAAAGCTGAGACAAAGAGAGAGAGAGGAAGGAAAGATAGATAGAGAGATACAACTCCTAGGGAAGGTGGGTGGGTTGTGAAGACTTATTCCTGCTGTTCCCAGAGATCACCTGTTACAGATAAGTAACTGTGCTATCTCCAGGAACAAGCAGGAATGAGTCTTCACATATGGGGACTCCCTAGCTAAGATGCCTGGGAGATCCCCAAGGATATGAGACCCTGGGAAGGGTTCTACCTCCTGCTATGGATCTCAGGCATCCATCCAGGGAAGGAGGGCAGGAGTTGATTAAGCATGGAACAGGTGTTTGAGAACAGCCTGACCAAACAAGGCATCCCGGCGGGAGTCCTTGTCCAAGCAGTAATGGGCTGTGAAGGTATGAACCGAGGCCCAGGTGGCCGCTCGACAGATTTGGTCGATGGACACAGAATTTAGATGAGCCATAGAGGTGGCCATGGCCCTCACATTATGAGCTGTGACATGGTCTTCCAGAGAAAGGTTCTTACTCTGGTAGGCGAAAGAAATACATTGAGCAATCCAATTGGACAGTGTCCTCTTAGAGACTGGAAGTCCTAAATGAGAGGGATCAAAGGCAACAAAGAGTTGAGAAGACTTTCTATATTGCTGTGTCCTTTGTAAGTAAAAGGCAAGAGCTCTCTTGCAATCCAGGGTATGAAGATTCCTCTCTGCACTTAATGCATGAGGACCTGGAAAAAAGACAGGTAAATACACCTCTTGATTAAGATGAAAAGGTGAAACCACTTTAGGCATAAAGTGTGGATTGGTCCTAAGGACTACCTTATCATGATGGAACCTTGTATAAGGTGGATTAGCCACTAAGGCCTGCAGTTCACTGATGCGGCGAGCTGAGGTGACTGCAATGAGGAAAATAACCTTCCATGAAAGAAATTTCAAGGAGGTGGTGGCTAAGGGTTCAAAAGGTGGCTTCATAAGCTGACCAAGAACCAGATTTAAGTCCCATGCCACCGGAGGAGGCCTAATGGGAGGTTTAGTTAAAGTTAGGCCTCTCATGAATCTTGCAATAAGAGGGTGAGAGGAAATAGGCTATCCATTAATAGGCTTAAGGGATGCTGCAAAAGCACTCAAATGGACCCTTACTGAATTTGTCTTAAGGCCTGCATTGGAGAGATGCAGGAGATATTCCAATAGAGAATTCAAAGGTAGTGCTAGAGGGTCAAGACCCTTCTCAGCACACCAAATGGAAAACCTTTTCCATTTAAAAGCATAGGAACGTCTAGTAGAAGGTTTTCTGAAAGCATGGAGGATATCCTTCACCTGCTGAGAAAGATTCCAATCTTGAAGATCTAGGCCTTCAGCAACCAAGCTCTGAGGTGAAGGGACTTGGGGTTTGGGTGCCACAAAGTCCCCTACTCCTGAGACAGAAGGTCTGGAGCAGCTCCCAAGTCTAGGGAGGGAGCTTGAGAGAGATGTAGAAGTAGAGGGTACCACACTTGGCGTGGCCAGCGTGGAGCTATGAGGATCATAGATCCTTGATCCCTCTGGAGCTTGAACAGAGTTGGGAATTAAAGGAATGGGTGGAAAGGCGTACAGGAAGCCTTGACCCCAGTGAAGGAGGAAGGCATCCTTGGCCTGAACTCCCTGACATGGAATTCTGGAACAGAACCGGGGAAGTTTGGCATTCCACGGACTTGCAAAGAGGTCTATGTCCGGGGTTCCCCATTCTTGGAAGATTCTGAGTACCTGGTCCATGTGCAGGGACCATTCGTGTGGAAGGAGAACTCGACTGAGTCTGTCTGCCCAAGAGTTTTGGATTCCTGGGAGGTATACGGCCAGGAGATGGATTTGATGCTCTCTGGCGAAGGCCCACAATCTTAAAGCTTTGTTTCAAAGCGACAGAGAGCCCGTTCCTCCTTGCTTGTTTATGTAAAACATGGCTACTTGATTGTCTGTATGAATGAGGACTGTCTTGTAGCTGAGCAGGGTATGAAAGACCTTGAGAGTTAGAAAAACTGCTCGAAGCTCCAAGTGGTTGATATGAAGAGAGGTCTCCTGTAGGGACCAAGTGCCCTGAGTGGAGAGGTCTTGTAGATGAGCTCCCCAACCTGTTTGGGAGGCATCTGTTGTGAGGGTTGCCTGGGGCAACAACTGTTGGAAGGGGGACCCCAACAACAGATTTTGGGTGGACATCCACCACTGGAGAGACCAAAAAAGACGTTTGGAGGTTGCTATTTGGTCTGAGAGAGCTCCTGTTGACTGAGTCCACTGGGTGGACAAAGTCCATTGAGCTGCTCTCATGTGAAGGCGAGCATAGGGTACCACATGCACTGTGGATGCCATGTGGCCTAGCAGTTGGAACATCTCCCGGGCAGTTAAATGGCTCTTTGACTGAATCTGGGAGGCTAACTGCACTAGGCGTAGGCAACGGGCCTGAGGGAGATAGGCCCTTGCAGTGGTAGTGTCTAAGCAGGCCCCTATGAACTCTAGGGACTGAGTAGGGGTGAGCTGGGACTTTGGGAGGTTTACCACAAGTCTCAGATACTGCAGAATGCGCCTCGTGCGATCCAGGGAAGTCTGGGCCTCTGATGAGCCAGTCGTCCAGGTATGGGAATACAAATATTCCCAGAGTGCGTAGAAATGCAGCTACTACTGCCATGCATTTGGTGAACACTCTTGGAGCAGAGGCCAGACCGAAAGGAAGCACCCTGTATTGGTAATGCTTGCCTTGGAAAAGGAAACGGAGGAACCTCCTGTGAGATGGATGGATGAGCACATGTGTGTACGCATCCTTGAGATCTAGAGAACAAAGCCAATCCTGACTCTGAAGGTATGGAAGGAGAGTGCCCAGAGAAAGCATCTTGAATTTCTCCTTGCATAGAAATTTGTTCAATTCCCTGAGATCTAATATGGGTCTGTAACCCCCTGTTTTCTTTGGGATGAGAAAATAGGGGGAGTAAAACCCTGATCCCTGGTAAAGAAGAGGCACTTCTTCTATTGCCCCTTGGGCAAGAAGGGTAGCCACCTCCTGACCTAGAAGGTCGAGAAGAGATGCTGGAGAATTGAAGTGTCTCACCATGGTGTGGGGAGGAAGGTTTGAGAAATGAAGTTTGTAGCCCTCCCTTATGATGGAGAGGGTCCACTGCTCTGTTGTAATTTGCTCCCATCTGGGAGCAAAATGAGCTAACCTTCCTGGAATGGTGAGAGGCTCTGGCTGTTTTTAGAGCCAGAAAGGCTAAGTTCTCTAGCATCAAGTCAAAAACCCTGAGGAGGTTGGGACTGCTGAGTTGCAGCAGCCCCTGTAGACTTAGGCCTGGCCTGTTTAGGCTGCTGACGTTTAGTAGCAAAGCGACCTGTAGATGATTGTTGGCCAGAAGTAGAAGGGAATCTGCCCTTTTTGAAAAAAGACTTCTTGAAAGGTTTTTTCTTGGCAGGAATGGAGGTTGACTTTGAAAGTCTATCCAGAGCAGAATTTTCTGCATCCATTTGAGTGGCTTTTATTTGCCATTCTTTGCCAAACAGGTTTTCACCTGTACAGGGAAGATTTCCTAAGCCATCCTGGACCCAAGGTTCTAAATCAGAAGCTTGGAGCCAAGCAATCCTGCGAGCAGCTATGGCAATGGCCGAAACTCTGCTGGCACCTTCAAAGGAGTCAAAAGCTGCACGGTTGGAAAACTTTGAAATGTCTTGAGTATGCTTAAGCCAAATAAGGAATTCTTCCCTTTTATCCTCTGGAAGAAAAGGGAGGAAGGTGTGCAGTTTATCTGCAACTTCTTTCAGAAACATACCCATGTAAAGACTATAGGAGTTGATTCTGGCAATGAGCATACTGGCTTGGAAGATTTTCCTACCAAAAGCATCCAGGGTCCTGCATTCTCTTCCAGGAGGGGCAGAGGAGTGTCTTTTTGCACTCTTTATCCTTTTCATAGCTGACTGCACCACAATAGAATGGTGAGGAAGCTGTGTTTTATGAAAACCAGGACAAGGAGGGACACGGTACATAGTGTCCAATCTTCGAGAATGAGGAGAGATAGTGAGAGGAGTCTCCCATAAGTCAATCATGTGCTCATAAAGAATTTCATGAATTGGCAAGGTGACTGCCTCCTTGGGAGCCTTAGAATAACCTAAAATATCCAATTTTTTAGCTCTAGGCTCTGATTCAGAGGTTACTGAAATAGAAAGTCCTTTAGCTACTTCTCTTATGAAGTCTTGAAAGGACAAGTCCTCTGGAGGAGACATTCTTCTTTTTGGAGAAGAAGGCTCTTCAGGAAGGGCTATGGATACTTCAGCAGACTCCTCCGATGTATCAGAATCTTCAGAGGAATCAAAGTATCGCCTGTCAGGGTGCTCTTCTAAAGCTCGATACGTGTATCGAGCGGTATCGACATCGGGCGTCATCGGTACCGAGTCGGTACCGATGAGCATCCCTGGACAGGGAACCGCTACAGTCGGCATCTTGGTGGATGTCGATGCAGTCGGTACCGGTACCGACACTGGTGCCGGTACCGGAGCCGATACCGACAACGGGGTTCGTTGTGATATCAGCGGCGTCGCAGCTTGAATGAAGGCCGAGATAGCCTGCTGCATGGATAGAACATTCTGATCCATCGACGCCATGAATGCCTGGAATTCGGTACCGGAAGGTTGCGCCGGTACCCCAGAGCATTCTAACAGGTGATCGGTCGAGGCCGTGCCATCGATGTCAACCTGTAACCCCATAGGAGGAGCTTTCGAAGCCGGAGCTTCCCGCCGGGGTTGTTTTGCCGGTGCAGAATCCTCGAGGGCAAGCCCGGAGGCATCTCGATGCTAGGAAGGAGATCTACCCTTTGAGGACCGGCTGGATTTATGTTTGGTTACCTGAGATCCATGGGAGGAAGAAGAAGCCCTGGAAGACGTCGATGCCACTGAAGCTGCATCAGAGGGAAACAGCACATGGAGCTTGGCTGCTCGGTTCTGTAAACCTCGTTTAGACATCAAGGAGCTGGACAAACAATCCGAGATGGAGTGTTCAGGGCCCAAACATTTAAGACACCATTCATGGGTGTCAGTAACAGAAATAGTACCGCTGCACTTAGTGCATTTTTTAAACCCGGAGGCTGGTTTTTCCATGAGGAAAATTTCTCGTGAGGCCTAAGGCCCAAAGAGGAAAAACACACTAAGTGAGGGAAAAATATGTTCTTTTTTTTTTTTTAAAGAAAGAAAGAAAGACCGGCGGTACCGGACCGACGTCGGGGAAGGCAGACGCGCGACCAAAGAAATAAAATAAAATAAAGAACTTCTTCAGCAGTAACAGGAACACGACCTGCTGGCTCCGCGGAAAAGAAGAACTGAGGAGAGGCGCTTAGGAAAGGCGGGAAGGCAGCGCGCAGGCGCTGTGGGATGCTCCCAAAAGCTTTCCTTTTTGGGAAGCTGGGGAGCGTTCCCGCGCAGGCTCCGTCGGTACCGACGTACCCATATGTGAAGACTCATTCCTGCTTGTTCCTGGAGATCTAGGGAGGCCTGGTATTGAGGGAAAGGTTTGTAGGCAGACACCTTTCTCGGGTAGAAGGACTTTTTACCCAACCCTTCTTTTTGTGAGAAGGGGCAGAAGTCTTTCTGGACAGCCTAGTCCTGGTCGGGTGCTCTGTTTCGAGCTCAGCTGCCTTCTCGGCCATGGGTTTGCCAAAAAATGAAAAATAGAGAACAGGCTCGATACCGGTGTACCGAACCCGGCGGGAAGGGGAACCGGCGTCGAACTCGGAGAAAAAAACAAAGAAATGTTTGAAAAAACGTCAACTTTTCCTGGGTGACTAGGACGAACGTCCGAAGGGCTCCACGGAAAAAGAGAGACTGAACAAGATGGCACCTTTAGGAGGGAAGGGGACAGCGCATGTGTGTAGTATTCCCAAAGGCTTTCATAGAAAGCTGGGGAAATGATCCGCACGGGGCTCCATCGGCGCCGATGTCACCCATAAGTGAGGACTGACTTCCTGCTTGGTCCTGGCGAATGCAGAATTTTTATGTGAATAAATTACAGGACTCTAACAAAGGGTTCACAAAGGAGAAATAAGGAAGCTCTCTCTCTGGCACTGTGCAAGTATTACAGCAAACGTTAGCAGTAAATTTGAGAGACTGAGATCATACTCTACATACCTTGGAGTGAGGTTCTTTACTATCATCATAGGTGCAAAACTAACCCATTTGGAGAAATTACCCTTGAAAGACATACTGCCAAACAAACTTTACTGAGCTTCTTGGGAGCTAAAAAATGTAGTGGATAAGGTCTAGCTAGTCTTTAACAAGGATTCTAAAAGTACTTCATTCAGAACACTGATAACACAGGTACACTAAAAAATTTTTTTTTAAACTGCCTCTAATGTTTCGATTGATTTTTATGTTTTTTGGTGCGCTGAATCCAAATCTGGTAACCAATTTGCTCCATCACGTACAGAGTTTTTGCTACATTGGGTTAGCAGTTTGAGGTGAACGTTTCAGATTGAGTGCGATCGAGATAAAAGTTTCTTGGATGAATTCTTTATACTAATTGTTTAGTAGTTATTCAAATAAGAATAAAGAAAATTGTAACAAGGCAGCACATAAGAATAGAGTAATGTCAACAAAACACACTGTGATGGTAGCAAAATTGTCTGCACTTAAAACAGCCAAATACATGTGCACAACATTGAGCATATAAGAGCGAGGTTAGACACAAAGCAAAGCAAAGAAATGTGCAAAAAATGTTGTACAGGTATGTATGTAAGAATAGAAAACGCAAACCGCACCATTGCAATACATGAAGACAAACACCCGATGGTGTGAAAATAAAATTCTAATAAATGAGATCCGACACTGTGGTAATAACTAGCAAATTTTTATTTCAAAGTTTAGTAAAAACACGATATTTGTCAACACAGTTTAGATTTTAAAGTCATTCTTGGGTCAATCAATCTCCTGGTGGGCCCGTTTCTTCTTCCCCCGAATGCTTCTCTTGGTGCGCTGCTTGGCGTATTTTTCATCTGGGGTTTCCCGCAGCAGCAACCAGCAGAAATCAGCCATCATAGTGGTGTTCCATCTTCCTTGGTACCTTCTCTCTGCGTCCTTGATGTCCTGGTGAAACCTTTCACCTTGTTCTTCACTGTACGCCCCCAAGTTTTCGGGAAAGTAGTTCACATGGGAGTGCAAGAAATGGACTTTCAGGCTCATGTTACAGCCTTGTTCTTTGAAGGCATTGAGCATCCTGGCAACAATATCCTTATAGTTCTCATCCCGCCTGTTCCCCAAGAATTTGAGAACAACATCCTTGAAAGAATCCCAGACTTCTTATTCCTTCTCAGACATCGTTTCAACGAATGCTCCATCTGAAATGAGTTTCCTTATATCAGGGCCAACAAACACTCCTTCCTTTAGCTTTGCTTCAGAAAGTCGGGGGAACTTTGAGCAAAGGTACCGAAAGCACTCACCATCTTTTGGAAGGGACTTGATGAATTGCTTAATGAGACCCAACTTAATGTGGAGAGGTGGTAATAGAATTTTATCACGAGGTACCAAACTCTCATGAAGAACATTTTTCTCACCGGGTCTCAAATACTCCCGAATTGGCCAGTCTTTTTTCCCCCAGTGTTGGTCGCGGGCCCGGCTATCCCACAAGCAAAGGAAGCAGGGATATTTGGTGAAACCGGATTGCTGCCCTAATAGCATGGATAGAATTTTAAAGTCTCCACAAATCATCCACTTATGCTCATCATAACGAATCTTCTGAAGAATCAGGGCCAAATTCTCGTATTTTTCTTGGAGAATAACAGAGTGAGCAATAGGAACTGAAGCGAATGTGTTGCCATTATGAAGAAGAACACCTTTTATGCTGTCTTTTGACGAATCAATGAACAGCCGCCATTCAGCAGGATCATACTTGAGTTTAAACTTTTCCATTACTCCGTATATATCGTTGCAAAATACCAAATCTTCCTCTTTGCTGAAATACTTCAAAAATTGTGTCTCGCGGTTGCGCGGTACCAATAAAAAGTTGTTCCTGGTGACAATAGATTTTTCTGTTTAAGCTGAGAACCTAGCAGTTGGGCAGCATCTTTTGGGAGTCCTAAATCCCGGACTAAATCATTCAATTCAGCTTGAGAGAAAAGTTCAGGTTTCGGATCTGGTTCAGTTTCAAACTCGGAAGTACTGGACTCATCGGGAAAAGCCATCTGATGAGTCTCATCATGATCAGAACCGTCCACACAAATATAATCCAAAGATTTTGGTGGTTCAGGCACAGGTACTTCGTTGCTATGAGGCATAGGCCTAATTGCTGAGGGAAGGTTGGGGTAACTTATTACGTTCTTATTTTTTAAGTTGTATCCCTTCACAATGCAAGAGCAAAAATAGCAGTCACTGCTGTGGTCTCTTTCTTCACGCCACATCATAGGTATTCCGAAACGAAATGCTTGTTTTTTACCTTTCATCCATAAGCGTAGATCTTCCTCACATGTCTTGCACACTTTGTGAGGAGCCCACGGTTTGTCTTGATCGCCTAACTTCAAACCGAAATAGGCGAAATATACTTTTTTAATAAATGCAGAAATGTTCCTCTGCCGCTTTTTCACGGTATATTCCCCACAAATAAAACAAAAACTGTCCGGAGAGTTGACGCAACCTCTGGATCTGTGAGCCATCACAAATACACAGCACTGCAAACTACAACTGTAGTGAACCACTTCGGAATAAAGCTGGATTACGACTGAGCAAACAAAAGGTAATAATGAACTTGCAAGAAACTGAAATTTGACAGGAACATTCATGTCGCAACCACCGTGTTTGAGCGAGCGAATGAGGCGAGGCGAACAGGAAAGAACATGCGCCAGCGCGAGTACTGGATTTAGCCCCCCGCCTCCCAATTGTCCTGTTAATGTATAAAATGAATACAAAACACTCTAAAATATCATGAGGGAGTGTTTCTAGTTAGTTAACCATTACAACCTCTATTTTGGGCCAAGAAAATAAACTGCAGTCGGCTAAAAAGAAATTATGTAAACATTCCTTATATGGGTAAGAAATCTAATTTTGCAAGAAAACGTGACGTGATGGAACATTTTGGCTATTTTTCCTGGATTCAGCACCCCAAAATCTATAGGAATCAGTTGCAAAACTGGAGGCAGTTTTTTGGTAGTGTACCTGTGTAATTAATTAATTGTGGATATAAGAAAGAAAGTCGTTAGATAAGGACCTATTAAACAACAAAATTCAGAAAGGTAGTCAACAGAGTCTGCTCTGGTGAAGGCAGAATGACTAGACCCCACTGCTATAGCCAAGTCTCTACTGGCATGATCACAGAGGAAAGTGAGGAAAATATGTCCATTTGCAATTGATATAAAAATCTGTAACACAATAACACCCCTAGTGATTGAAAAAAATTAGAGAGGCCTTGAAATGAAAGAAAGAATGGTTATAACACAAGATGTCCCAACCAACAACAATTGGCTGAAATAGCACACTGCACCTTGTGAAGGGGAAAAGAGACCTCACACTGTTTCCAAAACATTCTGAGAAATCCAACCCTGGCACTTACACAGAATTATAGGGGGATTTCCTTATGGGTCCCAAAAAAAACCCCTTGTGGAGGCCAAAAAAAAACCCCTTGTGGAGGCCAATTCCGCTTCATGCATCCCCAGGTCATCCGGATGTCCAAACATCTGGACGGCCAGGGGATGCACCCGATTTTGCTCCAGCGGGGGCTAGACATCCCCAAGGGAGCAGAATTGCAGCACAGTCGCTGGCCATCCAGGGGGTGGCACAATTCTGGCACCCCAGACGTCCAGCCACAAGCCCGGCTAACTCAGTCAGGCTTCTGAATGGAGTCGTGATCACTGGCCACCACCGAAAATGTCCTTTCCCCGAAGCTCCTCCAGACCGCCCCCTCCCACCTCCGTCACAGGCTCCCCATACAATACCGCTAAAAGTACAGGGAGCCTTTGTACTAGGATTAGCATGCGGACAAATAGCAGGGATGTAGGTCCAGACAAGACATACATTCCCACCATTTGTGGCACAGAATGACCCCCCCATAGTGTATTAATCACATTATCAATCACATTCCATATACATTTACACTATTCTTATTTTATAAACGACAAATATTTTCATAATGCAAGCTGACACACCCAACTCTACTTCTCACGCTATTTATCAGTAAGCATTCAGCAAACCATTCGGGCAGCATGCCTGCCATGGCCAGCATTTTGCTAAGTATCAGCTGTGTTAGGAGTGTGTTTTGCCATTCAAAGGGTGCATTTTACTATAGTTGTCAGCAACCTAAAAACTATTAACAGAGATGCTGTTAGAAAAAGCCTTTACTAAATGCAATATAACTAATCCTACAGCAAAGCAGTATAATGTTCCTAAGATCCCTTTTCTCCTTCACAAGGTGCATTGTACTATTTCAGCCAATTGTTATTGGTTGGGATATTGATATCACTAATCCCCATTGCTGTTGTGTGACTGGTAGCAATATAGCACAAGATGTGCAATGGCAGAGGTGGAGGTACAATGTAGGTACATAATTTATAAATATGTGTGTACATGTGTAAAGTACTAGAACACATTTACAGGATTTGGAGCAGGAATAAAATTCTACATCAACATTTGCACACTATTGGGGGTGGTTCTGGGAGACTATTTTATAAAAGGTACATAGGCATCTCTATTGCCTTTATACAGTAAAATAGGTTTAAACTTTTCATATAGGCACCCTGTTTTAGAATCAGGGCTTTAGTTATTAATCAATTCTGTGACAGGCATCTTGCTTCAAATGTACTTGAACAATTTTTTATTATGAATTTTGCATCTATGAAAAAAGTGTTTTCCAGTTGTTTTGACCTGCCTTATTAATGCTTTATATCTAATTTACCAGTGTTCATGCTATTTCCTATTTTCTTCTTTCAATATGCTTTCCAATATTTCAAAGATGTCTCTTTCAACTTGCCATTTAACCAAGCCAGCAATTGTTTACTACTATTACTGCTACTATTAAACATTTCTATAGCGCTACAAGGTGTTCACAGCACTGTACATACAGATATAAGATACAGTCACTGCTCATCAGAGCTTACAACCTAATCAGGACAAAACACATGGAGGCCAATTCAGGTCGGATCTGGATGGGCCGGATTTGCACTCGATTCTGAACTCGTGGAGGCTGGACATCCCCGCGAAATCAGAATCCGTTGCAAAGGCCATGCCCTGATTCTGAGGGCCCGAACATCCAGCCGACTCCATTTTTAACCTAGCTGCAGTGCCTGCATGGAGCCCTGGTGCCATGGCATCCCATTGCCATGGCACCAGGACACCATGCAGATGCCCCGATCTGCCACAGAGATGGTAAGCCTGATTTCCCTGCCACCCAACCCCCGATCAAGCCTGCCGAGGCCAGGATTGGACTGTGGGGAACCCCCTGCCTTTCCTCACATCCATGCATGTCCCACTGCTGGCCGCCGCATTCTTCAGGGGAACTTATTTCACCTCCGAGGTGGAATAAGTTCCCTGACTAACTCCCGGCCCCTGCATGTACAGGGCTGGCGCCGGAATCGGCCCTGTATATCTGGTTTGAGCACCTCGCCTCCAGCCCGCCCCCATAAAGTGCGCCCCGCACATCTCCTCTAAATGTGCGGGAAGCTCTGCAGCAGTAATCAGCCCTGAGCATTTAGTGGGGATGTATGTCCAAACTGGACCTAAATCCCCGCTAAATGGGACTCAGAATGACCCCCATAGTGAAACTGGGGACCAGGGTATGTAGTAGACAAGAGAGTGAGGAGCATCAGGATCCAAAAGCGGCATCAAAGAGGTGGGGTTTTAACCTGGATTTGAAAATGGATAGAAAAGGGGCCCGACGCACAGACTCAGGTAGTTTGTTTCAGGCATATGAAGCAGCGAGATGGAATGAACAAAGTCTGGACTTGGCAGTGGCAGAGAAGGGAATACTCCTCCTGCAGCATCAACACGAACAACAGAGAGCAGGACATGATTCACCATGGAAGGACTACTTTATTCAGCCAAACATGAGGTCATCCTGACACATGTTTCGGCCAGGAGGCCTTCTTCAGGGGAATATGACTTCTATGAATAAATAACAAAGCGACATGTAAAAATGTAAAAATTATAAATAAGTGAGTTATACTCATGACGGGAAGTGAATAGTAAGTGGATAAGGGTTTCAGTAGTGTGAATAGAAAGGAAGGGACAAATTTTGATGATGTTACAGAGAAAGAAGTGGCAGGTTTTAGCCATCTATTCGATGTGTCCAGAGAAAGAGAAAGTAGAATCAAAGATGACCCCAAGGTAGCGAGCTAAGGAAACGGGTGCAGTGTAGTGTCATCCAAAGAAACAGAGAAGGGAGGAAGGGGGAAGGTGGGTTTAAGGGAAAAGATAAGGAGCTCAGTTTGGGCCATATTCAGTTTCAGATGGTGGTGAGATATCCAGGCAGCAATGTCAGATAAGCAGGCAGAGATCCAGGACTGGATTCCTGGAGAGATTTCAGATGCAGAGAGGTAGATCTGAGAGTCATCAGCATAAAGATGGTACTAAAAAACATGGGAGGAAATAAGTGCACCAAGAGATTGAATGTAGAGAGAAAAGTAGAGGAACCAAGACAGAGCCCTGAGGTATACCAACTGAAAGAGGGATGGCAGTAGAGGAGGATCAACCAGAACATACACTAAAAGTGTGATAGGAGAGATAAGAAGAAAACCAGGACAGAATAGAGCCACTAAATCCAAGTGAGGACAGGGTATCAAGGAGAAGGTGATGATCAACCATTTCAAAAGCATCAAAGTTCAAGAAGGTTGAGGATCGAGTAAAGGCCCTTAGATTTGATGAGGAACAAGTTGCTGGAGACTTTGACAAAAGCCAGATTGCAGTTGATCCAGAAGGGCTTGAGAGGAAAGAAAGTCAAGACAGTGGTGCTGAACCGCTCGTTCAAGTAGTTCTGAAGCAAAGGGGAAGAGAGAGATAGGCCAATTGCTGGAAGGACAGGAAGGGTCTACTGAGGGCTTTTTGAGGAGAGGTGAGATCAGAGCATGCTGAAGGCCACAGGAAAGGTTGCAGTGGAAAGCAATAGGTTAAGGATATGATAGATGGAAGGGATGACAGTGGAAGACACAGGGTTTAGTAGACGGGTAGGAATGGGATCAGAGGAGCAGGTAGTCAAGTTGAAGGAGAGATGATTTGCAGTTTCCTACTCAATGATTTCAGAAAAGTAAGAAAGGGTGACAGAAGGTGAGGGAAGTATTTGGGATTGAAGAGGGGTAGGGGGGAGGTGAACCTGTGGAGAATTCAAGGCTATTCTTTAGGACTTTGTCATGGAAATAGTCAGCCAAGGTCTTGGCAGAAAGTGAAGAAGGGATTGGGGGAGGAGGGACTTTGAGGAGAGAGAAGCATAGCAAAGAGATGTTGAGGGGCAGAGGCAAGAGAGTTAGTCAGATGGACAAAATATTCTTGCTTGGTGAGTGCTCTGGATAACTGAAAAGAGGTTAACATGAATTTGAAATATAGGTAGTGTGATAAGGAAGCTTATCATAGCTCAGGAAGGAGCTATAGAAAAGGTGAAGTGTCTCTGAACAAGCAACCTGTCAGTTCTGGTAGAAATAAGAAAACAGAATTTTCCCATAAAAGACTACCAGTCCCAGAATGCACCAGGTTTCCTACAGCCATTAGAGGAGCTGAAGTGGGAAAACGTGTGTTCAATCAGGAGGGCTATGAGGTAATCCCTAAGCACTCATCTCAAAGGGCAGGGCCTGATTCAGCACAGCTGCGCTGTGCTAGGGTGGAGCACTCATCAAAGCAGAATAAAGGTAGAGTTTATTCTACAGAGAATTATCCTCATCCTCAGAATCATCCTCATCCTCAGCTTGGATATCCTCATCTTGGACAGCTTCATCATCTGGAGGATCATCAGAAGCAGAAGCCAGAGCGGACAGACAGAGAGGGCAAGAAACCCTTTGGAAGAAAGAAGAGAAAAGCATTTGGGAGGTCTAAAGGAGTCCAGAGCAGTACGTATACTGGGAGACATTCAAAAGGCCAGCATACACCATTGGACTGGGGAAAGCCAGAGGAATGGTGCTGCAGGGCTAGGAATCTCCAGACGGTACCTGTGAGGGAGACGGCTGCACGTGGAAGGGACCCTAAGACCCGTGCCAGAAGGTATGTGAAGAGAGATCCAGTGTCCAGGGATCTGGATTGGAAGGCTGGACATAAGAACTGGATTACATACTGGCCAGGCTATTTAGAGAGGAACTCTAACAGCAATGGAAGCTCAGGTATGAACACTGATCTATGCCCTAGCTATAACCTTGAAAGACAGCAGGGAAACAAGTATTCTCCTGAGAGTGCTACATTGAGAAATTCCTCTGTGCCAATCCATGATATTGAACCCATGATTGTTGAAGAAGGGGAAGGAGCGGTCTTAGATACAGGCTGTGAATATATGGATTGCTCTCTGTCTAAACTCCTTTGGTAATTTTCTGTTACAAAGTACAGCAACCATCACAAAGAAATACAAACTTGTTCTTTAATCTACTCAGAAAAGCTCCTGAAGTAGGATTTGAGCCACGCAGTAGAAAGCAAGCCAGCTAAGGGGTTTCAGCTGGGTAACTGCTAGCAATTGAGCCTTACCTAATTGCTTGTGAGCTCTGAGGGAATCACTTCTGAGTCTATGTGTGAAGATATAAGAAGTTAACCTGAAAAGAACAGTTTTTCCCTTCTTTGTGGGTTTTGCTTGTTGTTTGAAACACTGCTAAGAAAATATTAGCTAAAGCCTACAGAAAAGACCAGTTTGTTACCAACCAGGTCTTTATTCTTTTCATTTGATTGCCTGACAAGTTCAGATGTTGTTTTCCTGATTTTGTTTTTCTAAGTTTAACACTGAAAGCAAGTATCCTGTTTTATGTGCTACCAAGCATATCTGTGTTGGGAGAAATAACCCCATAAATAAATATCTTATTGGCTTTACACTCAAGCACAACTAATTATTGTGAGCAGCTGTGTCTAGTGTGAATGGACTGCATTTCCCACAATCCCTTGCAAATCATATTGATATATGCACTTGCCAAGACTGTGAACATTCTCACCCAGGCAGCCGTCTGACAGTAGTCAGCAAGGGTATGTGATTTAAGCCAAAGGCACTGAGCTGAGCAGGCACAGGAACGTAGGTAGCAGGTTGTCAAGGACAGCCAGGGTTGAGGCACGGTATGCCACACAGGGCGTGGAATGGGAGGAGCAAGTGCATCTAGAGGACAGTATAATGTTATAGGAAGATACTGCCTGACCAACAGACTCAGATGTCATAGTGAAGGAAAGACGTGATAAGATGGCAGTGGAAACAGCTGAAGGTTCAACAGGCATCCCTAACAGGGTCTCCATTGCAAGCAATGTAAGACTGTGTGGCTTTTATCTTACTAGCTCTCTGCCTGAGAGCTCCTAAAAGGGTTTTGGTATACATTTTTAAAAAGCTACATTTTTTTAGGTGCTGTATTTCAAAAAGGGAATTTTTTGTGGGGTTGGTTTAAAACTCTGCTTTTAGTTTCTTTTCCCAGCTCCTTGAAGCCCCTGACACCTCATCAGGAGTCAGTGGGCCTTGATTAGCTTGCGAAAGAACTGAGGGTAGCTGAGGACTGCATAAAGGTCTTCAGAGCCTTGCAAGTTCTAACATTCCTAACAGTTTCCATTGCAAGCAGGGTAAGAGAATGTATGGCTTTTAATTACTAGCTCTCTGCCTGAGAGCTCCAAAAAGGGTTTTAGTGTACATTTTTAAAAAGATACATAGAAACATAGAAAAATGACAACAGAAAAAGACCACATAGCCTATCTAGTATGTCCTTCCATATCAACAACTACAACAGTCCCCTTTTTTCCTTTAGAGATCCTCTGTGCTTGTCCCATGCTTTTTTGAATTCAGATACTGTCCTCATCTCTACCACCTCCACTGGGAGACTATTCCACAGATCCACCACTCTTTCCGTAAAGAAATATTTCCGTATATCACTCCTGAATCTATCCCCCTTCACCCTCATCCCATGTCCCCTCAAAGCAGAACTTGCTTTCAATCGAAAGAGGCTCTCCCCCTGTGCATTTATGCCACAGAGGTATTTAAACGTCTCAATCATATCACCTCTATCCCACCTTTCCTCTAAGGTATACATTTTAAGATCCTTAAGTCTGTCCTCATATGGTTTATAATGAAGACCACTAACCATTTTAGTAGCTACCCTCTGTACCAACTCCATCCTGTTTATATCCTTTTGAAGGTGCGGTCTCCAGAACTGCACACAATACTCCAAATGAGGTCGCCCCAAAGACTTATACAGAAGCACTATCACCTCCTTTCTTTTGCTGGCCATTCTTTTTTGGGTGCTGTATTTTGAAAGAGGAATTTTTTTGTGAGGATGGTTTAAAACTCTGCTTTTAGTTTCTCTTTCCCAGCTCTTTGCAACCACTGACACCTCATCAGGAGTTAGATCCCTCCATAACCATTCCAGGCTCCCACCCATCCCATATGAGATTTCTTGCTATAAAGGGAAACTCCCTAATTAGCTTGAGATACAATTTGCCATTCTTCAGGGTGCTTTGATTGGGTAATTTTACAAAGGGAACACATTCATCTGTATTCTTCAGACACATAATATCACCATTTACTAACATAAAGTAATGAATGGGGAGGAGTGGCCTAGTGGTTAGGGCAAGTTACCTCAGGCCAGAAGGTCATGGGTTCAAATCCCACTAGAGGACAGCAACCTTGGGCCGGAAGGACTGGGGTTTCTAGTCCCACAGGTGTTCCTTGTGGTCTTGGGCAAGCCACTCAACCCTCCATTGCCCATGTTCCCTGTAAAATAGTTATCTCCAAGTCATAATGCCCTGTTCAATGTAAACCACCTTGATATCATGAAAGGCAGTATATAAGAAATGTTAAATAAATAAATGTCTTACAAGGAAGTGGGGCTACACACAGGGACATAGAACAGCACTGTTAGAACATACTTAAAAGGTTAACTGCTTTTTATCTGAAAGGACAGTTGAGGAAAAGTTATGGATTTTGGCGGTTCTCTCTTGTTTACTTCAGCAGGTACAAAATCTCCAACTACTGAATGATGATTGAGTGGGAAACTGTCATGCCAAAATTATTACACCCGTTACAGCCTCTGCCTCTGTCCAGATGAAGAGCCCGATGCCAGCTGAAGTGTAGGACCTCAGAAAAAAGGCAGCGAGACTGAGAAGAATTTGAGACAGCTACTACTACTATTAATCATTTATATAGCGCTACAAGGTATACGCAGCACTGTACAAACATATATAAAAGACATTCCCTGCTTGTAGAACGTACAATCTAGTTAAGACAGAAAGCAAAATACAAGAGAAATAGGGAGTTCATTAGGGAGAGAAGACACAAGCGAGAAGTACATCAGCGAGATAGGGTGCTAAAGAGTAAGAGAGTTGGACAAGGGTCATCACGGCCTGCAAAATCAACAATCCAACTCCTCCAGCCCTTGAACTGAAGAACCAATATGTAGCCCTGGAAGTGGAGGAGGTGATAGCATACCAGGAAAGGGAAATACCAGAGCTCAAACACCCCAAAATTACAGAATCAGTGACCACAAGGAAGAGAAGGTTGGTGATTCTCTTCTAAGGGGTACTAAAGCATCCATCTGCAGACCAGACGATGGCCAGAGAAGTGTGCAGTCTACCAAGTGCCAAAATCTAAGATGTTATGGGGAGTTTGCCAAGACTCATCAAGCCTACAGACTATTATCTGATGTTGTTCATCCATGTTGGCACAAACGATACTGCCAGATATCCCTCTGAACACATCAATAGTAACTTCATGGCTCTGGGACAAAGGGTGAAAAAGATAGGTGCACAGCTGGTGTTCTCTTCAATCCTCCCTATTGAGGGTGAAGGCCAAGGCAGAGGGGCTCACATGCTGGAGATCAATACATGGCAGCGTGAATGGTGTCAGTGAGATCGTTTTGGTTTCTTCGACTATGGAATGATTTTCCAAGAGCTGCAGAACAGAGATGGTGGCCATTTGTCCAAGAAGGATCAACGTGTCTTCTGCAGCAGACGAGCTAATCTATTGAAGAGGGCTTTAAACTAGATTCATTGGAGATGGGTAAAGACAGTCCCCAGGTAAGTGAAACATTAAATACCTCTGTAGAAATGGGTAAAAGGGGTAACATCTGGAAAGGGATGTGTATAAATGTCCGTAGCATGGTAAATAAGATCCAAGATCTTGAGACTTTAATGGAAGAGGCTGACTTGGATTTAATGGCTGTTACAGCAACATGGTTCACAGACAACCATGACTGGGATGTAACTATATCAGGCTATATTTTATCCAGGAAGGACAGGGTAGGAAGAAGGAGAGGAGGAGTGCCACTATATCTAAGAAATAATATTAAAGCTATAGAATTACAGGGGTTAAAGGGAGTGAGGAGGCACTGTAGGTTAAACTAGACAGAGGGAAAGGGAAATCCATTTACATTGCTGTGATATACAGATCGCTCTCACAGGGAGAAATAGTAGATGGGGATTTCATAGACGACATCCACAGTATTGCCATGAAAGGAGAAGTGCTACTGATAGGTGACCTCAATATGCCAGATGTTGATTGGCACATCTTTGCTGCGGTGTCATTTAGAAGTATGAAGATCCTGGATTCTCTACAGAGAGCACTATTCAGTCAACTGGTAACATAACCCACATGTGAAGAGGCCATACTGGACTTGGTGCTCACCAATGGGGAAAGTGTTTCTGATTATCTCACATCCAGTAATCACCAGATGGTATGGTTCAGTATTAGAACTAGGGTGATAAAATCCATTCAAAAGTGAAGGTCTTAGACTTTAGGAAAACTAACTTTGCCAAGATGGGACAATATCTCAAGAAATCGTGAGCAGAATGGGAACGTCTGGAGGATTTAAAAAAGCAATGGGCAAAACTTAAAGGGATATTTTAAGGGTAACAAACCTTTGTGTTAGAAAGGTAAATAAATGTAAAAGGAAAAGGAGGCCCCTATGGTTCTCAAAAGAAGAGTTGAAAAGGTGATGAAAAAGAAGGTAGTCTTCATTGAATACAAGAGATCACAGAGAGAAGAAGACAAGCATCTATATTTTGAAAAACTTAAAGAAGCTAACAAAGTAGTCAGGAAACAAAGCTACAAAAAGAAAAAGCCAATGCAATAAAAAGGGGGGATAAGACATTTTTCATATATGTTAGTGAGAGGAGGAAGGGCAAAAGTGGTATTGTCAGACTCAAGGGTGAAGGGGAGGAATATGTAGAAGCTGATGAGGATAAAGCAGAATTGATTAAAATATATTTCTGTTCTGTGTTCACAGATGAAGGGCCAGAAGCAAGACCTCAGAAAACACCCACAAGGAGGAACAGAAGTGAGGGGGATTTTGAACATGTTTATGAGGAACTAGCTAAATTAAAAGTTAGCAAGGCAATGGGACTGGATGGAATACATCCCAGAATATTGAAGGGACTTTCTAGCTACTGACTGACCCTTTCAATGCTTCTTTAGAGTTGGGAGTGGTCCCAGAGGACTGGAGGAAGGCATATGTGGTCCCAATACATAAGAGCGGAAGTAAGGATGAGGTTGACAACTACAAGCCGGTTAATCTATTCTCTGTGGTGAGTAAATTATTAGAAACATTATTAAAACGGAGAATAGTGAGGTTTCTGGAGTTCAATGGATTGTAGGATCCGAGGCAGCATGGGTTTACCAGGGGCAGATCTTGTCAGCCAAATATGATTGATTTTTTTTGACTGGGTGACCAGGGAGTTGAACCGAGGGAGAGCACTAGACGTGGTGTACTTAGATTTCACTAAAGCCTTTGACACCATTCCACACAGATGACTTATAAACATCTGTGATCGCTAGCATGGAAGCTAAGTACCTTTGCTATTATATTGATGGACAATGAGGAAAACACATTTTTTTGTATGAATAAGCAAAGGCAACAACGGCTCACAGAACAGAGAGAGTGATAGCTTTCTTTGGATTGATAAAAAGGACAATTGATCAAAAAACAAAAAAATATCAAAAATGAAAAATCATTAAAAATTGTTATAAGAATCTGAACATCAATTGAGATAAAGCTTAATGGAATTTAGTCAAATAAGTAAAGGTAATCTATACAGGTACTGCACAAGAGGTCACTGATGTGAATAGCAGCGGCAATTTTTAAAGAAATCTTGTGGAGCTGCAAGTATTTTACTGAGACCTCAGTACCTGATTTAGAAAAGTCTTTTTAAAGTTAGAGATCAACTCTGTTGTTTCAGAGAGGTAAAATCATGAGCATATAACAGGAGTAGATTGTATTGGCATACATTGCTCTGAAAATTGGACCAAATTACTATAGTTATAAACAAACTGAGCACCCTAGGGATGAACTCCAAAGTGAATGGGTTAAAAATTAGTTGAGTGGGAGGCGACAAAGGGTACAGGTAAATTGAGCTTACTCTGAGGAGAAGGAAGTTACCAGTGGCATATCGCTGGGATCTATCCTTGGTCTGATTCTTTTTAACATCTTTCCTAGTGATGCTGCGGAAGGGCTGCGGGTAAGGTTTGGCTCTTCATGGATGATGCCAAAATCTGTGATACAGTAGATACCCAGGGAGGAGCAGATAACGTGAGGAGAGATTTAGCTAAGCTTGAAGAATGGTTGAGAATTTGGCATTTGCTAAAAATGTAGTGTCATGCATTTGAGCTGCAAAAATCCAAGGGAGTGGTACAGTGTAGGGGGCAAAGTACTTATGTCCACAAAAGAAGAGCGGGACCTGGACGTGATTGTTTCTGATGATCTAAAAGTGACTAAACCGGTAGAAAAGGTGATGGCAAAAGCCAGAAAGGTACTTGGGTGAGGAGAGGCATGGCCAGCAGAAAAAAAAGGAGGTAATAGTGCCTCTGTATAAGTCTCTGGTGTGACCACATTTGGAGTATTGTGTGCAGTTCTGGAGACCACACCTTCAAAAGGCTATAAGCAGGATAGAGTTGGTGCAGAGGGTGGCTACTAAGATCATTAGAGGTCTTCATTATAAAACATATGGGGAAAGACTTAAAGATCTTAATATATATACATTAGAGGAAAGGTGGGATAGAGGAGATATGATAGTGACATTTAAATACCTTTGTGGCATAAATGCCCAAGAGGAGAGCCTCTTTTGAATGAAAGCAAGCTCTACTACAAGGGGACATAGGATGAGAATGAAAAGGATAAATTCAGGAGTAATATCTGAAAATATTTCTTTATGGAAAGAGTGGAAGATGAGTGGAATGGTTTCCCAGTGGAGGTAGTAGAGACGAGGATGGTATCTTAATTCAAGAAAGTATGGCACAAACTCAGAAGATCTCTAAAGGATAAAAGTGGACTATTGTAGTGGATATGGAAGGGCAGACTAGATAGGCCAGGTTGTCTTTTTTTACTGCCATCATTTTCTATGTTTCTAGTTTGCAGATTTCTAAACATGTTGGTGGAGATCGGGCGCGACTAGGACGGGGGATGGCTAAGCGTGAAGGTTAGCAGGTGATGGTCAGATAAGGAAAGAACCGAGGTGGAGACGTTTGAGGATGAGCAGTTGGAGAAGACGAGGAGGTCAAGGCAGTGCCCATGCTTGTGAGTAGGAGCCATACAGCACAACTGGAATTTGAATAATGTGGTTAGGGGAAGGAGCTTTAAGGCATTAGGGTCAGAAAGGTCATAAACGTAGAAGTTTAAATCCTCAAGAATAAGGGAAGGGAAAGATGCATCCAGAAAGGAGGAGAGCCAGGAGTCAAAGTCTGTGAGAAAGGTAGAGGTGGGATTTGTTGGGGGGGGGGGGGGAGAGGGTCAATAAATGACAGCTACCTGGAGAGGTTGTGGAGTAAATAGATGGATTGCATGGACTTCAAAGGAAGCAAAGGAATTAGATGGAGGCAGGAGGGGCTGAAATTGGCAGAACAGAGAGTAGAAACCCAACATCACCACCATGGCCAATGGGCCGAGGTGTATGGGAAAACAGGTAGCCTCCATGACAGAGGGCAGCAACTGAAGCAGAGTCTTCAGGGAGAAGAGAGGTTTAGTGTTCCTTCAATTTTTTCCTAGGCATGGAAAGCACAGTTACTTACCTGTAACAGGTGATCTCTGGGAACAGCAGGAATAAATCTTCACATATGGGTACGTCGGTACCGACGGAGCCTGCACGGGAATGCTCCCCAGCATCCAATCAGAAAGCTTTTGGGAGCATCCCTCGCCTGCGCACTGACTTCCCGCCCTTTCCACTCTCTCTCCTCAGTTGAGTTTCCTAGCTGAGACAAATGGAGAGAACGAGGAAAGGAAGATAGATAGATAGATAGATAGATACAACTCCTAGGGGAGGTGGGTGGGTTGTGAAGACTTATTCCTGCTGTTCCCAGAGATCACCTGTTACAGGTAAGTAACTGTGCTATCTCCAGGAACAAGCAGGAATGAGTCTTCACATATGGGGACTCCCTAGCTAGAGATGCCAGGGGGAGATCCCATAAAATGCATGCTCCTGGATCAAGAGTGCATTTCCCACACAGGAATCTCCGGCATCCCATGAGGGAATGGAGGGTAGGAGTTGAGAATAGAAGAGCTGTAAGGAAAACAGCAAACCCAAGGACTACAGGAGAGGAGTCCATGGCATGTATGATAAGTACCATTAAAATTATTTAATGAACAGTTATAATATGGAGCTTACCTACTGGATTGTAGGAAGTAGTAAGCGTGATGGAATCTACTGGATATGCAGTAGCGGAATCCTCAAGGTGACCTCACAGCAGTGAGGGTGAAGGTCCAGACCTGGAATAGCAGGTGATCCAGGTGTCAACTGGGGTAGGATTAGAACGGCAGGTCTTCAATGGAAGCTTTATGGGAAAAAGCTGAAAACTCTTTTAGGTACAGAGTCATTAACATTGAGGACTAAAAGAAGAAGATTGACCGATTTGGACAACTAGCCCAGTCTTGGAGGGAAGAAGGGGTATGGAAAAAAGCCCATATTCCCAAGGAGAACAATGTGTACTCAAAACAATGAAGATGTACACTGTCTTTCCTAGCTGATGAGAGATAGGAAAGATATTGAAGCTTGAATCTTCAAGGATAGGGAGACCTAGAGCAAAGCGGAAGCTGTTATCACCACAGTAGTGGTTGTGTGTATAACAGTCCCCACATACTAAGGAACAGTATGGAAAAGGGAGCTCACTGTCTGTAACCTCTAAGAAAGGTACTAATTGCTATAGCATAGACAGTGAGGAGATAGTATGTAATACATATCGATCTATAAAAAGTTTCCCAACAGATACATATATATATATATATTGATATATATATATAGGGAGATATATATATATATACCTATATATATATGTATATCTAGATATGCAGAAATATGTATCAAAATATATATATATATATACATACATATATATACATACATATATATACATATACACACACACACGCTTAGTGTATCTTCAGACTTATTGTCATGTATGTAAATATCTCTATATATGCCTCTACATACATATGTCTGTAAGTTGTGTGTGCATAATTTATGCCCCTATATGTATGTGTATATATATATATATATATATATATATATATATACACATACATATATATATATACACATACATATAGGGGCATAAATTATGCACATACAGCTTACAGACATATGTATGTAGAGGCATATATAGAGATATTTACATACATGACAATAAGTCTGAAGATACACTAAGCCCCATAAGAACATTCACATGGGGAATGTGAAGGGGAAAGATTCATCCAATAACAAGAGTGTGACACCCACTTGACAGATATATAGAGAATCTATTTCCGTGGGCTAAGAGGATGCAGGAATGTAATCCAGTAAAATAACCAGGATGGTTGCATGAAAAACAGAGGATAATATCAGTCTGTAAAGAGCAAGTCGGGAGTCCTTTAGAACTCTGACATGGTAGATGGGTAGAAACGCATAAAGAAGATACCAGGAGGACCCACTGGAGGGACATAGGGGTATCATGCGTTACTAATAGCCCTGGATATTCACGCAGAAAAAGCTTATATTCTGAATTATAACAGGAGACAAGAGGGTGTGGAGAACCCTCACAGTCATGGGAATGATTCATAAGCTTTTTTCTACTATATAGGATAGCCCTCAGAGACAAAGATCAATGCTCTGTAGCAAGGGCCCATAGTAGAAAGCTTCTCTGAAGATTGCAGAGAGCATTGTGCAGGAGAATTATGAGATAAAACTGACTGAAGTCAGGCATGTTGCCACATCCTAGGAGAAGGAGATGGCTAGAAAGAAGATAATGTGAGAAGCCTAAAGTGAGTAGGAATGTCCAAGATAGATGAGGATTAGCTTGGAATCACTACTGAGGCTGGACAAAAATTGTGGGAAGTACCAGTGGTTCAAAACTGGAACTCCTGCATGCACAGAAGCTGAAGACAGCAGAGAGGATCTTTCTGTGCAAAACAGAGAGGAACAGACGAGGGAGCGGAGATATTCCTGTCCGTGTCTGATGAGTTATCTTGAGAATGTATTCAAGAAAACTAAAAAGACCTACACTGGAATGAAAGGCTAGAGAAGCTTTTCAGTATGGTACCACTCAGTCAGGGAAAATCCTGGATGAGAGGGTAGAGAAAACAGGTAATTGGAGGGTGACTTACCCATATGGCGAGTCAGCTGAGGGAAAAAATGTTCATGTTGGGCCAGACACTATCATGAGATAGTTGTAACCTCCCTTCTTAATAGTAAGAAGAGGAGAATTCTGTAACCCATGGACAAGAATATCCTGACAGCTTAAAGAAAAAACAGGGAACAAACTTCTGTTAAGAAGAAGTTAACTGTAGATTGTAACCCTCAGAACCTATGGTTGCTGGGTATGTCGAGACTGGCTAGAGTTTGGAAACTTCAGACTAGGACGAGGTGTCCCTTGCTTGGGCACCTCTGGATGATGGGCAGGAGAAGAGTGAAACCTTCTTTTCTTAGGGAAAGAAGGCTTGGTAGGACATTTCCTACCTCCTGGGGAAGAAGAAGGCTTAGAATGGTCTCCAGAACCAGCGAAGTGAGTGGAGCAATGAGCAACCTGACGTAAAGCCTCCTTATTGAAGAGATTTTCTCCAGTACAAGGAGAATTACCCAGTGTATGTTGTGCCCATCTGCTCAAGTCTGAAGCTTGGAGCCAGGCTCTACGACGTGCTCCAATGGCAATAGCAGAAGTTCTGCTAACAGACTCAAAAGAGTCTAGGGAAGCACGAGAAAGAAACCAAGAGATATTCCGGCTATGACTAAGAAGCAAGGAATAGTCAGCAGTCTTAGGCTCTGACAAAAAAGGAGTCAAAAGAGATAATTTCTTTGTGACCTCCTGGAGTGTTAGACTCATATAAAACATATAAGAAATAATTCTTGATGCCAGCATAGATGTTTGGAAGGTTTGACGTCCAAAGGCATCAAGTGCTCTAGAAGCACGACCTGGCGGATAAGATGAATGCTTCTTGCTTTTTACCTTCCTCATTGCTGATTCCACTACAATGGAATGATGGGGAAGTTGATTCTTTTGAAACCCTGGAGAGGGGGGCACCTGATACAGAACATTAGTTGCTGTAGAAGGTGAGGGAACCCTTAAAGGTGATTCCCATATGCTCAGAAGAAGATCCTGCAAAGAATGATGTAAAGGAAGCATTATATCTCCCTTTTCTGCAGGAGAGCCTTGGTTAAGATTACAGCCAGGGATAGGAATAGCAAGAAAGGTTGCCATGTCAAGGAGAAACTTCTGAAAAGAAGGATCTCCAATGGGAACCATCCCTGGGAAGGCTAAGGTTGAAGATGCAGCCTGAGCACCAGAGGATGTACTGGTCTGGTGCAGAAAAAGAACCTTACTAGATGGATAATGATACTGGCAGTCACGATTTGAGGCAGTTAGTACTGCATCGTCTATGCCAGGTATCGATTCCAAACTAGGCATAGAAAGGATCGATGGCACCGATGTAACTGCAGGAATCGACACCGATACCGATACCGGTAATGGCATCGAGGCCGTCTTCGGAGGCTGCTCAAGCGGTACCGAGGTAACCAGAGAGTCTTGGTGAGTATCCTCGGTACTGCGTATCCGGAAACGAAAAGGGTCAGTTCCAAGGCGCGTCGGTACCCAGTCATCTAGATTAGATATCGATTTCAGACTCGGCATCGAAGGGAGCGAGTCTATCGATGCATGTCTAGAGTGCACCGACGTCGGTGGTGGTACCGGCGATGCTGATACAGGGAAGTCACTCTGGGTCGTATCGATCGGTCCCGAAGGTACCGAGGACGCCAGATGACGATCCCTGGTGAACAGTGGAACACTCGAAACCGGTGCCAATGCCGGGGTATGGGTACCGCTCGAAGCGGATACCACCCCCAAGCATGGCTTAGATACAGGAAAGTCAATCTGGAACGTATCGATCGGTCCTGAAGGTACCGAGGATGCCAGATGACGATTCCTGGTGAAGAGTGAAACACTCGACATCGGTGCCGATGCCGGGGTATTGGTACCGCTCGAAGCGGATACCACCACCGAGCATGGCTTAGAAACAGAAAAGTCAATCTGGAACGTATCGATCGGTCCCGAAGGTACCGAGGACGCCAGATGACGATCCCTGATGAAGAGTGGGACACTCGACACCGGTGCCGATGCCGGGGTATCGGTACCGCTCGAAGCGGATACCACCCCCGAGCACGGCTCAGGTATGTTCTGTGAGGGGTGAGCCCCAGGAACAACCTGAAACCCCTGAAATGCTTTGGAGCCCGAAGACTCCTGCCGGGGTTTTAATGCCAATGGGGTCTTGAGGGCAAGGCTGGAGCCGTCATCATGCGTGGCATGAGACCTACCACTCAAGGATTGGCAAGTCTTAACAGACTGTTTGTGGGTTACCTGATCTTGTAGAGAAGAAAAACCCCGTGCCCTCACTGCAGGAGGGAAAACGGTATCGAGGGAAACTCGAAAGAGGGAAGGTCTTCTCTCAGAATTGCAGCCTGATAGTTCAGGGGAAAAAGGGTCAGGACCCAAACAGGTTAGACACCAGTGATTGGAGTCTAAAAAGAAAACTGTGTTTCCACAGTGAAGGCACTTCTTAGGAGAAGAAGGCTCCATGATGGAGAGGCCTTGTAGGCCCAAAAAAGTTAAGACAGAAACAGAGGGAAAAATCTCTCTGAGTTTAAGAAAAAAGAAAAGAAAAAACCACCGGCGGTACCGGTGTTGGCGGGAAAAACAGCCGCGACCACAAGAAAACAAGAAAAGAAGTATTTAAAGAAAAAGGTTTCTGCGGTGACAGGAGGACGTCCTGCCGGCTCCGTGGAAAAACGAAAACTGAGGAGAGACAGTGGAAAGGGCGGGAAGTCAGTGCGCAGGCGCAAGGGATGCTCCCAAAAGCTTTCTGATTGGATGCTGAGGAGCATTCCCGTGCAGGCTCCATCGGTACCGACGTACCCATATGTGAAGACTCATTCCTGCTTGTTCCTGGAGATTACATTTTCTCTTGGTTTCCAAGACTGTATTTTAGTTATGTCATTATGATTAAGATCATACATAGTATCATCTATGAAAATCATTATGACAATATTTAGAAATTTCATATAAAAACAGAATTCTGAAGAAATAAAGAAAGTCACAGCAAGGATGTTCCACTAGACTTAATTAGCATTTAAGCTCATCTAGCAGTTGTGTAAAGGATGGAGACCTATTTTCACAATGAAGAAGTTTGGACTGTAAAAGAAAGATTAAATGGAAAAAACAATGTACAAATTTTTATTGTGAAGAAAATACAATGGCAATGAAAAACAGAGACAAAACAACTATTCATATATTGTAACGCTAATCTTGAACACGTCCCATTTTCCAGATTTCAGATAGAAATCTATATACAATATAAAACTTGTTCTTCTCTTTTTCAAATATAATTGGGCCACTATTCAAAAGAATGTATATAGTCATCAACAGCTGGAGAATGTTTAATTTTTCTATCCATATAATTTCAAAAATTATACGGATAGTATCAGGTTGAACAAACCACTGAACAGCCTTATGCTATCTGTCTATCATGGGGTTTGGCTTTCAAATTGTCTGGATAGTAGCAATATTCACCTGCTATTTGAAGAAATTATGAGAGTCATTTTATAACAGAGTGCCTAGTCAAAGTGCTTTAACGTGTCAAAATTAAGTCTATTTTATAAAGATAAGTAGGCGCCTATCTTAATAAAATATTGGTGTAAGTGGCAGAGAGCATTAAATTAAGATGCAATAAGTTACACCAGCCCTAGAGTTGCTGTGACTGTGCCTACTTTTTGCAGGTATACATGTAAATTCTATAATCAAAGTGCGTACTTGCTTGCACTGCTCACACTCTGCCCAAAATCTGCATATTTACGGTGATTGGCCAAGAGCAATGGAATAATTCACTGACATTTAAGAGAGGAGAGGAATCTGTTAACATTTAGAATGGAGTTAAAACAGTGTTTCCTATAGAAGAATAAATTGATTTAGAGGATAATCAATGATGTATGTTAATTCAAAGGTTCACTATACTGGAGAAGGGTGGGCATTGGGGTATTTCATTGTTTCATGCTTTCTTCTCTATATCCATTCTCCTATTTGTTCTGGTTATTTATTTGTTTTTGTAAACCATTTGGAAGAATATTTATGGGCCCTTTTACTAAAGGGCATTATGGTATTGCACCTAACATGTCCATAATGCTCAAAACCATGGTTCATTAGGTGAAACACTACCGCATTACCTTCTGAGGGTCTGGAAAGCATGTTTCTGGCATTTAGTGTGGTGCACCCTGCCACATGGCCTAGAATTGGCACAGGTGCACTTACCTCCACCTATAGAGGTGGCAGTAATTGCACATGCACTAATGTCATGCCTTGAAGTTCACGCGGGGTACTGACTGCAAGGCGCTCATCCCACCCATTCTCTGTCCCTAACCTAGCCACTTATCACCCCAATGTGTGAAGCATCGATAATGCAGAAATAAGGACACCTAACTGTGCTGGCCCCGTGATAAGCTACCGCAGATCACAGAGCGGGGTTAGCGTGGGCTGTAATCACTGCTGCTCATCACTCTTTAGTAAAAGGGCCCCTAAGTCACTAAAATTGTATAAACATTTTGGGACCGATACTGAGTTGGGCAGGCTATGCGCCGCGGCAGCACATAGCCTGCCCGCTGACCCCCTTACCCAGATTTTCACTTCCGCTGAAAATCCGGATTAGACTGGACGCCCTGGCAGCCACAGAGCCTACAGGGGTTTTTTATGCTACCCAGATAACCTCTGTGCCTTAAACATAGGTGAGGAAAAACCTTGCCTATTTTTAAGGCGCAGAGGGCTACGTGGATAGCATCGAAAATCGCTGCTACCCGGGTAGCCTCCTTCTCCACCCCAGAACATCCCGATGCTATGCGGATAGTATCTGGGCGCATTAGGGACTTAGCCGGGATTTTCAAAAGGTACTACCCATGTAGGTGCCCGTTGAAAATCCCAGATGAGGCCTTTACACGGCTCGGCCCTTTATAAATAAAGATATGTGCATGCCACAGTTAAAGTACGTACCATGCAAACAACGCACATACATTTACACTAGCCGGTATTTTATAAGACATCATTTACACATGTATGTGGCCACTTAGGAAGTATACACAACGGTCATTTACTAACTGTATATAGTTGTGATCCCCTGTTACTGGCCTTGTGCAAGCCACTTAACCCTCCATTGCCTCAGGTACACTTAGATTGTGAGTCCTTCGGGGACAAGGGAATAAAAAAGTACCTGTTAGTATATATATACATGTAAACCGCTCTGATGCACAAGTAAAGGGCAGTATATCAAGTACCTAAACCATATACCATGGTTAGGACAGCCGTTATAGTTGGTGATTCGATCAATAGGCATGTAGATAGCTGGGTGGCTGGTGGACGTGAGGATCGCCTGGTAACATGCCTGCCTGGTGCGAAGGTAGCGGACCTCAGGCGCCACCTAGATAAGGTCTTAGATAGTGCTGGGGAGGAGTCTGCTATCTTGGTACATGTCGGTACCAATGACATAGGAAAATGTGGTAGGGAGGTTCTGGAGGCTAAATTTAGGCTTTTAGGTAGGAAGTTGAAATCCAGAACTTCCAGGATAGCGTTCTCCGAAATGCTTCCTGTTCCACGTGCAGGACCCAAAAGGCAGGCAGAGCTCCGGAGTCTCAATGCGTGGATGAGACAATGGTGCAGAGATGAGGGTTTTGGATTTGTTAGGAACTGGAGAACATTCTGGGGAAAAGAGGGGCTCTTCCGAAGGGATGGGCTTCACCTTAACCGGGATGGAACCAGGCTGCTGGCATTAACCTTTAAAAAGGAGATAGAGCAGCTTTTAAACTAGATATTAGGGGAAAGCCGACAGTCGCCCAAGAGCGGATGGTTCGGAAGAATGTATCTTTGAAGGATACTACCAAAAGTAGAGAGGTTCCACAAAAGAGTAAACTAGCCCAAATGCCCTCAAGTATGGAGCAGACAGAGCTTAAAGATCCCAAATTACCCATGTCTAACAATAGCCAAATTAATATGAATAAAATACATTCTCTAAAATGCTTGTATGCAAATGCTAGAAGTCTAAAAAATAAGATGGGAGAGTTAGAATATATAGCACTAAATGAAAGGTTAGATATGATTGGAATATCAGAGACGTGGAAGGAGGACAACCAGTGGGACACTGTGATACCTGGGTACAAACTATATCGTGATGATAGAGCTGATCAAATTGGTGGAGGGGTTGCTCTCTATGTTAGAGAGGGCATTGAGTCAGAAAGGATTAAAGTTTTGCAGGAAACAAAATCTGCTGTAGAATCTATATGGTTTGAAATTCCATGTAAAAGGGGGAAGGCGATGGCAGTGGGGGTGTACTATCGACCGCCTGGCCAGAATGAACAAATGGATGATGAAATGTTCAAAGAAATCAAGGAAGCTAACAAAAGTTACAGCGCAGTAATAATAATGGGTGATTTCAACTACCCCGGTATCGACTGAGTCAGTGTCACGTCAGGACATGCTAGGGAGATAAAGTTCCTAGATGAAATAAATGACTGCTTCTTGGAGCAGCTGGTTCATGAACCGACCAGAGGGGAAGCCATATTAGACCTAGTCCTTAGTGGAACACCAGATCTAGTGCAAGAGATAAGGTTGTTGGGGCCACTTGGCAATAGTGATCATAGCATGATTGCCTTTGATTTAATTAGTGGAGGAGGGATAGTAAGGAAATCCACAGTACTACCTTTTAACTTTCAAAAGGGAGACTAAGATAAAATGAGGAAAACAGTTAAGAAAAAACTAAAAGGAGCAGTTGCAAAGGTTAAAGACGTACATCAGACTTGGCTGTTGTTGAAAAATACTATCTTGGAAGCCCAGACCAGCTGTATTCCACGCTTTAAGAAAAGTGGAAGGAAGTCCAAAAAACTGCCAGCATGGTTTAAAGGTGAGGTCAGAGAGGCTGTTCTTGCCAAAAAAGCATCTTTCAGGAAATGGAAAAAAGAGCCAAACGACGAAACCTGGAAACAGCACAAGCACTGGCAAGTCAAATGCAACCTCTGGTCGGTTCATGAACCAGCTGCTCCAAGAAGCAGTCATTTATTTCATCTAGGAACTTTATCTCCCTAGCATGTCCTGACGTGACACTGACCCAGTCGATACCGGGGTAATTGAAATCACCCATTATTATTACTGCACTGTAACTTTTGTTAGCTTCCTTGATTTATTTGAGCATTTCATCATCCATTTGGTCATTCTGGCCAGGTGCTCGATAGTACACCCCCACTGCCATTGCCTTCCCCCTTTTATATGGAATTTCAATCCATATAGATTCTACAGCAGATTTTGTTTCCTGCAAAACTTTAATCCTTTCTGAGTCAATGCCCTCTCTAACATAGAGCGCAACCCCTCCACCAGTTTGATCAGCTCTATCATTACGATATAGTTTGTACCCAGGTATCACAGTGTCCCACTGGTTGTCCTCTTTCCACCATGTCTCTGATATTCCAATCATATCTAACCTTTCATTTAGTGCTATATATTCTAACTCTCCCATCTTATTCTTTAGACTTCTAGCATTTGCATACAAGCATTTTAGAGAATGTATTTTATTCATGTTAATTTGGCTATTGTTAGACATGGGTAAATTGGGATCTTTAAGCTCTGTCTGCTCCATATTTGAGGGCATTTGGGCTACTTTACTCTTTTGTGGAACCTCTCTGCTTTTGGTAGTATCCTTCAAGGATACATTCTTCCGAACCATCCGCTCTTGGGCGACTGTCGGCTTTCCCCTAATATCTAGTTTAAAAGCTGCTCTATCTCCTTTTTAAAGGTTAATGCCAGCAGCCTGATTCCATCCCGGTTAAGGTGAAGCCCATCCCTTCGGAAGAGCCCCTCCTTTCCCCAGAATGTTCCCCAGTTCCTAACAAATCCAAAACCCTCATCTCTGCACCATTGTCTCATCCACGCATTGAGACTCCGGAGCTCTGCCTGCCTTTTGGGTCCTGCGCGTGGAACAGGAAGCATTTCGGAGAATGCTACCATGGAAGTTCTGGATTTCATCTTCCTACCTAAAAGCCTAAATTTTGCCTCCAGAACCTCCCTACCACATTTTCCTATGTCATTGGTACCGACGTACCAAGACAGCAGACTCCTTCCCAGCACTATCTAAGACCTTATCTAGGTGGCGCGTGAGGTCCGCCACCTTCGCACCAGGCAGGCATGTTACCAGGCGATCCTCACATCCACCAGCCACCCAGCTATCTACATGCCTAATGATCGAATCACCAACTATAACGGCTGTCCTAACCCTTCCCTCATGGGCACATGGCCCTGGAGAAACTTCCTTGGTGCAAGAGGGTTTTACATCACCTGGAGGACAGCTCCTAGTTACAGGATCACTTCCTGCCACACCAGGGTGATGCTCTCCTGTCACCTAAACTAAATGCATAGTGCCAGTGTGGTGACCATATTCCCCACATATTTAGGGGTTTGTTCACTAAACAGCAGTAGCAGCTTCCGTGCGATATTGGAGCCACAGCCCCATTGAATTCAATGGGACCACGGCTCCGATATCACACGGAAGCCACTACCGCTGTTTAGTAAACATACCCCTTACTGCTGCTGCTTATGCTTATAGCACTGCTAAATATACGTATTAATTTAAGTACCAGCACTCAAATCAACAAGACCGCCAAACCAGTTGAATATTGACTCAAATGTGCCTGCTATTTTTTTCTTCATATATAAACTCATATCTTTGCTAATATTTCCAGCTGCTCCACTGTGATTTGCTATCAAATTCTGCTTTAATATAAAATGGTTTTTATGGCTTACTCATGCACATTCAGTATATCACTGTAAGACAGCTCAAACAAGCGCTATTTAGCCATGATTTGCATACCAGACTATTATGTGCAGCTGATTAAAATACATTTAAATAGATTTAAATATGTGTGGCATTAATTGGACACTAGTTTTTCCATCGGTATTTACATCTGTTTTCTGCATTTAAAAAGTGCGTAAAGTGTGCTTAAATGTGGCGTTATTGGTTCTTATAGGCCGCGCTAGCTTTCTGCATCAGCCTGATCTTTATCTTTATCTTTATTTCACACTTGATAAACCGCTTACGTCAAGACATTAAAGCGGTGTACAAATAAAATAAAAGGTTAAC
Organism: Ichthyophis bannanicus; assembly: GCA_033557465.1. NCBI lineage: Eukaryota > Metazoa > Chordata > Amphibia > Gymnophiona > Ichthyophiidae > Ichthyophis > Ichthyophis bannanicus. Next base: position 1,417,852,801 of record CM066032.1, read on the forward strand.
ACTGCAAACTACGGAAAAAGAACGCCAAAAATGACAGGAAAGAAAGAGAAAGAATAGCGCAAAGTAAAGGACCATAAAACATCAAACAATAATCACAGCCAAACATAGACAGACACAACCAACACAGCCATCACGGACAAACAGGGGAATGACAGGACCACTCTCGGCTATGACAGGACAGCAGCCACGGCTGCATCAGGGAGGAGGATTCAGGGGGAGGTCAAATGCTTTTTGAAACAGATAAGTTTTAAGTGAGGCTTTGAACTGAGAATAGGAGGGTTCTAGACAGAGGGACGAGGGTAGGGCATTCCACAGCCAGGGACCAAGAAAGAAAAAGGCAGAGTGACGGGTCTTTTCAAGATGCGCGTGGGAAGGGGATGGTAAGGACAGACGATTTGCATGAAGGGAGCGAAGCTGACGATAGGGCGTGTGAAGAGCAACCAGATCAGCCAGGTACAGTGGATTATTAGTATGAATAGCGCGATGAGTGAGAATAAGAAGTTTATAGTGAAAATGGACACGGAGGGGTAGCCAATGCAAGCGAAAGAGGATGGGAGTGAATTGTCTTCCATATTCACTAACAGAAACTGTGAGTAGAATTCAAACCAATATGAAGGCTGTGGGGGCATAGCATGGAATGTTGATCTAGTCACAGAAGTGGGAAGGTGAGATGGGACGTTTCTGCGCTGTGCAATTGAACTTTCTGCATATGGTAGGAAATGGAAAAGAAATGAAACCTGCACTCCCTGCCTTCCCCTCTCTCTCCTAAATAAATGCACCAGTGCATTCCTATGGAAAAAGTAGTTCCAACAACTGCAATATAGAAACACTGATTCACAGTAACACAGCAATTATGGAATTACACCTTTCAAAACAGCCCTCCCCTCTCATCTCCTCTCCCATTCACAGCACAGAGAACCAAATGGATACAAATGCACACACAGACATACTAACACATACACACAGATGCAAGTATGCACACACATACAAACATACATGCACTAGAAAACACACACAGACATACCCGCCCTCAAAGATACATACATACACAAACAAAATAGAAATATGCACATAAAAGACCCCAGATAAACATTTTAAAAAGATTGTGCCTGTGCAGATGTTTGAGGCTTAGGGCCCTGCTGTCTCTGCCGAGGATGCTGAGGCTGATAGGCAGTAGACTGCGGGTAAGAAGGATAGTATCTCCTCTTTTTAGAACAGACAAATTTCTTAGTAAGAGCCTTCCTTTTTGATGGGTCAATTGTCTTCCTAGAAAGGCGTTTAGGGTGAGATAGTCAGTCTCAAGCTCTGCTTTTTCCCTCCAATCTTTGCCAAAAAGGTTTTCTCCAGTACATGGGATATTGGCCAGTTTATCTTGGACCCATTGCTCGAGATCTGAAGTCTGTAACAGGCATTCTACGAGCCCCAATGCAGATTGCTGAAGCTCTGCTGGTTGACTTGAAGACATCGAAAGAGGCCCTGGTCAGAAACTTAGAAGTATTTTGTCCTTGTTTGATGAGTGTCTGGAAAGCACTCCGCTTAACATCTTTCAGAAACATGCCCATGTACAGCATGTAAGAGTTTAATCTGGAAGCCAACATGCACGCCTGGAAGCAATGACACCCAAAGGCATCGAGTGCCCTTGAATTTCTGCCAGGTGGCATGGATGAATGGTTCTTAGAGCTCTTTGTGCGGCACATCGTCGATCCCACCATCATGCTTTCTTGAATTCAGATTCAGTTTGTCTCTACTACCTCCACTGGGAGACTATTCCATGCATCTATCACTCTTTCAAATTACTCCTGAATCTATCTCCTTTCACCTTCATCCTATGCCCCCGCATTGCAGAACTTTCTTTCAAAGGAAAGAGGCTCTCCTCCTGTGCCTTTATGCCATGGAGGTATTTAAATGTCTCTATCATATCTCCCAAAAGGTAGACAGCTTCCATGCTGCTTATCCCAGGGTTAAGCAGTGGATTTCCCCAATTCATCCCGAATTTTTCTAATGCATTGTTTCCTCTTAAAACACTGATGCAGAAACGGATACCCGCTGAATTCCATCACTTGGAAGTCTTTGAAGAGCTGAAATGTTTTTTTGCCTGTGCCTATACTATATCGCCTTCCAAGATTGTCACAAACATTGTGAATTTCGAAATGCTGGAGAAAATGTACCAAGAATCCCATGGTGTGGAGCTCCTAGGTCCTGTTCCTGCTGGTCAGGCCTTTGCCACTAATGCTTGCCACTTGCGAGTTTCAAATGGGGACACAACTCCAAATTATCTGGGCATCTGGGGTGGGTCAGAAGACTATTAAATTAATCTCTACAACCATCTGGTGGCCCTTGAAGCACAAAGATTGGCCTGTCCTATGTATGCCAGGACCAAGATTCCTGTGATCCTGGTGGATGCTGATCGGTTTTCATGCATAACTTACTTTGCTCCTATTGCCAAGTTGCCCTCTGCTGCCCAACTAGCAGCTGTATTTGTCAAGGAGACTGTACACCTCCATGGTATTCCAGTTTTTATGGTGTTTAACTGAGGTCCTGAATGTGTTGCCAGATTGTGGAAGACCTCCTGCAAGAATTTGTGCATCATGCTCCAATTTTACTCTGGATACCATCCTCAGACTAATGGCATTGCTGAAAGGATCAGGTAGTAGTAGTAGACAAGGAGGAGCGCTGCTCTCGCAGACCAGGAGGGGAACACAGGAAGCAAGAGCTGTGGATTGGTGAGGACTGCTTTATTGGAAAACACCCCTACGCGTTTCGGCAACACCTTCCTCAGGGGACACACAGCTAACATAAAATGCAAAATACATGTTAAAAACATAAAGCAACAACCATAAAAAATAAAAAATTAAAAAGCAATACGTACATCAATATTCTATTAAAGAACATAATAGAAGGAAAAAGTTCACAAACAAATTAAAAACAATAATCAAAATCAATTATGAAATAAGTAGGGCCGAGACAGAAGAGAAGATGAATGTACTGGAGTAAAATCCTAGAAAACTATACCTACACATGAAACAACAATCACATCATATCGATAAGACAAATCAATTATGAAAATAAACTAATTCAATGAATATGTATATATGTGCAAAAATAAATAAATAAACAATAATACTATATTATTCATAAAATTATGAATAATATAGTATTATTGTTTATAGTCTTTCTGATCATTTCGCTGTAATGTTCTCCTTAGATGTGCACAGCATTCTCGCACATGATTAAAGAGATTGTCTGATAGTTTTAACTACGGTGAGTATTTTTGTCATGTTTGCTGACTTTGTATATCCATATTTATATTCTTTTACTGGTTCTTACTTCATTTTATACTATTATTTATTTATCTATTTCTTTTAATATCAGTTTTAACATTATTCTAATTAGTTGTATTAGTCTATGTATTTGATAGTTTCATTTACAATTGAGTGTACATGTATATCCCTTTTGATGTAGATACAACACCTACACCAATATCTGACCCACACAACACACACACCACACACTGTAAATATACATTTGTAAAAAGTTAGATGTGTTTGTTTTAATACCTACAAAGTTTATATTACTGTTCAATGTAAATAGTTGAATTCTATTGTTCTATGTAAAATGTATACAAACTGTGTACAAGACTGTTAACCTGTTATATGTAAACCGCCCTTGATCTCTGGAAGGGCGGTATAAAAGAAATAGTTAAATAAATAAATAAATAAATAAATACATTCGTCCATTCCCTCTTTGTATGGTACATATCTTCATGTTATACTTCTTTCATTTTCTTTGTAGTTAGTACATAGAAGCTTGACACGACTGTCTTTAAGAGACATCTTGTCTGGTGCAGTTCTGGTAGGTGTCTATATTAACATGTATTGGTCTACATGCACCATTTTTAGTTATTTATTCCAATCTCTATTTATTGTCTTTTAAGTTTTTTATCAACATAATCTCCTTATTTATTTATTTATTTATTTTTGCACATATACATATTCATTGAATTAGTTTATTTTCATAATTGATTTGTCTTATCGATATGATGTGATTGTTGTTTCATGTGTATGTATAGTTTTCTAGGATTTTACTCCAGTACATTCATCTTCTCTTCTGTCTCGGCCCTACTTATTTCATAATTGATTTTGATTATTGTTTTTAATTTGTTTGTGAACTTTTTCCTTCTATTATGTTCTTTAATAGAATACTGATGTACGTATTGCTTTTTAATTTTTTATTTTTTATGGTTGTTGCTTTATGTTTTTAACATGTATTTTGCATTTTATGTTAGCTGTGTGTCCCCTGAGGAAGGCGTTGCCAAGACGCGTAGGGGTGTTTTCCAATAAAGCAGTCCTCACCAATCCACAGCTCTTGCTTCCTGTGTTCCCCCCCATTGCTGAAAGGACCAACAGGATCTGCAGCAACTCCTTCAGTGTTTTTTCTCAGCTCACCAGGATGCTTGGGTGAACCTGCTTCTATAAGGCAAGTTCACCCACAAAAGTCATGTGAACAACTGCGCAAATATTTCACCATTATTTGCCATATACAGCCAGCATCCCACCTGCCTTCGCTCTTCAACTCCAAATCACATAAGCCCCTGTGGCCAATGACTTGGTTCAACATATTCAGGATATCTGGAAGCAAGTGAACCACAACCTGGAGAGAGAGGTGGCACAACAAAAGAAACAGGCACTTCAGTTCAACATGGGTAATAAAGTTTGGTCATTTACAAAGAACATGTGCTTTAATCTCTCCATGTAGTTAATTAGGTCCTAATTAATTGGTCCTTATGCCATCATAGAAAAAAGTTCAATCCACTGACAAGGTGTCTGCAGCTTTCTAATTCTTTCAAGATGCTCTCCACCCTCTATGTCTTCTTATTGAAGACAATTGTCTCTGATCCCTTCGGTTCTAAGGGGCTCCCTCTGGATCCCATTTTGATGGATGGACAGCTGGAACCAGGTGGAAGAGATTCTGGATTCTAGAGTATTCTGCTGGAAGATACAATACTTAGGGCACTGGAAAGGCTTTGGTCTGGAGAAGAGGTCTTTAATCGAGTCAGCTGATCTTCATGCCCCTGGTTTCTGGTACTCGTCTCAGGTTCTGGGTTTGGGCAGCTGTCAGCGCTAGAAGGCTCAACCCAAAAGGAAGATGGCTGCTGTAGGCAGAAGACTCTGTTCTATCTCTCCTGGACTTGTGGTGCCATATCCTGTGGGGAACCTGTTCATGAACCTCACCCACTCACTGTTCCTGGGCCATCCTTACTTAGGAGAAATGTCACAACTGATTCTCATCTTTCAATTCTTCATGTTTTCCAAATGGGCTGCATGGATTATGGTGCTGCACACTTTAAAACAAACATCAGAATCTGCTGAAAATCTTCAGAATGCACAATGCAATGTATGTCACTGAGTCAATGCTGACTCCTGGCAACCCAGCAGCCCCTAGGTTTTCTTGGCAAGGTATGGCTGGAAGTAGATTGCTAGGCCTTTCTTCCGAGGCAATGGGGGGTAAAGTGACTTGCCCAAGATCACAAGGCGTGCCAGTGGGAATTAAACCCTCGTCTCCTGGCCATCAGGCTGCTGCTCTAACCACCAGGCAACTCCTCTACTCTCTGTATAACAGGACCTGACAAATCCCAAGTGCCTGTCACAATAGCGCCTGGAAATTACACCCTAGCACCCGGAATTTCATGCCCTCTAAAGCTTTTTTTAATCCCCGATGGTGCCTTCCACCACTGTCGTAACTTCAGCTTCTCAGTAAAGGAAGTTTGGGATGATCTCGCAGTTTCAAGCCTTGCATGAGGCAGTTCCTGAAAAAACACAACATAGGAATGTCTCTATATACAGCGCTGTGTATAGTTTGTAACGCTATACAAATGATGAATTATAGCAGTAGGATCAGAACACTAGTGGAACCCATTTATGAAAATTATCATGTTAATCCACACTGAGAACAATAAATCCAGATTGTTGCGGAAAAACACAGTATTAAGCAAAATGTCTAAGGAAGCAAGATAGAGCAGTGCTAATGAAAAACATGTCACATGTTGTTTACAGAACAAAAGAAAGTCCCAGACTCAAAATATTTCTCTCAGCATGAGACAGTGGGCAGTCTGAATTGTTAATCACAGCAGATTCTAATTCCATAGAGCCCACAGGTGTGTTTGAGAGTGTATTCTGCCTCTCTCCAGATGATGTGTTGAAAACCAAGGGCATCCTCTGTGTCAACTTCTGGCTTTCCTTCATTCTAAAAAAATCTTGCTCTTAATTCACCATATGATGAGTATTAGAGAAACTCATGAATGAAACTTGCTTTTTTGCAAGTTTTTTTCACAGTGGTAGATATCCATGGATAGAATTTATTTGTCTTACATTCTTGGTTATCTCTCAATGTTTTTAAATTTTCACAAAATTTGTGTAATCGATCTTGAAAGCATAGTTACTCACCTGTAACAGGTGTTCTCCAGGGACAGCAGGAATCATTCCTCACATATGGGTGACGTTAGCGCCGATGGAGCCCTTGGGGAAACATCCCCCCAGCTTTCAAAGAAAGCCTTTAGGAAACGCCACTACGGATGTGTGGTCCCCTTCCGGCCCAAGGGTGCCATCTTGCTCAGTCAGATGACATAGTTAAAAGACAGCAAAAATAAAAGATGATAAAGGAACAACTCTAAGAGGAGGAGGGAGGGTTGTGAGGACTGATTCCTGCTGTGCCTGGAGAACACCTGTTACAGGTGAGTAACTATGCTTTCTCCGGGAACAAGCAGGAAGTCAGTCCTCACATATGGGACTCCCCAGCTACAGGCTACCGAAAGTCCATAGCAAAAAGCAGGGGCTCCCTCACAGTGAGCCACAAGCAGCAGCAATTGAGTCTGTATCCACAGACCACAGTAGGACTCCTGTGTCCGATGAAACCAGCACTCCGGTAGCCTGAACATAGAAGGGTAGGAGTTGCCAAAACCCTGAAAAGGTTACGGAGCACAGCCTGGCTGAAGGCACTGTCCCATCGGGACTCTCTTTCCAGGCAATAATAGGCTGCGAAGGTATGGACTGAAGACCAGGTGGCAGCCTGGCAGATGTCCACCATCGGGACAGAGCGCAAGTTTGTCAGCGAGGCCACCATAGCTCTGACATGGTGCGCCATGATGCAGCCATCCAGCGTGAGCCCCGCCTGCTCAAAGGCAAGGGCGATACAGCCGCCATCCAGGTGGACAGCGTACACTTAGTCACCGCCTCCCCCAGCCTACTAGGGTCATAGGAGATGAAAAACTGAGAAGCTTTGCGATAGTCCTACATGCACTGGATATAGAAGGACAAAGCCCTCTTACAGTCCAAGGTGAGAAGGACCGTCTCCGCCCGATTGGAGTGAGGTCTTGTAAAGAAGGTAGGGAGCACTACTTCCTGATTGAGATGGAAGGGTGATACTACCTTCAGAAGGAATTTGGGGTGTGTGTAAAGCACCACTCTGTTCTTGTAGAACCTGGTATAAGGCGCCTCTGCCACCAGGGCCTGAAGCTCGCTAACTCTGTGAGCGGAGGTGAGCGCAACCAGGAAAGCCACCTTCCAAGAGAGGTAGCGAAGGTGGAAGGTAGCTAGAGGCTCGAAGGGTGGGCAAGTGAGCTGCCCCAACACTGCGTTGAGGTCCCATTCGGTTGCCGTAGGGCAAACCAGGGGCTTCGATAGGAGCAGGCCCCAAAGAAAATGGGTCACCAAAGGCTGGATCGAGAGGTATGCCATCCACTGGGTGGTGGTGCACCGCCAGGGCACTACAGTGCACCTGGACGGAGTTAGACTTGAGCCCAGATTGTGAGAGGTGAAGAAGGTACTGTAACACCAGTCCTACTGGGCAGGATAACGGGTCAGTCCTGTGCTCAGCGCACCAAGCTGAGAAACCCATAGAGGCCTTGCGAGAGGCCAGCAGAATGTCTTCCACCTCAACCGAAAGGTTGAAAAGGGCCAGAGTCACCCTCTTAGCAGCCACGCTTCAGCGACACGGATCCCAGGTTTGGGTACAAAAGAGAGCACCCTCCTGAGACAGGAGTCCTGGAGAGGTCCCCAAGGGGATAGGGGTCTCCACCATCAACTGGAGGAGCAGTGGGAACCATGGCTGTCTGGGCCACCGAGGGGCTATCAGGATGAGCGAGGCCCTGTCGCGGAGGGTCCTGAACACGGTTTTTGTAATCAATGGCGTGGGAGGGAAGGTGCCAACAAAGGAGCACAAATCCACGTGCTAATGTACAAACCCACGTCTTTGACTGGGTTTGTGGGAGGGAAGGTGTACATGAGGCCTTCTGACCACGAGACAAGGAACGCATCCGCTGCCACCCTGGAGGAGTGGGCCTGCCGGGAACAGAAGTGGGGCAACTAGAAGTTGTCCAGGCCGATGAAACGGTCCATCACGGGTTCCCCCCAGATCTGGAACAGCCGATTGGCTACCCTGGGGTCCAGCTGTCACTCGTGCAGCTGGAGGACTCTGCTCAGCCTGTCGGCCAGATGATTGTCCTGGCCTGGTAGGTACACTGCCCGTGGGAGGATACCCTGTTGGGTTGCATACAAGCAGAGGACTACTACCTCCTGACAGAGAGCACGAGACCCAGTGCCCCACTGTTTGTTCACATAGAACATCACCACCTGGTTGTCTGTCTGGACCAGCACTGGCTGGTGATGCAGGTGGTGGCAGAAGACTCACAGGGCTAAGTATATGGTCGGCAGCTCCAGGAGGTTGATCTGCTGATGCTCTCGTCTGGTGACCAGTTGCCCTAGGTGCAGTGCTCCCCACAGTGGGCCCCCCAGCCAAGCAGGAGGCATCCGTAGTGAGGACCCTTGAGGGGTTCGGGGCCTGAAAAGGGATGCCCAACTCGAGATGCTGGAGAGACTTCCACCAGATCAGGGAGTCTGCCAGTTGGTGGGTTACAGAGACACTGTCTCGGAAGCATTCCGTGGCCTGAGACCACTGGTCCCAGAGACACCACTGCGCCGGCTTCATGTGGAGGCGAGCGTCTGGGGTAATGTGGACCATGGAGGCCATGTGTCTGAGGAGGTGCAGAAGAAGCCAGGGGGCACCGAGGGACAGTACTGTATGCCCCGTGCCAGAGTCCTGAGATGGTCGGCTCGGTCCCTGGGCAAGAAAGCCTTCGACTGGAGAGTTTAAAGCTTTTCCCAGATGAACTCCAGATACTGTGCCGGGAGGAGGTGGGGTAGTTTATGACAAAACCCAAGTGCTGAAGAACCTGGAAGGTGCGTGCAGTGGCCTGCTGCACCTCTGAGACCGTGCCTCCCTTTATGAGCCAGGTAGGGGAAGACAAAGACCCCCTGGAGACAAAGGAAGGTGGCCACAACTGCCAGGCATTTTGTAAAGACTCTTGGGGCCTGCCCCCCATTATGAACCGCAGGTACTGCCTGTGGTTGGGGTGAAAGAGGATGTTGGTATAGGCATCCTTGAGGTCTAAAGAGCATAGGTCAATCTCCCTGCTGGTGATATGGTAGCAATGTTCCAAGGGAGAGCATTTTGAACTTCTCCCTCACCAGGAATTTGTTGAAGTTGCACAGGTCGAGAATGGACCTTAGGCCCCCTGTTCTTTTTGGCACAAGGAAGTACCTGGCGTAAAACCCCTTGCCCTTGAGATGGTGGGACACCGGCTCCAGCGTCTTGTCCTTGAGAAGACCTGCCAACTCCTTCAGTAGAAGGTCCCGGTGGAGGGGAGACCTGAGGGGCTCTCCCAGGGAATAAGGGGGAGGTGTCTGACTCAGGTGGAGGAGGTAACCTTCCTTGACCACCCGAAGTGCCCAGGGGTTGGTAGTGATAGTCAACCACCTCTGGGCATAGTGGGCCAGACATCCCCTGTGGGCTGCTGATCTCCTTGGGGTAGACAGGCTATGCTCAAGGAGTCAAAAATTCCCCCCTGGCTGGGCCATAGCCGGTGCAGGGGTTTTGGATGCCTTGTGCTTTCGAGGGCCATGCCCATGTCCCTTGGCCTGCTGACCTGGGGAGTCCTGAAAAAGTGGGTAGTTTCTATAAGCAGCCCCTTTCCTCAGGTAGAAGGACTTTTTACCAGAGCATTTCCATCAGGGATGGGCAGCGGTCTTTTTTGAGAGTCTGGTCCTCGTCATGAACTCGGTCTCCAACTCAGCAGCCTTGTAGGTCATGGGTTTGCCAAAGAGGTTCTCTCCCTGGCATGGGACATCGACCAATTTGTCCTGAACCCACTGCTCGAGGTCAGACGACTGTAGCCAAGCTTGGCACCATGTACCGATGCCCGCCGACTCAAACCCATCATAGGCTGCTCGAGACATGAATTTGGAGCACTCACGGACTGCCATGGCCAAGTTCTTGAACTGCTGCAAGGGTTCCTTGGAGAGACCAGCTGAGAACCCGGCGAGTTCCTTCCCCAGGTCTCTCAGGTACATGTCCATGTACAGCTGGCAGGCCTGGATGCAGTCGATGAGCATTGAGCCCTGGTAACACTTTCTGCCGGGGGCACTGAGAAGTGCAACTCATGGCCAACTCCACCACCATGGAGTTATGTGGCAGCTGTGATTTTTGGAAGCCCGGGCTCTGGCAAACTCGATACACCGAGTCGAGCAGTTTGCTCATCACTGGTACTGACGCCGGTGTATCCCACATCTGGAGCATCAGCCATTCCAGGATGAGAGGAATGGGCACCATGAGCAATTCCTGCAGAGGAGCCTCGTACTGGAGGATTTCCAACTTATCTGCCCGAGGGTCCTCCTCAGACTAGGTAGGGAATGCTAGGGCTCCCGATGCTCCACGACTGGTGCCCGGCGTACTTGGCAGGGATGATCGCAGTCCCATCGAGCGGGACTCTGATCGCGACCTCAGCTGAGGATCGGCTCGGCCTCCGGGGATGTGTTGGACGTGAAGGGCCCGGTAGTCGGGGTGGATGAACAGGTTGTGCCAGACAACAGCGCTCGCTGCTGGTCCATGAAAGCAGACAAACTGTGCTCCAGGGCCACCATTCAGGACTCCAGGCCAGAAGGCTCCGCAGTCTTTGGCACGGGCACCGAGGGACTCAGACCCAACGCTGGCTCCCCCAAAGGGGAATCCTCGACAAAGATGGTGTCTGGGGACCGAGACAAATCTGAGGTTGAGTCCTTTTGGGGGACCTTTGCAGGCTGCTCCTTCTCCAGAGGGGCACCCAGCCGGTCGGAGCCATCCAAAGACGCCGCCTTTGAGAGTTCCTTCTTCCTGGGTTCCCTTGAGGGAGACCCCCTTTTCTGAGGACCCACAACGGGGCTCAGGTTAGGAGGGTTCCGCCCAAGGCATCGAGGCCTCAGACGAGGCCCTGGCCTTTGGAGGCACCAGAGGCTCGGGAAGAAAACGTATCGTGCTGCTGCTGGCGGCTCTTGAGGACCTTGCTGGACATCCTTTTGCAGAGACCGCAGCAAGTCGGGTCATGGTCTGGCCCAAGGCAGCGCAGACAGAAGTCATGTGTGTCGGTCAAAGACATAATTTTAGAGTACCAATGACCCTTAAAGCCACTGGTAGCTATGGGGGAAAAAAGTACCCCTGCGAGGTCTAAAACTCTCCAGGCTGCCAGCTGGAAAAAAGGCACGAAAACACCAGAAAAAGAAAGAACGAAAACTACAAAAAACAGACTTGAACTCGATGCTGAGGCAACGAGGTCAGGTGGCGGGAAGAGTACCGGTTCGATACCAGAGGTGAGTATGAAAACTCGGAGAGAAAAATCAACTTTTTCCAGGGACAAGCCAGACAGACTTCTGAAGGGCTCTGCGGGAAAAAAAGGAGACTGAGCAAGATGGCACCCTTGGGTGAGAAGGGGTGGACCACGCATGCTTGGTGCATCTCCCAAAGGCTTTCTTTGAAAGCTAGGGGGTTGCTTCCGTGAGGGTTCCATCGGCACCGACGTCACCCATATGTGAGGACTGAATTCCTGCTTGTTCCAGGAGAAACAACTGTAACTGGGTATCAAATTTAATAACTAACAAAGAGGACTTAATCTTCACTAAATCTATGTCTATATTTTCATGCACCTGCGTTACTCATGACTTAGCTTGTTTAATAATGAGGAGCATGAGAACTAACAAGTATTTATTCAAGATTTCATTCCACTTTATCACAAAACCCTTCTTCTCATTAACAGAGGTTTTTTTTGACAAGCGCAATCCTCTTGGTGTCTGCTGTGTTCTACGGTACCATTTATTAAAATTTATTATATTCTATCAAGGATTCATAATGAAGCTCTGAATGAATTAATTTTCTATGTAACACTTCCAAATCCAATCACTGTGGCCATGCAGCTGAATCAGTCAAAAATAAAGGCATACCTATCAGTATTGTGTTCATCTGTTCTTTGGAAAAACTTTAAGTAGAAATCCACATTTGATCCCTAAGTAGCTTGGAATAATGTAACAATACAAAAGATAATACAATACTGTTCAAATCATGATAAAAGATTCAAATACACGCCTATCAAATCCGCATCCTAATGATAACAGAACTGTTTTTGATTTATGAATTTTTAACAAAGGCATCAAAACCACCCCTTCAATTTAGCCACTTTTTAAGGCTTATTCTAAAGATGTATTTCTCATCATTTGTCTCTTGTAGTACTATCTTTTATAAAATTATTGTCAACGTGAAAAAAAATATTTTGCAAAACACTTTTAGAGTTATTCAGAGAACAAAGATGGATTTCTACTTTAGATACTTTCTCCACACAGGCTTAATATTGAGATTGAGTGGGCAGCATTTCATAATCTCTATTAATTTTGAATAATAACTTACAGCTGCATGTCATTGTGCTGTCAAGAATGGTAGCAGATGTAGCCTTTTAAATATGGCAGAACCTATGACAGTGGTTATCTAAAGATGCAGTTGAAAACCTGTTAGAATAGTTGTTTTGTGGTTAACACCCAACTCAAGAATTTTCCAAAACATCGATGTTGCGTTAACTTTGTTCTTGCTACAGTGGTGTGCAAAAGTCTGGAATCACTTGTGAGTTTTGCATTTTTCGTACTTTCTAACGGTTTTTTTTTTAAAATTTTGCATTAGCCCAGCATATTCATCTTTCTACCATGTTAAAAGGGATACATTTGGCTATTAGAGTTGACTTTTTTGCATTCCTTGCTTCCAATTTAAATACTTTACAGACACTAGGAGATAGCACTGCGATTTTTGTGGATCCTGCGTCAAAACTGGATCGAGATTATCCAATATGCACACGTTATTTCTGACCAATCAGGAGGCTGGTTTCACTAACCAATCACAATGCAGATATCTAGCCAATAGTGCAGCTATAAAAACAAGCGGAATTTTTGAATTTCATACGCTTTCTGGATCGACCATGAAGATGACTCGGACCTTGACATTGGAGGAGCGTGTTCGTGTGTCCTTTATGAGTAAGGAAGGATTTTCAAGCCGTCAGATAGCCAGGAAAGTTGGCTGCAGTCAGAGCGCTGTTGTTAAGATTGTACAGACGAAGAAAGAAATGGGTTCAGTGGTGGACAAGCCTCGTTCAGGTCGTCCACGTGCATCAACATCACGCCAGGACCGTGCACTACGACTCATTTCACTGACTAATTGCAAGTTGACCTCTCCTCAGCTACTTTGAGATGCCTCTTAAATATTTCCAAGGCCATCTTGTGCCACAGGTTCTCAATTGGATTCAGATCTGGAGACTGGGCAGGCCAGTCCATTGACTTGATGTTGTTCCGCTGCTTCCAGCTGATCACCTGTCTGAAGCGATGGCAGGGTGCATTGTCATCTTGGAACAGGAACTGGCCAGGAAACAGCTGGTGTGCTGATGGCACCATGCACGTTTGCAGTATGGTGATGTACTTGGCCCCATTGACCATTCCATCAACGATGTGAAAACATCCAACGCCACTGGCAGCCATGCAGCCCCAGACCATGATCTTCAAAGGATGCTTTGCAGTGAGGTTGAGACACTCAGGCTTGAATTCCTCTCCAGGAAATCTCCTCACATAGGTGTGGGTCTGGTTACCAAACAGGCAGAAGGTGCTTTCATCGCTGAATAGCACCTTTTCCCACATTTCAGTCGGCCAGATTGAGTGCTTTTTCGCCCACACGATCCGGTTGCGGCTTTGTATGTCAGTCATCAGTGACTTATTCCGTGCTTTGCAGCCCCAGAGACCAAACTGCAGGCACCGGCGACGAACTGTTGATGAGCTGACACTGACCTCACTCTTGTCTGACCACTCTCGAAGTAGCTGAGGAGAGGTCAACTTGCGATTAGTAATACAAAAGAAGCTAAGTATTCAGTTTATAAAGTCTTTTTTTTAGATATGTAAAAGTGTTTTTTGCAAAATATTTTTTCCATGTTGACAATAATTTTCATCTAACATTGCACAAGAGGCAAACAATGAGAAATGCACTTTTAGAATAAACCTTAAAATGTGTCTATACTGACAAGATGATTTTAATGCCTCTGATGAAAAGTGATAAAACAAAGACTGTTTTGGAATCTTTAGAATGCTGATTTTGGTAGGTATGTGTGGAATTCTTCTTCATATAGGGAGCAGTTGTCATGATTTGAATACATTGTCATATTGTCTTCTGTTTTTCAAATCCAGCATCCACCTTCAGATTTTCTCCAAAACATTAGGAATGGCGAGATATGAATTTGAGATGCATGATTCAGAGGACAAAACCTCTGGCCTTCAAGTACAGTAAATAGTTCGTTTTCAGGATTTTTCACAATATATATTTATATTTTTACACAAATATAACCCTTCTATGCCTCTGTTTGATTCAAGATCTGGATTTTTTTGCCTAATTTGAGTATCCTGAAAATCAGACCTGTCCACTAGGCCTGGAATGAAAGAAACATAGGCAACATAGCCAACTAGGGCTACAAATTTTGCAGATACCAAATACCCATGCCAAAGAGAAGCATGTCCCCACTTACTTTAGGGTCATGTGCACATGCTACCTAAAAGGTATGCTACAGTGGCATTATGGCCTTCTGGCTCCCCAATCTTTCAGATCTGACACCCTCACCCACCCCACTCTCAAGGATTTTCTGTCTGGTCTTGTCTGTGGGTGCCAAAAAATTGTTATCCAACCCTGGAGTCCTCTATCTCTGCTTGGCCTCTAAAAATTTCCTGCTGGCTCTTGGGATTTCCTAATATTATTCCAGCTCTTCACTAACATATGTGAAAATTCCCATTACAAGAAAACAAGTTATTCCCAAACATTGGAGTGTTGAAGACATATGCTGGATATTTATTTTGAATTTATGCCAATCCTGCAAAGTCAGTGCCCAAAGAAATCCTTCAAAAATAATTCTTAGGCATAAAAAATACTGTAACATCAACTGCTTCAAGTATCTGATTGAAGGAAATGCTTTTTGGCAATGGCATCCCAGTACAGCTCTTTGGCATATATAGGCCGTGGGAAACTTAATTTTACTCAAATTTTACTCTATCTTTTGTCTTGTTTTCTAGCTATAGAATGGATGCAAATTAAAACCATATTTTTTTCAACCAAGCTCTGGTGGTATCATGATATCTATATAAATTACAACACACATATTTGCTTTTGAGAAGCATATGATCTGACAGTAAAATCTATTTGAAAATCACTGCATATCCTCTCTATAAAACCCAATAATATAGCTGAAATATGTGCCTTCCCTTAGCTCTGCATTTTTCAAGTTTACAGGTTATACATCTGTCGTTCATCAAAGTCCCATACATAAAAGTACAGTGCCAAAATGGTACAATTTACTTTTTCTATTTAAAGACAAATCACGGTGTAGAGTGCATCTTGGAAGTGAAAATGTGCCACAGCAGAATATGAAATGCAAACAGCAAAGTATACTGTAATAACATATGTATCTAAAAGATTATGGTATATGCTTACTAAAGTGTGCTAACGGTTCACACAGGGTGCAGTCAAGTGGAGAATACCAAAGCTACACCACTGGGCGGTAAGAAGACACAGCAGCTCACAAAACCTTGAGCCAAGGGCCGTGTCCACCTGCATGTGAACATCCAAGTGGTAATGCCTGACAAAAGTGGAAAGTGATGTTTTCGTCTCTGCCCAACAAATGCCTGCAGGGGCTACTGAGCTCCACTCCCTCCACTCCACCAATAAGGATGCTTGTGCTCGGATAAAATAGGTGTGCAAAGCCTCCAGAACTAGTCGGTTCTACAACAGATACGCTAAGGCAATGGCTTCCTTAATCCAGTACCCCAAAGTTGACTTAGCCGCCACTTCACCCTTGCATGGACCAGCAAACAGCACAAAAAGATGGTCGGACTTACAAAATAAATTTATAACCTTAAAGTACTGGAGGAGTGCCCTCCGGAAATCGCCCAGGCAAAAATCCTTATCCTTCCTCAGACAGTGTTCCTTCGGAAAGGAGGACCGGCAGACCACCTGGTTTACATGAAAGGGAGAAAGCATCTTAGGCAAGAAGGAAAGCACAAGCCAAATGGAAACAGCCTCCTTCGAAAAGGACTGATAAAGCTCTCAGCAAGACAGAGCCTGCAGTTCAGAAATCTGCCTTGCCGAACATATCACAACCAAGAAGACCATTTTGAACGTCAAATCCTTTAAGGTTGCATGCTTCAAAGGCTCAAAGTGTGCCACCATTAGAGTCCTGAGCACCAGACATAAATCTCAGGAAGAGATCACAGACCAGAGGGGAGGAAGCAGACACTGAATCCCCCTGGAGAAAATGTGAAACATCCAGGTGCAAGGCCAGACACTTGCTCACCACTGGACCCTGGCCAGAGCTGCCACCTGAACTCTCAGGGAGCTAAGGGAAAGGCCCTTCTTTAGGACATCCTGTAGAGAGGCCAAAAGGGAAGACACCATGGCTGCCTCAGGAGCCACATGCAGTGTGCCACACCAAAGCTCAAAGAAGCACCATATCTGTACATATGCTAGCTTGGTAGTCCTCCTTTGGGCATTGAGCAGAGTAGAGACCATTGCTGGAGAGTAGCCCTTATGCGCTAGTCATCTCCTTTCAAAAGCCATGCCATAAGAGAAAGGGGAGCTGGGTCCTCCAGATCAATCAGTCCCTGCCACAGTAGACCCTGAGATAGAAGCAACCGAAAAGGGGGCAACTGCAGGAGCTACATCAAGTCTCCAATCCATGCTCTCCTCAGCCAATCTGGCACCACCAGAACAATCCAGCCCAGGTAGTATTCTATACGCCCAAACACACACCCCACTAGGGGCCATGGAGGAAACACATACAGCAGTCGCTGACTTAGCCAAAGCTGTGTCAGGGCATCTCTGTGTGGTGACTGAAGTGGCAAACTTTGGCATTGGAGCAGGTCGCCATCAGATCCATTTCAGGGCAACCCCAGTGGCACAGAATCAACTGGAATGCCTCCTGACTCAATTCCCACTCCCCAGGATCCAGAGAGTGCTGGCTGAAGAAGTCCACCTCCACAATGTCCACCCCAGCAATGTGCTGGGCCGACAAGACTAGGAGGTTGTTCTTCACCTAGACAAACAAGAGCACCATCTCCAGACTACCCCGGCACTTCTCTTGCCGCCTTGTCGATTGACATAATCCACCAATGTGGCATTGTCTGAAAATACTCAAACTGCCCGGCCCTCAACCAGGGGCCAGATATGCAGAAAAGTCAACCTGATGGCCCTGGCCTCAAGGCGGGTAATGGGCCACACCACTGCCCTACAATTCCAATTGCCCTGGGCCGTACGGTCTTGGCAATGGGTTCCCCAGCCTGAAAGACTGGCATCTGTCAGCAGGATCCAGGAGAAATCCAGGAGAAATCAATCCCCCTGCTCAGATGGCAGGGCTGCTGACACCACCGCAGGCTGGCCTTCATCATCAAGGGGAACAGAAGCCTGTGCTCGAAATCCTCAGAACTTGGGGACCATCAAGTCAACAAGGACCACTGAAGAAGTCGCATATCAGCACACATCCATGGCACAATTTCTTTAGTCTCTGCCATCAATCTGAGGCGCCTAAGATAATCCCAGACTCTGGGAACCCTAGGAAAGCAACAGCTGGCTCCTGGCTCTTTCCCTGCTTGATCACTCAGCTGAAGCTCTCCAATAATGACACCACTTGGGACACCACCCAAGTTGCTTCTGAAAGGGAATGGGCTCGGATGAGCCAATCATCCAGATAGGGATGGACACAGATCCCTTGGCACCACAGCACTGCAACTGCCACCATTATGACCTTGGAGAACGTCCTCAGAGCGGTGGATAGCCCAAAAGGGAGGGCAACGAACTGATAGTGAGCGCCAGGCATGGCAAACAGCAGATACTTTTGCTGATCCGCCTGTATCAGGATATGAAAATACACCTCGACCAGATCCAGAGAAGCAAAGAACTCCCCTCAGCACACTGTTTGAATCACAGAGCGTAAGGATTCCATCCGGAAGCGCAGAATGCACAAGTGCTCGTTGACCCCCTTGAGATCCAGAATGGGCTGGAATGAACAATCCTTTTCTTTATTGGCACCAAAAAATAGATGGTATATCTGCCCTTGCCAAGCTGAACCAAGAAAACGGGCATCACCACCTGTAGGCATAGCAACTTGTCCAAGGTGGTCCACACAGTGGCACTTTTGATTGCAGACCCACAAAGCATCCGGAATTGGCTCTTTGCATTCCAGGACAAAGCCAAACTGAATGGTGTCTAGCACCCAGCTATCCTTTGTAACCTGGGCCCATTCCTGAAGGCAAAACCTTCCTCCAACCGGAGAAACCAGGGAATGGGCCCCCAAATCTTCACTGGGCAGCCTGGGAGGGTCCTCTTCTGGAAGGGACCGAGTCCCTGGGCCCACATGCTCCACAAAAGGACTGAGAACATGCCCAAGGCCAGAAGAGGAAGATGGTTTCCAGGTTAGTAACACGAGTCTTGAAACCTCTGGGAATTCGGCCAGAGCACCCTTGATGGATGGGCGGAGGTTGATGAGAAAGGGGCAGCAGCCCACTTAAGTTCGTCTTTCAGTACTTCACCAGCTTCTCCAAATTAGCTCCAAACAGAGCTTCCCCTTAAAAGCCAGTTGAGCCAACCAGGCTTTGGAGGATGTGTCCACTGCCCAGTGCTGGAGCCAAATCCAACTCCATGACACTGTTTTTAGGACACCATCCCTGGCCGCAAAACATACCAGGTCATACATGGCATCAGAAAGGAAAGCCACAGCAGACTCCAAAAGAGGGGTAGTATCATCCGCCGGAAAAGACTGAATCCACTGGAGCATGGCTTGAGACGTCAGGCTGGTACATACTGCCAGCTACAGAATACCCATCACCATGGCAAACTGGCTCCTCAGCAAGAAATCCATCTTACAGTTCAAAAGATCTTTTAGGGCCACCTGCCTTCCAGAGGAATGGTGATCCATCTGGTAATTGCCATGACCTGTGCATCCACCTTGGGAATACCAAACCACTCGATGCACTCCTCGGACAGAATAGATCTTCTTACACACCCTTAACCCTTTAGGTAGGGAGTTGGGAGAGTCCCACTCTGATTGTATCATATCCTTGATCATATCCAGGAACGGGAAGAGAGTAGTGGATTTTCATACTGCTTGAAGGAGCAGGTGTACCTTTGACTCCTGCTCCGTGCCAGAAGCATCCATCAAGTTCAAGGTAGATGAGACATTGGCAATCAATGGCAACCCTGGCCAGCTCCTCCTTCCAAAACAGGTGGATCATGCCAGCCTCTACATAATGTTCTGAAAGTGAGAGCACTTCCACATCTACATCAGAGTCCAGTACTGAGCCATCTGAATCCAAGTCACAGTCAACATCTCGGACAGCTTCCAGCTGTTCTCCCAGGGGGAGCCTCTCGCCAGACATGCTTAGCCAAAAGTAATCGAACAGGGCTTCCACTTCCAGCCTGCCCTGCATGAGCTGCGCCTGGGGGTACCCAGAGGCCGCAGGGTCTGAATTTCCACACCAGAAGAACCAGGTCTGTTGCAAAAAGGAAATGAATTCTGGGGAGGACAAACCAGAGCCTGGAAGCTCTCCTCGGACATGACTCCCCATCACCAGGGGGCACAGCCACCACAGATCCCTTAGAGGATGATAAGCAACTCACAGCATGGTCTCCAGAACCTCCAGCCGGCTGAAAATTCTTACCCATAGCGCCATCCATCACCTACCACCCGGAGGCAGGTCAGACTAACTGCATCACCCACCCAAGAATGTCATTTGACCTGTGGCAAGCGAGGTGCCTCATCCCCAGATTCTGGACTTGGTTTTTCCTGAGTCCAGAATCCGGGGATGAGGCACCTCACTTGCCACAGGTCAAATGACATTTCTTGGAAGATGACATTGAGAGTTAGGCAAAGTTATCACAACAGTCCGTGCAAGACTGTGTTGGCCCGCAAGCGTGCGATAACTGTGCTTGTACATTACACATGTTACAGACACTAGGGAAGGAGCATACATTGGAGTCACTTGGGTGGAACGCATGTTAGGACCATGCGACTACCAGGTGCACAATAGGCAAAAATGTTACTAATGCATTCAGAACAGTGGAAAACCCTCACATCATACCAACAGTCACCAGTGGTCCACCCTGAATTGCATTCCAAGATGATGGAAATCGGGAGCTGCCAACAAGGACAATGACGAAGTCAAGCTTGGTTACTCACCCCCTGAGAGCCCCAGGCAGAGAATCCATGCCGGGCTTAGCTCTATTCCCCTGAAACTGTTTCACTGGCTGGCTTTGCAACACTTCGTTTAAGGTGGCTGGCAGACAGATCCAGGGCCGGCCCGTCCACTGAGCAAGAATGTTCTTTGCACAGGGCCCCGCGTTTCAGGGGGCCCCGCGCAAAGAACATTCTGCTTTTTTTTTTTTAATTATATTTTTTTTAAAAAGCTGGCTCTGGCTGCTGCCGCAGCCTCCGCGGCAAAATGGAGTGTCCCGCGGGGCCCCCTCTCCTCGCTGAGCCTCTCTGCAAGGGCTTTCACATTCGCGAAGGGAGAGTGTCTCCCTCGCGTCTCTGTCAAGCCCGCAGGGGCTAATGGGAAATTTCCCATCTGCCCCTTTAGACGTGAGGGGCTGATGGGAAATTTCCCATTAGCCCCTGCGGGCTTAACAGAGACGCGAGGGAGACACTCTTCCTTCACGAATCTGAAAGCCCTTGCAGAGAGGCTCAGCGAGGAGAGGGGGCCCCGCAGGACACTCAATTCTGCCGCAGCGGCAGCAGCCAGAGTCAGGGTTTTTTTTTATTTTAAATTTGCCATAAGCCGATATGGGATGGGATGGGATGGGGGGGTGGAAAGACTGGTGCTGGGCTGGGCTGGGCTGGGGGGGGTGTTAATACTGTTGATGGGATGGGCTGGTTTGGGGGGGTGTTAAGACTGGTAATGGGCTGGGCTGGGCTGGGCTGGGTGTTAAGACTGGTGCTGGGCTGGGCTGGGCTGGGCTGGGGGGGTGTTAAGACTGGTAATGGGCTGGGCTGGGCTGGGGGGGTGTTAAGACTGGTAATGGGCTGGGGGGGTTAAGACTGGTAATGGGCTGTGGGCTGATGGGGGCTGTCTGGAAATGGGGTGATGGGGGGTTAGGACTGGTAATGGGCTATGGGGGGGTTAAGACTGATAATGGGCTATGGGGGGGCTAGGACAGGAAATGGGCTGATGGTGAGGGGTAAGTACTGGTAATGGTCTGTGAGCTGATGGGGGGTTAGGACTGTGAATGGGCTATGGGGGGTTAAGACTGGTAATGGGCTGTGGGCTGATGGGGGCTGTCTGGAAATGGGGTGATGGGGGGTTAGGACTGGAAATGGGCTATGGGGGGATTAGGACTGATAATGGGCTATGAGGGGGCTAGGACAGGACATGGGCTGATGGGGAGGGGTTAGGACTTGAGGTGGGCTGATGTGGTTAGGACTGGTAATGGGCTGTGGGCTGGGGGGGGGGTTAGGACTGGAAATGGGCTGATGGGGTTAAGACTGGAAGTGGGCTGATGGGGGCTAGGACTGGTAATGGGTTATAGGGGGGGCTTAAACTGAAAATGGGGTGATGGGGGGTTAGGACTGGAAGTGGGTTGATGGGGGGCTAGGACTGGTACTGGAAATGGGCTGTTGGGGGGAGCTACGATTGGAAATGGGCTGTGGTGGGGGCTTGAATTGAAATGGACTCATGGAGGGGCTAGAACTGGAAGTAGGCTCATGGGGGGCTTGGACTGGAATTGGGCTGAGTGGAGGGGAGCTAGGATTTGACATGGGCTGATGGTGGGGCTAGGAAATGACTAGAAATGGGCTGATGGGGGGCTAGGATTGGAAATGAGCTGATGAAGGGACTCAGACTGAAAATGGATGGGGGAGCTAGGACCGGAAATGGGTTGATGGGGGGTAGGACTGGAAATGGGCTGATGCAGGGACTAGAAGGGAATGGATGCTGGGTAAGACTGGAACTAGAAGGGAGCTGATGTTGGGGGAGGATTAGAATGGGATGGGGCTGGGAGAGTAAAATGGAGAGGGGAAAAATATTTTGTGTGGGAGGGATGAAAAATCTACAATTGGCCGGTTATTGGGAGAGTAAGTGGGGATTGAGGATGGAGGGGTAAAATTTGTGTGGATGAAATAGGAATGAGGAAAGAGCAAAAGGAGAAAGATTAGTATGTTAAAGCAGATGTAGAGAGAGAGAATGGAAAAAAAAACTAGAAGAGAGAAGAAAGAACAAATGGACAGCAGACGATGGAGAGTTAGCAGAAAACATGAAGAAACCAGAAGAAAGTGGCTGGAGCAATTGCAACTGAAAAAAATGCACAAAAGGTAGAAAGATATCTCTTTATTTTGAATTTATTAACTGGAATATGAAAGCTCTGGGAAATGTGCATCATTAACGTCTGCGCTTTGTTTGGTACAAGAGGAAATTAATTTATAGTTTTATTTCTACAGTGTTGTTGTACATTCCAAGTTTGGCTTTTGGGGTTTCCAGTTTAATTATTGCCTTCCTGTTTCTAAATTGTGATTCCTTGTTTGATGATGGTCTATGTTCTGCATGTGTAACTGAGTTGAGGTATTCTGTTTATGTAATTCCTATTTGACATTGCCACTTGTTCTCTTTCCCCAGTATTCTCTGAAATGTATTGGTTTAATATTTGCAGTGTTGCCTTTTGATAGGTAGGGTATGGTGCTTTGTGAGTCCTGGTAATGCTGTCAGGATATGGCGGGTTTGCTATGGGTTCTAAATGGGCAGCGTTTGTAGTAATTCCTAATGTGCCTGGCGGTTGGCACTGGATTATAGTAATGTAGAAATCTTTTAGTCTTTCTTTATCCATACCCTCATTAAGAGACATGTTTACTAAAAGTTAGTGTATGGTAACATTATGCAAATATTTATGCAAATAAGGCCACTTATGCAAATGAGGCCCCGCACCGAGTCTCCGCACATGGCCCCGCACCCCCCTTGGGCCGCCCCTGGACAGATCCCTCTGAGAGCCTTCTGCGATCTTCAGGAGAGAGCAGGGAGGAGGGAAGGGGCACTGAGGTTGTGCAAGGCTACTTCAGTTTTCCAGATCCTTCCAATTTTTGGCTGCTCAACGGGTTCTTCTTATAATGACAACAGCATGGAACCAATTTTCCTTCCTCCTATGGCTACCAAATAGACCGCAGTCTAGTGGAGCCTCCCATGTCACGCTCAAGTGAGAGTCGCCTTTCTGTACTTAAGGTGGTCATTCAGAAGCATTTAATCTATCACTTTTCCTCTCAGTCCTCAGATTTTCTACAGAGTGGAGAAAATCCATCCACCATCTGCTGCAGACAAAGAAATACTGAAGGGACTTCTGGTGGCTGAGGAGAATAGAGGCACAGGCAATGTTCCCTCTAATTTTCTGTAGGCTGTGTGCGCATAAAATATCAGCTGTGTGCAGCTTTTGAAGGAAGGTTAAATTTTTGTGCGCGACATAACAACACTTGGAGTTATATACTTTAAAATTTGACTAAACGTCAGAATACAGTATGTACATCACATTGATTTTAATCAAATTAAATGAAAATAGACGATTACTAAATTAAGCAGGAAATTTCTAGTAATTAATCATAACTTTTAAATTTTAAGACGTCTGTGTTGTTTTCTATCAGAATCAGAGCCATAATTTTTGTGCGCTCAGTTGTAAAGTATGTGCGCTCGCTCGGCGAGGTGTGTGCGCGCGCACACGCGCACAGCTTAGAGGGAACAGTGGGCACAGGAGTGATGATACTGAAACCTGTGCTTTTCATTGGCTCTTTGTCCCCACCAATCTGCTGGTAGGCGAACACAACCCACTTGTCTAGACTGGTCTAGCAGAACAATATGGAATTTACTTTATCAGTACTGCGCTGTACAAAAAAAGAAATATTACAGAGGACATAAAACAGAAAAAAGAGAAGACAACCACATACAGTAGGGAGGGAGATTTGTGGCACAACAATTTATGCCTTAAATGGTTTCATTGTAAACAAAGGGGAGAGAAGGAAAAAGAAGCAGCCCACTGCTCCTTCCATTATTCAGGGGTGACTACCTGACAAATTAAGAAAGACTTCAGGCAAGAGCCATATTTTGACTCCCACATTAAATTTACAAAGACAACCTTCCAACCTGAGTTCCAGTAGTAACAAGTTCCATAATGTGTGTGCTAGATAACTAAAACATGATTTATGGGATACTTTATAAAGGCACATAGGAGGTCTTTTACTAAAGAGCACTAGCTGTCAACGCAGATCTGATGTGCACTAAAGGCGCATGTTGGACATGCATTGACAGCTAGCTGGATTTTGGTGCTGTCTATGGCATGTGAATAGAGTAGCAGCCTAGTGGTTAGAGCAACAGCCTAGCACCCAAGAGATCTAGGTTAAATTCTCACTGGCACTCCTTGTGACCTTGAGCAAGTCACTTTACCCTCCATTGCCTTGGAAGAAAAGGCCTGGCAATCTGCTTCTGGTCATAACTTGCCAAGAAAACCCAGAGGCTGCTGGGTCGCCAGGAGTCTGTATTAACTTGATGGCACTTAATATGCCATGTTTTTTTTAAGGTTGCAAGTGGGAGACTTGGGGGCAGAGAGGGGACAGCAAAAATTTACACAAGCTTGGAAGCTTGTATAAATGTATGTGCATACACTCTGTGTGACCACACATTTTATAAAATATGTTTATGACTGAATATGTTTTATTACATTTACCAAATTCAATATTACAAAAGAAAAACAGGAAAACCAATTGCCATCCAGAAATATACCAACAGAAATTAAATAAGCCCTAAAACATACAATATAGCAATGGACCAGTCCACATCAAGGAGAAAATCACAAAGTAGACAAGAAACAAAGGCAAATTGCATGCCATTATTGGAGATACAATCATTTTCCCACTCCCAATAACCATTTACGTTTGCCTATCCAAAAGAAAACCAAGGCATCCAAAGCCAGAACTCTGGGCTTTAACTGAATGAATTGTTTCCTATGAGCCTGAGTGGCTCAATTAACATCAGGAAATAACTTCAAGGGCAAACCACAAAAAGGTACATCCTTATATCTAAAAAACAATTTAAGAATTTTTATTTTAACCAATTCTGAAGAAAAGGTAACTAGCCATGTATTTCTTTGCATAATATTATCAGAAGAATTTTCTAAAAATCGAGTCAAATTTTGGCTGGCAGTAGGGCCGAGAGAATCAAACCCTCTCTCCACAAGTTTAAATAATAAACTTGGACAGCCGCAACAGGCTCAACCAACTTCAATACGTCTTTAAAATATTTCTGTAGCACGATTTCAGCATATAACAAATGTGTACTAGGAAAATTCAACATACATAAGTTTCTAGCTATTGAGACATTCTCCAGTGCCTCTGCTTTAGCATGCAAATCCGTAAAATCCTTAATGTAACCAGAATTTATAGCCAAACAAGACTGCATTTGAGAAGTCAGCTGGGCAACAGATTGATTAACTATCAAAATTTTGTATCCAAATCGACCAGCTTAGCAGTTTCTCTGAGTAAACTGACAGAGAGACTCACTATGCTAGTCAACCTGGAATCCATAGACCTAATTGCTCCCCAAAGAGTAAATTAGACTTACCTGCTAATTGTTGTTCCTTGCGGAACTCTAGTCCAGTCCCGGAACCATAGAGTTGTGAACCTCCACCAGCAGCTTTGGAGACTGAACATCTTCATCTCTTTTATTTATACTTTAATTTTTATTGAGATTATACAAAAAATCAAACATAGGCATAATAATTATTACAAGAATAGAAAGAAACAAACTTAGTCCACATCACGGGGAGCGGTGGGGAACATCCAGCTGACAGCCATAATCAATCTAAATTCTAATTATTACATACAATGCTAATAGAACCAGTCAAGAAAACATATAAAGGCAAAACACACCTTATATTCATGCATCCGCTACAACCTGAGGATCTAGCCCCTTAAGAAATACTTCTAATGAACCAACATCCATAAACACATACTTAGTACCCCCAGATGTGACCAGACATTTACAGGGAAATTTCAAGAAGAAAGTTGCGCCAGAAGCGAGAACCCTTGGCTTCAAAGCCAAAAAGGCTCTACGCCTAGCTTGAGTTTGTCTGGCCACATCTGGAAATATATTAACTTTTCCACCACAGAATTCAGCGTTCTTATTACGGAAATAAAGTCGCATGACAGTACTCTTGTCTGTCTCAGAGGAGAAAGATACCAAAAGAGTAGATCTAGTTCCAATTAAGTCACGCGAAGACTCTATAAAATTAGTAATATCCAAGGAATCTAAAGGTTCAGCTAAGGCTACAGATTGCCGGTCACCTGAGGTTATTGGCCTCGGGCCAGGCAAGTAATATATTTTTGTAATTACTGGTAAAGTGTTTAACTGATAGCCCAACACTTCTGTCAGATATTTTTCAAATAAAATTTTAGGTGAGATTAGTCTAGTACAAGGAAAATTCAAACAACGAATATTTACCGCCCTCAAATTATTCTCCAATAATTCTTGTTGAGTATGTAACGTTAAACTATCCCTCATAAATGACAAATTAGCAGACTGTAGCATAGAATATTGTACATCAATTTTCTGACATTTGTTATCTAAAGCAGAAATCTGTAAATCATGCTGAGCCATCTTAGAAACAGAATCTTGTGAAAAAACATTAATCTGAGTAGTAACAGATAGTAAAGAGCGCTCAATCCTTGACAGAATACACCAGATGTCAGATAAAGACACATTCTGAGCAGCCTCAGGTAAAGCAGAAACACCATCACTTTGAACGTCTCCAGGAACCACCGGAAGCTGAAGTACTTGAGGCAGAGACACTGCCGCAATATCCGTCAGACAACTAGATGACACCACTGATGGTATAGGTTCCATACCGCCAAGGACTCCTCCTTCAACGGGAGATGACGTTAAATGTAAAGGGTCCCGTAAATTAGCACGTGGGGCAGAGTTAAAACCCCCTAAAGAACCAATGGAGCTATCAAAGGAGACCGAGGGCTTAGATACGGGGGTAGATGTTTTCCCATCACCAGGCACAGCTACTATATGCCTGCCCATAGGCCCAGAGATCTTAACAGCCTTATCGGGATTAGGGTTACTCACATTTAGCTTCTTCTTACGTTTACCCATAGCGGTCCTGGGTCTCCCGGCTCCCAGCGCGCCACGTGCGCCTAAGGGGCGCCTAAGGGGCGCACAAGGGGCCTATCAAACCCCTTTAAACGCACCCCTTAAAACGCAACCGCGACCGCGCAACCGCGGTGCAACCGCGGATTTCTAGCCCCGGAGATGACGTCGGGGCCAATCACTGCGTCGCACTACTGCTCCGGAAGGTCAGACTCCCCAACCGCACAGGATAGGCGCAGGACACAGGGGCATCAGCTGGACTCCTCTCACACACACCCGAGGTGCAAAACACTGCCGCTTCCTTTTCTAGCCCTGGAGATGACGTCGGGGCCAATCACTGCGTCGCACTACTGCTCCGGAAGGTCAGACTCCCCAACCGCACAGGATAGGCGCAGGACACAGGGGCATCAGCTGGACTCCTCTCACACACACCCGAGGTGCAAAACACTGCCGCTTCCTTTTCTAGCCCCGGAGATGACGTCGGGGCCAATCACTGCGTCGCACTACTGCTCCGGAAGGTCAGACTCCCCAACCGCACAGGATAGGCGCAGGACACAGGGGCATCAGCTGGACTCCTCTCACACACACCCGAGGTGCAAAACACTGCCGCTTCCTTTTCTAGCCCCGGAGATGACGTCGGGGCCAATCACTGCGTCGCACTACTGCTCCGGAAGGTCAGACTCCCCAACCGCACAGGATAGGCGCAGGACACAGGGGCATCAGCTGGACTCCTCTCACACACACCCCAACATCTTCATCTCTTTGATCATCCAGCTATATGCAGCCCCAAGGACCGCCCACACATCAGTACCTATTGACAAAGCATACTAAGCAGAGCAACAAATAAGTAGATATAACAATACAGTGGAAAAAAGGATCCTGACCCTAAAGTTCCCACCACTAGCAAAAATTTTTTTTCTTTTTCCAATTGCGTAAGAACAACCTCCCGCCTACGGGAAGGCGGACCAGAACGGCCGTGGCGACCCTTGTGCAAAATGCATGCAACAAGAGACGCCACCGCTCACCCCCAAGATTTGACCCCGAAAGGGAACTAAGGCGGGCTGCAAGCAGAGGAGCTCTGACTGAAAGTATAGAGAACAAAAACCCTGGCAGACTCCTATAATGAATGTACCTTCTTGGCTGGCAGCGAGAACAGATAGACAGGGAGGGATCCGGGACTGGACTAGAGTTCCGCAAGGAACAACAATTAGCAGGTAAGTCTAATTTACTCTTCCTTAACGTCCCTCTAGTCCAGTCCCGGAACCATAGAGGATGTAACAGAGCAGTAAATCTCAACGGGAGGGCCTCGCTAGTCCAGCCTGAAGCACCCGAGACCCAAACCGCGCATCCGACGACGCCTGCACATCCAGACGATAGTGCTTAGCAAAGGTGTGCAAGGACGACCACGTCGCCGCCTGACAAATATCCACCGCCGGTACCAAGCTAACTTCCGCCCAAGACGCCGCCTGCGCCCTAGTCGAGTGAGCCCGAAGCCCGGCAGGAACCATCCTGCCGCGTAAAAGGTATGCCGACGAAATCGCCTCTTTCAACCAGCGGGAAATGGAAGACTTAGACGCTGCTTCCCCCTTGCGCGGACCGCCAAATGCGACAAATAGGCGATTGGACTTACGGAAGGCCGCCGTTTCCTTCAAATACCGACGAAGAGCTCGACGGACATCCAACGCGTGCAAGGAGTTATCCGCGTGCTGGCCCCGTTCCTTGGCAAACACCGGGAGAGACACCCCCTGATTCATGTGAAACGCCGAAACTACCTTAGGCAAAAATGCGGGAACCGGTCGCAATACCACCATGTCGGCAGAGAAAGACAGATAGGGTTCCCTACACGAAAGAGCCTGCAACTCCGAGATCCTGCGAGCTGACGAGATCGCTACCAGAAACACCGTTTTCAACGTCAAGTCCTTCAACGAAGCTTGCGCCAAGGGTTCAAACGGCGGAGCCACCAGAGACCTCAACACCAAATTCAAGTCCCACGAGGGCACTAAAGCCCTGTACGGAGGACGCACAAGCAACACCGCTCGCAAGGAGCGCTTCACGTCCGCATGGGACCCCAATAACTGGCCCTGAACCTTGCCTCGAAAACACGCAAGAGCTGCAAGTTGTACCCTCAACGAACTGGCCGCCAGGCCCTTGTCCACCCCTGCTTGCAAGAAGGAGAGGAGCTGAGGAACGGAGGTCCGCAAGGGCCGCAACTCGCGAACCGCACACCAGCTCTCAAAAATACGCCAGACCCGGACATACGCTAGCGACGTAGACCGACGCCGCGCCCGCAACAAGGTAGCAATGACCTCCGGAGAATAACCTTTGGCTCTCATTCGCGCCCTCTCAATAGCCATGCCGTAAGCGAGAATCGAGCCACCTGAGGCATCTGCAGCGGCCCCTGCCGAAGGAGATCCGGCCGAGGAGGAAGGAGCCACAGATCGGCCACACTCAACCGCACCAGATCCGCATACCAAGGCCGACGAGGCCAGTCCGGGGCAATCAGAACCACGGGACCCGGATGCCGCTCGATCCGCTGTACCAGGCAGCCCAGCAGGGCCCACGGAGGAAAGACATAGAGCAGCCCGTACCTTGGCCACCTTTGTGCCAATGCATCGAGGCCTTCCGACATGCGTTCCCGACGCCTGCTGAACACTAGCAGAGACTCTCCGTACTGGAGAACCGCTGATAAATGGAATGGGAGCATAGATAGCTTCAAAGGCCAGAGTTCTATCTTGCAACCCCTCTCCGCTGAGCTGCCTCTTCCATATGTAAAATTAAACCACATATATCCAAAATGAAGACATTACAAATCTACCGTAAAATCTTATAATTTGGGCAAAGCCAAACTAAACGGGAACATTGTCCATTAAGAAACCACACAACTATAAAATCCTTCCCATGACATAAAGCTTATGGCAGAGCATTCCACATCTGTGGACTGGCCATGGCGCTCAACAAAGCATCTGTTACAACTGTCCAAGAGAGTTATCACCATAATTCCTTTTGACCTGAATATGTTTACAGCAGAACATAGCGCTATAGCACAGCAGCTAAGCCAAAATATTATCCTGCCATATAAACCGACTTTAACGCTTTATAGGACCCTCTATGGATAGCGGAAGGAGAATCTTTTTTTTTTTTTTAAAGTAGAGGACTCCAAAAACCAAGTTTCCGCCAACTCCAATGAAATCAAAGCAGATCAGCTAAAATTACCTGAACTGCTACTATAGCTTTGCAAGAAGCTACCAGCCCCCGCTGCACCCAGTTGTCCTTCCCCCCCTTATCCAGGGGGATGCTGCATTGCAGGAGGCGTTGCCCACCCCCTGCCAGCCTACTGCAGCTGCCAGGGAGCTGAAGAGCAAAATAGAAAGTAGAACCCCTGGAAGCAAACAGTGTCGTGTCCCTGGGATTCAGGCGCAAAAGGTAAAAATCAAAAGTAAAAGCAACAGTGTTAGCTAAAAATGAACAAGGCTATCTCTCACTAAAGCAAGTTTCTCTATCTTTTTGAAATCCCACCGAAGTCCGTGGGACGCAAGCTTTCGAACACAGCCCCTAGCGCTGTGCATTAACCACAACCAGAGAAATGAAATGAAATGAAACCCTGCTCTAGTAATAGATGAGAATTTCCTGGGAAGGGCCTGCTAAGTGTTGCTATGAAACCCACAAGCACCTCACCAGGCCTTCCTGAAGTCAGAGAAATAGCAGTGGAATACACCGACCACCTTGAAAATGGAAGTCTGAGAGGTTGTTGCCTGTGTGAACCTGATGAGTAATATGATTTTGTATTGTACCACTCACCCCCCAGGGATGGGGGCACTGAATACTTTATGTGATTCATGAGCAGCGCTGTCATTCGGTGACCTTTAGGGCAGCAGAGCCCGACCAATGATACAGAAATTAAGAGCTTTAAATCTTGGTCATATAAACTGGATTCTCAGACCTTACATCACAGCACCGAGGCTCTGTGGTGATTTCTTTCCTGATCTGCAGATAATGGCTGCCTGCACAGTCATAGAAAGGCACTATTGAGTGTACCAGCTGCCCTCCGGTGGCCATAGACCGTAGCACAGGCACTTCCCGGCTGACAGTTTAACTGCCAGTCTATTCTTGTACATCCTAAGGTTTCCTAAACCTGTCCCTGTGAATTTTGGGCAACTGTCACTATAGAATACATAAAGGCACACTTCTAGGCTTTCCCTCCTGCAAACTACAAGTTAGGGCTCTGCCCTTGAACCTAAAAGCTGGCAATTTGCCTAATATCCTGGGCCTGAACAGATGCTCCTCAGAGACATGATTAGGAGGGAAAGAACATGTGGTATCAGGGATCAATACCAAAACTGCTGCCCTGTTTTTAAGTTCATTCTTATTTATTCTATAAAGAGGATTGACAACAGTCCCCCTTAATGCTGAGGAACCCCCCTGGCCTCAAAAAAAAAAAACTACAAACAAAAGAAAGAAACAATCACTAGGCCCAAAAATTTAGCTATTCTGCCTGTTGTCCTCACGCAGGCAGTTCACTGCAACGCTCGCCATGCGGTCCAAATACCTAGCGAGGAAATGGCCGCCCCTTCGCCAATGAATTTTGGCGCCAAGAACAGCCGCCGCTGCAAAAATGAGGCCTCAGCAGACCGACAGAGCCCGAAGGCCTTACCTGCAGGGCCGAAAGCCACACAGCCTGCTCCTACCTCCTTGAATTCCTCCGATCCTCAAACTGCGCTGATGCGCCTGGCAGCCGCGGCGAGGATCGCTCAGCCGGTTCGACAGACTAAAATTAAATCCCGCAGCAACGGAGAGGCTCCGTCCCACACAGCTTCAGTGTGGCTGTACGGGTCCCGGAGCTTCCTCCCGTACAGTCCAGGGAGAGAGATCCGCACCGGCAAATGCCTGCAGCAAGTGAAAATCACTGACAAGGAGGGAAGACAAGAACTGCTACTAATTTAAAGAACCAGGCTCAAATTTAAAATTACTGTAAATACAGAAATTTGCTCCTAACTCAAGGGAACCAATCCCCGATTGTCAATTAACCAAAGGTAACTGAATTAA
This sequence comes from Ichthyophis bannanicus, assembly GCA_033557465.1. NCBI lineage: Eukaryota > Metazoa > Chordata > Amphibia > Gymnophiona > Ichthyophiidae > Ichthyophis > Ichthyophis bannanicus. The sequence continues at coordinate 1,417,885,377 of CM066032.1, forward strand.
AAGCAAAATTAAAAGTAAATTAAAGGTAATAATCAAAGGTAAAATCAGAATTTGTCACACTAAATGCTCCTATCTGTTCCCCCCAAGTGAGCCCAGAAGCTAGGCTCACTATGTCCTCCTGCTGCAAGGAGACTGGACACACTGGAGGCTGATGGGAGATACCAGCAGGCTATATCCAGTGACTCGGCCCAGGAGGCGCAGAATCCGCAACACTCGGGGGCCGGCTCCTCTTTTGTGGACCAGTGTCTCCTTCCACTGAAAGTGGACGCTTTAGCCCACGGTGGGGCAGGACCGAGCCTCCCCCCGCCGGCTGCAAGAGAGCCAGAGCCTCCTGCATGAGAGAGAAAAAGGCACTCCAGCACCGCAGAAATCCCCGGACCAAGGACCGTCTCTGCCTGCTCTGATGTCCCTTCTGTAGATACAGGTGGGAGATCTGCACTGGAGCCCTCCAGAGGATCCCCCATGCCAGCACCCACAGCAGAACAAGTGGCACAGACTCGGGCTGCCAAATTACTACTTCTACGAATGCCACAGACCAGACACCGAGGACTAGGAGGCATGGCTATGCACACAGCCCTTTGCCAGTAAAGCAGGAACACCTTGCTGAAGCAAACAGAGCAGAAAAAAAATGGCGATTTTAAAAGTGCTCAAAAACGCTCCAAATTGCAGGATTAGATAGAGCTGGAGTCAATTAGCTGATATCTGACCAAGAAATGCAAAAACGAAGCTCCTATCCCTAAAAATAAACACGAAGAAAAACAACTTTGAAAAAAAAAATCCAAAATGGCCGCCGGACCCGATCCCCCCCCCCAAAAAAAGGACCAGAAAAAATACCCAAAAGGTCTAAAACACTCCCCAGAGCTGATTCCAGGCCACCCCAAGGCCTCCACCACTGCCTTTAGAAAGAAAAAGCTTCAAACTCTACTCACCCACACACAGGAGTGGAGGGGGGGGGGGGTCAAAACACAGAGTGCTGTCCAGCGTGCCTGTCACAATCTCTGAGTAGCAGTTATCAGAGTCAATAACAGAGTAATAACCGCTCAGGGCAGCTCGGGGAACCCCTAAATCAGTCAGGGGACCCTCAGAGCCTACTGCTGTATTCAATTGCTGCCTGTAATTGTCTTCAACCTTCTCCTCACCCACTAAGGGGGTTAGGTAGAAAGGAGACCTGTGTCCTGTGCAGCTCCCCTGCTTGTTTAACCTATGGGGAGACTGACAGAGAGACAGAGAGAAAAAAACAGATTAGAGAAAGACAGAAGGGACACAGTCAAAGATTTCCTCCACAGCAGCAGCCCAGCACCTAAATCTAGAAAATAATAAAACACTAAAGCTCTGCTTATTTGTTCCTAAGGAACCCAGTTCTGGGCTCTGACTTCCAAGCTGCTTGGAGACTGAGATACTGATGTGTGGGCGGTCCTTGGGGCTGCATATAGCTGGATGATCAAAGAGATGAAGATGTTCAGTCTCCAAAGCTGCTGGTGGAGGTTCACAACTCTATGGTTCCGGGACTGGACTAGAGGGACGCTAAGGAATATCTTTTAAGGTAATCTCATGCTCTTCAGCGCAACCTGCCAACTCAACATCCCCTACAGTAACCAACACAGAAAACGGCTTTGGAACCGGCACCACAAATAAGGAAACAGTCACTTCAGATGACTCCTCAGAAACTATAGTAGAGGATATCAGGGGAAAAGGATGTGGGGGCAGGGTTCTAACCCTGGAGCTTAAAGACGCTCCTTCAGGGGTTACCTGACCAGCAGCGATGGGAAAAACATGCTTATCCATAGGTCCTACAGTTGCTACGGCCAAATTGGCAGCTGAACCCTCCTTCGATGGGCCTTTGTTCTTTCCCTTCCCCATACCGAAGAACAAGTTCACAAAGACAGCTTCTTGCATCCAACCACCTCCATCGCACTGAAGGGGCACCAAAGTGGCATGTCCAGCCCCTTTGGCCACACCCCTTTATATCACAACCCACGGGCCATGACACGCAGCCATGTATAGCAGCCGTGGATCTTTAAAGGCAGTCAGGCCCTCCACAGAGGGCATGCTGTTCTCCTGGTCACCTGCAACACTACAGGCAGCAGCAACAGCAAGCTCACACAGTAGTCAGACGTGGGGGCAGCTGAAAAGCCACAGTCTCATTCTCCTCACTTCTCCTGACAGCAGCAAGCATGTCCCGCAACTGCGGATCTTTAAAGGCAGTCAGACCCTCCACCGAGGGGAAGCTGTTCTCCCGGATGCCTGCAACACTGCAGACAGCAGCAGCAGCAGCAGGCTCATGCGGCAGTCAGATGCATGGGCAGCTGGAAAGCCCCAGTCTCCTCCTTCTCACTCCTCCTGACAGCACCCTATAAAATAGGCTTATAATGATCTCAGAAGCTAAGCAGGGTCAGGCCTGACTAGTACCTGGAAGGGAGATCACCTTTGAATACTAAGTGCTGCAGACTTACTGTGCAGAAGAAAGGCCTGGCAATCTATTTCCGGTCCCACCTTGCCAAAATAACCCAGGTGCTCGGTCACCAGGAGTCAACATTGACTCGACAGCACACACACACTCACAACCTGTGACTCTGCCCAGCTACATCCAACCTCTGCCCCAGAACTAACCTGTGTTGCAAAAAATACATGCCTTTTTGTTATCGCATGCATTTTTACATGTGTGAACACTAGGAAAAGTTTATAAAAGCCCTTTTATGCGCAGTAACGTTTATAAAATTGTCCTCTTAGTTAGTAGATAAACCCCATTGAAAATAATGGAGTTAGCATTAAACTGTATTAACATGTTAGAAAATATATCCATAAATTTTTAGATCAAGATTTTCTGTAATCATTAACAAAAAAAGGGCAAAAGGAAAAAAATGGTATAACCCACAGGCAGATGGAGATACCCCAGAACACAAGTCAGGGAAATTAGTGGGATTTATGGGATAGGGGTGGGAGGGGGCTAAGGAAGATTGTTGGGTCATCCCTAGTGGGAGGAAAAGGAGAGGGAAAGAGTATGTGTATGTTTGATTTGACTTAGCTTTGACTGTTGGGGATTTAGAAGAGAAAATGTTGATTTGCGCTAAAATGAAAAAAAGGGATGCAACAACTCCCCTATGATGGCAGACTAAAGAGGTCTGGGCTCTTCACCTTGGATATGATGGTTGAGAGGAGCAATGATACATACATGTGTGAAGTGGAATGGGCAAATGCAAATGAGTTGTTTAGTCTTTCAAAAAGGAAAAAGACTAGGAAACAAACTATGAATTTACTACATCGTACATTTAAAATAAGACAGAGAAAACAATGTTACTAAACTGCAGCAGTTGTTCTTCGTGAACAGCAAGATACATTCTTCCAGCTCCTTCTGGAAGCTTTTGAAGTGGTCTCAGTGCACTTGCACATCTGTTCTCACCTGCCACTGCCGCACCTCATCTCCTCAGTCTATTTACCTGCTGACATTAGAATTCTACTCAAAGGAGAAGAGAGAGAGTTGTAAGAAATTACCTGCTGTCCACCAAGAATACCTGCTACAGGTGAGTAACTCTGTTTTCTCGGTGGTCAAGCAAGATAATGTCCTCACAGATGGGAATCTCAAACTACAAGCTGCCTCAAAAAAAAAAGGGAGATAAGCAAATAGCTTACAAGGAGCAGACATTCAACATCATCTGTTTTTTTGTTGGCAACAGGCCTTCTCTTTTTTTAGTTTTTGGGAGGCAGCTTGAAACAGAAAAGAATTCGTCCAGGGTGGGAGTTGGATTCTGTTCTCCAAATGGATTCAGAAAAACAGACTGACCAAATCTACTGTCTAGTCAGGAGTCACTTTCCAAATAGCAGTGAGATGTGAATATAGGAATGAAGTTCACACCATGACCATGTAGATCTCCTCCATGGTGGCTGATCTCAAGTAAGCCACCGATGCAACCATTGCTCTGACATTGTAAGTTATGACATGATCTTCAAGAATCAAGCCAACCTGGGCATAAACAAAGTAGATGCAATCCACTAGCCAACTGGATAGCGTACATTTGTTGATTGTAGCCCCCAGCTTGCTCAGGCAAAAGAAACAAAGTTGGGTGGACTTTCTATTGGTTTTTGTCCACTCCATATAGAAGGCCAAGGCTCTCTTGCAGTCCAACGTGCAATGCACTTTCCTCTTTGTGAACATGAGGTTTGGGAAAAAATGTTGGAAAGACTACTGATTGATTAAGGTGGAAATCCAGCACTGCCTTAGAAAGGAACTTAGAATGAGTGAGCAGAGCCACTCTACTATGGTAAAAGTTATTAGATCCTGAAGTTTGCTACTTATGCGTGCTAAAGTTACTGCCACCAAAAACAAGACCTTCCAGGTCAAGTACATCAGTCCACAGGTATCCAATGGCTGAAAATGAGCTTTCATTAGCTATGTCAATATCACTTTTAGATCTCAAGCCGCAGGAGGTGGCTTGAGGGGAGCCTTCGAAAGAAACAAGCCCCACATGAAGCAAATAAATAAAGCCTGTAGAGAGATGGGCCTTTAAGATGACAAATGTAGAAGGTATTCAAGCAAATTTTGTGTGGGACACAAGTAAGGATCTTATGCACACAACATCAAAAGGCCAATCTGGCCGCTAGGTTTCGCCCAAACTAAATGGGTTTCCTAAGAAATTCAATGCACTCCAATTGTTATTTGGATGCCATGATGATCGGAGCACATTGAATCCCTGAAGAAGCCCTTTTAGGATGGGTGAAACCTAGCAGCCAGGTTGGCCTTCTGATGTTGTGTGCATGAGTGCACATTAGCACACTGGAGACGCTTTGGTTATAATTCCATTTCAGATCACTACTAGTGAAGTTTATTTCCTCTTGAGATATTTCATTTTTGATACTGCATGCTTTGCACAGCTCCATAATAAGAGTATAAAAAATCTTTTTTGAGTGATGATGAGTACATAAGTCGGCTTAGAATTGTTTTAGCCATGAAGAGTTTTGAGCTCAGAAGGAATGACAGTTTAAAGTCCTAAATAGCATTAGCAGCTTTCGAAAGTGATCAGTATTGGTACTTTGCCTTTTAAGTTTACAATGATACATACATTTTTCTGAAAATTTGAATGCATTACTATTTGTATTTGTTTACAGATTCAAAATAAGAAAACAGTTAATATGGCAGGTGCAAAAGTTTGGAAACTCCTTTATTCAGCATTTTGTAACACTTACTGTTACAAAAATAAACACTTCCAAATATTTCCTGTAGACAGTCTGCAGATAGGCTACGGGTGCCAGTCTGTCAACAACGAGCCACCTAAGACCGAACACAATTTAGGGCAACTATCCAGCCATGAGTCGACACAGACTTGATGGCACTTAACAACAACAGAATCTTTGTATTCTTGTTTTTTGGAATTTTTCCGCACTCTTCCTCGCAGAACTCTTCTAGTTCGGAAATATTCTTAGGTCTCCTTGTATGTACTATATGATTGACATCACCCCACCACATTCTCTGGAACCTGTGAGGGCCATTCCAAAACCTTGACATTTCTGTCATACAAGTACTTCATGGTTGATGCCGAGGTAGTTTTCAAATTATTCTTTTTGAAACATCCTACCTCTTATCAGTTTCAGTCTCTTCAATAACTATAGGATATTAATGTCTAGGATATGGTAATATTTAGTTGAAACCCAAAATAATAAAAATTGATAGTGAAATATACAAACAGAAAAAAGCCTCAGTTATCTAATATTCCAATTCACATTTACATAGTAGATGATGGCAGACCAGCATAGTCCATTTAGTCTACCCATTAAGGTTGCTAGAGTGGTTGTGCTGGTCACCTCTCTCTAGATGCCTTTGTTCAGGGTTTGCTCTGTGCAGGTTATCCCTCTATTTGTTGAGTTATAAAAGATATTTAAGTTTGTTTTTGATTCCATCCTCTTGCTATATAGGGATCCACTGCATCTGTCCCATGCTTTTTTGAATTTGTCACTGGTTTTACCATTTAACCATCTCTATGAAGTTCAGTGTGAAATGCAACATTTTTGACTGCCTCATCTGAGCATTAGTTATTTTAAAAATAGGAGGAAAAATGTCAGATGTTAGCACCTGCATCAGTCTAAAAAAAACTTTAGTCCAATTTATTCCTTTTTCATAATTTATATTTTTAACAAATATTGTAAAATCTTTCCAGTATTTACCAATGTCCATTCTCCTATTATAAAATAAATCTTTTAAAAAATGTACACATGCTTACATATGAGCCAAAATTGAATTCTTTTCAACATTGTGATTTATCAAAACTAGGCGACTTCATCATTTACTGTCAGCAAAAGATAATTTGCTTACAGCAAGAATAGCAATTTACAGCTCTAGAATCTTTAGCAGGTGAAGAAATCACCATCTTTTCAAGAAATATTTTCAAATACAAGAGAGCGACATAGATGAACATTAAAAAGATTTTACAATTTCCTTAAAAAGGTAAATTATGTAAAAGGGATGTACTGGACCAGGAAGTCTTTTAGACCGATCACTGATGCTGAAACTTGAGCATACTTGCTTTTGCCAAAGTAATATTTGAACTTTTTTGTCCTGCTGTTAAAATAATGTTAAATATGAGTGTGTAAAAATGTTGAATGTCTCATTGAGTTTCATAGAGATTTAAATGTGAGTGGAATATTATTTAATGATGATATTTATTTGAATCAATTCTTCATTCCACCCACACAATATTTCCTGTGCCATTGTGGTTGTGGCAAAACAGTTCAATAATCAGTTCAAAGATTTTGTTCTAAAAGTTTCAGGCTTCTCAGGCTTATATACTTTAACCCATGACTTTAGTGATGAAGTTAAAGAAAAGGGTTTGCTTTTGACAACTGCCCCACGGAAATCACTACTGTCTAAGCCAGGGGTCGGCAACCCGCGGCTCCGGAGCCGCATGCGGCTCTTTCTCACCTTTGCCGCGGCTCCGGAGCACACTGCCCGCCCGGTGACAGGCAATAGTTTTGTAAGCTCCCTCCCTTCTTCTGCAGCCGCGGCTCCCTGCCTCTTAGGGAACCGCGGCTGTGCTTTTAAAATCATCTCGGAGCCCTTCCTGTCTTGACGGGCTCCGTGCAGCATTGTCCCGCCTCCAAACTTCCTTTAGAGGCGGGACAATGCTGCACGGAGCCCGTCAAGACAGGAAGGGCTCCGAGATGATTTTAAAAGCACAGCCGCGGTTCCGTAAGAGGCTGGGAGCCGCGGCTGCAGAAGAAGGGAGGGGAGCTGACATGGAGGGAGGGAGCAGATATGGATGGAGGGAGGGGGGCTGACATGGAGGGATGGAGGGGGCTGACATGGAGGGAGGGGGGCTGACATGGAGGGAGGGAGGGAGGGGGGCTGACATGGAGGGAGGGAGGGGGGCTGACATGGATGGATGGAGGGAGGAGGGGCTGACATGGAGGGAGGGAGCTGATATGGATGGAGGGAGGGGGCTGACATGGAGGGATGGAGGGGGCTGACATGGAGGGAGGGAGCTGATATGGATGGAGGGAGGGGGCTGACATGGAGGGGGGGCTGACATGGATGGATGGAGGGAGGAGGGGCTGACATGGAGGGAGGGAGCTGATATGGATGGAGGGAGGGGGGCTGACATGGAGGGATGGAGGGGGCTGACATGGAGGGAGGGAGCTGATATGGATGGATGGATGGAGGGAGGGGGGCTGACATGGAAGGAGGGAGCTGATGGGGCTGACATGGAGGGAGGGGGGCTGACATGGATGGAGGGAGGGAGGAGGGGCTGACATGGAGGGAGGGAGCTGATATGGATGGAGGGAGGGGGGCTGACATGGAGGGATGGAGGGGGCTGACATGGAGGGAGGGAGCTGATATGGATGGAGGGAGGGGGGCTGACATGGAGGGATGGAGGGGGCTGACATGGAGGGAGGGAGCTGATATGGATGGAGGGAGGGGGGCTGACATGGAGGGATGGAGGGGGCTGACATGGAGGGAGGGAGCTGATATGGATGGAGGGAGGGGGGCTGACATGGAGGGATGGAGGGGGCTGACATGGATGGAGGGAGGGGGGCTGACATGGAGGGGGCTGACATGGAGGGATGGAGCACTGGTAATGGGGTTGAGGGGACTAGCACTGGAAATGAGCTGATTAGGGGAGGCTAGGACTGGTAATGAGCTGATGGGGGGTAGGACTGGTATTGGGCTGATTAGGGGAGGCTAGCACTGGTAATGGGGTTGAGGGGGGATTAGCACTGGAAGCGAGCTGATTGGGGGGCTTTGAATGGGCATGGGCTGATTGTGGGGAGGGGAGGATAGAGCTGCTGGCCCTGGAAGATAACTGGGGGCTAAGGCTGCCATGGTATTTGTACTAGAAGGGACTGGTCAGTGGGGAAGGAGGGGGATTGGAAGGAAATGGACACCAGTGGCAATCATGGGAATGCAAGTTGACATTGGAAGGTACTGGGAGTGAGGACTGGAAAGGGGCTGATATTGGGGAGGGTTACTGGGACTGGAAATAGGCTGATGGAAAGAAGTGAAGAAAACGAAAGAAGAGATAAGAAATGGCAGATGGACCATAGACCACAGAAAGAGAGCTAAGAGAAGACAGGAAAGCAGAAGCCTCAGATCGGGACCAGCATGATCAAAGAATAAATTGGTCAGACAACAAAGGTAGAAAAAATAATTTTATTTCATATTAGTGATTTGACTACAAAATCATCATAATTTTGAAATCAAATATTGTTACTTGTTGTTGTGATATTTTCTGGCGTATTTTTTTTGGTGTGCGAAGGAAGAGGGGTAGTCTTATACGGCGAGTATAGGCCAAACACCTATATTTTAACAGGAAAAGTAGGGGGTCGTATATAGCATTAAGGTAAGAAACAATATATGCAGTGTTAGATTTGTTTTAAATGTCGCAATGGTTTTGCGGCTCCCAGTTTTTTTTTTCCCTTCGGAAACGGGTCCAAGTGGCTCTTTATGTCTTAAAGGTTGCAGACCCCTGGTCTAAGCAATGCTGTACTGTGGACCTGTAGACAACTACTCTGGTGTCAACTAACCTTTACAGCAGGCCATCTGGATTGATCTAGTTCTATTTTGCAGATCTCAGCAGTTTTCAGGCAGCTCTTGGTCTTTAAATCTTGATTTGATTATAACAGCTTCTAGTAACTTCAACATTTTAATAATGTTCATTAAACATGCTAGCTGGAAATGTTTAAAGATTTTATTTTATAGCCTCCCTGCTTTGTAAGAGTGAATTATCTTCATTTTCAAATGATCAGATAGCTGCTTTAAGAAGCCTCTGATTGTTGAAAGTATATAGATCAATCAAAAGCTGAGAGGTTACAAGGGTCAGCGTATTTGTTCACCCATGGAATTGTCTTTCTCTGACTAACTGAAGACTTTAACGATTCACTAAACTTTTTGGGACATAACTTCTCAAAAAATAGTAATGAATCAACTGGAAAGGTGTCTATACTTTTGCACCTAACACATTCACTTTTATTATTTTCAATCTGTTAAAATTAGCAACTAGTAATTATGCATTAAAATTTACAGAAAGATTTCATGTTTAACTTTGCATCATGACAAGGTTATGTTAACATATGTTCACGTAGGAATTTATTGATATATACAATTTGACCAGTGATTGAAAAATGTTTGCACACAACCAGTTCAGGGCGCATTATGTAATAATCTTTTTAAAGAATACACAGTAAGTTGAACATTGTATGAAGGAAAAATATTACAAAACAAATTTGAACACAAATTTCTTAAGGCTGAAAATACAAACAATTACATAAATACTTTCCTTAAATTTAAAGTGTAGAGAATGCCAAGTCACACTCCCCTAAATAATAACAGGCAGTGCATAGTGAAGGTAAGGCCACATTTTTTGACAGGAATGCTAGAATTATCTAATTACAGCCATATGGCTACTACTTATTTCGTGCTTATATTATGGACCCAATTTTCAGCAGGATGTCTAGGGTATAAATTTAAATGTCTGAGCAAGACATTTCAATTTATGCCAGTATTCACCTAGCACTGATCAATATGGGCGCTTGGGTTTGTGCAAAAGTATGCGCACAGTTTATTCCTTGTGGCAATGAAAATAGGCGCTTATTCTAGACTAAGGGGGATGTTCACTAAAGATTAACGTCCGTTATATAAAGTTAGCACGTTTTAAGTGCTCCCACTGCCCATTCATTTATATGGGCTATTGCAGCACTTAATGCATGTTAACCTTTAGTAAACATGGCCCTATGAGTTTGGTCCATGTTATACTTGGTTTTACAATGTCTGAGCCAAACACACAGTCTAAGTACTAAAAATCAGCACCTAGACATATAAACTATGTGTGTTGGTGGCCCCACTCCTGAAATGCCCCAACCCACAGAAAACATAGCATTATGCATATAGTGGGACATTTAAATCCTGCTCTACAAATAATGTTGCTGAAAATCAAGAACTTGAATGTCTAGGTGCTTTTTAAATATTAAGAGGAATATTTTCTTCTAAAGCACTTTATTGGCAAGTTACACTTAATATCCTGTTACAACTGCCAGTGAAATTATAAACTATTATCATATCAGAGCTGCAACATCGATTAGTGCATTTTATTTGCTGTGATAGTAGGCTTTGCTACAAAAGAAATGCCCAACATCTTTGGGAACCCTATCAGTTTGGGTTTTTGTTTTTTTTTAATAGATTACAGTAGAGGATATTTTCACAAGCATAGTGTACAATTGCTGGTAAACAGTTTCTGTGCTTAGTTTTCTAAACCGACTGGCAAAAGTGTTTTATTGCAACAAGCAGCTTATAAGTGGAAGGACTTGTCCTTCTTCTTAATTTGTTCAGCAGTCAGAAGTTTTGATCTTCTAATGCCCTTTCAACACTTTTCTGTTGGTTATCCTCCATCATCAGCTTTATTCACTGATAATATATGAGAATATATTTCCATAGCAGCTAATGGAGACATTCCACCAAATCAATGTGCTGCAGTGATACAGAAGTAAAAGCCTATTTCACTGTAATGATGCTTCCAGACTTCCCTCAAGTCAGGTGGTTACTTGCAGTTAATGATCTGTGACATACCACACAAGTAGTCCTAAAAAGACTTATTATCCACTGCATGTGCAACAATATTTGCTTTATGGATGGCTAAATGAATGAAGACATTCAATGTAACTGTAAAAGTAAAATCAAAAGAAAACTTACAAGTAACATGTTTTCTTTAAGTAAAAAGGCTGTGAACATTTTCCATTAATACTTAACCTTTTGCTGGAGCAGAGCAACCCACATGTGCGCTGGAATCCATAATGCCCTAGAGCTGTCTGGGGTTAATGGTGATTAACTGTCCTAATCAAAATCTTGTAACTTCTTAAAAATATAATATGCTCAGCTTCAATTTATGCATGCAAACTGAATGCATGTATTGTGATAGTTAAAGCTTCATTTTATGACAAGTTTGGATATTTTTGTTTCTCAACAAAGACCTTCTGCACCTTTCTTGTATTTTTGTTTTAATACAATTAAAATAAAAACAAAACCCACTTTAACTCCAAAAGTGGTGTTAAGAAAACTATTTCAATCAGTACTGCCTAAATTACAAAAAACTACTCATATAAGAACCGTAAATCAACCTTAAATAAGCTCAAGCCATAAGGAACAATGTCTCTCATAACTGTCAGACTGTGCAGACATTCACACATTTTCTGTTTATAATTTTATTTCATTTACTAGACTCAACTTTTGTCCACCATATGTCCACTGTAGATTAACTATTCCCTTAGGTACAATTAAGGGTTTTCCATTTGTTGTAAGAAGAGCTAAGTATGAAGGATACAGCCAGAAACAACATTTCTACCTAAACCAAAACAGAGGCACATTCAGCTCAAAAACTATGTTTTATGCAGCATCTTTTTTTATTAGACATACATCTACACTGCTAAATAAGCAATGCACAGAATTCATGGCAGTGGTATAGGTATAGCAGTGGCAGTGGTATAGCTTTTCATTCTGCGTTGTTATAAAGCAAGATATATGCACATGGTTTTATTTTTGTAAATGATTCACTGCTATCCATTTTCAACTACTATAGATTATTATTGCAGAGTAAAGAGATATCACCATCGCTTCATTCTCATACCTTGTAACTAACCAATTCTCCGCCTGCAGCAGCAGATTATCATGCTATACAAGTGCACTTCTATTATGTGGAATCTTGTGGAATCCAGCATTTGTGTAAGTGCCAACATATGCAGTACACATGCATGTCATGAAATCAGCACCTACACATGTATTTAAGGCACATACAGCCCCATGTGATGCTGCTCTTTTTAGTGATAAAAAGTGTCCGAGTCTGACACAGCACTATGTTTCCTAAATCATTCCTTCACGGACAAAACATTAAAACTTATCTTGTGCAGTCCCACACAGATTAATGGCAAAATCCATCCTCATATAAGCATTAATGCTCTCCATTCACTTTACTGCAATCATGAAGTCATCTTCAAAAAGATACCACCATTGGCAAAATATTCCATGGAGGACCACAGAACAAGTCTCGTATCAACAGTAGAGAGAAGATCACACAGAGGCACTTTCAAATTGAAGAACCCAGTTTTGGATTTTTAAATTAAAGATTACTATTCCAACAGGTCTTAATTCTGAAGTGGAATGGATGACATTGATTTGAATGGTCAAACCTTAAGGTAACTGGTGGATGGAAGTCATAGATGACGTACTATATAGGAATTTGGTTTGAAGAACATTTTGTTGATGGTGGTGTCCTTTTAAAGCTGGCGTCATGGTTCGTAGCAGTAAAGTGAATGGAGAGAATTAATTCTACATGAACATGGATTACGCCATTAACCTATATGAAACTGAACAAGATAAGTTTTAATGTTTTGCCACTGAAACAGTGATTGACAAAGCATAATGCTCTATTGGATATGGTGGCTTTTTATTGGCATGGATATTTTGAAGCATGATTTGAGACACAAGAGGTGATGCTCAAAATCTCCTTTTCAAAAGTTAGCAATAGCGGCCTGGTTCTACTCAGCTTATTATGGAGCTTATTCCTTAGGAGAAAGTTGTCTCTTGCTCAGAATGCTACCAGTTCCTAACAAATCTAAATCCCCACTCCCTGCACCATTGTCACTCCAGAGCTCTGCTTGCCTCTTCGGTTCTGTGCGTGAAATGGCATCCTGAGACGTTCTGTATTTCAACTTTCTACCTAAAATCCTAAATTTAGTTTCCAGAACCTTCCTCTCACACTTTCCTAAGTCACTGGCCCCCACATGTACCAAGACAGCTGGCACTGTCTTGGTACACATGGGTGTCAAAAGACAGTGCCAGCTATCTAAAATCCAATGTAAGAGATGCACAAGGTCCGCTACCCTCTTACCAAGTAGTCAAGTTACCAATCTTATTGCCCACCTGCTACCCAGCTATCGACATCCTTAACGACTGAATCGCCACTACAACAATTGTCTTAACCCTTTCCTCTTAGGCATGTCCCCATGGAGATAAAGATCTTCTAGCATTGAGGATGTATTAACAAAAGGACAAGTCCTGGAAATAGAACACTTACTGACACACCATGGTGATGATCTCCTGCCAGGTGACCTTTTTCCTCCAAGGCAGCACAAAGGCAGCCAGACTAGAAGTGGGCTGCTCCCTGAAGGTCTCCTTTATATTCCTCTCTGTCTGCCTCAGCTCCTCCAATTCTGCTATTATAGCCTTCAGAGATTGAACTTTGTTCTCCAAGAGCTAGGAACACTTTGCACTGAGTGCACATATATGACCTCTCACCAACTGGGAAATAATCATACATGTGGCACTCGGTGCAAAAAAAAAAATAGATAGCTCCTAGCTCGCTAGTGGGCTGCTGTCTACATCTTAGTATTGGTAAGTTGTTTAGTTACTTAAAATTGCAAAGGAAACAGGAATACTTAAGCTAAAAAAAGTCCCTTAAGGTTATTCGGTATATTTGATGCTATTTTATATTTGCGTCTCTATGAACTGCAAAGGACCTAGAATTAATCTATTGCTAAACATTAATTACTTGTGGATGATAACCCTAATTAAGCCCTGAAGTGAAAAATATCCCTCCTTTTCTTCTGAATAGGCTTAAGGGCCTATAAAGCAATGACTGAATCTGGGGGAAGGTAGGAATCAAACACAACAGAAAGCTTTTAGCTAACCTATTGCTCAGCTTCCTTTTTTTATTTTTATTTATTATTTACTTAAACACATTTACTATACCACCATTCAAGTCCAAAGAAGCATCACAGCAATTTATAGTCTAACAACATACGTAAAATAGACAGAATATAATTAAACTGCATAAATAAAATATAAATACTAAAACAAAATTTATAAAATCAAAATAACATAATAGTACATAAAAGCAACATAACATTTGACTCTCCAATGACCCAAATCCTTCTGCTCCTAGACCCCATCATCAAATGTCACCTGAAACCATCAAGTCTTCAATTTTTCTTAAAATCTGATCAAAGAGGAGTTCTGCCACAGATATAAAAGAAAGGGCATTCTGCAGAGATGGAGCCAAAAAAAACCCCTACAAGACAAGAGGTGCCTTCTCAACAAATTCTTAAAGGGGAAGAAACAGTTAAAAGCAAAGCCTATGAAGAACATAGATTACAATTCAGCCTATAATAAACTAAATGATCTGCTAAGTAGGCTGGCTGATCAAAAAAACAAGCATGATTATGCTAACACAATAATTTTACATTGGTAACCAATGTTGTAAGAAAAACAGGGAAAAAATCCGGTCAGAATATCTGGCACCCACATTTTGCAGAAAGCTTTTACCTTGTTGTTGTTGTTAAGTGTCGTCGAGTCGGAGTCGACTCATGGCGACCCTCTGGATAGCTATCCTAAATTGGGTTCGGTCTTCAGTCAGGCGGCTCATTGTTGACAGACTAGTACCCGTAGCTGCTGTTATTGTATCGATCCATCTCATTGCTGGCCTTCCTCTTTTGCGTTGACCTTCTATCTTGCCAAGCATGATGTCTTTCTCTAATAATCTCTCTCTTCGCATGATGTGTCCAAAGTATGAAAGTCGAAGTCTTGTCATCTGAGCTTCTAAAGAAAGCTTAGGTTTGATCTCCTCTAGTACCGACTGGTTTGTTCTTCGGGCAGTCCATGGTATACACAGTATTCGCCGCCAGCACCATAATTCAAAGGCATCAATTTTCTTCCTGTCTGTCTTTTTCACTGTCCAGCTTTCACATCCATATGATGTTATTGAAAATACTATGGCTTGAACAAGTCAAATCTTTGTATGGAGAGAGACATCTCTGCTCTTGAGAATCTTATCTAGGTCTTTCATAGCCATTCTGCCAAGAGCAATGCATCATTTGATTTCTTGACTGCTTGTTGCTTCTTTATTGATAGTTGATCCAAGTAGGTTAAAGTTGTTCACAATTTCAATTTCTTCTCCTTCAACGATGAACCTGTTGATTATGCCAGTTGTCATGATCTTTGTCTTCTTTACATTAAGGTGCAGGCCCATTTTGAGACTATGTCCTTTGATTGTGAGAAGCAAATGTTTCAGATCATCTTCACTTTCAGCCACTAATGTAGTATCATCAGCATAGCGAAGGTTGTTGATGAGTCTTCCACCAATCTTCACACCTCTGCTGTCTTCATACAATCCTGCTTCTCTGATGATTTGTTCTGCATATAAATTAAACAGGTAGGGGGAAAGTATGCAGCCTTGTCTTACACCTTTGCTTATTTTAAACCATTCTGTTTCTCCTGCTTCCGTTCGAACTGTTGCTTCTTGATCAATGTACAGATTGTGCAAGAGAACGATCAGGTGTTCTGGTATACCATTGCTTCTTAATGTGGCCCAGAGTTTCACATGGTTTACACAGTCAAAAGCCTTGCTATAGTCGATAAAGCACAAATAGATATCCTTTTGGTATTCTTTAGTCTTTTCAAGGATCCATCTCACATCCGCAATGATGTCTCCGTTCCTCAACCCTTTCCTGAACCCTGCTTGCACTTCAGGTAGTTCTTGTTCCAGATATGGTTGTAGTCTCTTTTGAATAATCTTCAGTAGAATCTTGCTGGCATGTGGGATCAGAGTGATTGTTCGATAATTTCCAGTCAGTTGGATCACCTTTCTTTAGTATTGGTATAAAAACAGATCTTTTCCAGTCAGTTGGCCATGATGTCGCCTTCCATATTTCTTGGAAGAGCCTTGTAAGTGTGGTAACAGCTGCATCAGATTGCTGCAATACTTCTATAGGAATGCTATCAATTTATTTATTTATTTACAGTCTCTTATATACCGCACTATTCATCATCAGCGCGGTTCACATGGAACAAAATGCTCAGTACATTTAACACGTATGAGTTTACAGGTAACAGGGTATAAATAACTTGGATAACCGGGGTAACTATTTACAAAACATACTACATGGAATCATATACACAGAAGATACATAGAAAAACCAGCCCACTATAGGAATGAATATCACACTTGGTGAGTTGTTGATATACCCTAGATTTATCTGGGACTGGTATCAGTGGGTATCAATGGTATCAACTGGTATCAATGCCTGGTGCTTTGTTCTTTTACCTAGCTTTTACCTAGCCTGATGCTCATCTTTCTTTTAAATATACACGTGGAGGCCGATTCCAAAGTGTGCACACCTGGGCCATCTGCATGCTGAAAACTTGGATGGGGCCAAGTTGGACCCGATTCTGCAACCGTGGGATCAGTACGCACCTGTGATTGCGGAATCGGATAAATAGATGACCCGGCGTGCACCCGATGCTGATGTGTGAGACATCTCCCAGATTGCCTGTTCCCAGCACACAATGTTCCAGCTGGCTTGCCAGAGCAGTGGTGTCCCCCATTGCCATGGCACTGACAGGTCCAGCTGGCAGCATGGACTCGCCCGCCAGACAGCAGCCCCTGCACAACACTGTCGGGCCATCAGCAGGGGCTCACTAAGGCAGGTGGTGCTGGCAGGCTCCATCCGCAGACACTGCCATTTAGTGTAGGGTACTGCAGCCTGCCAATGGTGTAGCAGCCTGCAACTATTCCACCCTCGGGATAGAAAAGGCTGGCCGTCCATGTACAGAGGTCTTTCCTGAATAGCCTCTGTATGCCTCAGCACCTGGCCACTCTCCCGCTCTGCTCCCCCAGCTGACGTACTATGCTCCCTGCACAAATGTAGTGTATGTGCAGGGAGTGCCGACATCCAGCCCATACGATGACCACCACTATTCATGGCTCGGAATGCCCCCCATAATGTATCAGTCTAGCCCACAATCCCCCTTTTCCCAAGTTTTAACACAATTTTCCTCATACCTACAGAATCCTTATCAGTAATGACAGATGCTGTATCAGAACTCCTTCAGAATTTTCAGCATTCCTTTAATCTCAAAATGAAATCCCAACAAAAGAAACCTGTCATGATGCACAAGGAGCAATTGAAAGCTGATTCACAAGGGTAGTCACCAACCTGCGATGCCTCAGCATCGAAGGTTAGTGATTCTCATGATAAACTGAATTTTACATCACAAGCTCCTGGCTGCAGCAATGCAAAGATAGCAAGCCCCAAGCAGGGCCAGCCCCAGAATTGTCTCAAAGTGTTTGCTCCCTAGGCAGACCTTAAGTCTTCTGCCCATTCCTGGCTTTCTGAGTCTGTTTAGCTTTGAATGTCCTGCTCTTTGCTGCCATCCCCCTAAAAAGCTTAGTTACTCACCTGTAACAGGTGTTCTCTAGAAACAGCAGAAATTAGTCCTCACATATGGGTGATGTCAGCACCGATGGAGCACGCATGGTAATCTCTGACCAGCTTTCAAAGAAAGTCTTTTGGAGATCAACCACGCATGTGTGGTGACCTTCCTGCCCAAGGAAGCTATTTTCCCTCAATAGAATGACATAGCTTAATCAAGCAGAAAAGAACTACAAACCCAGGGGAGGAGGAAGGGTAGTGAGGACTGATTCCAGCTGTTCCTGGAGAACATCTGCTACAGTTGAGAAACTAAGCTTTCTCCGGGAACAAACAGGAAGTCAGTCCTCACATATAGGACTCACCAGTTAGTGTCTACCAAAAAATCTGTAAAAACCACGGGCAACCCAAAAATCGAACATGTGTATGGCAGCTGAAATGCTGAAGAGCCTCAAACATTGGGATGCAACTCCAGAATCTGTGAGGGAATCAACTCTCTGGTAGCCTGGATATACAGAAGGTTTGGAGGGAAGGAGTTGCACTAGTACCCAAAGAGGTGCCGAAGAACAGCCTGGCTGAAGGCGCTGTCACACCAGGAGGCCTCCTCGAGGTAGTAGTGAGCTGCGAAGGTATAGACCGAAGACCAGGTGGCCGCTCAACAAATCTCCAGCAGGGGGACTAAACCCCACATAACCAATCCAATACCAACCACCGATCCAAACTGCATCACAGAGTAAACCTAATGGTCAAATGCACTATAAGTCCAGCAACAACCAAGTCCAAGTCAAGCTGGAGGGTCTGATGTGCTTTCCAGCAGGTCAGATTGAAGTCTCCTCCCGCCCCATCGGGGTCTTTCTCAATGCAGCTTTGGCATTCCTGCTTTCTTGCCATCCAACGGCTGCGCACCTCTGAAGGCAAATTTGCCCAACCAGCATCTTTCAAGGTGTTAAGTCCCTCTTCAGGCATGCGAACATGAACTTGATAGCCATCCTGTGAGAATTGGAGGCCAAAAGGAAAAGTTCATCGATACCTTACATTTTCCTCCTGGATCCACTGGGTAACCGGGCAGACATCCTGGTATTTGCACGCCGTCATAGCAGATAGATCGCCATAAAGCTCATTTTGGTGTTTTCCCATTTAACTGGGCCAAGTTTCCATGCTGCTTGCAAAATAGCTTCCTTAGACGCATACTCATGAAAAAAAGCAAGGATGTCCTGGGTCTTCCCGATCTCTGTGTTATGCCCAGTGTGCGGTGCGCCCATTCTATTTTTAAGCAAAGTGATCCAAGATCCAGCTGCTCAGCCTGAGCTACTGCCCCGCAGATCCGCTCCACCAACTCCGTGTAGTTAATCGGACCAGAAAACTCAGGGAAGCCGCAGATGCGTAGGTTGCAATGACGAGACCTATTCTCTAGGTCTTCAATCTTTAGCACCAAATCCTCCTGTGATTCAAGCACCATCGTGAGCTTTTTGGACACCCCCACCATAGCGTCCTCGTGCTCTTCCACCCAGGTCTCTGAATCTGCAATCCGTTGTTCCAGTTCATGTATGTCTGCCCGCACATCCTGCATCCATGTCTGGACATCATGCTGCAGCAAGGTAATATCGATTATCAGGTCTGTAAACCATTGCCTCAAAATCAATTGGGGACCATGCCATAGATTCTCCAGGCCCATGACCTTTAGGGCAGGAAGCCTCGGTAGCTGAGCCTACCATTTTGAGCGCGCTTCTGCTTGTCACACTGTGCCTGTAAAGGCAAAGGATTTAAGATCCACCGGAGGTTTTTTTGCTGCCCCGGCTATCCCAGCACCACCCAACAATTCAAGGCACCACAAAAAGTCACGATCAAGCTGCCATCATAAGAACATAAGATATGCCATACTGGGTCAGACCAAGGTCCATCAAGCCCAGTATCCTGTTTCCAACAGTGGCCAATCTAGGTCATACGTACCTAGCAGTATCCCCAAGAGACACAGGTTCCACAATGCTTGTATTGGGTCAAGCATTGATATCCTGGGTCCCTTTTTAATAACGGTTTATGGATCTTTCCTCCAGGAACTTGTCCATACCTTTTTTAAACCCAGCTACACTAGCAGCTCTTACTACATCCTCCGGTAACAAATTCCAGAGTTTGATTACATGTTGAGTGAAAAAATATTTTCTCTTATTTGTCTTAAATAGTTTACCCTGTAGCTTCATTACATGTCCCCTAGTCTTTCTATATTCTGATAGCGTAAACGATCGATCTACGTTTACCCGTTCCACTCCATTCAGTAATTTATAGACCTCTATCATATCTTCCCTCAGCCATCTCTTTTCCAGGTTGAAGAGCCCTAACCTTTGTAGCCTCTCTTCATAGGAGTAGCCTTCCATCCCCTTTACCATTTTGGGGGCTCTTCTCTGTACCTTTTCTAATAACGCTACATCCTTTTTAAGATACGGCGACCAGAATTGCACACAATATTCAAGGTGCGGTCGTACCATGGAATGGATACAGAGGCGTTATAATATCCTTTGTTTTATTTTCCATTCCTTTCCTTATGTTACCTAGCATTCTATTTGCTTTCTTGGCCGCCGCTGCACACTGGGCGGAGGGTTTTAACATGTTATCCACGATGACTCCTAAATCTTTTTCCTGGGTGGTGGTCCCAATGTGGAACCTTGCATTATGTAACCATAGTGTGGGTTGTTCTTTCCTAGGTGCATAACTTTGCAGTTCTCCACATTAAATTTCATCTGCCATTTGGATGCCCAGTCTTCCAATTTATCCAGATTCTCCTGCAGTTTTCCACAGTCCTCATGGGTTTTAACAACTTTAAACAGTTTTGTGTCGTCTGCAAATTTGATAACCTCACTAGTTATTCCCTTTTCCTGGTCATTTATGAATATGTCAAAAGGTAGCGGACCCAGTACAGATCCCTGGGGTACTCCACTATTCACCTTTTTCCATTGGGAAAATTTTCCATTTAGCCCTACCCTCTGCTTTCTATCTTTTAACCAGTTCCCGATCCACAATAGTACACTGCCTCCTATCCCATGACTTTTTAGTTTTGCCAAAAGTCTCTGATGAGGGACCTTGTCAAAGGCTTTCTGAAAGTCCAGATACACTATATCAACCGACTCATCTTTGTCTACCTGTTTATTCACACCTTCAAAAAAACATATCAGATTAGTAAGACAAGATCTTCCTCGTCTAAAGCCATGTTGGCTGTCTCCCATTAGGCCATGACTATCTACATGCTGAGTAATTTTGTTCTTTATGATGGTTTCTACCATCTTTCCCCGGTACTGACGTCAGGCTCACCGGTCTGTAATTTCCCGGATCACCCCTGGAACCCTTTTTAAAAATTGGCTTTACATTGGCGATCCTCCAATCTTCAGGTATTACAGATGATTTTAATGAAAGTTCACAGATTACTAATAGCAGGTCTGCAATCTCATATTTCAGTTCTTTCAACACTCTTGGATGTATACCATCCAGTCCAGGTGATTTGCTACTATTCAATTTATCAAATAGTTGTGATACATCTTCCCGGTGTAGCGATGTTTCTCTCAATTCCTCTGCAGTATCACCTTTAAATACCACTTCAGTCTTGGGTAACATCCCTACATCTTCCTCAGTAAAGACCGAAGCAAAGAATTCATTCAGTCTCTCCGTTATAGCCTTGTCTCCTCTTTCTGCCCCTTTTACCCCTCTACCATCTAATGGTCCAATTGACTCTCTCACAGGCCTTTTGCTACAGATGTACTTGAAAAAGTCTTTATTTCGTGTTTTTGCTTCCGTAGCAAGTTCCTTCTCAAATTCTCTCTTTGCCTGCCTTATCAATGCTTTGCATTTAACTTGCCAGTGCTTGTGCCGTTTCCAGTTTTCGTCGTTTGGCTCTTTTTTCCATTTCCTGAAAGATGCTTTTTTGGCAGCAACAGCCTCTCTGACCTCACCTTTAAACCATGCTGGCAGTTTTTTGGACTTTCTTCCACTTTTCTTAATGCGTGGAATACAGCTGGTCTGGGCTTCCAGGATAGTATTTTTAAACAACACCCAAGCTTGATGTAAGTCTTTAACCTTTGCAACCGCTCCTTTTAGTTTTTTCTTAACTATATTCCTCATTTTATCATATTCTCCCTTTCGAAAGTTAAAAGGTAGTACTGTGGATTTCTTTACTATCCCTCCTCCACTAATTAAATCAAACACGATCATGCTATGATCACTATTGCCAAGTGTTCCCAACACCCTTATTTCTTGCACCAGATCTGGTGTTCCACTAAGAACTAGGTCCAGTATGGCTTCCCCTCTGGTCGGTTCATGAACCAGCTGCTCCAAGAAGCAGTCATTTATTTCATCTAGAAACTTTATCTCCCTAGCATATCCTGCCGTGACACTCATGGTAATGACATCACCAGAATACCCATGAAGAGATATTCTGATCAGATTCTTTGTCAGAGACTGGATCCCCTGCCAACTCAACAATATGGAACAGTTTTTTGAACTTCACTAGCAGTTATACACTAGGAATAATATGATCTCTTTGTAGTCTTGATATATTGCTTATAATGGGCTGTATGCTCCTTATAGAGGAGGAACAGATTGGGGTCTTGAATCTTCCTCCATAGACATTCTATTCTGTTAACCTGGATTTTGAGAAGATACAAACTTGGTTGCTGCACTGCCAATGTTTTTTTCTAATGCTGGTGGGGGCCTTCTTTTGGCAATATCACTGAAAAAGATAACAAAGATGTAATCAAACAGCTCAGCTTTGAAAACAAATGGCCCGAAAAGTATAGAAATGGCGAAGATAAGCTCATTTTAAAAAAAGAAGAAAATTTTAAAAAATATCTTAACTAAAAAAAAACGAAGAACAAAGAGGCAACCTAAGAGAAAGCACAGTTACTTACCTGTAACAGGTGATCTCCGGAACAGCAGAAATTAGTCTTCACATGTGGGGTACGTCGGCGCCGACGGAGCCCGCACGGAAAATGCTCCCCAGCATCCAATAAGAAAGCCTCTGGGAGCATCCCCCGCGCCTGCGCGGTGACTTCCCGCCCTTCCAACAGTCTCTCCTCAGTTGGTTTCATAGCTGAGACAGAAGGAGAGAAGAGGAAAGGAAATAGACAGATACAACTCCTAGGGGAGGCGGGTGGGTTGTGAAGACTAATTCCTGCTGTTCCGGAGATCACCTGTTACAGGTAAGTAACTGTGCTATCTCCAGGAACAAGCAGGAATGAGTCTTCACATGTGGGGACTCCCTAGCTAAGGGTGCCAGGGGAGATCCCATAAAATGCGTATCCCGGCAGGACGGCATTTTCCCATCTGGATCCCCGGCATCCCCCGAGGGACGGGGGGTAGGAGTTGAGAGGAGCCGAGCTGTAGAGGAACAGCGAAACTAAAGACTACAGGGAAAAGTCTTTAAAAGGCATGACAAGCATCATTAAAGAAAATTTAATGAACTGGCACAAAGAAGAGCTTACCTACTGGATTGTAGGAAGTAGACAGTAGATGCAGTATCGGAATCTTCAAGGAAACTCCACAGCAGCGAGGAGAAGTCCCAGACTGGAATGGGCAGGAGACCCAGGTGTCCACCGGGGCAGGAAAAGATCGGCAGGTCCCCACAGGGAAGCTTTTACGGGAAAGCTGGGACTCGTTCAGGCACAGAGTCATAAACAGTGAGGACTAAACAAAAAAGGAGACTGACCGATCTGGTAAATTGGCCCAGTCCGGGAGGGAAGAGGGGAATGGAAAAAAAAGCCCCTATTCCCAAGGAGAACCGAGGCGAACTCAGGAATACTGAAGATGCACACTGTCTTTCCTAACTGGCAAGAGAGAGGAAGACATTGAGGGAAGGCTGTAAAGACAGGGAGATGTATAACAAAAATAGAAGCTGTTGACGTCACAGCAGTAATGGTTAGAATAACCAGTCCCAGTCCCTGAGCCATATGATAACAGGCAAGGCGACTGTCTGGACCCCATAGAAAATGAAATCTAGGCACCGACAGTCACGGAGATAGGCATGACAGAGGGCGCTAAAGGACATCTCCTGACATGCGCACACATATATATATAGATATGCATACGGAATGGCAATGTCGAAGCATGTGAGAGTATATATGCCTAGACAAGAGTGATAT
Organism: Ichthyophis bannanicus; assembly: GCA_033557465.1. Taxonomy (NCBI): domain Eukaryota; kingdom Metazoa; phylum Chordata; class Amphibia; order Gymnophiona; family Ichthyophiidae; genus Ichthyophis; species Ichthyophis bannanicus. Next base: position 1,417,909,175 of record CM066032.1, read on the forward strand.
ATATATATATATATATATACCTACGGGGAGGAAGGTATAGATATACAGCAAAATGGGGTGGTCACGCCACCCAGGCGTAAAAAAACAGGTATGCGCCTACGGATATGAAATAATCTTAGAAGACATGCCTGCCACTGAAAAAATCTTCACATGGGGAATGTGATGGTCCAATAATAGAGGTGAACCCACCGGAAGAGATATGGAGACTCCAGTTCTGTGGAGCAGGGTATACTCCGATCAGAATGAGAGCTCCGTGAACATTCACGCAAAGGAACTTGTCTCTTGTAAGAAAAAAACCCGACAGCAACTGAACAAAACAATAGGGGATTCTCCTGCATGAGAAAACAGGCAAGGCAGCGGAGACTCCGTCCCTGCCGGATGAGTTGTTCAGAATATGCATTGAAGGAAGACAACCAGACTACGCTGGGAAGACAAAGAAGGATTTCAGTATGGTACCAACTCAAGCAGGGGAAAAACCTGGAAGAGAGGGATTAGGAAAGTGACCCACCATGTGGTAAGTCCGCTGAAGGAAAGATGCCCAAGTGGGGACCGAAACTATCCTGGGATAGTTGCAACCTCCCTTCATGGTAGAAGAATGGGAGAAGTCTGTGACCCATGGAGAAGTATCCCAAGAGCATAGCATACTGGAAAAAAAGAAAAAACCCAGCGTAGGGTTTGAGAAAGAAACTTCTGCAGAGAAGAAGCTAATTGTATGGTGCACCATGCCGGAACCAATGAGCGCCGGTATGGGTAGACTGGTCTGAGCCTGGAGACTTCAGGCTAGGAGGAGACGTCCCTTGCTCGGGTACACTGGGGGAGTGGGCAGAAGAAGGGTGAACCCTCCTCCTCTTCGGGAGAGAAGGGTTCATAGGATATTTCCCACATCCCGGGGAAAAAGGAGGCTTGGGATGGTTTCCATAGCCAGGGAAGTCAGTGGAGCAGTGAGCAACCTGACGTAAAGCCTCCTTATTGAAGAGGTTTTCTCCAGTACAAGGAGAGTTACCCAGTGTATGTTGTGCCCATCTGTTCAAGCCTGAAGCTTGCAGCCACGCAGTACGACATGCTCCAATGGCAATAGCCGAGGATCTGCTAACAGACTCAAAAGAGTCTAGGGAAGCACGGGAAAGAAACCAAGAGATGTTCCTGCTATGATTAAGAAGCAAGGAATAGTCAGAGGCCTTAGGTTCTGACAAGAAGGGAGACAGAAGAGATAATCTCTCTGTGACCTCCTGAAGTGTTAGACTCATATAAAAAATATATGAAATGATTCTGGAAGCCAACATAGAAGTTTGGAAGGTTTGACGTCCAAAGGCATCGAGTGCTTTAGATGCACGACCTGGCAGATAAGAAGAGTGTGTCTTCTTACTTCTGAACTTCCTCATCGCTGATGCCACTACAAGGGAGTGATGCGGAAGCTGGTTGTTCTGAAACCCCGGAGAGGGGGGCACCTGATACAGAACATTCATGGCCGTAGAGGGCGCAGGAACCTTCAAAGGTGATTCCCAAATCCTCAAAAGAAGGTCCTGCAAGGAATGATGTAAAGGAAGCATGACGGTCCCCTGTTCGGCAGAATCTTGGGTAGCGCCCGGGATAGGAATGGCAAGAAAAGCAACCATGTCAAGGAGAAATTTCTGAAACGAAGGATCTCCCAGAGGAGTTATTCCCGGGTCGGCTGAGGCAGAATGAGGGTCATGAACACCAGAAGACCCACGGGACTGGTGCAGAGAAAGAATCCTGCCATATGGGGGACGGTACTGACAGCTCCGAGTCGAGGCAGCCAGTATTGCATCATCGGCACCCGGCATCGATTCCAAGCTAGGCATAGAAAGGATCGATGGCATCGATGGAGTCGCAGGAATCGACATCGATACCGATGCCGGCATCGGTGCCAGCTGAGCAGGTAGCGAAGGTTGCCGAAACGGCACCGAGGTAACCAGAGAGCTTTGGAGATTACCCTCGGTCCTGCGTAGTCGGAGACGACCTGGACCGGTTCCCCACCGCGTCGGAATCGAATCATCCAGACTAGATATCGATTCTAGACTGGGCATCGAAGAGGGCGAGACTATCGGCGCATGCCGAGAAGACACCGACGTCGGAGGTGGCATCGGCGATGCCGCAACCAAGTCATCCAGACTGGATATTGATTCTAGACTGGGCATCGAAGCGAGCGGGGCTATTGATGCACGCCGAGAAGGCACCGACGTTGGTGATGGTATCGGCGATGCCCCCACATGAGAGGCGATCGGGCTCGAGGCGGTCGGCGCCGAAGGCACCGCGGACGTCCGAAGACGATGCCCTGGGACGAGAGGAACACTCGACACCGGCCCCGATGCTGGAGTATCGGCACCGCCTGAAGCCGGTACCCCCCTCAAGCATGGCGAAGCGGGATGGACGTCCCTCCGGGGCGTATCAATTGGCTCCGACCAGGAAACTCGGTGACGAACCCCGGTGAAGAGTGGGACACCCGACACCGATGTCGATGCCGGGGCATCGGTATCGCTCAAAGCTGGCATCTGCCCCGCGGCTGGCCCGGATACAGGTAAGCTAGCCTGGTCCGCCGAAGGTACCGGGGGTTCCAGAAGGCGACCTCTAGTGGAGAGTGGGGCACTCGACACTCGTGGCGATGCCGGGGGGCCGGCACTGCTCAAGGGCGGCACCACCCCCGCGCAAGGCTGGGAGGCCAAAGTCAGCCCAGGTCGGGTCAAACAGTCCCGGGGTTACCGAGGACACCAGACGCTGACCCGCGGTGAAGAGTGGAGCACTCAACACCGGTGCCGATGCCAGGGAAGGTACCACGCAAAGCCAGACCGCAATCCCTGGTGGCGAGTGGAACACTCGACATCGGGGCCGATGCCGGGGGAGCGGAACCGCCCGAAGATGGTACCAACCCCGCGCATGGCTGGGGTGCAGGCACGCCAGTCAGGGTCGAACCGGCCGGCCCCGAAGGCACCGAGGACGCCAGATGATGATCCTCGGTGAAGGGTGGGGCTCTCGACACCGGCGCCGATGCCGGGGGAGCGGTACTGCTCAGAGCCAGACCGCAATCCCCGGCGGCGAGTGGAACACTCGACGTCGACGCCAATGCCGGGGGAGCCGGTGCCAACCCCACGCATGGCTGGGGCGCAGGAAAGCCAGTCTGGATCGAATCGATCGGCCCCGAAGGCACCGAGAACACCAGCTGACTATCCTTGGTGAGGAGTGGAGCACTCGACACCGGTGCCGATGCCGGGGAATCGGTACCGCCCGAAGCGGATACCACCCCCGAGCATGGCTCAGGTATGTTCTGTGAGGAGTGAACCCCAGGAACAACCTGAAACCCCGTAAATGCTTTGGAGCCCGAGGACTCCCGCCGAGATCTTATTGCCGAGGAGGTCTTGAGGGCAAGGCCGGAGCCGTCATCATGCTGGGCATGAGACCTGCCCTTCAAGGATCGGCTAGTCTTAACAGACTGTTTGTGGGTTACCTGATCCTGGAGAGAAGAATAAACCGAGGACCTCACCCGAGGAGGAAAAACGGCATCGAGGGATACCTGAAAAAGAGAAGGTCTTCTCCCGACGCTAAGGCCCCATGGACCCGGGGAAAAAGGGTCGGGGCCCAAACAGGATAGACACCAGGCCTTGGAGTCTAAAAAGAAAACAAAGTCTCCACAGTGAGGGCACTTCAAAGGGGAAGAAGGCTCCATATGGGAAAAAAACGGCCTAGAAGGCCTCAAAGGATAAACAAAGAAAAAAACTGACGAGGGAATCATTTCTCAAGGGAAAGAGCGAGTGAAGCACCGGAGGAACCGGTATCAATGGGGAAGACCGCCACGACCGCACAAAACAAGAAAAATTAAGAATAAAAGGATATAAGAAAAAAAGGTTTCTGCGGTTACAGGAGGTACGTCCTGTAAGCTCCGCGGAAAAACGAAAACTGAGGAGAGACTGTTGGAAGGGCAGGAAGTCACTGCGCAGGCGCGGGGATGCTCCCAGAGGCTTTCTTATTGGATGCTGGGGAGCATTTTCCGTGCAGGCTCCGTCGGCGCCGACGTCCCCACATGTGAAGACTCATTCCTGCTTGTTCCTGGAGATTGATGGAATAGGTCAATAACTTTTTTTTTTTTACACACCACTGAGGGCGCAATGTCCTGCGCCTGCTCCACAGCAAAAAACAAAAAGGCAGCCCTGCAAGATGCAGCAGGGAAAGTGGCACACATGCCCAGCTGATTTAAAACTTCTTTAAAGTACCAAACCTAGGAGAAGCTTTTTCCCAGGTAGGCTCCATTAGTTGATGTCACCCATTTTTGAGGATATTCTGTCTTGCTTACTCTAGGAGAATTCCATCTGCAGTCACTACAGAAAAATATGTATGTAACTTTAAGTATAGGTGTAATCTTACATAAATAATCCATGAACTTAGAAGAGGAGTACTATGCATTTACAACCGGAGTATAAATGTATTTCTGGGGGGAAATCAAGTTTAAGAAAAACACAGCAATATAAAATAACATTAATGCATTGTCACTGAGAGCAGTGAGCACAAATTAAAAGATACATTAACAAGTAACCTTTAAACCTCACAATAACAGCACATCACTTCCTACACAGAGCTCGCCCTCCAAGAATAATCAATCAAAGCTAAAGCGGACATACAGTCAAGATTGTTAATTAGTGTTGATGCACTCTCCTTCTTGCTCCATCTGTCACAAAGATTTTAAAAATCTGACATATAGTCTTTATTTTGGAAGTGATCTGGTTAACATCTCTAAGAGTAGAAATCATTCATTCATCCATAGTACACTGGTGCCTGATAATTCCTACCCCCAATATACATTAGAGATAACCAGTGCCCTCAGACTAGCCAATGAGCAATAAATCAATAAGGGGGTAGCTCCCATGCAACCTGGGTTAATTTCTGTTTACAATACATCTACTAAGAATGCAAGTTTGACACTTGAGTCTGCTTATGGATCCAATGTGTGGAGAAAAAGTTGAATTAGCAACGCTACTTAAATTTGTGCTTATGCTTTATTTTTCTATCAATTCAAAATAGAAAATGCTATCTTATAATTGATATGCATGTACAGCTGTGGTCAACATTATTGGCACCCTTGCATTTTAGGTACGTTGTGTACAATATCTTGAGAAATAATTGGAAATATTCCAACTGTATGTCATCATAATATTTTAATAGTATGTTCACTGCCATTGCCTTGACTTTCTCTCCTCTCAAGCACTCCTGGATCCTTTACAATCTGGCTTTCGTCCTTTACATTTTACTGAAACGGCTCTTGCCAAAGTCTCCAGTGACTTGTTCCTGGCAAAATCCAAGGGCCTTTACTCAGTCCTCATCCTTCTCTCTGCTGCTTTTGACACCGTTGACCACAACCTTCTCCTTGATACCCTGTCCTCGCTTGGTTTTAAGGGCCCTGTACTATCCTGGCTCTTCTCTTATCTCTCCCATCGCTCTTTCAGTGTTTGTTCTGGTAGACCCTCCTCTGCTGTTATCCCACTCTCAGTTGGTGTACCCCAAGGATTTATCTTGGGTCCACTCCTTTTCTCTCTCTATACCCAGTCCCTTGGTAACTCATCTCTTCCCATGGCTTTCAGTACCATCTTTATGCTGATGATGCCCAGATCTACCTCTCTACACCTGAAATCTCTCCAGCAATCCAGACCCGGAGCGCTGCCTGCCTTTCCGACATTGCTGCTTGGATGTCTCACTGCCGTTTGAAATTGAACATGGCCAAAACTGAGCTTCTTATTTTTCCCTCTAAAACTTCCTCTCCTCTTCCTCCTTTCTCAATCTCAGTGAATAACTCTCTACTCCTCCATGTTTCTTCAGCTCGCAGCCTTGGGGTTGTCTTTGACTCTTCTATCTCCTTCTCCACACACATCCATCTGATAGCTAAGACCTGCCGTTTCTTTCTCTATAACATCAACAAAAATCCACCCATTCCTTTCTGAACACACTAAGACACTTATCCACTCCTTAATCACCTCCCGTCTTGACTACTGTAACCTACTCCTTGCTGGCCTCCCTTTGAATCATCTCTCTCCCCTTCAATCTGTTCAACACTCTGCTTAGCGGCTAATTTTCCGCCAGCCTCGTCATGCTCATATTACCCCTCTTCTCAAGTCACTTCATTGGCTCCCTATCCATTTCTGCATCCAGTTCATACTTCTGCTGACCTATAAGGGTGTTCACTCTGCAGCTCCTCACTACCTTTCCTCTCTTATCTCTCCCTACACCACCCCTCAGGAACTCCGCTCTTCTGGAAAATCACTTCTATCTCTGCCCTTCTCTTCTATCACTAACTCCTTTCACCTTGCTGCACATTATGTCTGGAACAAACTACCTGAATGTGTACATCTGGTGCCTTCTCTGACCCTTTTCAAATCCAGGCTGGAAACTCACCACTTCACTGCTGCTTTTGGTTCTTGACTCACCTGATCTCCTTGTGTTTCCTTACCATTTCCCTAGATGTATCCCTGTCTACACCTACTGTGTTGCCTGTCTTGACTAGATTGTAAGCTCCAATAAGCAGATACTGTCTCTTACATGTCTGTGCAATGCTGCGCATGTCTTGTAGCGCTACACAAATGCTCAACAATAGTAGTAATAAAAAAAAGGTGACTTTGCAACTTAGACATAGTCATTTCTGAAAAAAAAAACTAAATTTGACCTGGATCCGATTAATAACACCCTTCACTAATATTTGATTGCACAACCCTTGGCAGTGACGCCAGCTTCCAAACATTTCTTGTAACCATGTATGAGTTTCGTATATCTGTCTACTGGTAGTTCCTCCCACTCTTCAACTGCGATGTGTTCCAGCTCATGAATATTTCTAGGATTCCTTTTACAAATGGCAGATTTCAGCTCTTTCTAAAGATTTTTGAATGGATTGAGATCAAGACTCACTGCTGGATCCAGCCTCTGCCAAAGAATCTGACCAAAATATCCCTTCATCATCAGACTTGGCTAACTACTTCTTCTGTAGGGTCTCTGATCTTAAAAATATGTTTCCTGTAAATGATGATTAGGCTAATCTTGCTGAATACTTTGAAACTAACCTTCTTACAGAAACAGCAGCTGGTGCTAGTATATGAATGAGCTTTAATTAAGTGACTGATTTTACTCTCGGGAAAATAATGAGAATATCCATCTTGTTCCTATTCTGTCCAAACTGGTTAGAGATCCAATGTTGGGAGTAGGCCCCCTAATACTTAGTATGATCAACAACAGTCTTGAGTATTGGTGTGGTTCCAGCATTATAGAAAACTTCAGTAATTCAGCTGATTAAAAAAAAAACAAAATTTTGGAAGTTACAGCTCACTGTACTCATAGACCTATTTCTAATTTGCCTTTGATTTCTAAACTGACTGAATGAGCTATCTTCTGACAACTAAGAAAATTTCTTGAGAAAACAAATGCCTTGCAATCTATCCAGGTTTAGAGAGCATCACAGCACTGAGAATCTCCCAGTGTCACTAATCAATGAAATTAGAGAAAATCTCGATAAGGGTAATATAGCCATCATAGTGTCATCAGAACTGTTGATGGCTTTTGACTTGATTGATCATAAGCTACTCCTATTCTGTTTAATTGATTTGGGACTTGGGGGAACAGTTTTTACTTGGTTCACTTGTTCCAGTTACCTACTCACAGCTAACTCTATTAAATCCCTCCCTATCCATCCCAGCTCCCACCCATTCCCATTGAGCATTCTTGCTTTATAGGGCAACTCCCCAATTAGCCAAACACAAGGACATAGAACAGAGCTGTTAGAACACTCTTAAAAGAGGTTAACTGCTTTTTCTTTTAAAGGACAGCTGAAGAACAGGTAGGGACTTTGGTAGGTCTCTCTTTTACTTCAACAAGAAAGCATACTCACCTGTAACAGGTGCTCTCCGGGAACAGCAGGAATTTAGTCTTCACATAAGGGTATCGTCGATACCGACGGAGCCTGTGCGGGAATGCTCCCCAGCGTCCAATGGGAGCATTCCACAGCGCCTGCATGCTGCCTTCCCGCCTTTCCCAACTGTCCCTCTCCAGTTGAGTTTAAAGCTGAGACAAAGAGAGAAGGAAAGAGAGATAGAGAGATACAACTCCTAGGGGAGGTGGGTGGGTTGTGAAGACTAAATTCCTGCTGTTCCTGGAGATCACCTGTTACAGGTGAGTAAAGAGTAGTTACTCACCTGTAACAGGTGCTCTCCAGGAGCAGCAGGAATCAGTCCTCACATATGGGTAACGTCGGCGCCGACAGAGCCCCCGTGCGGAGCATTTCCCCAGCTTTCAAAGAAAGCCTTTGGGAATGCAGCGCACCTGCGCGGTCCCCTTTCCACCCAAGGGTGCCATCTTGCTCAGTCTGATGACATAGCTAAAAACAGCAAAAAACAAAATAAAGTATATGACTGGAACTCCCGGGGAAGAGGGAGGGTCGTGAGGACTGATTCCTGCTGCTCCTGGAGAACACCTGTTACAGGTGAGTAACTACTTTTTCTCCAGGACCAAGCAGGAAGTCAGTCCTCACATATGGGACTCCCCAGCTCTAGGCTACAGGGAACCCAAAGCTGAAAAAATGGCTCCCTCTGCAGAGCCTCAGCATCCGTGAGATGAATATCCTCTGAGAACGCCCCCGTACGGTAGCCCAACACAAGGGCCGGAGGGTACGAGTTGCCTAAACCTCAAAAGAGATTACGGAGTACCGCCTGTCCGAAAGCACTGTCCCTTCGGGACTCTCTCTTGAGGCAGTAGTGGGCTGCAAAAGTCTGGCTTGAAGACCAAGTAGCAGCCCGGCAGATGTCTGCCAACGGAACAGAGCAGAGATGAGCTACTGACGTGGCTTTCGCCCTGACACGGTGGGCCATGACTCGACCCTGCAAGGAGAGGCCGGCTGCCCTGTACGCCCAGGCGATACAATCTGCTACCCAAGTGGACAACGTACGCTTCGAGACAGGTAACCCCAACTTATTAGGGTCAAAGGATACGAAGAGCTGAGTAGCCCTTCGATGCCCCTTCGTACGCTCTATGTAAAAAAACAATGCCCTCTTACAGTCCAGGGTATGCAAGACTGTTTCAGCCTGGCTGGTATGCAGCCTGGGAAAGAACATCGGAAGAACCACCTCCTGGTTGAGGTGGAAAGAGGAGACAACTTTTGGAAGGAACTTCGGATGAGTCCGAAGGACCACCCAATTCCTATAGAACCGTGTGTACGGTCTATCAGAAACCAGAGCTTGTAGTTCACTCACACGTCTGGCCGAGGTGAGAGCTACCAGGAAGAACGCCTTCCAAGAAAGGAAGCGTAAATGGCAAGTAGCCATCGGCTCAAACGGTGGGCGAGTAAGTTGTTGCAAGACCACGTTCAAGTCCCACTCAGTGACAGGGGGACGAAACATAGAAACATAGAAATATGATGAGAGAAAACGACCACATGGCCTATCTAGTTTGTCCTTCCATTTCAACAACTACAACAGTCCCCTTTTACCTTTAGAGATCCTCTGTGTTTGTCCCATGCTTTTTTGAATTCAGTTACTGTCCTCCTCTCTACCACCAACAAACAAGCACAATCCCACGTGCTAGATACAGACCCAGTCAAAAACGTGGATAGCAAAGGAAGGATATTTCTTTATTGGTCAATAAAAAGCCTATGGCCTGACACAGGCCGTGTTTCGTTGCCTTCGTTTTTGCAACTTAATAGTCGGCAGGAATCTGCAAGACGACGTTGATTTTAGAAGCGGCTCATACTTTGTTCTGTCGCCGGTCCTTGTAAATATTGGTTGGATAGAGAATCATTGTGCCCACAGTGAACACTTCTCTCTTTTGTCCCCGATGGTGAATAGAGCACCATGGAGGCTTAAACAGTTTATAAAGCCTGCCCCTGAAGAAGGCAACGAAACATGGCCTGTGTCGGGCCATAGGTTTTTTATTGACCAATAAAGAAATATCCTTCCTTTGCTATCCACGTTTTTGACTGGGTCTCCTCTCTACCACCTCCACTGGGAGACTATTCCACGGATCCACTACTCTTTCGGTAAGAGAAATATTTCCACATATCACTCCTGAATCTATCTCCCTTCACCCTCATCGCATGTCCCCTCATAGCAGAACTCGCTTTCAATTGAAAGAGGCTCTCTCCCTGAACATTTATGCCATGGAGGTATTTAAACATCTCAATCATATCACCTCTATCCCACCTTTCCTCTAAGGTGTCCATATTAAGATCCTTCAGTCTGTCCTCATATGCTTTATAATGAAGACCACTAATCATTTTAGTAGCCACCCTCTGCACCGACTCCATCCTGTTCACATCCTTTTGAAGGTGCGGTCTTCAGAACTGCACACTATACTCCAAATGAAGTCGCACCAAAGACTTATACAGAGGCACTATCACCTCCTTTTTTCCGCTAGCCATTCCTCTCCGTATGCACCCAAGCATCCTTCTAGCTTTTGTCGTCGCTTTTTCTACCTGTTTAGCTACTTTAAGATCATCAGACACAACCACGACTAGGTCCCGCTCTTCTTTAGTGGACAAAAGTACTTTACCCCCTATACTATATTGCTCCCTTGGATTGCTGCAGCCTAAATACATGACCTTACATATTTTAACATTAAATCCCAGCTGCCAAATTCTAGACCATTCTTCAAGCTTAGCTAGATCCCTCCTCATGTTATCTACACCTTCCTGGGTGTCTGCTCTATTGCAGATTTTGGTATCATCCGCAAAGAGGCAAACCTTACCCGACAACCCTTCCGCTATATCACTAACAAAGATATTAAAAAGAATCGGACCAAGGACAGATCCCTGGGGCACACCACTGGTAACATCCTTCTCCTCAGAGTGAGCTCCATTTACCTGTACTCTTTGTCGCCTCCCACCCAACCAATTTCTAACCCAAGCAGTAACTTTAGGGTCCATCCCTAGGGTGCTCAGTTTGTTTATAAGTCGCCTGTGAGAAACAGTGTCAAAGGCTTTACTGAAATCTAAATACACCACATCTAGGGCTCTCTCTCGGTCCAACTCCCTCGGTCACCCAGTCAAAGAAATCAATCAGATTTGTCTGACAAGACCTGCTTCTGGTGAATCAATGCTGCTTCGGAGTCTGTAATTCGCTGGACTCCAGAAACCTCACTATTTTCTCTTTCAGCAGCGTTTCCAATAATTTACTCACCACCGAAGTTAAACTAACCGGCCTGTAGTTTTAAACCACATCCTTACTTCCGCTTTTGTGTAAAGGCACCACATGAGCCTCTCTCCAGTCCTTTGAAACTGCTCCCGACTCCAACGAGGCATTGAAAATGTCAGTCAGTGGAGCTGCTAGAACGTCCCCATGTTCCCTCAGTATTCTAGGGTGTATCCCATCCGGTCCCATCGCTTCGTCTACTTTAAGTTGAGCTAGTTTCTCATGAACACAGTCTTCTGAAAATTGTTCAAGATGTCCCTCGCTTCTGTTCCTGTTTCTGGGTGTTTTCTGAGGTCCTGCTCCTGGTTCTTCATCTGTGAACACAGAACAGAAATATTTGTTAAGCAATTCCGCTTTATCCTTTTCAGCTTCTACATATTCCTCCCCTGCACCCTTGAGTCTGACAATACCACTTTTGCCCTTCCTCTTCTCACTAATATATCTGAAAAATGTCTTATCCCCCCATTTTATTACATTAGCTATTTCCTTCTCCTTCTGAATCTTTGCCTTCCTGACTACTTTGCTAGCTTCTCTAAGTTTTTACAAATACGGATGCCTGTCTTCCTCTCTCTGTGATCTCTTGCATTTCATGAAGGCCTCCCTCTTTTTCTTCACTTTTTCAGCTACTTCTTTCGAAAACCATAGCGGTCTCCTTTTCCTTTTAACTTTATTTACCATTTTATCAAAAAGATTGGGTGCCCTTAAAATATCCCCTTTCAGTTTTGCCCACTGTTTTTCTACATCCCCCAGCTGTTCCCATCCCACTAACGACTCCCTGAGGTATTGGCCCATCTTGGCAAAGTTATCGGAGGCTTGAGCAAAAGCAGGCCTCTGAGGAAGCGGGACACCAAGGGGTGAGCTGACAGCGACTGTCCCTCCACTGGTGAGTGGTGTGCTAAAAGAGCACTGAGGTGGACCGAACAGAGTTGGACTTAAGACCTAGGTCTGACAGGTGAAGTCAGTATTGTAGCACTACTGGCACCAGGCAGGATTAAGGATCTTCATTGTGCTGACCACACCACACTGAGAACCTGCGCCACTTGAGTGCATAGGACTTCCTGGTAGATTGCCTCCTCGAGGCCAAGACCACCTCCTCAACTTCCCTAGGTAGAAGTAAGGGAGCTAGCACTATCCTTTCAGCAGCCAGGCCATCAGATTGAGGGATCTGAGAATGGGGTGCAGAAGGGAACCCTGATCCTGAGACAGAAGATCGGGTTGCAACCCCAGAGGGAATGGAGTTTCCACTGCCAACTGCAGAAGAAGTGGAAATCACGGTTGCCTCAGCCATCTGGGAGCTACCAGAATGACCGAGGCCTTGTCTCGTAGAATCTTAAACAGAGTTCGGGCCACCAGGGGCGTGGGAGGAAATGCATACAGGAGGCCCGTCGACCAAGAGATCAGAAAAGCATCTGCTGCCACTCTCAGGGGATGCGGCTGTCTGGAGCAAAACCTGGGCAGCTGACGGTTCAGTGGACTAGCAAAGAGATTGATGGATGGAAGCCCCCATCGTAGAAAGAGCTGCTGAACCACCAGTGGATTCAACTGCCATTCGTGGGGCTGGAGAATCCTGCTTAGTTTGTCTGCCAAAAGGTTCTCCTGACCAGGCAGATAAACCACTTTGAGAAACATGCCTTGTTTGACTGCAAAGGAGCAAAAGGCCTGTGCCTCCTGACATAGAAGTCTGGACCCTGTGCCCCCTTGCTTGTTCACATAGAACATTGCTACCTGATTGTCTGTCTGAACCAAGACAGACTGGTGAGAGAGGGCATGAGAAAAAGTCTGTAGAGCCAAGCGGATTGCTCACAGCTGCAAAAGATTGATTTGCTGTGTGGCCTCCCGAGGAGACCAGAGGCCTTGAGTGTACATGCCCTGACAATGTGCAACCCAGCCCTTTAAAGAAGCATCGGTCGTCAGCACCCTTGTGTGTGCTGGGGCCTGAAAGGGTACCCCCCTGAGAAGGTTTGGGAGATGTAGCCACCACTGCAAGGAGTCCAAAAGTGGTTTGGACACCCTTACTCTGTCTCGGAGGTCGCCTGTGGCCTGCGCCCACTGAGCTCTGAGGCACCAATGAGCCGCCCGCATGTGCAGACGGGCATTCGTGGTCACATGTACCGTGGATGCCATGTGGTCCAGGAGCCGCAGGAAGTGTTTGGCGGAGACCTGAGAATTGCTTAGGAACTGGTTGGCCAAGTCCATCAGTCTGTGGGTCCTGTCCTCGTGCAAGTAAGCCCTTGCCTGCAGGGTGTCTAAACTTGCCCCTATAAACTCTAGGTTCTGTGAGGGGAGCAAAGTGGACTTTGCGTAGTTTATGACAAAGCCCAGATGCTGAAGAAGAGAGACAGTGCGAAGAGTGGCTTGTCTGGCCTCCTGGAGAGACTGACCCCTGATGAGCCAGTCATCCAGGTATGGGAAGACAAAAATCTCCTGATTTCTGAGATAGGCCACCACCACCGCTGGGCACTTGGTGAAAACCCTGCGGGCCGAAGTTAGGCCAAAGGGAAGTACTCTGTACTGAAAATGGTTTCCTCCCACCACAAATCTGAGGTATTGCCTGTGGTCTGGATGAATGAGGAAGCGAGTATAAGCATCCTTTAGGTCTAAGGAGCAGAGCCAATCTCCCTGCTGGAGGTAGGGCAGCAATATCCCAAAGGTAAGCATCTTGAACATTTCCCTCTCCAGAAATTTGTTTAGGTTTCGCAAGTCTAGGATAGGCCGGAGGCCTCCTGTCCTTTTTGGTACCAGAAAGTACTTGGAGTAAAAGCCTTGCCCTTTCAGGTGGTGAGGCACCGATTCCACCGCCTGTTCCTTTAAAAGACTTGCCAACTCCTGAAGGAGGAGGTTTCTATGCAGAGGGAGTCTTGGAGGCTTCCCTGGGAAGTAGGAGGGGGGTATCTGGTGGAAGTGGAGCATGTAGCCTTGTTGGACTAGGCTGAAGACCCAGGTATCCCTTGTGATGGCTGGCCACCTGTAGGCGTACAGGGTCAGCCGACCTCCTGTGCTGAGTGGAGCCAGCTGTGGGAGTCAAAACCCCGCTCCCTGCTGTGCAGGAGCCGGAGCCGGAGCTGGCGGCTTGGGGGTCTTCTGCCTACGGGGCCCATGCCCCTGCCCCTTGGCCTGCTGGCCCTGTTGGGGAGCTGGAGAGGCCTGATATTGAGGGTAGGATTTGTAGGCAGCACCCTTCCTCGGGAAAAAGGGCTTTTCCCCTGAGCCCTTCTTTTTCTGAGAAGGAGCAGAAGTTTTCCTGGACAGCCTTGTCTTGGTGAGAGCCTCAGTCTCGATTTCCGCACCCTTTTCAGCCATGGGCTTACCAAAAAGGTTTTCACTTCGGCAGGAGACATCAACCAACTTGTCCTGCACCCATGGCTCCAGGTCCGATGACTATAGCCAGGCCTGACGGCGTGCAACGATGCCGGCCGCGGCTACCCAGGCCGAAGCCGCAAAGCCATCATAGGCTGCTCGAGAGATAAACTTCCAGCACTCTCGGATCCCTGTTGACAAAGCCTTGAACCTATGCAAAGGTTCCTCGGAGAGGCCAGCTGAGAACCCGGCAATCTCCTTTGCCAGGTCTCTTAAGTATATGCCCATGTACAGCTGGTAGGTCTGGACACGGCAAGACAGCATAGAGCCCTGGAAGCACTTTCTACCGAGGGCATCCAGGTTCTGGGCCTTCCGGCTGGGGAGCACCAAGAAGTGCATCTTCTGACTCTTCAGACAGTGCATGGCCGATTCCACAACCATGGAGTGGTGCGGTAGCTGCGCCTTTTGGAACCCAGGGCTCTTACAGACTCGATAAATAGAATCGACCCGTTTGCTAAGAACCGGCGCCGAGGCTGGTGCCTCCCACATACAGAAGAGCAGCCGTTCCAGCATCGGAGGAACCAGTACAGTAAAGGCTTTCTTCGGAGGAAAGTCATACTGGAGGGCATCGAGCTCCTCGGCTCGAAGCTCCTCCTCGGTGTCCGCACGGAAGGCTAGGGCCTTGGCCATGTCCCTCACGAAGTCCGAGAACTGGGTATCCTCCGAGGGGGACCTTCTCTGAGGCTCGGACTCCAGTGAGTCCGAAGGGATGCACCGGGTCCGGAAGGTGTCCGGGGACTCCTCGTCCTCCGTCTCCCACTCAGACTCCTCCGAGGAGTCGAGCAGCTCTGGCCATGTGGGCCTCAGTGCCACCAGCCCCGATGCAGAGGGTATCGGTGTCGACGACCTCGGCCCTGCATGGGAGGTCGAGGGGGACCTTGAGCGAGGATCGACTCGAGACTTCATCGACTCGAGGATCGGCTCGGTCTCCGGGGTTGACTTAGACGTCGAGGTCCCGGTGGTCGGGACAGATGCACTGGTCAGACCGGCGATCAGCACCCACTGCTGTTCCATGAAGGCAGCCAAGCTGCTCTACAAGGCCGTCAACCTGAGTCCAAGCTCAGGAGACTCAGCAGCCCCCGACTTGGGCCTCGATGGAGTCAGGCCCGACGTCGGCTCCCCCGGAGGAGAGTCAACGAGGACAACTGCACTTACGTGACTCGGGGACTCCGGCTCCACACGAAGTAGCTTGGAAGGCCTCTCTGACTCCAAGAGCCCGGGGCAGAGCTCAGGGCTGCACGACCTGGCCCTCGAGGAACCAGGAGCCTCCACCGACGCTGCCCTCACGAGCTTTTTCTTCCTTCGGTGCTCCCGCGAGGGAAACTCCCATTCAGAGGACCCCTGACGGCGCTTGGGGTCGGACTCCCGAGATGTCGAGGCCTCTGATGAAGTCCGGGCCCGGCCGGACACGGAATCAGAGAATATTCTCTCACGCTGATGCTGACGGCTCTGAAGCGCCTTCGACGACATTTTGCCCCACGGGCCACAGGCCAGCGGGTCATGGTCGGGCCCAAGGCATCGGAGGCAGCAGTCATGTGTGTCGGTGCACCGATCACACCTTTTGAACCCGCTGGCAGCCATCGGGGGAAAAAGGGCCCCTGCAAGGTCAAATGACCGGGCTGCCAGTGAAAACACAAAAAGAGAGCGAACGCTAGTCACGAAGGACAAAAAACGAAAATCACAAGTCCGGACTCGATACCGGTGTACCAAGCCCAGGCGGGATGGGGAACCGGTGTCGAACCGGATAAAATAATGCGAAAATTGCAGAAAACACAACAACTTTTCCCGGGTGACACGAACTCACGTCCGTCGGGCTCCACAGAAAAAGAAAGACTGAGCAAGATGGCACCCTTGGGGGGGGAAGGGGACCGCGCAGGCGCGCTGCATTCCCAAAGGCTTTCTTTGAAAGCTGGGGAAATGCTCCGCACGGGGGCTCTGTCGGCGCCGACATCTCCCATATGTGAGGACTGACATCCTGCTTGGTCCTGGAGAACTATGCTATCTCCAGGAACAAGCAGGAATGTAGTCTTCACATATGGGGACTCCCTAGCTGCAGATGCCAGGAGAAACCCCAGAAGTTGTGTGCCCTTGTGAAAGGGCTCCACTTCCCCCCATGGATCTCTGGCATCCTACCGGGAATGGTGGGTAGGAGTTGATTATGTATGGAACAGGTGTCGTAGAACAGCCTGACCAAACAAGGCATCCCGGCGGGAGTCCTTGTCTAAGCAGTAGTGGGCTGTGAAGGTATGAACTGAGGCACAAGTAGCTGCTCGACAGATGTTGTCGATAGACACAGAGTGAAGATGAGCCATAGAGGTTGCCATGGCTCTCACATAGTGAGCTGTGACATGGCCTTCAAGAGGAAGGTTCTTACTCTTATAGGCAAAAGAAATACACTGTGCAATCCAGCTGTACAGTGTTCTTTTGGAGACTGGAAGTCCCAAATGACCAGGATCAAAAGCAACAAAGAGTTGAGAGGACTTTCTATGTTGCTGTGTCCTTTGCAAGTAAAAGGCCAAAGCCCTTTTACAGTCCAAAGTATGAAGATTCCTTTCTGCATTTGAGGCGTGAGGCCGTGGGAAAAATACAGGAAGGTAAACCGCTTGGTTTAAATGAAAAGTTGATACCACCTTTGGCATAAAGTGTGGATGAGTCCTAAGGACTACCTTATCATGATGGAACCTTCTTTAAGGAGGATCAGCCACCAATGCTTGCAATTCACTGATGCGACGTGCTGATGTGATTGCAATAAGAAAGATGACCTTCCAGGAAAGGAATTTCAAAGAGGTAGTAGCTAATGGTTCAAAAGGCGGCTTCATGAGCTGCCGAAGAACCAGATTTAAGTTGCATGCCAAGGGTGGTGGCTTAATGGGAGGCTTAGTTAAAAGAAGGCCTCTCATAAATCTCGCTATGAGAGGAAATAGGTTGTCCATTTAGAGGCTTGAAAGAAGCTGCAATAGCACTCAAATGAACGCTCACTAAATTGGTCTTAAGCCCTGTATTAGACAAATGAAGGAGATACTCCAGTAATGATTCCAGAGGTATCGCAAGAGGGTTAAGACCCTTCTGCGAGCACCATATGGTAAATCTTTTCCACTTGAAAGCATAACAGCATCTTGTGGAAGGTTTCCTGGAAGCATAAAGGATATCCTTTACCTGCTGAGAAAGGTTAAGACCATGAAGTTCTAGGCTTTCAGCAACCAGGCCCTGAGATGGAGAGACTGGGGATTGGGATGCCACAGCATCCCATCCTCCTGAGAAAGGAGATCTGGAGCAGATCCTAACTTCAGAGGCGGAGCTTGAGAGAGATGTAGAAACAGAGGGTACCACATTTGCTGTGGCCAATGTGGAGCTATGAGAATCATATGACCTCTGTCTCTCTGAAGCTTGAACAGGGTTTTGGGAATTAGGGGAATGGGTGGAAAGGCATACAGGAAGTCCTGACCCCATTGGAGGAAGAAAGCATCCCTGGCCTGACAACCCTGAGCCGGAATTCTGGTACAGAACCGGGGAACTTTGGCATTCAACGGACTTGCAAAGAGGTCTATGTCCGGGGTTCCCCAAATTTGAAAATTTTTGCCACTTGGTCTGCATGGAGAGACCATTCGTGTGGAAGCAGAACTCGACTGAGTATGTCTGCCCAAGAATTTTGAATGCCTGGAAGATACACCGCAAGGAGATGAATCTGATGCTCTCTGGCAAGGGCCCAGAGTCGCAAAGTTTCATTGCAGAGCAACAGAGAGCCTGTTCCGCCCTGCTTGTTCACATAGAACATGGCTACCTGATTGTCCATTTGAACTAGGACTGTCTTGTAGCTGAGCTGGGTGTGGAATACTCAAAAAGCAAGGAAGATTGCTCTGAGTTCCAGGAGACTGATGTGTAGATAGGTCTCCTGTGGAGTCCAGGTACCCTGGGTAGAGAGGCCTTGCAGGTGGGCTCCCCAACCCACCTGTGAGGCATCTGTTGTCAGAGTGGCTTGGGGTGGGGGTTGTTGGAAAGGGGACCCCACCAAAAGGTTTGGAAGTGACTGCCACCATTGGAGGGACAAAATAAGACGATCTGAGTTTATTATTTTGTCTGACAGGCAACCTGAAGCCTGAGTCCATTGAGTGGATAAAGACCAATGGGCTGCCCTGATATGGAGGCGAGCATAAGGAACAACATGCACGGTGGATGACATGTGGCCAAGCAACTGTAACATTTCCCGAGCAGTGAGGTGAGGCTTTAGCACTGCTTGGGAAGCTAACTGCACAATGTGAAGGCAGCGGGGCTGTGGAAGATAGGCCCTTGTCTGTCTGGTATCCAGCAGAGCTCCTATAAACTCTAGGGACTGAGTGGGAGCAAGGTTGGATTTTGGGAAGTTTATGACAAGTCCCAAATACTGAAGTATGCGCATTGTGCGAGAGAGAGAAATCCTGGCCTCTGGCTCTGAAGGGGCTCGAATGAGCCAGCCGTCTAAGTAAGGGAAGATGAATATTCCCAGGGTGCGAAGAAATGCTGCCACCACAGCCATGCATTTTGTGAACACCCTTGGTGCCGAGGCCAGGCCAAAAGGAAGAACCCTGTATTGGTAGTGCTTCCCTTGAAATAGAAAGCGAAGGAACTTTCGATGAGTTGGATGGATGAGAACATGAGTGTACGCATCCTTGAGATCTAGAGAACAAAGCCAATCCTGACTCTGAAGGTATGGCAGCAGAGTTCCTAGAGAAATCATTTTGAACTTCTCTTTGAACAGGAATTTGTTCAATTCTCCGAGGTCCAAAATGGGTCCGTGTCCTACTGTTTTCTTTGGAATAAGGAAATAGTGGGAGTAGAACCCTGTACCCTCTTGGAGAATGGGTACCTCTTCTATTGCCCCCTGGGCAAGAAGCAAAGTGACCTCTTGACCTAACTGGGCGTTGAGAGAGGTCTGAGAAATGAACTGTCTTACCATTGTAGGAGGGGGCATGCTGAGGAAATAAAGCTTGTACCCCCTCTCTTACAATGGACAGAGTCCAATTTTCTGCTGTTATCTGCCCCCATCTGGGGGCAAAATGACATAACCTTCCCGGAATGGTGGAAGGCTCTGGGCCGTTCAGGGCCAGGAAGGCAAAGTTCTCTAGATAGGAGTCAAAGCCCCTGTGGAGGCTGAGTCTGCTGAGCCGGTTAAGGCTTAGCAGCTTTTGTTTTTCTTTGCCTAGGTTGTTGCTGCTGTCCCTTTTGGGCAGACTGACCTAAACGATGCCCCTGCTGGGTATAGGAGGGGTAAAACGTCTTCTTCTTACTGAAGAATGGTTTCTTGTAGGATTTTTTCTTTGCAGGATCAGCTGTAGATTTAGACAATCTATCATAGATGATATTGTCAGCATCTATCTCATTAGCTTTTTCCTGCCAATTCTTGCCAAAGAGATTCTCTCCTGTGCAAGGAATATTCCCCAGTTTATCCTGAACCCAAAGTTCCAAGTCAGATGCCTGGAGCCAGGCAATCCTACGTGCACCTATGGCAATAGCAGAGGTTCTGCTTATGCACTCAAAGCAGTCAAAGGCTGCACGATTTACAAATTTGGAAACATCCTAAGCATGTTTGACAAGGGCAAGGTAATCCTGCCTCTTATCATCAGGAAGGAGAGGGCTCATAAGCTCTAAATCTCCCGTGACCTCCTTAAGGAACATTCCCATATATAATATATAGGAACTAATCCTGGCAGAAAGCATGGAAGCCTGGAAGGTTCGACGTCCAAAGGCGTCAAGAGTCCTACACTCACGTCCTGGAGGATTAGATGCACGTCTTTTTGCACTCTTGATCCTTCTCATAGCAGATTCCACCACCATGGAATGGTGTGGTAGCTGAGTCTTCTGAAACCCAGGACAAGGAGGAACTCGACCCAGTAAGAAACGTGGAATGCAACAAAAAGACGTGAGGTAAAAAACTTTTTATTTCTTTATTCCATTCCAGCCACCGGCCCGACACTGGCCGTGTTTCGTAAAAACCTTCCTCAGGAGCAAATGATGGCTGTATGTTGTATGTTTCTAATACTGTAAATTACTCCTCCTGTTAAACTGCATAGAAGCGGCACCACCGCGCTTGAAATCAATTTCAAGCGCGGTGGCGCCGCTTCTATGCAGTTTAACAGTGCGTTTTTGTGAGCAATACCATGAGTAGCATTGTGGCATTATAGGAACACACTGAGTTCAGTTGTCAATTTACTACACAGGCGTTCCTATGTTTTTAAAGGAGGAGTAATTTACAGTATTAGAAACATACGACATACAGCCATCATTTGCTCCTGAGGAAGGTTTTTACGAAACACGGCCAGTGTCGGGCCGGTGGCTGGAGTGGAATAAAGAAACTGTTCTTAATTTATAATTTTGTATATCGTTTTCATATGTATTAGCATTTTTATTTTATGATTAATTATTGTTATTTTATTTTGTTTTATTTATGTAAGCTGCATACCCCCTGAAGAAGGCGTTCGCCGAAACGCATTGGGGTTCATTAATAAAGCAAATTTGAGACCACCACACGTCTCTTGCTCCTTCTATTTTGTTGGTTACCTTTGACGTTCAGTCCCTTTACACGAGCATCCCACAACCAGCGGCCTTAGAAGCAATTAGGTTAGGTTTGGTTCAGCGTGGTGATGTAAGTGACTTACAAATGGATTTTTTGATGCGGTTTGCTGAAATAGCATTAGGTAGGAATTATTTATTATTATTAAAATCTGGCAGAGGTATATCGATAATATCTTTATGTTATGGGAGGGTTCTACGGCCTCTTTAAAGCTGTTTCACAATTGCCTCAATACACTTGATCATCTGTAATACCTGAAGATTGGAGGGTCGCCAATGTAACACCAATTTTTAAAAAGGGTTCCAGGGGTGATCCAGGAAATTACAGACCGGTGAGCCTGACGTCAGTACCGGGAAAGATGGTAGAAACCATCATAAAGAATAAAATTACTCAGCATGTAGATAGTCATGGCCTAATGGGAGACAGCCAACATGGCTTTAGATAAGGAAGATCTTGTCTTACAAATCTGATATGTTTTTTTGAAGGTGTGAATAAACAGGTAGACAAAGGTGAGTCGGTTGATATAGTGTATCTGGACTTTCAGAAAGCCTTTGACAAGGTCCCTCATCAGAGACTTTTGGCAAAACTAAAAAGTCATGGGATAGGAGGCAATGTACTATTGTGGATCAGGAACTGGTTAAAAGATAGAAAGCAGAGGGTAGGGCTAAATGGCCAATTTTCCCAATGGAAAAAGGTGAATAGTGGAGTACCCCAGGGATCTGTACTGGGTCCGCTACTTTTTGACATATTCATAAATGACCTGGAAAAGGGAATAACTAGTGAGGTTATCAAATTTGCAGATGACACAAAACTGTTTAAAGTTGCTAAAACCCAAGAGGACTGTAGAAAACTGCAGGAGGATCTGGATAAATTGGAAGACTGGGCATGCAAATGGCAGATGAAATTTAATGTGGACAAGTGCAACGTTATGCACCTAGGAAAGAACAACCCACACTATGGTTACACGATGCAAGGTTCCACATTGGGAACCACCACCCAGGAAAAAGATTTAGGAGTCATCGTGGATAACATGTTAAAACCCTCCACCCAGTGTGCAGCGGCGGCCAAGAAAGCAAATAGAATGCTAGGTATCATAAGGAAAAGAATGGAAAATAAAACAAAGGATATTATAATGCCTCTGTATAGTTCCATGGTACGACCGCACCTTGAATATTGTGTGCAATTCTGGTCGCCATATCTTAAAAAGGATATAGTATTATTAGAAAAGGTACAGAGAAGAGCCACCAAAATGGTAAAGGGGATGGAAGGCTACTCCTATGAAGAGAGGCTACAAAGGTTAGGGCTCTTCAACCTGGAAAAGAGACGGCTGAGGGGAGATATGATAGAGGTCTATAAATTAATGAATGGAGTAGAACGGGTAAACGTAGATCGATTGTTTACGCTATCAGAATATAGAAAGACTAGGGGACATGTAATAAAGCTACAGGGTAAACTATTTAAGACAAATAAGAGAAAATATTGTTTCACTCAACGTGTAATCAAACTCTGGAATTTGTTACCGGAGGATGTAGTAAGAGCTGTTAGTGTAGCTGGGTTTAAAAAAGGTTTGGACAAGTTCCTGGAGGAAAGGTCCATAAACCATTATTAAAAAGGGACCCAGGATATCAATGCTTGACCCAATACAAGCATTGTGGAACCTGTGTCTTTTGGGGATACTGCTAGGTACATATGACCTAGATTGGCCACTGTTGGAAACAGGATACTGGGCTTGATGGACCTTAGTCTGACCCAGTATGGCATATCTTATGTTCTTATCCCCATATCCAGTTTACCATGAATCATGGTTCTGATGAGATAGTTTTTTTGGATGTCCGGGTGTTTCGACAACCGGGGGGTTGGGGTACATCTGTGCATAAGAAAACAACAGATAGGAATACCTTTCTGCATTTTTCTAGTGCCAATCCGTTAAATCTCCTTAAAGGATTGCCTTTTTCTCAAAGGAGATTTTGAGTCCTTCGGTGTTGCATACTGCTAGTCCAGTCGCTGGGGATCCACCATGGCATGTTGAGAATGGCCAGGTAGGAGTCTGAATATCTAATGGTGACTTCTGTGATCTTGACAAGTTTGATGGATTGGTGAACCGTTGATGTATTCAACCTCATCGGCACAAATGAGCTCACCTTGTGTGAACTGTGGGGGTGTCAGAGGGTTCTGAGGTTTGCTTTTCCATTGTTAATTTTAGTGCATACTTTTATGCCAATAAAGCACAGTTACTTACCTGTAACAGGTGATCTCTGGGAACAGCAGGAATAAGTCTTCACATATGGGTACGTCGGTACCGACGGAGTCTGCGCGGGAACGCTCCCCAGCGTCCAATTAGAACGCTTTTGGGAGCCTCCCACCACGCCTGCATGCTGCCTTCCCGCCTTTCCCAACTGCCTCTCCTCAGTTAAGTTTTAAAGCTGAGACAAAGAGAGAGAGAGAGGGAAAAGATAGAGATAGAGAAATACAACTACTAGGGGAGGTGGGTGGGTTGTGAAGACTTATTCCTGCTGTTCCCAGAGATCACCTGTTACAGGTAAGTAACTGTGCTATCTCCAGGAACAAGCAGGAATGAATCTTCACATATGGGGACTCCCAAGCTAAGATGCCTGGAGGAGTCCCAGCATGTTGCGAATCTGAGAAAGGCCATGCTATTCGACAGAACCTCAGGCATCCTGGGGATGGAGGGTAGGAGTTGAACTAAAAAGATGTGCTATGGAACAGCTGGACCAAACAGGACACCTAGATAGGAAACCCTGTGTAGATAATATCTAGTAGTAAATATTGAACTGCAATATACCCATATGGACCTCACCTGGTGGTATTGTAAAACGTTTATGGAGGTTCATATGGATCTGCTAATATGAACCAGCAGAATATTTTCAAGGAGTACCTCAATGTAGAGCAGAGGTAAATAAACTGTGCAAAAGACAGGTTGAGGTCAGAACCTTTAGGGCGAGAAAAAGTCCCAGCGGAAACTGGGGTAGTTTAATGAGGCAGGACTTTTGCGGGAAACGCGGAAGTCCCTATTAGATAAGCCTGAAGCTCTTTTGACCTTAAAGAGACATAGTTCTTATAGGAGAAGAGGGGTATTGAAGACCCCTATATCCGATGACAAAGAAGGACAGAAGAATGAGGCATTGTAGCCTCCTATTTTCTGAAGATTCAGAATGTCCTTCCTAATTGAAGTCACTTAGAAAAAAGATGGCACATGGAGGACTTCAGATGTACCTAACCTGAAGGTTATGGTGAAAAAACCTTTTAACTATCACAGAGAAGTGGTTGTTTATGTAGAACCCTAAGCATGCTGCAGCAGCATCGATAGGGATAGTGACTATCTGTCGGAGCCCTATAGGAAATATATATTTATTTTATTTTATTTATTTTTATTTAACATTTTTTATATACCGCACTATTTAACATCAGTGCGGTTCACAAGTAACATAAATGTCCAGTGTGGGGGGTCTACATTGGACTTACAGTGAAACAAGGAATTTAAACTTGGAGAACAGGTAAAACTATGTACATAATTCCTCAATATATCTATGCATGTTATTTAAAGGTCGCTGTGGCGTGTAGAATTGAGGTTGGTAGGGTGGCTAATCGGGATAGGAGGGTTGGAGGGTCGGGGGGTGATTGGGGTGTCTGTTCAATGGATGTTGTGTAAGGGTGAAATGTGGCTATGTAATGTAATGTAATGTAATGTAATATATATATATGAACCTAGGCAGACAGATAGAAAAAAGTATATAGATACATATCCACCTACTATCATATATTCCAATATATAGATAGATAGGTAGATACAGATATATCTATTTATATAAATATATATATGGGCACAGATATGCATATATATATATATATATTATGTGGTGATGCGCATGCAGCACAGCCCTTTAAAAGTGGAAAAAAAGAGGGTTTTTTTTTCATAAATGGGGGATGGGCTCACCAAAGCATAGCTCCCAGAGAGAAAGTGAAACTAACACACACACTAGCAGAGCTAGCCTGAAGCCACACCCAGTCTCCAGAGCAGCTGCAGGGAGAGAGAGGGTGGGGCCAGAGAAGGAAACAGGCTACAGAGCATTTAAACTGCGTCACTCAGCAAGTGAGGCAGTGCAGGCAGAGCTGGGAAGAGAGCAGGAAACACTGCAGGAAGAGACGGCCAGAGTGCAGGAAGGAAGCCACGAGGAAAGGCTGGAGAAGCAGAGAGTCCAGAGAGACCAGGAGAAGAGACAGCACTGCAGGGCTGTAGGACCTGGTGATTCTAAAGGGGCCTGCAATATCTGCCAAGGCAAGTCTCAGGGCCAGAGGGAAGAAAGGAGCTGGGGAAAGATTCAGAACTGCACGTTTGAATCTGAAGATAGCAGCTCAAGCTCTGAGCCCATAAGCAAACAATTGGGAAGCAAACAATTGGGGTTTTTCTACAAGCAATTCTTAGAGTTTTTATTGAAGGCTGTGTGAGACAGTGTGAGAAGACAAGAAGTGCTGTTACCAATTAATGCCAAGGAGAAAGGCAGACAAAAGGTAGAAAGCCTCAGGTTTTAAAAGCAGCCATTTTTACCAATGCTGGAGCTACGTTAAGAATGCTGTTTGTTTTAAACTAAGAGGCAGCACATGATTACACACTGGTCTGTAGCAGCTGAGAATGGCAGAGAAGATTGCTGGACTGTGCATGTAACAGAGTTCAAAACTGTCTTGCTGAAGTTTAAGTTTGCTGGACTGTGCATGTAACAGGGTTCAACTGTTTTGTTAAAGTGAAGAAGAATTTAAAGTTAACCAAAGAGTGAAGAAACTGCTTTGAAAGTATTTTGCTGAGAAAGTTTTGTTGGAGAAACTATCCTACTTTGTGTTTGCTATTTTGAAAACCTTTATCAAGGTCATTTGCCAAGTTGACACTGCAAAGAAAAATAAAACAAATTTATTTAACAAATTTTCCTGTGTAAGCCTCATCTACTCGGACTGCTTTAATAACAAGCCCACAACTACACTAAAAGGGCCTCAGCTACTACGTTGAAGCATTAAAAGAAGTGTGATGACCGGCGCATTCCTACTAGGCAGCCGCCTGGCGAGAACCGCGCCGCCACAGGTGGCGTAGTTGGCAGGATTTTTTTTCGTGGGAGTCAAGTTTGGCACACCAGAAAGGTGATCCTGACCTTGGAAGGAGGAAAGAATCCCCAGGAGCAGCTGTGTCAACACGCCCGGTCTGCGGAGCAGAGGGAAAATCCGGAGTGGCAGTGGAGCTGGATTCCGGATCCACAGGGTTGACAAAGTGAGACTCTGCACCACAGCCAGGTAACTCGTAGGCTGGAGGGTTATTACTGGACACTGCTGGTGTAAGAGGGTGGCTGTAGGGGAGTGATCACCAAGACAGGGGGAAATATAAGAGGTTCCGCACTTGGTGTTTGTTCTCTTCTGTTTTCTCCACAGTGAAACCGGAGCAATGGAGAATCGCGACATCCTGGACTGGGTTGCTAACCAGTTTGCCAAGCAACGGGAGATGTCAGCACAGAGCCTAGAACAGGCAAAGGCATTGTTCCAATCTCAACAAGCACCACTCATCGAGATGATGTCCAGCTGGCTTGCAGCACAGAAAAAGGAAGAAGCTGCAAGGACTGTACCAGGTTCAGGGGCAGGTTTCCAGGGGTGGGACTGTCCAGATACTGGGACTTTCTCGGGTGGGCGCCTCACGAAAGACGATGATGTTGATGACTATATCGAGGCATTTGAGAGAATAGCTCTCCTGGCCAGGTGGCCAAAGGAACAGTGGGTGCTAAGATTCGCTGCTTCTCTCACGAGCGAAGCTTTAGCGGCCTACAGGGCCATGCCTGCTAGTCTAGGTATGGATTACAATGAAGTAAAGCAAGCTGTTAAAGATCGCTTGGGATTAAACCCCGCGGTCTATCGCAGGCTGTTACGTTCATGTAAATTGAGGTTAGGTGAGACACCTCAAGCACTGTATCACCGAGTAAAAAGCTTAGTGTACAAATGGCTTATGCCAGAGGCTAAGGATGTGGAATCTATCTTAGATACGGTAATCTTAGAACAGTACATGGAATCTGTACCAAGCAGTGTGCAAACTTTCCTAGTCCTCCAGGATTGTAAAAACACTCGGGAAGCCATTGCATTGACTGACCGCTTTCTAGAGGCTAATAAATTAAGCCCAGAGAAAGAAGGTGTTTTTAAAAATGAAAAGCTGGAGTCACTAGAAAGGAAGGCCAAGCTTGAACGCTTTGGGAAGGAAAGTGTGAATGTGTATAAAGGGTATAATGCACAGAGAAAATGTTTCTTGTGTGGAGAAGCTGGTCATCTAAAAAGGGACTGCAGAGCCAAAAAGGCCTTTGTAACAACCCATCACAGAGATGCAGGAGAAGGGTTCCTGTTAATGGTAGAAGTGGAAGGGATCCCAACTGAGGCATTATTGGACTCAGGCACAGACCAATCAATGATATCTCAGAGGCTGTGGCAGCAAATAGAGGCAAAAGACAAATCCTCGCCACTGACCTCTGGAAATCATATCAGGATACGCTGTGTCCATGGCGCCGCTTCTACCTATCCCATTCAGTCTGTGGAAATAGAGGGAGTAGGCTTGAAAAAACAAATAGATGTGGCTGTAGTACCCAAGCTTCCACATGAGGTAGTCCTAGGCCGTGACTGGCCACAGTTCAGAAAAGGTTTAGCTGAAGAGTTGCAGGGAGAAGCCAACCAAGCAGCTACCTTTTCGCAAGCAGATAATTTAGCCAGGGAGAAAGCCTTACCCCAGATAGGAAAGGTTGCTGACCCCAGGCTAAGCGAAAATAGGGCCGCTGAAGATACCTCAGCCAGGGAGAAAGCCTTACCCCAGGTAGGAAAGGTTGCTGACCCCAGGCTAAGAGAAAATAGGGCCGCTGAAGATACCTCAGCCAGGGAGAAAGCCTTACCCCAGGTAGGAAAGGTTGCTGACCCCAGGCTAAGAGAAAGTAGAGCAGGTATGATAACTACCCGCACAGGCTTTAAGCCCTTAGAAAAAGGAAGTGACCCTCAGGAAGACCCGGTGCCAGGGACATCTTTCCAGGGGGACTTGATTACTCCTTCAAAAGACATCTCTAGGAAAGGGAAGGCCGAAAGGAGGTGGGAAGGTAAAATCAGGACAAAGAATAGGGCCAGCGGGATGGCTAGACAAAAATTGCCCTGGGTGCCTGCTTGGTTAAAGAAACAATTTCCCTCATTTCCTAGGGAGCAGATGGCAGATCCTGCTTTAGTCTCGGCGTTTGCATACGCCAGGAAAAGATCTGGGACCCTGCCAAGATTTTTCTTGGTGAATAATCTCCTATACAGGGAAGGTTCAGACCCAAAAACAGGTGGAATAAGAACGCAGTTAGTGATACCTCACTCCTGTAGGAACACAATCTTAAGATGGGCTCATGATCACCCAGTGAAGGGACATAAAGGCATACCAGGCACATTGGACCAGGTACTAGCCAGATTTTATTGGCCCGGGGTTTTTAGAGAGACATTAAGATTTTGTGCATCCTGTCCATCCTGTCAGAGGGTTTCCAAAGGACGCTTACAGCAGACGGCTACAGCGGTAAAAGGGAACTTAAAAGTGAGTCAGGCACGTCAGAAGTCTTATCATGACTGACGAGCAAGACCACGTGTCCTGAAGGTAGGGGATAAGGTACTTGTAATGGTCGCCGCTGCCAGCTCCAAATTTGAGAATGCCTGGAAAGGGCCTTACAAAGTTTTAAAACAAGTAGGTCCTGTAACTTATGCATTGGAGACAGGGAAAGGGAGGCAGCAAGTATACCATATTAGCGTACTACGCCCATGGCAGGAGCGTACTGTAGAAGTAGCTAAAAGAAAGAACAATAACCCACAGGCTTTAGTTGGGATTACAAGCTGTGCGCGGGTTATGGCGCCAGCCTGTAATAGCTTAAGGGGGGGGATATGTGGTGATGCGCATGCAGCACAGCCCTTTAAAAGTGGAAAAAAAGAGGTTTTTTTTCATAAATGGGGGATGGGCTCACCAAAGCATAGCTCCCAGAGAGAAAGTGAAACTAACACACACACTAGCAGAGCTAGCCTGAAGCCACACCCAGTCTCCAGAGCAGCTGCAGGGAGAGAGAGGGTGGGGCCAGAGAAGGAAACAGGCTACAGAGCATTTAAACTGCGTCACTCAGCAAGTGAGGCAGTGCAAGCAGAGCTGGGAAGAGAGCAGGAAACACTGCAGGAAGAGACGGCCAGAGTGCAGGAAGGAAGCCATGAGGAAAGGCTGGAGAAGCAGGGAGTCCAGAGAGACCAGGAGAAGAGACAGCACTGCAGGGCTGTAGGACCTGGTGATTCTAAAGGGGCCTGCAATATCTGCCAAGGCAAGTCTCAGGGCCAGAGGGAAGAAAGGAGCTGGGGAAAGATTCAGAACTGCACGTTTGAATCTGAAGATAGCAGCTCAAGCTCTGAGCCCATAAGCAAACAATTGGGGTTTTTGTACAAGCAATTCTTAGAACTTTTATTGAAGGCTGTGTGAGACAGTGTGAGAAGACAAGAAGTGCTGTTACCAATTAATGCCAAGGAGAAAGGCAGACAAAAGGTAGAAAGCCTCAGGTTTTAAATGCAGCCATTTTTACCAATGCTGGAGCTACGTTAAGAATGCTGTTTGTTTTAAACTAAGAGGCAGCACATGATTACACACTGGTCTGTAGCAGCTGAGAATGGCAGAGAAGATTGCTGGACTGTGCATGTAACAGAGTTCAAAACTGTCTTGCTGAAGTTTAAGTTTGCTGGACTGTGCATGTAACAGGGTTCAACTGTTTTGTTAAAGTGAAGAAGAATTTAAAGTTAACCAAAGAGTGAAGAAACTGCTTTGAAAGTATTTTGCTGAGAAAGTTTTGTTGGAGAAACTATCCTACTTTATGTTTGCTATTTTGAAAACCTTTATCAAGGTCATTTGCCAAGTTGCCACTGCAAAGAAAAATAAAACAAATTTATTTAACAAATTTTCCTGTGTAAGCCTCATCCACTCGGACTGCTTTAATAACAAGCCCACAACTACACTAAAAGGGCCTCAGCTACTACGTTAAAGCATTAAAAGTAGTGTGATGACCGGCGCATTCCTACTAGGCAGCCGCCTGGCGAGAACCGCGCCGCCACAATATATACCCATATCCCCACATAGGGATATGTGGAGAGAGAAAGATTCATCTAATAACAAGAAGGGAAATACCTGCTTGAGGAGATGTTTAGAGAATCCATTCTCCCTGGTTATGAGTGGGAGAGCTAAGGGAGTGCTCTCACTGACAAGGAGAAGTCTAGAGTCCTCTAAGAATTCTAGCCCTTGAATAACCAGGAATGGAGGCCTACGCGAAAAAGTGCAGAGGATGTTTATAATCCGCAGGCAGTAAGTCTGGATCCTTACATAACTCCAGTATGGCAGCTGGAGAAGAAGATGCAATGAAATGAGATATCATATTTACCCTTCTATGAGGGCAAAATGAGTATCATGCATTCTTGCGCTCAATATGAATTACCCCATGAAGAATTGAGGGTGGAAGGAAAATACAAGACAAGGACAGGCCGTTACTAAAAGAAAACCATCCCTGGTGAAGGGGTCCACTGGAGATGTGAACCAAACCAGGGGATTGAGTAATTCTTTAGGTCGTCAATTAAAGGCCTGTGTCCTTTATTGTAGAAGGAGACTTTAATGGAAATGGTAAGGGTAGGGAAGAACCCAGTAGTCATGACTAGGTAAAGCCCTTCCTAACCATCTGGAATTATTTGCTCTCTAGCAAGGGCCCATAGTGCAGAGCTGCTCTGTAGAGATGCAGAGAGCATGTTGCAGATTGGTTAGAAGAAAAAACTGGCTGTTTAAGAGCCAGTATGTAACCTGAACTACTCCGCCAAAGCCCAAGGATTAGAGAAGGGTAAGGATAGAAGGTATGCTGATGTGTCTGCAACAATAAAGCCAGAAAAGGTTGTTAGCCTGTCTGGGACTTAGTACTAAGGCCAGAAAGGATTGATATTGGAGATCAACCCCTGGTTGCTTGGTCAGCAAGTCAGTGGTCTAACCACTAAGAGCCCCTGCACTTCTAGCTATTGTTAGGGCAGCAGAACAAATCTTAGGTCCCAAGATTGGAAAAAGGACCTACAGACATAAGTAGGAGTGGTAAGAGACTCCGTCATTGTCTGAGAAGCTACCACAAAACAAGATTGCAAGGGGGAGACAACTCTGAAAAGAAAACTCAGGGGCTTAGGGATAAGCCCTTCAGTTAAGTGGTATCACTCTTACAGACCAAAATGTCTTAGTAAGAGGGACAGAGTTGAAAAAAGACTTACGATGGAGTAAATCTCTGAAAAAGTAATATGAGACATGCTGATACAGGAGAAAATGTCAAAGGTAAAGGGATAGCAACCTTATTGACAGCTGTTATTCCTCTGTCTACTTAGGAGGAAGAGGAGTAACTTTACTACCTGTAAAGCATAATCATCCTAAGAAGCTCTATGAGCTAAAAGGAAGGATGTCTCTTTAAAAGAGAGGCATGTGTAAAATTTAGGATGGAACCGATGTAGATGCTTGTAATGAGAAGAAGCAGACTACAGGTTCTAAACCTCAAAACAGGAAAGAAGGATTCAGTGAAGAGTCTATCAGCAACCCTGCGGCTGCTGGGTTTGCTGAAGCGGTTGAGGTTGTGGTTTCTTTAGCCTGGTTTGATGTTTCCCTTGTTTGGAAACAGCTGTATGATGGGTAGAGAATGAATAAAACATTTTCCCCTTAGGGGAATAAAGTTTGGTAGAAGATTTCCTACCACCTGGGATAGAGGAAGGTGTTGACAATCCTTTGAAAGCAATAGTGTCAGTGGTTAACTGAGCAGCTTGGCGTAAAGTGTCTTTGTTAAACAGATTCTCCCCAGTACAAGGAGTATTTCCCAGCCTTTCTTGTACCCATTTATCCAAGTCCGAAGCTTGGAGCCAGGCCATGCGTCGTGCCCCTATGGCTATAGCAGAGGTTTTGCTAACATACTCAAAACAGTCCAGGGTAGCACGAGTAAGGAACCTAGAGATATTTTGAACATGACTAACCAGTAAAGAGTAGTCTGCTCTTTTGTGATCTTGAAGAAAAGGAGTCAAAAACAGCAAACTGTTGGTGACCTCTTCAAGAGATAATCCCATATAGAAAATATATGAGAGAATTCTTGTTGAAAACATGGATGCCTGGAAGCTTTTACGTCCAAAGGCATCTAAAGTTCTAGACTCACGACCTGGCAGATAAGAAGAATGCCTTTTAGCACTTTTAACACGCCTCATTGCTGATTCCACAACAACAGAATGATGAGGAAGTTGAGTCTTTTGAAAACCTGGAGAAGGGGGCACCTTGTACAGAGAGTCAGTGGCCCTTGAAGGTGGGGATACCTTTAAGGGAGTTTCCCACATTCTAAGTAAAAGATCCTGTAAGGTTTGATGCAAAGGAAGCATGATGACCTCCTTTGGATTCTCAGGGATATGCAGAAGTTCTGGTGCAGGATCTTGATCAGGTATAGAAATGGCAAGTAACCTTGACATATCAAGCAGGAATGATTGAAAAGAAATTTCCCCAGAAGGGGATCCTCTATCATGAGGAGTAAAGGTTAGATCTGTTGAAGATCTAGTCTTGGCACTAATGGATTGATCCATTGGAGTACAAGACCCGAAAGGGTGGAGCATCGGATTGTCCTGAAAGGATAGTCGTCGGTACCGCTCGAGGCCGGTGCCGCGACAAATCGGTGGAATACTATCCATGCCAGGGATGGATTCCAAACTCGGTACCGAAGGAAGCGAGCTTGTGGAAGTAAGCCTGGAAGGCACCGATGCAAACGTAGAAAGCGGTACCGGCAGTGGTATCACAGTCGGTACCGATATCGGAAGATCAGTCTGAGGTGACTCTAACGGTACCAAAGGTACCGAGAGCGCCAGACTTTGATCCCCGAGACAATGTCTTCGGCACCGTCCAAGGTCGGTACCGAGACGAGTCGGTACCCAATCGTCCAGGCTAGAGATCGATTCTAGACTCGGCATCAAAAGCAGCGAGTCTATCGAAGCACACCTGGAGGGTACCGACGTGGATACCAGGACCGGTACCGGGATCGATAATGATGCTGGAAGATCGGTCTGTAGTGACTCTAATGGCACGAAGATACCGAGAGCGCTAGACTGCGATCATCGGTGTGGAATGTTTCATCCAACACCATTGCCGATGCCGGGGTACCGGCACCGCTCAAAGCGGATACCACCACCGAGCATGGCTCAGGTATCTTCGTAGAGGTAAAAACTCCGGGAACAACCTGAAACCCCGTTAATGCTTTGGAGGCCGAAGACTCCCGCCGGGGTTTTAAAGCCAATTTGTCCTCGGGGGCAAGGCCAGAGGCATCTCGATGCTGAACA
This sequence comes from Ichthyophis bannanicus, assembly GCA_033557465.1. Lineage (NCBI taxonomy): Eukaryota > Metazoa > Chordata > Amphibia > Gymnophiona > Ichthyophiidae > Ichthyophis > Ichthyophis bannanicus. The sequence goes on from CM066032.1 coordinate 1,417,942,637, forward strand.
TGAGATCTACCACCCGAGGACTGGCTAGTCTTTACAGACTTTTGTTTGGTTACCTGATCCTATGAAAAAGAAGTTGTAGCTGGTACCCTCAGGACTGATGGGAACCGCGTATCGAGTTGAGCTCGATGCTGAAGACTTCTTCTGGAAATACTACTGCAGGAGGGACACTCCAGCGGATAGTGGTCAGGACCCAAACATGGGAGGCACCAGTTATGGGTGTCTAAAACTAATTTGGTACCGCCACAGTTGAAACATGTTTTAGGGATAGTGACTGGAGTTTCCATGAAGGAGCCTAGCAGGCCCGAAAAAACCGTCAGGCACTAAACAGGGAAAAATTCCCTACAAAGGAAAAAATTTGTAGGAGAAAGAAAGAAGAGAACACCGGCGGTACCGGTGCGTCGAGGGAAGGCAGACGCGACCACAAGAAAAAAAAAAATAAAGGAAGAAATTTCTGCGGTGACAGGAGTACGTCCTGCTGGCTCCGCGGAAAAACGAAAACTGAGGAGAGGCAGTTGGGAAAGGCGGGAAGGCAGCACGCAGGCGTGGTGGGATGCTCCCAAAAGCGTTCTAATTGGACGCTGGGGAGCGTTCCCGCGCAGACTCCGTCGGTACCGACGTACCCATATGTGAAGACTCATTCCTGCTTGTTCCTGGAGATATTTATTACCATTGACGGTGAGTAGGTAGAGTTGTGTTTCTTTTGTTTGTATATGTTTGATTGCAGCTCTGTTAATGACCATAGTATATATTGTTTGGGCACAAATGTTACTGCTAGATATCCCTCTGAGCATATCAAAAGTGACTTCATGGCTCTGGGACAGAAGGTGAAGCAGATAGATATGCAGGTGGTATTCTCTTCGATCCTGCCTGTTGAAGGTAAAGGCTGAGGCAGAGAAGCTTGCATCCTGGCAATGAATGCGTGGATGGTGCCATCAAGAGCGTTTGGGTTTTTTGGACCATGCGATGATGTTCCAAGAGTTGCAGAGCAGAGATGGCATCCATCTGTTCAAGAGGGGTTGAAGTGTCTTCAGCAGTAGGCTGGCTAACCTACTAAAGAGGGCTTTAAACTAGATTCATTAAAGAAAGCCCGCAGGTAAGTGAATCATTAAATACCTCTGTAGAAATAAGTAACAACTGGAAAGTGGTGTGTATTAATGCCTGTAGCATAGGAAATAAGATCCCAGATGTTGAGGCTTAAATGCAAAAGGCTGACTTGGTTTTAGTTGCAGTTCTGGAGACATGGTTCACAGACAACCATGACTCGGATTTAATTATACCGGGCTCTATTCAGAAAGGACAGAGTAGGAAGAAGGGGAAGAGGAGTGGCACTATATGTAAAACATAATATTAAAGTTATAGAATTACAGGGCTTAAAAGGGAGAGGAGGCACTGTGGGTCAAACAACAAAAAGGGAAATCCATTTGCATTGGTGAGATATATAGATCCCCCTCACAGGGAGAAGTGGATGGAGATTTAATAGAAGACATACACAGTATTGCCAGGAAAGGAGAAGTGCTACTAATAGGTGACTTCAATATACCGGATGTTGATTGGCACATCCCTGCTGCAGTGTCATCTAGAAGTAAGAAGATCCTGGATTCTCTACAGGGAGAACTATTCAGGCAACTGGTAACCAAACCAACATTGTCCATACTGGACTTTGTGCTTACCGATGGGGAAAATGTTTTTGATGTTATAATGGGACATCATCTCACATCCAGTGATCACCAGATGGTGTGGTTCAGTATTAGGTCAACGGCTGATAAAATCCATTCAAAAGCAATACCTTAAGGAGTGATTAGTGGGATGGGAATAGCTGGGGGATGTAGAAAAACAGTGGGCAAAACTGAAAGGGGATATTTTATGGGCAACAAATCTTTCTGTTAAAAAGGTCTAGCCTGGAATCTAAGGTGGAAGACCTGGAGACCCTTAGAGCTGTGAATGAGAAGGACCGGACAGTTCAAGCAAGGAAAATTGAGTTCCTAGATAATCAACTTCGTAGGAACAATCTTAGACTCTTGAATTTTCCTCGGTCCCCTTTGATAGCTCCTATGGACCTGGTCCGTAAGTTTTTTATTGAAGTTCTTCAAATGCCTGCTGATTCACTGCCACCAGTTGTGAGGGCTCAATATGTTTCAATATCTACATTTGAGTCTGGGAACCAGCGGGCACTTGCTGCGGATTCTGGTCCACCTCAGATGGATTTATCAGAATTTTTGGAGAGTTCTTTGGAGGTGGTCACAAGTAGGGCCACTCTATTAGTTAATTTTGCCTTTGAATCTGACAGGAATACTGTACTTAAACTATATTTTCGTAAACTGTCTGTTACTCAGTTTATGGGCTCAAAAATTCTAATTTCTCCTGATTTGGCTAGGGATACGCAAAAAAGGCGGAAGGCTTTCCTGGCCTTGCACAAGAGAACGCTCGCCTTGGGAGCGTTGTTTAAGTTAAGATATCCCTGTAAGTGTATGGTTAATTTTCAATCTAAACAATATATCTTTTTTGAGTCCAGACAACTGTTACAATTTCTTTTGAGTAGGGAAGAGGGAGGAGATGGGGAAGCTCCCATATCGGCTGCCATATAATGTCATCCATGCTCCTATGATAATGTTATTTGTGTGGTGTTGGTTTCACCAGTACGTTTTATTTCTGTTTCTTGGATCATATTGTGGGGCAACGTGTTGTGGTCTATTCCAGGATTGTTTCTTTTTCCTTTTATAGGACTGACTTTGGTCTTTCTATGCTTTTTCTTTTCTTTGTTGTTAAATCTAATTCTGATTCAGATTTGTATTTTCTGGATTGTATTGCAAAACTTTATAAATAAAAAATTTAAAAAAAGAAAAAAAGGTAAATAAATGTAAAAGGAAAAGAAGGCCCCTATGGTTCTCAAAAGAAGTCGCTGAAAAAGTGAAAAAAGAGGGAGGCCTTCAGAAAATAAAGTGATCACAGAGAGAGGAAGATGGACGACTATATTTGGAAAAACTTAGAGAAGCTAGTCAGGAAAGCAAAGATACAAAAAGAAGAATATCCAATGCAATAAAATGGGGGGGATAAGACATTTTTCAGATATGTTAGTGAGAAGAAGGAAGGGAAAAAATGGTATGGTCAGACTCAAGGGTGAAGGGGAGGAATATGTAGAAGCTGATGAGGATAAAGCGTAATTGATTAACAACAGGGATGGCCCAAGGGGGGTGCGAGGCCATGTGCGGAGAGTCGGTGCAGGGCCTCATTTACATAAATATTTGCATAATTTTAACATACACTAACTTTTAGTAAACATGCCTCTTAATGAGTGTATGGATAAAGAAAGACTAAAAGATTTCTACATTACTATAATCCAGTGCCAACCACCAGGCACATTAGGAACTACTACAAACACTGCCCATTTAGAACCCATAGCAAACCCGCCGTATCATAACAGCACTACCAGAACTCACAAAGCACCATACTCTACTTTTCAAAAGGCAACACTGCAAATATTAAACCAATACATTTCAGAGAATAACAATACATGACCTACTGGGGAAAGAGAACAAGTGGCAGTGTCAAACAGAAACTACATAAACAGAATACCTCAGCTCAGTTACACATGCAGAACATAGACCATCACCAAACAAAGAACAAGGAATCACAATTTAGAAATAGGAAGACAATAATTAAACTGGGAACCCCAAAAGCCAAACTTGGAATGTAAAACACTGTAGAAATAAAACTATAAATTAATTTCCTCTTGTACTAAACAAAGCGCAGACGTTAATGATGCACATTTTCAACAGCTGACATATTCCAGTTAATAAATTCAAAATAAAGAGGTATTTTTCTACCTTTTGTGCATTTTTTTTCAGTTGCAATTGCCCCAGCCACTTTCTTCTGGTTTCTTTGTGTCTTCTGCTAACTCTCCATCGTCTGCTATCCATTTGTCCTTTCTTCTCTCTTCTAGTTTTTTTTCATTCTCTCTCTACATCTGCTTTAACATACTAATCTTTCTCCTTTTGCTCTTTCCTCCATCTCTTTCTTTATTCCTTTTTCATCTACTCAAATTTTACCCCTCCATCCTCAATCCCCACTTACTCTCCCCAATACCCGGCCAATTGTAGATTTTTCTTCCTTCTCACACAAAATATTTTCCCCTCTCCATTTCACTCTCCCAGCCCTATCCCATTCTAGTCCTCCCCCAATATCAGCTCCCTTCTAATTCCAGCCCCACCCAGCATCTGCTCCCTTCTAGTCCCCGCATCAGCCCATTTCCAGTCCTAGCCCCCCATCAGCCCATTTCCAATCCTATCCTAGCCCCACCATCAGCCCATTTCCAGTCCTATCCAAGACCCTCCATCAGCTCATTTCCAATCCCAGTCCCCCATCAGCCCATTTCTAGTCCTTTCCTAGCCCCACTATCAGCCCATTTCCAATCCAAGCCCCCCATGAGCCTATTTCCCGTCTTAGCCCCTCCATGAATCCATTTCAATCCAAGCCCCCCCCCAACAGCCCATTTCCAATCCCAGCCCCTTATCAGCCCATTTCCAGTCCTAGCTTCCCCCCCCCCCACTCAGCCCATTTCTAATCCAAGCCCCTCTATGAGCCTATTTCCAGTCCTACCCCCTCCATGTCCATTTCAATCCAAGCCCCCACCACAGCCCATTTCCAATCCTAGCCCCCCCCAACAGCCCATGTCCAGTCCTATCCTAGCCCCTCCATCAGCCCATTTCCAGTCTTAGCTCCCCCCAGTCAGCCCATTTCCATTCCAAGCCCCCTGCCCATCAGCTATTTGTAGTTCAAGCCCCCCCTCCACTCAGCCCAATTGCAGTCCTAGCAACCCCCCCCCCCAGCCCATTTTCAGTCCAAGCCCCCCCCCCTCCCCTCCTGAAGAGCCCCACGGCTAACTAAAAGGGAGCCAGAGAGGCCCCGGCTCATCTCTACAGCTGCCAAAGTGAAGTGCATCTTTTTCCTTCACTTAGGCAGCTGTACTGAATTTTAGAATGCTGCCGCACTGAGGTCAAAGGGGACTTCCTGTTTCCCGGCGCTCAGTGTGGCAGAGTTCTAAACTTCAGTACAGCTGCCGAAGTGAAGGGAAAAGACGTGCTTCACTTTGGCAGCTGTTAGAGGGAGCCAGGGCCTCTCCTGCTCCCTCTAAAACCGCCCTGCCTGCTGTTAGAGGGAGCCAGGGCCTCTCCTGCTCCCTCTAAAATCACCCTGCCTGCCTGCGAGGCCCTGTGCAAACAACATTCTTGCTCAATGGACAGGCCAGCCCTGATTAACAAATATTTCTGTTTTGTGTTCATAGATGGACAAGAAAAAAGACCTCAGAAAACACCCACAAATAGGAACAGAAGCGAAGCGGATCTTGAACGATTTTCAGAAGATTGTGTTTGTGAGGAACTAATAAGTAGATAAAGCGATGATACTGATGGGATACATTCCAGAATACTGAGGAACGTTATAGCGGCTCCACTGACTGACCTGGTCAATGCTTCTTTGGGTCTGGAGTGATGCCAGAGGACTGGAGAAAGGCACATGTGGTCCCTTTGCACAAAAGCAGAAATTATGATAAGGTTGAAAACTATAGGCCGGTTAGTCTAACCTCTGTGGTGAGTACATTATTGGAAATGCTGCTAAAAGAGAGAATGGTGAGATTTCTGGAATCCAATGGATTGCAGGATCTGAGGCAACATGACTTTACCAGAGGCAGGTCTTGTCAGTCAAAATGACTGAGTGACCAGGGAGTTAGACAGAGGGACAGCTCTAGCTGTGGTGTGCTTAGATTTCAGTAAAGCCTTTGACACAGTTCTGCATGGGTGACTTATAAACAAGCTGAGCTCCCTAGGGATGGACTCTAAAGTTAATGATTAGGTTAGAAATTGGTTGAGTGGGAGACGGCAAAGGGTAAAAGAAAATGGAGCTCACTCTGAAGAGAAGGTGGTTACCAGTAGTGCACCACAGGGATCTGTCCTTGGTCAGATTCTTTTTAACATCTTTTCTAGTGATATTGCAGGACTGTTGGGTAAGGTTTGCCTCTTTGTGGATGATACCAAAATCTGCAATAGAGTAGACACACAGGAAGGAGTAAATAACATGAGGAGGGATTTAGCTAAGCTTGAAGAATGGTCCAGAATTTGGCAGCTGAGATTTAATGCTAAAAAATGCAGGGTCATGCATTTGGGCTGCAAAATTCCAAGGGAGCAGTACAGTGTAGGGGGTGACATACCTCTATCCACAAAAGAAGAGCGGGACCTGGGTGTGATTGTGTCTGACAATCAAAGTAGCTAAACAGGTAGAAAAGACGATGGCGAAAGCCAGAAGTGTACTTTGGTGCATAAGTAGAGGAATGGCCATCAGAAAAAAAGTAGGTGATAGTGCCTCTGTATACAGTAAGTCTCTGGTATAACCTCATTTGGAGTATTGTGTGCAATTCTGGAGACCACACCTTCATAAGGATATAACAAGGTTGGAGTCTATGCAGAGGGTGGCTACTAAAATGGTTAGTGGTCTTCATTTTAAAGCATATGAGAACAGACTTAAAGATCTTAATATGTATACTTAAGAGGAAGGCAGGATAGAGGAGATATGATAAAGATATTTTAATACTTCTGTGTCATAAATATACAGGAGGAGAGGCTCTTTCAATTGAAGGCAAGCTCTGCTACAAGGGGACATAGGATGGGGATGAAAGGGGATAGACTCACAAGTAACATGCAGAAATATTTCTTTATGGAAAGAGTGCTAGATGCATGGAAGGATGGTATCTTAATTCAAAAAAGCATCTCTAAGGGTAAAAACGGGACTATTGTAGTTGCCAGCGTGTTTCTATGTTTCTAAATCATTTCTTGACTGCAAACATTTCTTGTCTCCACCAACTTATCCCCTTAACTGCGAGGTTTCACAAAGGTCTACATTAGTTCCCATTCTATTTAATGTATTCCTCAGTTTTCTAGCTAGTCTTGTACAATCATAAGGCAACAGTGTTTTGTTCTTCATAATTACTTACAATGGGTAGTTTATATTAACCCCCTCAAGCTTCATCTTACTTCTCTTAATAACCGTTTAAAACAGTCCATTTTTGCTTTTAACTATTCTTTTTTTTTGGGGGGGGGGTTGCGATTTGAAACATTCTTTATTTTAGAAACAAAGTAGGCATTATAATCAAGTCCACATCAAGAGGATAGCTACCCATTACATCAAAGAAAATCAATTCACTGATAATAATAATGCTATGTATTAAATAAAAACCTTTAAATGAATTAAACCATCAGAAAGAATAGATCCTAATACATCTTAAACCTGTTACACTAGGAAAGGAAGGAGAAAAAATTCAACCATTTTCTTTACTTAACAGGAAAGCCTCTAACTGCCCAACATCGAGGAAAACATACTTAACCTGTTCATATATCAAAATTAATTTACACGGATACTTTAAGAAGAAAGAAGCCCCTACAGCTAAAGTCTGAGTTTTTAAAGCAAGAGAAGCTTTCCTCCGCTTTTGAGTAAGTCTACAAACATTGGGGAAAATCTGAATCGGATTACCACAAAAAGCCTGATCCTTTTTTAAGAAAGATAATCGTATTATCAAATTTTTATCTACAAGCGACAAAAAGGAGGCAATTAAAGTGGCTCGATGTGAAATCACATCAAGAGAGGACTCCAAAAAAAGAGGAAACATCTAGTGACTCAGCTGTAGAGGGATTCCCTCTATCCCTAGTATTAGGAGAGGAGGTCTCTGTAGAAGGCAAAATAGGAACATAATAAACTGAAGAAAACTTAATAGACTCTACATTCTCAATTAACAGAACCTCCTTAAAATATTTATGCAACAATATAGTAGGAGAAAGATAGTGAGTGCAAGGAAAGTTTAAAAAACTTAAATTTCTAGCATGAGCAGCATTATCCAAAGATTCTAACTGATGGTGTATAACAACGCTGCCCGAATTGAGGATGAGACCGCAGCCTCCACCACAGAGACCAGGCCTTCCAATTTATTTAACGACTTGTTACATTTATCATCATGCTCAGAAAGTTTCTGCACAACTTCTTTAGAAAACTGCGTGACTAGGGAAAGAGATGCATGCAGAGAGGCCACAATACGTGCTACTACTTCCCATATGTCACGGAGTGAAACATCAACAGGTGTTACCACAGATGGAACATTAGATGAAAACTCCAAAGGAGATGGCAGCAAAACCTTCCCCTTTCCCTTCCTGACCAATGGAGGAATCCGCCCCCAACAACTCTTCCTTGGGGGGAGAAACCACACTCAACACTTCCTGACCGGGTAGGGTAAAACCCAGCGTGTTGAGGGATAAGTACTCTCAGAGATTCAACTGAAATATCTTTCTCCAACTGATCAGTCTGGACGTTCAACAAGTGGCAATCCATAGGACCAACAGTTTTTATTGACTTGGCGCCTACAGCTGGATACACTTTCTTCCTCCTCTTACCCATGTAAGCCCACAGACAACTCCTCAGAGCTCCGAAGGGGCTCCAAAGGAGCAGGACATGCCCCTTTGGTCACGCCCCTTTGGGCACGCACCCACGGGTACGCGCCCACGGGTCGCGTTCCGCGGTGGGCCGAAGGTCTTATAGCGGCACGGGGGTGGGTGGCGATGCCAGAAGCTCCTCCTCCACCACTCACCGCACAGGATCCAGCAGGAAATCAAAGGTAGCAATCCCGGGGTTCCACGGAGGGCCAAAGGTCTTATAGCGGTCCGGGGGAGGGGGTAGCGACGCAAGAAGCTCCTCCTCCACCAGTCAACGCATTAACTATTCTTTTGAACTTTTGGATGTATGTTTTGGTCACTGTCCTGTTGGAGGACCCATAACCTTTGATCCAGACCTAGCTTTCTGACACTAGGTAGCACTTTTTGCTCCAAAATACCTTGGTAGTCCACTGACTTCATGATTCCCTTAATACATTCCAGGCCTCCAGTTCCTGAGGTAGCAAAACAGCCCCACAATATTATGGAACCTCAACATATTTATCTGTAGGAAGGGGTTTCTTCCTCCTTTTAAGCTTCATTTCTTTGCCTGTAAATGTTATCACTGGTCTGCATTGCCATAGAGCTCAAGTTTTAATTCATCTGTCCACAGAACATTTTCCCAGAATTATGGTTTCTCAAGCTGGGTTTGTGTCTTTTTAAGACCTGTCTTTGAGCAGGGAGGTCCTCCTTAGCCTTCACCCGTAAAGTCCTTCTTTCTTTAATGTACAGCATATAGTATGGGTTGAAACCACAACTCCAAATTGCTCCAGGACAGCCTTATACTCTTTGGATGTTGTACATGGCAGTTTACCAACCATTCACACTAACCTTTGAAGACTTCTTGGATTAAATTTTCCTCTTCCCACCATGTCCTGGGAAGTTCTAGACAGTTCCATGAACAGAAAGCATAGTCACTCACCTGTAACAGGTGTTCTCCAGGGACAGCAGGAATCAGTCCTCACATATGGGTGACATTGGCACCGACAGAGCCCTCATGGAAGCATCCTCCCAGCTTTCAAGGAAAGCCTTTGGGAGATGCCACCACACATGCACGGTCCCCTCCCCGCCCATGGGTGCCATCTTGCTCAGTCAGATGACATAGCTAAGAGACGGCAAAATAAAGGATGGTACAGTAGCGACTCCAAGGGGAGGAGGGAGGGTTGTGAGGACTGATTCCTGCTGTCCCCGGAGAACACCTGTTACAAGTGAGTAACTATGCTTTCTCCAGGAACAAGCAGGAAGTCAATCCTCACAAATGGGACTCCCCAGCTACAGGCTACCAAAAACCCATAGCAAAAACAGGGCTCCCGCGAGGGGAGCCACAAGCAGCAGAAATTTTAGCCGTGCATACAGACCACAGTAGGACCCCTGTGTCCGCTGAAACCAGCACTCCGGTAGCCTGAACACAGAAGGGTCGGAACTAGGAGTTGCCTAGACCCCGAAAGGTTTACGTAGCACAGCCTGGCCAAAGGCACTGTCCCATCGGGACTCTCTCTCCAAGCAGTAATGAGCTGCGAAAGTATGGACTGAAGACCAGGTGGCGGCCCAGCAGATGTCTCCCATCGGGACAGAATGCAAGTTTGCCACCGAAGTCGCCATGGCCCGGACACAGTGCACCGTGACACTGCCTTCCAGTGGGAGCCTCATCTGCCCATAAGCGAAAGTGATACAGTCTGCCACCCAAGTGGACAGCGTACACTTGGTCACCGTCTCCTCCAGCCTACTGGGGTCATAGGAGATGAAAAGCTGAGAAGCTTTGCGGTGGCCTTGGGTACGTTGGATGTAGAAGGATAAGGCCCTCCTACAGTCCAATGAGTGAAAGACCGTCTCCGCCCGGCTGGACTGAAGTCTTGGGAAGAAGGTAGCAAGCATCACTTCCTGATTAAGGTGGAAGGGCAACACTACTTTTGGCAGGAACTTGTGCTGCGTGCGAAGCACTGCCCTGTTCTTGTAGAACCTGGTGTAAGGCGCCTCTGCCATGAGGGCCTGGAGCTCGCTAACTCTGCAAGCGGAGGTGAGCGCAACCAGGAAAGCCACCTTCCAAGAGAGGTAGTGAAGGTGGCAAGTTGCCAGAGGCTCGAAGGGCAGGTAAGTGAGTTGCCCCAACACCACGTTGAGGTCCCATTCAGTTACCAGAGAGCAAACTGGGGTTTCGACGGGAGCAAGCCCCGAAGGAAGCAGGTCACCAAAGGTTGGAGTGCACCGGGTGGTGGTGCACTGCCAGGGCACAAAAGTGCACTCAGACGGAGTTAGATTTGAGCCCAGATTGGGAGAGATAGATAAGGTACTGCATACCAAAGCCACCAAGCAGGAGACATGATCACCCCCTTGATCGGCACACCAAACAGAGAACGTGCGCCATTTGAGGGCAAATGCCTTCCTAGTAGAGGCCTTACGGGAGGCCAGCAGAATGTCTTCCACCTCAACCGGAAGGTTGAGGGGGCGAGAGTCACCCTCTCAGCAGCCAAGCTGTCAGCGAGAGAGACCCCAGGTTAGGGTGCAGACGAGAGCCCTCTTCTTGAGATAGGAGTCCCGGGACAGTGCCCAAGGGGATGGGCGCCTCCATTGCCAACTGCAGAAGCAGTGGGAACTATGGCTGCCTGGGCCACCTGGGAGCTATCAGGATAAGCGAGGCCCTGTCATGGAAGGTCCTAAACAAGGTCTTGGCAATCAGCAGTGTCGGAGGGAAGACGTATATAATGCCTTCCAACCAAAAGACTAGAAACGGATCCACCATCACCCTAGAGGGGTGGGCCTGCCAGGAGCAGAAGCGGGGCAGCTGAAAGTTGTCGGGACTGGTGAACAAGTCCACCATGGGTTCCCCCACAGCCGGAAAATCAGACTGCCAATCGTGCTTGGTTGGTCCTGGCCTGGCAGGTACACTGCCCTCAGGAGGATACCCTGTTAGATTGCATATGAACAGAGAGCAAGTGCCACCTGGCAAAGGATATGGGATCCCATGCCCTCTTGTTTGTTCACGTAGAACAGTGCCACCTGGTTGTCCATCTGGACTAGGACTGGATGGTGGAACAGGTAGTGACAGAACATAGCAACATAGTAAATGGCGACAGATAAAGATCAGTATGGTCCATCTAATTTGCCCAGTAAGATGGCAAAAGTAGGTGCACCTGCCGCTCTGTGCAGGTCACCCCTCCCCATATCTTTGTTTAGGGGTGAACCCACCGCTCCGTGTAGGATACCCCTGTTTGTTGAGAAATTCAATAGTTAAGTTTATTTTGATTTTATCCTGTTGCTGTAAAGGGATCCACTGTGTCTGTCCCATGCCATTTTGAATTCTGTCAGTGTATTTGCCCCACCACTTCCATCGGGAGGGCATTCCAAGCATCCACCACTCTCAGTGAAAAAGTATAAGAACATAAGAACATAAGATATGCCATACTGGGTCAGACCAAGGTCCATCAAGCCCAGTATTCTGTTTCCAACAGTGGCCAATCTAGGTCATACGTACCTAGCAGTTTCCCCAAGGGACACAGGTTCCACAATGCTTGTATTGGTTCAAGCATTGATATCCTGGGTCCCTTCTTAATAATGGTTTATGGACCTTTCCTCCAGGAACTTGTCCAAACCTTTTTTAAACCCAGCTACACTAACAGCCTTTACTACATCCTCCGGTAACAAATTCCAGAGTTTGATTACACGTTGAGTGAAAAAATATTTTCTTTTATTAGTCTTAAATAGTCTACCCTGTAGCTTCATTGCATGTCCCCTAGTCTTTCTATATTCTGATAAGGTAAACAATCGATCTACGTTTACCCGTTCCACTCCGTTCATTAATTTATAGACTTTTATCATATCTCCCCTCAGCCGTCTCTTTTCCAGGTTAAAGAGCCCCAACCTTTTTAGCCTTTCTTCATAGGAGTATCCTTCCATCCCCTTTACCATTTTGGTGGCTCTTCTCTGAACCTTTTCTAAAATCGCTATATCCTTTTTAAGATACGGCGACCAGAATTGCACACAATATTCAAGGTGCGGTCTCACCATGGAACGATATAGAGGCATTATAATATCTTTTGTTTTATTTTCCATTCCTTTCCTTATCATACCTAGCATTCTATTTGCTCTCTTGGCCGCCGCTGCACACTGAGCCGAGGGTTTTAGCATGGTATCCACAATGACGCCTAAATCTTTTTCCTGGGTGGTGGTTCCTAATGTGGAACCTTGCATCGTGTAACCATAGTTTGGGTTGTTCTTCCCTAGGTGCATAACCTTGCACTTGTCCACATTAAATTTCATCTGCCATTTTGATGCCCCGTCTTCCAATTTATCAAGATCCTCTTGCAATTTTCCACAATCCTCTTGGGTTTTAACAATTTTAAATAGTTTTGTGTCATCTGCAAATTTGATAACCTCACTCGTTATTCCACTTTCCAGGTCATTTATGAATATGTCAAAAAGCAGCGGACCCAGCACAGATCCCTGGGGTACACCACTATTCACCTTTCTCTATTGGGAAAATTGGCCATTTAGCCCTACCCTCTGCTTTCTATCTTTTAACCAGTTCCTGATCCACAATAGTACACTGCCTCCTATCCCATGACTCTTTAGTTTTGCCAAAAGTCTCTCATCAGGGACCTTGTCAAAGGCTTTCTGAAAGTCCAGATACACAATATCAACTGACTCACCTTTGTCCACTTGATTATTCACTCCTTCAAAGAAACATAACAGATTAGTAAGACAAGAACTTCCTTGTCTAAAGCCATGTTGGCTGTCTCCCATTAGGTCATGACTATCTACATGCTGAGTAATTTTATTCTTTATGATGGTTTCTACCATTTTTCCCGGTACTGAATTCAGGCTCACCGGTCTGTAGTTTCCCGGATCACCCCTGGAACCCTTTTTAAAAATTGGTGTTACATTGGCGATCCTCCAATCTTCAGGTATTAGAGATGATTTTAATGATAGTTCACAGATTACTAATAGCAGGTCAGCAATCTCGTATTTCAGTTCTTTCAACACCCTTGGATGTATACCATCCGGCCCAGGTGATTTGCTACTCTTCAGTTTATCTAATAGTTGTAACACATCTTCCCGATGTATCGATATTTCCTTCAATTCTTCCGCACCTTTAAATACCACTTCAGTCATGGGTAACATCCCTACATCTTCCTCAGTAAAGACTGAAGCAAAGAATTCATTCAATCTCTCCGCTATCGCCTTGTCGACTCTTAGTGCTCCTTTAACCCCTTTATCATCTAGAGGACCAACTGACTCTCTCACAGGTTTTTTGCTACGAATGTACTTGAAAAGGTCTTTACTTCGTGTTTTTGCTTCCGCAGCAAGCTTCTTCTCAAATTCTCCCTTTGCCTGCCTTATCAATGCCTTGCATTTGACTTGCCAGTGCTTGTGCTGTTTCCAGGTTTCGTCGTTTGGCTCTTTTTTCCATTTCCTGAAAGATGCTTTTTTGGCAACAACAGCCTCTCTGACCTCACCTTTAAACCATGCTGGCAGTTTTTTGGACTTCCTTCCACTTTTCTTAAAGCGTGGAAATCAGCTGGCCTGGGCTTCCAAGATAGTATTTTTCAACAACAGCCAAGCCTGATGTACGTCTTTAACCTTTGCAACTGCTCCTTTTAGTTTTTTCTTAACTGTTTTCCTCATTTTATCATAGTCTCCCTTTCGAAAGTTAAAAGGTAGTACTGTGGATTTCCTTACTATCCCTCCTCCACTAATTAAATCAAAGGCGATCATGCTATGATCACTATTGCCAAGTGGCCTTAACACCCTTATCTCTTGCACTAGATCTGGTGTTCCACTAAGGACTAGGTCTAATATGGCTTCCCCTCTGGTCGATTCATGAACCAGCTGCTCCAAGAAGCAGTCATTTATTTCATCTAGGAACTTTATCTCCCTAGCATGTCCTGACGTGACACTGACCCAGTCGATACCGGGGTAATTGAAATCACCCATTATTATTACTGCGCTGTAACATTTGTTAGCTTCCTTGATTTCTTTGAGCATTTCATCATCCATTTGGTCATTCTGGCCAGGTGCTCGATAGTACACCCCCACTGCCATCGCCTTCCCCCTTTTATATGGAATTTCAATCCATATAGATTCTACAGCAGATTTTGTTTCCTGCAAAACTTTAATCCTTTCTGAGTCAATGCCCTCTCTAACATAGAGCGCAACCCCTCCACCAATTTGATCAACTCTATCATTACGATATAGTTTGTACCCAGGTATCACAGTGTCCCACTGGTTGTCCTCCTTCCACCATGTCTCTGATATTCCAATCATATCTAACCTTTCATTTAGTGCTATATATTCTAACTCTCCCATCTTATTCTTTAGACTTCTAGCATTTGCATACAAGCATTTTAGAGAATGTATTTTATTCATGTTAATTTGGCTATTGTTAGACATGGGTAAATTGGGATCTTTAAGCTCTGTCTGCTCCATACTTGAGGGCATTTGGGCTACTTTACTCTTTTGTGGAACCTTTCTGCTTTTGGTAGTATCTTTCAAGGATACATTCTTCCGAACCATCTGCTCTTGGGCGACTGTCGGCTTTCCCCTAATATCTAGTTTAAAAGCTGCTCTATCTCCTTTTTAAAGGTTAATGCCAGCAGCCTGGTTCCATCCCGGTTAAGGTGAAGCCCATCCCTTCGGAAGAGCCCCTCCTTTCCCCAGAATGTTCCCCAGTTCCTAACAAATCCAAAACCCTCATCTCTGCACCATTGTCTCATCCACGCATTGAGACTCCGGAGCTCTGCCTGCCTTTTGGGTCCTGCACGCGGAACAGGAAGCATTTTGGAGAATGCTACCATGGAAGTTCTGGATTTCAACTTCCTACCTAAAAGCCTACATTTTGCCTCCAGAACTTCCCTACCACATTTTCCTATGTCATTGGTACCGACATGTACCAAGACAGCAGACTCCTCCCCAGCACTAACTAAGACCTTATCTAGGTGGCTTGTGAGGTCCGCTACCTTCGCACCAGGCAGGCATGTTACCAAGCGATCCTCACGTCCACCAGCCACCCAGCTATCTACATGCCTAATGATCGAATCACCAACTATAACGGCTGTCCTAACCCTTCCCTCATGGGCACATGGCCCTGGAGAAACATTGACATTGCCTTTCAATTTACCCCCTTGAAGCTTCATGTTATGCCCTCTAGTTTTACAGCTTCCTCGTCTTCGGAATAAGTTTGTTTGTTCATTAATTCTCTTAAGTATTTAAGATCTGAATCATATCTCCCCTATCCCTCCTCTCCTCCAGAGTGTACATATTTAGGTCTTCAAGCCTCTTCTTATAAGGCTTCCGACGCAGGCTCCAAATCATGTTAGTCGCCTTCCTCTGAACATTTTCTAGTCTTTTTACATCCTTTGTGAGATATGGTCTCCAAAACTGAACACAGTATTCCAAGTGAGGCCTCACCAGTGACTTATACAGTGGCATTAGTACCTCTGTACTCTCAGAGCGAGATGTATCACTCGGAGCTTCAGGAGGTTGATCTGTTGGGCTCTCTCGTCTGGCAACCAGGTGCCCTGAGTGCGGATGGCTCCGCAGTGGGCTCCCCAGCCGAGCAGGGAGGCATCCGTGGTGAGGACCCTTGAGTGGCTGTGAGTCTGGAAGGGCATGCCCACTTCTAGGTGTTGGGGCGACTGCACCCAGACCAGGGTCACCGCAACCCTGTCCCAGAGGCGGCCCGTGGCCTGAAACAACTGGTCCTGGAGACACCATATGGAGTCAAGCATATGGGGTGACGTGGACTGTGGAGGCCATGTGCCCAAGGAGATGCAGAAGGTGCCATGCAGGCACCGAAGACTGTACGTCTCAGGCCAGAGATCTGAGACGATCGGCCCGGTCCTTGGGCAGGAAGGCCTTGGCCTGGAGGGTGTCTAGCTTTGCCCCGATGAACTCCAGGCATTGTGCCGGGAGGAGGTGAGACATGGGGTAATTTATGACGAAGCCCAAGTGTTGCAGAACCTGGATGGTGTGTGCAGTGGCCTGCTGCACCTCGGGAGCTGTGCCTCCCCTTATGAGCCAGTCATCCAGGTAGGGAAACACGAAGACCCCTTGGAGTCTGAGGTGGTGTGGCACCGGTTCCACCACTTTGTCCTCGAGAAGACCTGCCAACTCCTTCAGGAGAAGGTCCTGGTGGAGGGTAGACCTGAGGGGCTCTCCCGGAAAATAAGGGGGAGGTGTCTGAGTCAGGTAGAGGAGGTAACCCTCCTCGACTACCCTGAGAGCCCAGGAATCGGTGATGATGGACACCCACCTCTGGGCATAGAGGGCCAGACCATCCCCCTTTGGGCTGCTGATCTCCTTGGGGTAGAGAGGCTATGCTCAAGGAGTCAAAACCTCCCCCTTGGCTGGGCCGGAGCAGGTGCCTGGGATTTTGGAGCCTTCTGCTTACGTGGGCCATGCCCATGCCCCTTGGCCTGCTGACCTCTTTGTGGAGCCGGTGAGGCCTGGTAGGGTGGGTAGTTTCGGAAAGCAGACTGCTTCCTCGGGTAGAAGGGCTTTTTATCCCAGCCCTTCCGTCAGGGAGAGGCAGTGGTCTTCTTGGAGAGCCTGATCCTCATCATGAACTCGGTCGCCTTGTTGGTCATGGGTTTGCCAAAGAGGTTCTCCCCTTAGCATGGGACGTCGATCAATTTGTCCTAAACCCACTGCTCGAGGTCAGACGACTTAAACCAAGCCTGGCGGCATGCAACGATGCACACCGCGGCTACCCGGGCCGTCGACTTGAACCCGTCATAGGCTGCTAGAGACATAAATTTGGAGCACTCACGGACGGCCTTGGACAGGTTCTTGAACCGCTGCAAAGGTTCATCGGAGAGACCAGCCGAGAACCCAGTGAGTTCCTTAGCCAGGTCTCGCAAGTACATGCCCATGTACAGCTGGTAGGCCTGGTCCCGGCAGATGAGCATCAAGCCCTGGTAGCACTTCCTGCCGAGGGCATCCAAGGTGCGGGCCTCCCTGCCAGGGGACACCGAGGAGTGTGTCTTTTGGCTTTTCAGCCGATGCATGGCCAACTCCACCACCATGGAATTGTGTGGCAGTTGTGACTTCTGGAAGCCCAGGCTCCGGCGGACCAAATACATCAAGCTGTTTGCTCACCACCGGCACCGACGCCAGTGTCTCCCACATGCGGAGCATGAGCCATTCCAGGATGGGAGGAATGGGCACCACGAGCGATTCCCGAGGAGGGGCCTCGTACTGGAGGATCTTCAGCTTGTCCACCCGAGGGTCCTCCTCCATCTCGGTCGGGAACGCCAGAGCCTTGGACATGACAAAGGACAAGAAGCCCATATCCTCTTGTAGAAACCGCCTCCGAGGCTCTGAGACTAGGAAATCGGAAGGGACGTCGTGGTGGCGATGGGTATCAGGAGACTCCTATTCCTCCGTCTTCCATTCAGAGTACTCCGAGGATGACTCGTAGGCGGGCTGCTCCAGGGGCTTTGAGGCCCAAGAAACCCTGCGTTCGACACCCGGTAGACTGTCCGGGGATGAGAGAGCTCCCGTCGAGCGGGGCGCCGAGTGCAACCTCAGCCGAGAATCGACTCAAGGTCACAAGACCTCGAGGATCGGCTCGGCCTCCGGAGATGTCTTGGACATCGAATGCTTGGTGGTCAGGGTGGATGAACCGGACATGCCGGACAACAGCGCCTGCTGCTGGCTAATGAAGGCAGACAAACTGTGCTGCAGGACCGCCATTCTGGACTCCAGGGCAGAAGGTTCCACAGCCTTTGGCGAAGGCCCCGAGGAACTCGGGCTCAACATCGGCCCCCCGAAGGGGAATAATTGACGAGGATAGTGTCTGGAGACTGAGGCCGGTCTGTGACCCCGTCCCTCCAGGGGACTTTGGCAGATCTCTCCTTTTCCGATGCCTTAAACGAGCGCCTTGGACTGCAGGACTGGGCCTGAGAGGTTCCCGGCTGGTCGAAACCATCCAAGGACACCGCCTTCAAGGGTTTCTTCTTCTTCCTGTGTTCCCTCAAGGGGGAACCCCTCTCCGAGGACACATGATGAGGCTCGGGTTCGGAAAGCTCTTCCCAAGATGTGGGGCCTCAGACGAGGCCCTGGTCTTTGGAGGCATTGGGGATTCAGGGAAGAACTTATCATGCTGCTGCTGGCGGCTCTTCAGAGTCTTGCTGGACATCTATTTGCAGAGACCGCAGGCCACCGGGTCGTGGTCCAGCCCGATGCAACAGAGGCAGCAGTCATGTGTGTCGGTTAAGGACATTATTTTAGAGCACCGATCACACTTTTTAAAGCCACTGGTAGCTATGGGGGAAAAAAGTACCCCTGCGAGGCTGCAGACTCTCTGGGCTGCCAGCGGGGAAAAATGGCGCAAAGGCGCCAGAAAATAAAAAGAACGAGGAGTATAAAAATGAACCAAACTTGACGCTGAGGCACCGAGGATGGTAGCGGGAAGAGTACGGTGCAAGACCGGAGTCGAGTTGAAAACTCAGGCACAAAACAAATCAACTTTTTCCGGGGGAACGTCAGACAGCATTTGAAAGGCTCCGCGGAAAAAAGGAGACTGAGCAAGATGGCATCCTTGGGCGGGAAGTGGACCATGCATGCGTGCTGGCATCTCCCAAAGGCTTTCTTTGAAAGCTGGGGGGATGCTTCCACAAGGGTTCCATCAGTGCAGACGGCACCCATATGTGAGGACTGACTTCCTGCTTGTTCCCGGAGAAAACCTCTTAATAGCACTGCAAACTGTAGACACAGTTATCCCAAGATCTTTGGAGATAGCCTTACCCCTTTGAAATTTGGTGATAATAGCTTTTTTGACAGTCTCAGGCAGCTCTTTTGTCTTCACCATTGTGAAAATGGAACAGGGAGTGAATGTGGCCTTTTTAAACACTAGTGTCATTATTCATTGATTCTGGTCATGTGAGTACTGACAATTGATCACACGTGCATCTAATTTTACTGCAATGGGAATGTGGTTCTTCTGTTCAAACTGATTTGAACTGTTTATAAGGGTGCCAATAACCATGCACTACAACCCCTATTAAGAGCAACACTCATCTATCATACTTTTGTTGGAACGCACACTATGAGGATCAATTTAACATTATATCCTCTCGTAATGTGTTATTCCTTTTTTTTCTCTTTTAAAAAAGGGTAAATAAACCCCTAAACCACACTAAGGAGACCAAACTCCATAGTATGTACCAGTGAAAACATTTATATTTGTGCTTAAAGTGTTATATTTCAAAAACTGTTTTATAGTTGAAAATTTGAAAAAGAGAGACTAATGGACTTTAAAATACCTGAAGATTTTTTGAAATTGGTGATGAGAGAAGATAATCTTCCCCTTGATGAATGTTTTTACCTTCGGTTGGTTACCTCTTTAGGATGGCTTGCAACAGCTAAGTGATTCTCTCTTTTTCAAATTTTCAACTATAAAACAGTTTTTGAAATATAACACTTTAAGCACAAATATAAATGTTTTCACTGACCACTTTTTTTTAAGGCGATAATGGACATTAAGGGGTTGAATTGCAAGGGTGCAAATAATATTGACCACAACTGTATATAGTTTTGAGCTTTATTTTTTTTATTGTTTTCATTTATTGCGACAAAGTTGAATCAAACAAAATATTTCTAGGACTATATTCTTCTTAAAATTACTTTTTAAAGTTAATTTCATTTGGACTGGTGACGCTATCATTTGTATTTATTCTCATGCCACTTTTTTGTCTTAACTTCAGTCTTGGGAACAAAGACTAATGTGTTATTATAATGCAAATAGCACACCACGTTTGCAGCTAATGCGGCGCTATCTGTTGGGAGCATGCACAGCATTTCCTCAGAAGACAGCACACTGAAATTGTAAACAACATGACCTGGCAGCACCATGGGCATGGTGTTATCTACACCCACGCCATCTGCAACTTTGACAGTGACCATATGCTGTTCATGCCCACGGTAATCGCACATTGCAGACATACCTACTCTCCGCCCATATCCTGCCCACTCTTGCAGATATCATGGGCTCTGCAGACAGCACACAGCCTGATAAAATGCACCTTCGGCCACATTAACAGGTAGTGCAGCTAGTAAACATGCCCTTAATGTTCTAAAATGCACTATTATAAGCGAGCATTAATGAGCCTTAAAAGCATTGCTTGCTTATGCAGTCTAGTTTACAAGCATTAACAGAACCTTTCAGGTGTGCAAATTAATTCCTAAGACAGCATAGTTACTCACCTGTAGCAGGTGTTCTCCGGGAACAAAAGGAAGTAGTCCTCACATATGGGTGACATCGACACCAATGGAGCCCGCTTCCCAGCTTTTATAGAAAGCCTTTGGGAGTTCCACCACACATGCGTGGCCACCTTCTCGCCCAAAGGTGCCATCTTACCTCAGTATGATGGAATAGCTTAAAGAAACATAAAAAGAAAACAATTCCACGGGGAGGAGGGAGGGATTTAAGGACCAATTCCTGCTATTCTCAGAGAACACCTGCTACAGGTGAATAACTACGCATTCTCTGGGAACAAGTAGGAAGTCAGTCCTCACATATGTAAAAGGCCATGGACAACCGAAAAATCAAACCACAAATGCCAGCAGAGAATGCAGAATGGCCCCAAGACCTCCAACATGACCAAGCGTTGGCCAGGGAAACAGTTCTCCAGTAGTCAGAACACACAGAAGGGCCAGAGAGAAGAAGTTGCATTATTCCCCAAACAGATGATGGCGTACCACCTGGCCAAAGGCACTGTCATGCTGGGAGTCTTTCTCCAGGCAGTACTGCACTGCAAAGGTCTGCACCAAGGACGAGGTGGCTGCCCAGCAGATCTCCAACAAGGAGACTGAGTGCAACTTAGCCACGGAGGCTGCTATTGCCTACATACTGTGAGCACTGAGGTGCCACTCCAGAGAAAGACCAGCCTGCGAATAGGTGAAGGTGATGCAGTCTGCCACTCAGGTGGACAGGGTGTGCTTAGAGACTGCGATCCCAAGCCTGTTTAGGTCAAAAGAGATGAAGAGCTGTGAGGAGCAGTGATGGACCTGCATCCACTTGAGATAGAAGGCTAATGCCCTCTTACAATCCAAGCTGAGGAGCACAGCTTCCACCTGACTTGCATGAGGCCAGATACAAAAGGTAGGAAGGACTACCTCTTGGTTCAGATGAAAGAAGGAAACCACCTTAGGAAGAAATCTGGGATGTATGTGCAAGATCACCCCAGGTGTAGGGAGCATGTGCCACCAATGCTTGCAGCTCACTAACCCTTTGTGCAAAGGTGAGCGCCACCAGGAAGACCACTTTCGCAGAAAGGTATTTGAAGTGAGGCTAGTGGCTCAGAGCCATGAGCTTACCAAGAACTACATTCAGGTCCCAGGCCATCGCAGGGGGATGAATGGGAGGTCGTGAGGAAGAGACCCCTCATAATGCAGCTCACTAGTGGATGGAAGGACAGGGGCTGCCCATCAATCAAATGATGATGCGCTGCCAGCACTCTGAGGTGCACCCTCACTGAGTTGGACTTCAAGCCTGCTTGGAAAAAATGCAACATGTACTGCAACACCATGGGTACTGAAGAGGAGAAGGGGTTGAGATTCCGATCCATGCACTAGATGGAGAATCTATGCCATTTGAAGGCATATGCTCGCCTCATGGAATCCCTGGGCAGATGAAATTGTTCAAAGGCTACCCTTTCAGCAGCCAGGCCATTAAGGCAAGGGACTTGAGATTGGGGTGCAGGAGGTAGCTGTTCTCCTGCGAAATCAGGTCCAGGGCACACCCCAGAGCAATCAGCAGCTCTTGAGAGAGATGGAGCAGCAGGGGAAACCACTGCTGCCAGGCCCACTTGGGAGTTATGAGGATCACAGAGGCTCAAATCCAGCTGAATCTTTAAAAGGATCTTGGAGACGGGGGGGGGGGGAGGGTTCAGAGGGTACATATATAGTAGACCCTCGCTCCACAATAGGAGGAATAAGCCACTACTCAATTTGGGGCAAGTATCCCGGAGTAGAAGCGCAGCAACTGGACATTCCTAGGACAGGCAAAGAGGTCAAGTGAAGGAAAGCCACACTTCAGGAAAAGGCGGTGGGTCACTTGAGGGTTCAGCCTCCACTCATGTGGCTGCAGAACACAACTGGTGATCTGGGAGGACATTCTCCTGTCCTGGGAGCTGCACCACCTGAAGGAGCATATCCCTCTCCCGGGCGAAGTTCCAAAAATGAACCGCCTCCTTGCACAAGAGGTATGATCCTGTGTCTCCCTATTTTTGTGCTAAAATCTCACCACTTGATTATCCGTCTGAACCAGAACTACCTGGTTTGATAAGTGGTGCTGGACTGCTCACAGAGCATACGCAGTGGCTCCAAATTTGAGGAAGTTGATCTGATGGAGACATTCCTCTGCCGACCAGACACCCTTGGTCCGTAGTGCACCGCAGTGGGCCCCCCCCCCCCCCCAGCCCAGTTTGGAGGTGTCTGTTGTTAGGGTCGGCTGAGGGGAAGGAAACTGAAAAGACGTCCCCACCAGGAGGTGCCGTGGCTGTTGCTACCAATCGAGGGACACCACGAGTGACGGAATCATCTGGACAGGCAACCTTCCCCTGGGTCTATTGAGTGCTGAGAGTCCGCTTGCAGGGCAGGCGTCGGGCATGACATGCAAGGTTGAGGCCATGTATCCCAGAAGGCGCAACATCGGGAATGCTGGGTCCATCGTGCGACCCTGCTGGTCCTGCGCCAGGGCCGCCAGGCACCGAGCCTGATCTAAGGAAAGAAAGGCCTTGGCTTGAGCCATGTCCAGGAGGGCCCCAATGAACTCCAGGCACTGAATAAGCTGAAGGTAGGACTTGGAGTAGTTGACAACAAACCCCAAGTGTTCCAGGACGAGAATGGTGTGGCATCCCACCTGACAGAACCAACTTTTATGAATCAGTCATCCAGATAGGGGAATACGAACACCCCCTATAGGTGCAGGTAAACGGAAACCACCACCAAGCACTTTGTGAACACCCAGGGGTCAGATGCTAATCCAAAAAGCAGAACATGGTACTGGTATTGTTGTTCTTTGATGACGAAGCGGAGGTAGTGCCGGTGCAAGGAATGGATCAGGATGTGGGTATAGGCATCTTTGAGATCCAAGTAGCATAGCCAATCTCCATGCTGGAGGTAGGGCAGCAACGTTACAAGGGAAACCATCTTGAACTTCTTGTTCATCAAGAACCGATTGAGGTCTTGCAGACCCAAGATGGGCCAAAATCATCCTGTCCTTTTTAGAACCAGGAAGTAGCAGGAGTACATAAGAACATAAGACATGCCATACTGGGTCAGACCGAGGTCCATCAAGCCCAGTATCCTGTTTCCAACAGTGGCCAATCTAGGTCATACGTACCTAGCAATATCCCCAAAAGACACAGGTTCCACAATGCTTGTACTGGGTCAAGCATTGATATCCTGGGTCCCTTTTTAATAGTGGTTTATGGACCTTTCCTCCAGGAACTTGTCCAAACCTTTTTTAAACCCAGCTATACTAACAGCCCTTACTACATCCTCCGGTAACAGATTCCAGAGTTTGATTACACGTTGAGTGAAAAAATATTTTCTCTTATTTGTCTTAAATAGTTTACCCTGTAGCTTCATTACATGTCCCCTAGTCTTTCTATACTCTGATAGCGTAGAACCCCCATTCCCTTTTGAACGGGTTGAACGGGCTCCACCACCTTGTCTGCCAGCAGGCCTATAAGTTCCTGCTGCAGAAGCCCTCGGTGAAGAGAAGTCATAGGAACTTCCCCGGGGAAGAATGGAGGAGACACCTGTTCAAAGTGTAGTAGGTAACCCTCCCTGACCACCTGCAGGGCCCAAGTATCGGTGGTGATGCTGGGCCACTGGTGAGCAAAGAAGACCAGGTGCCCCCCTGTGTGCTGTGGGTCCTGATCCAGGAGGGGAAGAGCGGCTATGCCTAAAGGGATCAAAAGGCTATGTCTAAAGGAATCAAAAGTCCCCACCTCCCCCCCCCCCATCGGCGGCAGAGGTGATGTCTGGGGCTTGAGGGCCTTAGGCTTACGAGGGTCATGCCCCTGGCCCTTGGCTGCTGCCCCTGTGGGGGAGCTGGATAGGCTGGAAATTGGGAGTATGTTCCATAAGACTTCTTTTTCGGATAAAAGGACTTTTTCCCTGAAGCCTTACATTGGGAAAGGTCTGCAGTCTTCCTGGAGAGCCTGGTTCTGGTCATGAACTCCGACTCCAACTCTGCGGCCTTGTCAGTCATGAGCTTGTCACAAAGGTTCTCTCACCTGCATAGGATATCGACCAATTTGTCCTGAACCCATTGCTCCAAGTCTGAAGGTTGTCACCATGCCAGGTGGCGGGCACCAATGCCTACTGCAGCCACACTAGCCACTGACTCAAAGCTGTCATAGTCTGCCAGAGTTATACATTTTGAGCACTCTCTGACAGTTGATACCAGGGTTCAGAACTGCTGGAGAGGTTCATCAAACAGCCCAAATGAGAATCCACCAAGCTCCTTCGCCAGGTCTCTCAAATACATGCCCATGTACAGCTGGTAAGCCTGGATATGGGCTACGAGCATCGAGACCTGATAACACTTCCTACCATAGGCATCCATGGTGCAGGACTCCTTGCACGGGGGCACCAAGGAGTGCGTCTTCTTGCTCTTGATCTGATGCAGTCAACTCTACCACCATGGAATTATGTAGTAGCTGTGTATTCTGGAAGCCAGGGCTCTTGCGGACTTGATACATGGAATCGAGCCGCTTACTCACCATGGACACCCACATCCTGTCTCCCACATCCTGAAGAGGAGTCATTCCAGGATGAGGGAAATGGGCAACATGAGTGCCTCCTTTTGGGGGGGAGGGGGCTCATACTGGAGAATCTTGAGGTCCTTAAACTCGATGGCAAAGGCCAAGACCTTAGCTATTTCTCGCACGAGCTCCTGTAAGGAGAAGTCCTTGGGTGGAGACCTTCGATGCTCCTGCAGTGGGCACAGGAATGTCTCGGTAACAACAGGTATCCGGGGACTCGTCATTGATCTCCCACTCAGAACCAGTATCTGACATTATCTCCAGGATCCAGCGGGCATTGGACCGATGCACGGGGGGGGGGGGAGTCACTGGAGCCCGAGGCTCCCAGCAATTGGACCCTGAGGCACTCAGTGGGGAGGTCCGGGCCATCAAGGCAGAGATGGACTGTTGTCTGGAATCGGAGCCAGGTTGGAAATGATCCAGTAGAGGTTCAACATTTGCAGGCAATGTCCCCACAGTGGAGGATCTGGTTGTGGACCCCAAGGAACCGGAGGTTCCCTTCCTCAGGGCCTGCTGCAGTGCCAGGAGGGCAACGAAGCTGTGCTCCAGGGCGGTCATTCTGACCTCCAGGCCAGTAAGCTCCACGAGCACAGGCATGGGCAACAAGGGATTCGGGCCCGAAGCTCGCTCTGTTGATGGGTTTCCTCAATGAGAATGGACTCGGAGGCCCAGTGCTGATCTCCTGAGGCTGCGGGAGTCTCTTCCCACTGGGGCAACTTCAAAGGCCACTCCTGGCCCTCACCCTTGAGGGCTCCGATGCCAGTGACCATGAGACTTGCCTACGGTTCTGCAATTGAATTTTGACGCCGACCAATGGCATCTGATCCTTCTGGGGACGGTCTTCAGCGGTTGATCCCTGGTCCGAAGATGCCCTGCGATCTCAGGGCTCAGAGCATGCACGGTCCACACGTGAGGTTGAGGCCTTATCCGCGACTCCCGAGAGCACCGATTCCCTGGACTATGCCAGAGCCGAATGGTAGGTCTTAGGGCCAAACAGTGATTGCCGTTGCATTTCACAATTCGTCCTGCTCTTACTAGTCATCTGGAGACAGAACGGGCAGGAAGAGTTGTTGTGGTCGGCGCAAAGACACCACAGGCAACAGTCGGGCAATCTGTGAGGGACATGGTATGCCACACTGATCGTACTGCTCAAAGTCACTGACTGAAGAGATAGCGAGAAAGACGGCACCCACAATATCAAATTCCAAGGTCTTCATCAGGAGAGCATGAGAAAAACCTGCGCACCAAAGGAGAAGCAAAAGAAAAAGAGAGGGAACCTGAAAAAATGTAATTCCAAGCAATGGATCTGGGAACCGGGACGGTGATGGTACGTGACCGGAGAAAACAGCAAATTGCTTAGAAATCACGACAAAAAGAAAAATCAACCTTTTCTGGGGACGCAGACTACATTTTCAATGGGCTCCATGGAAAAACAAAGACTGAGGTAAGATGGCACCTTTGGGCGGGAAGGTGACCACACATGCATGGTGGAACTCCCACAGGCTTTCTATGAAAGCTGGGGAGTGGATATCACGTGGGCTCCATCAGTGCCAATGTCACCCATATGTGAGGACTGACTTCCTGCTTCTTCCCAAAGAATTAAAGCGACAACCAAAAAACCTAAACCTATGAGGTAATCAGATGCAAAACTGCTTATTATTTATTAGTCTATATTAAACTCACAAAAGTTAACAAATCCATTAATGCAAAAACATAGCTGTGATGATGGATGGTTCACTCCCCCCACCCCCTGTCAGTAGCAGCAGCAGCACAGGTCAGTAAAAGAACTAGAGGTGATGCCCATATCAACACCCCTAGTGCCTACCCATGTTAACACTCAGGACCCACTAAAAATCAGTTCTGGCTATGCCACTGTCTCATGGAGGTGTAATTAAGGGTTTGTAATATCCTGTGTGCTAAAATGCTAACTTTAGCACTTCTAAATTAACATAAAATTTATTTGCATGTTATTACTATAAGTTTACACAAGATAATTAACAAGCATTAATGGCCAGTGTTAATCATGTCAAGTATACTGGCCCTTTCATCATAATTTTTAAGAAAAAAGATAATAAACCTGAATAAAGCATGGATTATTTTCCATTTTAGGCCAGTCTTTTTCTAGATTGTCTCTGAGTCAGGCTATGATAGCTACAAAACAGAGAAACATGACAGCAGATAAAGATCAAAGACCATACGGCCTATCCAGTCTGCCCTTCCATACGAACGTGGTGCGAAGGTAATGGACCTCATGCGCCACCTAGACAAGGTCTTAGTGCTGGGGAGGAGTCTGCTGTCTTGGTACACGTCGGTACCAATGAAAGAGGAAAATGTGGTAGGGAGGTTCTGGAAGCTAAATTTAGACTTTTAGGTAGGAAGCTGAAATCCAGAACTTCCAGGGTAGCGTTCTCCGAAATACTTCCAGTTCCACGCACAGGACCCAAAAGGCAGGCAGAGTTTCGGAGTCTCAATGCGTGCATGAGACAATGGTGCAAGGATGAGAGTTTTGGATTTGTTAGGAACTGGGGAACATTCTGGGGAAAGGAGGGGCTCTTCCGAAGGGATGGGCTTCACCTTAACCGGGATGGAACCAGACTGCTGGCATTAACCTTTAAAAAGGACATAGAGCAGCTTTTAAACTAGATAACAGAGGAAAGCCGACAGTCGCACAAAAGCGCATGGTTCGGAACAATGTATCCTTGAAGGATACAACCAAAAAAATGAAGTTAGGGCACATCAGCAGAGAGGTTCCAATAAAGACAAAGGTAGCCCAAATGCCCTTAAGTACAGAGCAAACTGTGATATGCCATAAAACCACGGGTAAATAGTTGTAAAAAAGAGACCTTAAGTTAAATGTAAACCTACACAACACTAAAAAAGTATACATATTTAAAAATCAAAAATATCAAAAAGATGAGCACTAGTCATGTGTTATGAAATAAAAGGCCATCTCTATATATGTATAAATAATAATATAAAATCGTTATATTGCACCATGAGATTGTAGCAGAGTCCCTACTACATATCCATCACTGATAATGCTAAAATTGTTACAAAAATACCGAAAAATCTTTATTCATATTCAAACCATGTGGTGTTATTGTATTGGGCATGAAGATGTACTGCTGTTCCAGTCGCAGAATAGTTTTGTTAATATCTCCACCTCTCCAATTGAGTTTTACCTTCTTAATCCCAAAAAATTTTAAATCCACTATTTTGTGTACTATCTCTAGCCAATGTGAGACTAATGGTTTATCTACTGACTTTCTTTTTATACAACTCTTATGTTCTATAATTCGTACACGTATGCTACGAATCATTTTGCCAACATAAAGCTTATTACAAGGGCATTGGATAACGTAGATAACATGAGATGTGTCACAATTGGAGAAATCCTCAATAAAAAATTTTCGTTGAGTAATGGGATGGATGAAAAAATTCCGTATTGGTAACGCATATAAACACACTGAACAATGTCCACATTGAAAATGTCCTTTGTACTTGGATAACATTTTCCGTTCTGTGAGTGCCAAAAGTACTAATAAATTACAAAGGTTTACGTTTATGAGCTACTGTTAGAGAAAGATCCTGAAATCCAGGGATGGTCTGTATAAGGTGCCATTCCTTCTTGAGTATTTTAGTCAGCATAATCACTTATTTATGACTTTTATGGTGGCCGCACATCCGTTCCCACGTTTAGGGGTGGGGTTTTTTTACGGCGCATGTGTGAGCGTCCTTAGAAACGAATAGTGGGCAGTGGGAGAGCAGAGCCGGCCCCAATAAAGCGGCGTCCCTCACCCCCGGAAGGAGCCGCTAACGCCGCGGGTCACACCACCACCCCCCACGGTGCTCCTGCCCAATCGGGGCAGTGGGAGAGCAGAGCCGGCCCCAGAAAAGCGGCGTCCCTCACCCCCGGAAGGAGCCGCTAACGCCGCGGGTCACACCACCACCCCCCACGGTGCTCCTGCCCAATCGGGGCAGTGGGAGAGCAGAGCCGGCCCCAGAAAAGCGGCGTCCCTCACCACCGGAAGGAGCCGCTAACGCCGCGGGTCACACCACCACCCCCCACGGTGCTCCTGCCCAATCGGGGCAGTGGGAGAGCAGAGCCGGCCCCAGAAAAGCGGCGTCCCTCACCCCCGGAGGGAGCCGCTAACGCTGTGGGTCACACCACCACCCCCCATGGTGCTCCTGCCCAATCGGGGCAGTGGGAGAGCAGAGCCGGCCCCAGAAAAGCAGGCTCCCTCACCCCCGGAGGGAGCCGCTAACGCCACGGGTCACACCACCACCCCCCACGGTGCTCCTGCCCAATCGGGGCAGTGGGAGAGCAGAGCCAGCCCCAGAAAAGCGGCATCCCTCACCCCCGGAGGGAGCCGCTAACGCCGCGGGTCACACCACCACCCCCCACGGTGCTCCTGCCCAATCGGGGCAGTGGGAGAGCAGAGCCGGCCCCAGAAAAGCGGCGTCCCTCACCCCCGGAGGGAGCCGCTAACGCCGCGGGTCACACCACCACCCCCCACGGTGCTCCTGCCCAATCGGGGCAGTGGGAGAGCAGAGCCGGCCCCAGAAAAGCGGCGTCCCTCACCCCCGGAGGGAGCCGCTAACGCTGTGGGTCACACCACCACCCCCCATGGTGCTCCTGCCCAATCGGGGCAGTGGGAGAGCAGAGCCGGCCCCAGAAAAGCAGGCTCCCTCACCCCCGGAGGGAGCCGCTAACGCCACGGGTCACACCACCACCCCCCACGGTGCTCCTGCCCAATCGGGGCAGTGGGAGAGCAGAGCCAGCCCCAGAAAAGCGGCATCCCTCACCCCCGGAGGGAGCCGCTAACGCCGCAGGTCACACCACCACCCCCCACAGTGCTCCTGCCCAATCGGGGCAGTGGGAGAGCAGAGCCGGCCCCAGAAAAGCGGCGTCCCTCACCCCCGGAGGGAGCCGCTAACGCCGCGGGTCACACCACCACCCCCCACGGTGCTCCTGCCCAATCGGGGCAGTGGGAGAGCAGAGCCAGCCCCAGAAAAGCGGC
Source organism: Ichthyophis bannanicus (assembly GCA_033557465.1). NCBI lineage: Eukaryota > Metazoa > Chordata > Amphibia > Gymnophiona > Ichthyophiidae > Ichthyophis > Ichthyophis bannanicus. The sequence continues at coordinate 1,417,972,898 of CM066032.1, forward strand.
ATCCCTCACCCCCGGAGGGAGCCGCTAACGCCGCGGGTCACACCACCACCCCCCACGGTGCTCCTGCCCAATCGGGGCAGTGGGAGAGCAGAGCCGGCCCCAGAAAAACGGCGTCCCTCACCCCCGGAGGGAGCCGCTAACGCCGCAGGTCACACCACCACCCCCCACGGTGCTCCAGCCCAATCGGGGCAGTGGGAGAGCAGAGCCGGCCCCAGAAAAGCGGCGTCCCTCACCCCCGGAGGGAGCCGCTAACGCCGCGGGTCACACCACCACCCCCCACGGTGCTCCTGCCCAATCGGGGCAGTGGGAGAGCAGAGCCGGCCCTTAGGCGCGACACAGAGGCACACAAAAAGAAGCAAAAAAGAAACAACAAACGACGGATCCCACTCAAAGGAACCCAAACCACATCCAGCAGCAGAAATAACTCAACCACGGAACTGAAGAACAACCACAATCAACTTCGCAAAGAAAAGACTCCACCACCCCAAGAACCCAGGTACTCCCTCACACCATGCCACCCTTCTTAACCCCCATCTATCTCCTAACCCCCCTCCTGACCCTCTACCCCCACTCAACCAAACCCTACAACCCCCTCTGCCCAGACACCACAACAGCTCAACCCACAAACATCCACAACCATTCACGCACATACTCACTCACACCAACCCCCACCATCAACCCCACAAACCACCACCACCTCTCCCTCTCACTCATAAACGCTCGCTCAGTTAGAAACAAATACCACATGCTCCAAGACCTGATCACAACTGAGAAGATTGACATCCTCTGTGTAACAGAAACCTGGCTAACAGACCACGACACAGTAATAATGAACCAGCTAACACCAAAGGGATACAGCCTTCAACACTGCTCCCGGACACATGCCAAAGGCGGAGGCGTAGCCATCATTGCCAAGGACAACCTCCACCTGCGGCTCCACGCCTCAGAAACCTCCAATGAGGCAGACATCCTCACCCTCACCAACAAGCACCTTTCGATATGCCTGATCTACCGTACACCCACCACAACCACCGACCTACTACAGATACTACACCGCATCTCCGAAAGCACCAGCCCTTCAAAGGAACAAATTATCCTAGGAGACTTCAACCTCCCATCACTCCAGGAAAAACAAGCAGAAACCTTTCTCAACGCCATGACAGCAATGGACCTGACACAGATCATACAGGAACCAACACATGAAAAAGGAAACACACTCGACCTCGTATCCCTAAACTCCCAAACCGCCTCCTCATACAGAAGACCGTCAATATCACCAGTACCGTGGTCAGACCACTACATCATCAACATATCCCACACCTATCAACTCAAAAATAACAGAGAAAACGAACACCACGCAAGGAGATTCAAAGCATTTAACAAGGAAGACTTCCTATCACAAACCCTGCCTAACCTACACACAACCTCCAACAATCTTGATGACCTGATCCACAACTGGAATACCACGATCTCCTCAGCAGCCAGCACAACCAGAAACAGCACCAAAACCAGACCCATCTCTTCAAAAGCCCGATGGTTCACCCCCAGCCTCCAAAAACTGAAAACCAGACTTAGAAGAACCGAAAGGAAATGGAGGAAAACCAAAAACGACAGAGACAAAGCAAAATATCTCTATGAGCTCAATGCATACCACTCAGAAACTGACAACACCAAAAAAGCCTACCACACCAAAATCATCACAACAGCCATAAACAAACCTCGAGAACTCTTCCAAATTGTCAAAAATCTAACAAGGACACCCAGTAGCTCTGACCAGCTGCCAGATATCCCCTCTGACCTTCTGGCCCGACAATACAAACAGCTTCAACAATCACAAAGCCCACAGCGCTATGCTGAAACAGCCAAGACAAACTCATACTCCATCCTGAACAGAGTCTGGAATACATTCGACACGACCTCAAAAGAAGAAATATCTTCCACCATCTCCTGCTTGAACACCACCACCTCCCCGCTGGATCCCTGTCCTACCGACTGGATAAAGAAAACCAAAGAAGACCTCAGTGCACCACTAACCCACATCGTAAACGAATCCTTTGCCCAAGGCCACATGCCAGATGCCCTCAAAACCACAATCATCCGACCAACCCTAAAAAAGCACAACCTAGATCCCCTAGACCCCACCTCCTACAGACCAGTAGCGAGCCTCCCACTCACCGCAAAAATAATTGAGAAGATAGTACAACGTCAGCTTCAAGAACACCTAGACGTCAACAACATACTGGACCCGCAGCAACATGGATTCCAACCATTACATGGGGTCGAGACCCTCATGACCACGCTGATGAACACCCTCATCATAGGAACCCAAGAGAAACACTCAGGATTCATCCTAATCTTCCTGGACATATCAGCGGCCTTCGACACCATCTCCCATAACACCATTATCCACAGACTCCAAACAATTGGGATCAAAGATACTGTACTCCAATGGTTCAAGTCCTATCTAACCAACCGACAGCAACTAATCCGCACCAAAAACTCAACCTCACCCCCCTTCCAGCAACATCAAGGAGTACCGCAAGGATCCACATTGTCAGCCATGCTTTTCAACATCTACCTCCGTCCACTCTGTTCAGTCATACGCACTCACAATGTCCACTTCCACATATACGCCGATGATATAATGCTCTACGCCCCAATTACAACCACAGACCCGACAAACGACCAGCTGTCAGCCTGCTTCACCGACGTATCCAACTGACTACAAGAGAACAACTTATCCATTAACATAAAGAAGACCGAGGCTCTTATAGTGACAAAAGACCCAGACTTCAAACCACCCACTCACATCACCATGGGAACCACGCAAATCCAAATACAACCACACATAAGATATCTCGGCATTATCATTGACCAAGCCCTAACCCTTAAGCAGCAAATCAACAAGACCACTCGAACAGTATTCCACAAAGCAAAAACGGTACAACGTCTCCGACCTCTCCTCGAACCACAGGACTTCAGGACAGTAATGCAAGCTCTGACACTCCCTCATCTAGACTACTGCAAAATAATCTACCATGGCCTACCTGCCACACAAACCAATCCTCTCCGAATTGCCCTAAACACCACGGCAAGAATAATTCACAATGCAAAGAAAAGGGACCACATCACCCCAATTCTGAGGGACCTTCATATTCTCCCCATCGAAGCAAGAATCAAATACAAAGCTCTTCTACTCACCCACAAAACCATCCACCAAACACAAGGCACCCCACTCTGCTCCCTACTACCTCGACCAACCCACAGCAGAAAGACCAGACAATCCTCCAACAGCTCCATTGCAGTCCCCCACAAAAGGACCAAGGCAACACAACGGACCTGCAACAGAGCCTTTGAACTCTATGCCCCATCCCTCTAGAACTCTCTACCAAACCACATCAGGAACAATGGTGATCTCCCATCATTCAAAAAGCAGCTAAAAACCGTCCTATTCCAAGAACATCTCTGAATAGTAACCCCCCTATTTTTTCTCAAAAGCTCCAGACCAGTAACTATGCTACTCTGTCAGTCTCTATGTTTATCCCAAAATCATCAATGTTGAACCCCCGGTGCTGGGCCTCCCCCCCCTTGTTATATGTCCCACCGCTTTGACCCGGTGAAAAGCGGGATATAACTACAGTTAAATAAATAAAATAAATAGTGAACTCCAGCCTTGTGGTGGTTTTTTATGCGATTGGAAGAAAGGTTCCAGGTAGATCGATTTTTAGCTTTTCTAGCTCTGATATTGTTCATAATGAGTGTTACATTAAATATATACATGATACGATATGATCAGCAGCTGTGTACAACACTTTGTCTAACAGTACCACACATGGTAACTCTTTGATAATACGTTTTCTTCATTTTTGTTGAATATGCTTTTACCGATCTGGAGGAAGCTGTCTTTTAGATCTATATATAGCCTTGGTTTTGCTAGTTTAATTTGTCCTTTTTTGTGCTTAACTGTGCTGTGAAATGATATTTTTTAGCAAGCATTTTACACTCAATTATACAGACTTTCATATACAACAATATACTATAATGCCAACTCTTCATGATTTATTTATTCGTTTTTACATATTTTTATGTGTCTATACAGTTTCCCATGGGTTTTCATCATGACTGTTTTTTAAGCTGGCACATATGCCATCCATTATGACCAGCGGCAGTGTACAACGCTTTGTCTAACAGTACCTCACATGGTTATCTCTTCCTCGATATACTTTTTCTCCGTTTTTGTTTTTTACTCCTCTGGAATAAGCAGGTTTTTAGATCTATATCTTTGGTTTTGCAATTTGTTCTTCTTTTTTGTGCTTTGCTGTGCTGTGTAATATTTTTGTTTTAGCAAGCATTTTTACGTTTTATGGCATCCATATACAATTTGTTGTTGTTAAGTGCCATCGAGTCGGAGTCGACTCATGGCGACCCTCTGGATAGCTATCCTAAATTGTGTTCGGTCTTCAGTCAGGCGGCTCATTGTTGACAGACTAGTACCCGTAGCTGCTGTTATTGTATCGATCCATCTCATTGCTGGCCTTCCTCTTTTGCATTGACCTTCTATCTTGCCAAGCATGATGTCTTTCTCTAATGATCTCTCTCTTCGCATGATGTGTCCAAAGTATGAAAGTCGAAGTCTTGTCATCTGAGCTTCTAAAGAAAGCTTAGGTTTGATCTCCTCTAGTACCGACTGGTTTGTTCTTCGGGCAGTCCATGGTATACACAGTATTCGCCGCCAGCACCATAATTCAAAGGCATCAATTTTCTTCCTGTCTGTCTTTTTCACTGTCCAGCTTTCACATCCATATGATGTTATTGAAAATACCATGACTTGAACAAATCAAATCTTTGTATGGAGAGAGACATCTCTGCTCTTGAAAATCGTATCTAGGTCTTTCATAGCCATTCTGCCAAGAGCAATGCATCATTTGATTTCTTGACTGCTTGTTGCTTCTTTATTGATAGTTGATCCAAGTAGGTTAAAGTTGTTCACGATTTCAATTTCTTCTTCTTCAACGATGAACCTGTTGATTATGCCAGTTGTCATGATCTTTGTCTTCTTTACATTAAGGTGCAGGCCCATTTTGAGACTATGTCCTTTGATTGTGAGAAGCAAATGTGTCAGATCATCTTCACTTTCAGCCACTAATGTACTATCATCAGCATAGCAAAGGTTGTTGATGAGTCTTCCACCAATCTTCACACCTCTGCTGTCTTCATACAATCCTGCTTCTCTGATGATTTGTTCTGCATATAAATTAAACAGGTAGGGGGAAAGTATGCAGCCTTGTCTTACACCTTTGCTTATTTTAAACCATTCTGTTTCTCCTTGTTCCGTTCGAACTGTTGCTTCTTGATCAATGTACAGATTGTGCAAGAGAACGATCAGGTGTTCTGGTATACCCATGCTTCTTAATGTGGCCCAGAGTTTCTCATGGTTTACACAGTCAAAAGCCTTGCTATAGTCGATAAAGCACAAATAGATATCCTTTTGGTGTTCTTTAGTCTTTTCAAGGATCCATCTCACATCCGCAATGATGTCTCTCATTCCTCAACCCTTTCCTGAACCCTGCTTGCACTTCAGGTAGTTCTTGTTCCAGGTATGGTTGTAGTCTCTTTTGAATAATCTTCAGTAGAATCTTGCTGGCATGTGGGATCAGAGCGATTGTTCGATAATTTCCACAGTCAGTTGGATCACCTTTCTTTAGTATTGGTATAAACACAGATCTTTTCCAGTCAGTTGGCCATGATGTCACCTTCCATATTTCTTGGCAGAGCCTTGTAAGTATGGTAACAGCTGCATCAGATTGCTGCAATACTTCTTTAGGAATGCTATCAATGCCTGGTGCTTTGTTCTTTTACCTAGCTTTTACCTAGCCTGATGCTCATCTTTCTTTTAAATATACACGTGGAGACCGATTCCAAAGTGTGCACACCTGGGCCATCTAAATGCTGAAAACTTGGATGGGGCCAAGTTAGACCCGATTCTGCAATCGTGGGATCAGTACGCACCTGTGATTGCGGAATCGGATACATAGATGGCCCGGCGTGCACCCAATGCTGATGTGTGAGACATCTCCCAGTTTGCCTGTTCCCAGCACACAATGTTCCAGCTGGCTTGCCAGAGCAGTGGCGTCCCCCATTGCCATGGCACCGACAGGTCCAGCTGGCGGCATGGACTCGCCCGCCAGACAGCAGCCCCTGCACAACACTGTCGGGCCATCAGCAGGGGCTCACTAAGGCAGGTGTGCTGGCAGTCTCCATGCGCAGACACTGCCATTTAGTGTAGGGTACTGCAGCCTGCCAATGGTGTAGCGGCCTGCAACTATTCCACCCTCGGGATAGAAAAGGCTGGCCGTCCATGTACAGAGGTCTTTCCTGAATAGCCTCTGTATGCCTCAGCACCTGGCCACTCTCCCGCTCTGCTCCCCCAGCTGACGTACAATGCTCCCTGCACAAATGTAGTGTATGTGCAGGGAGTGCTGACATCCAGCCCACACGATGACCACCACTATTCAATGGCTCAGAATGCCCCCCATAATGTATCAGTCTAGCCCACAATCCCCCTTTTCCCAATTTTTAACACAATTTTCCTCATACCTACAGAATCCTTATCAGTAATGACAGATGCTGTATCAGAACTCCTTCAGAATTTTCAGCATTCCTTTAATCTCAAAATGAAATCCCAGCAAAAGAAACCTGTCATGATTAACAAGGAGCAATTGAAAGCTGATTCACAAGGGTAGTCACTAACCTGCGATGCCTCAGCATCGAAGGTTAGTTATTCTCATGATAAACTGAATTTTACATCACAAGCTCCTGGCTGCAGCAATGCAAAGATAGCAAGCCCCAAGCAGGGCCAGCCCCAGAATTGTCTCAAAGTGTTTGCTCCCTAGGCAGACCTTAAGCCTTCTGCCCATTCCTGGCTTTTTGAGTCTGTTTAGCTTTGAATGTCCCACTCTTTGCTGCCATCCCCCTAAAAAGCTTAGTTACTCACCAGTAACAGGTGTTCTCTAGGAACAGCAGAAATTAGTCCTCACATATGGGTGATGTCGGCACCGATGGAGCACGCATGGTAATCTCTGCCCAGCTTTCAAAGAAAGTCTTTGGGAGATCAACCACGCATGTGTGGTGACCTTCCTGCCCAAGGGAGCTATTTTCCCTCAATAGAATGACATAGCTTAATCAAGCAGAAAAGAAAAACAACGCCAGGGGAGGAGGAAGGGTAGAGAGCACTGATTCCAGCTGTTCCTGGAGAACACCTGCTACAGTTGAGAAACTACGCTTTCTCCGGGAACAAACAGGAAGTCAGTCCTCACATATAGGACTCACCAGTTAGTGTCTACCAAAAAATCTGTAAAAACCACGGGCAACCCAAAAATCAAACATGTGTATGGCAGCTGAAATGCTGAAGAGCCTCAAACATTGGGATGCAACTCCAGAATCTGTGAGGGAATCAACTCTCTGGTAGCCTGGATAAACAGAAGGTTTGGAGGGAAGGAGTTGCACTAGTACCCAAAGAGGTGCCGAAGAACAGCCTGGCTGAAGGCGCTGTCACACCGGGAGGCCTCCTCGAGGTAGTAGTGAGCTGCGAAGGTATAGACCGAAGACCAGGTGGCCGCTCAACAAATCTCCAGCAGGGGGACTAAATCCCACATAACCAATCCAATACCAACCACCGATCCAAACTGGATCACAGAGTAAACCTAATGGTCAAATGCACTATAAGTCCAGCAATAACAAAGTCCAAGTCAAGCTGGAGGGTCTGATGTGCGTTCCAGCAGGTCAGATTGAAGTCTCCTCCCGCCCATCGGGGTCTTTCTCAATGCAGCTTTGGCATACCTGCTTTCTTGACATCCAGCGGCTGCGCACCTCTGAAGGCAAATTTGCCCAACCAGCATCTTTCAAGGTGTTAAGTCCCTCCTCAGGCGTGCGAACATGAACTTGATAGCCATCCAGTGAGAATTGGAGGCCAAAAGGAAAAGTTCATCGATACCTTACATTTTCCTCCTGGATCCACTGGGTAACCGGGCAGACATCCTGGCATTTGCACACCGTTATAGCAGATAGATCTCCATAAAGCTCATTTTGGTGTTTTCCCATTTAACTGGGCCAAGTTTCCATGCTGCTTGCAAAATAGCTTCCTTAGAAGCATACTCATGAAAAAAAGCAAGGATGTCCTGGGTCTTCCCGATCTCTGTGTTGTGCCCAGTGTGCGGTGCGCCCATTCTATTTTTAAGCAAAGTGATCCAAGATCCAGCTGCGCAGCCTGAGCTACCGCCCCGCAGATCCGCTCCACCAACTCCGTGTAGTTAATCGGACCAGAAAACTCAGGGAAGCCGCAGATGCGTAGGTTGCAATGATGAGACCTATTCTCTAGGTCTTCAATCTTTAGCACCAAATCCTCCTGTGATTCAAGCACCATCGTGAGCTTTTTGGTCACCCCCACCATAGCGTCCTCGTGCTCTTCCACCCAGGTCTCTAAAAATATATGTGAGACAAACCTGTAAAGCACAGTTACTTACCTGTAACAGGTGATTCTCTGGGAACAGCAGGAATAAGTCTTCACATATGGGTATCGTCGGTACCGACAGAGCCTGCGCGGGAACGCTCCCCAGCGTCCAATTAGAACGCTTTTGGGAGCATCCCACAGCGCCTGCATGCTGCCTTCCCGCCTTTCCCAACTGCCTCTCTCCAGTTGAGTTTTAGAGCTGAGACAAAGAGAGAGAGAGCGAGGGAAAGGAAAAGAGATAGATAGAGAGATACAACTCCTAGGGGAGGTGGGTGGGTTGTGAAGACTTATTCCTGCTGTTCCCAGAGATCACCTGTTACAGGTAAGTAACTGTGCTATCTCCAGGAACAAGCAGGAATGAGTCTTCACATATGGGGACTCCCAAGCTAAGATGCCTGGAGGAGGCCCCAGCATGTTGCAATCTAAAGATGGGCCATGCTTATCCCTCAAAACCTCAGGCATCCAAGGGATGGAGGGTAGGAGTTGAACTAGAAAAGAAAAAAGAGGTGCTGTGGAACAGCTTAACTAAACAAAGGTATCCAGAGGGGAGTCCTTGTGTAAATTATAAATATTAGAAAAACGTTGAGTCTTAATTTTCTAATGTGGATCTCACTCAAAGATATTGCAAAAATACTTGTTGAGGGTAATAAGGGTCTGTGGTTGAGAGCCAGATCATTATCCTCAAAGAAATACCCCCAATGTGAAGTAGAGGGAAAAAAATAATTTTGCAATACAGGAAGAGATGAGAATGGAAAATAAAACAAAAGATATTATAATGCCTCTATATCGTTCCATGGTGAGACCGCACCTTGAATATTGTGTGCAATTCTGGTCGCCGTATCTTAAAAAGGATATAGCGATTTTAGAAAAGGTTCAGAGAAGAGCCATCAAAATGGTAAAGGGGATGGAAGGATACTCCTATGAAGAAAGGCTATAAAGGTTAGGGCTCTTTAACCTGGAAAAGAGACGTCTGAGGGGAGATATGATAGAAGTCTATAAATTAATGAACGGAGTGGAACGGGTAAACGTAGATCGATTGTTTACCTTAGCAGAATATAGAAAGACTAGGGGACATGCAATGAAGCTACAGGTTAACTATTTAAGACTAATAAAAGAAAATATTTTTTCACTCAACGTGTAATCAAACTCTGGAATTTGTTACCGGAGGATGTAGTAAAGGCTGTTAGTGTAGCTGGGTTTAAAAAAGGTTTGGACAAGTTCCTGGAGGAAAGGTCCATAAACCATTATTAAGAAGGGACACAGGATATCAATGCTTGAACCAATACAAGCATTGTGGAACCTGTGTCCCTTGGGGAAACTGCTAGGTACATATGACCTAGATTGGCCACCGCTGGAAACAGAATACTGGGCTTGATGGACCTTGGTCTGACCCAGTATGGCATATCTTATGTTCTTATATGTTCTTATGTTCTTAAGTCCTCATGGCCAGAACTAACCCCAGAAGAAAGTACTGGGGGAGTTCAATGAGGTTGGACTTTTGAGAAATAGCTAAAGCTTCTGTGAAGTCCAAAAAATTGAACTTCTTGCCCTTGGAGCAGAATAAGGTCCTAGGAAAGAGTGGAGATAATCTGACTGGTTTGGATGAAAAGGTAGAAATACCCTTTGCAGAAAAAAGGGGATAGGTCTTTAAGACCCCCTTTATTCCAATGAAAGAGAAAGATATTTGTACTAGGCGTTAAGCCTCCAATTTCTTGAAGATCAGTAAAAGTCTTTTGTAAGTGATGTCACTTATGATGATGACCTTACATGTAGAGCTTCAGATGTGACGTAACCTAAAAGGTAACGGTAAAAGAAGGTATTTCGTAAATTACCATAGAAATTGGTTGTCCATTGAATTTTATGGTATGCTGGGGCAGCATTAATATGGACAGTAGACAAATCTTTCAAAGTCAGATGTATAGAGATTGACGCAACAACAAAAAGGATTAAGACCTACTTGAGAATTTTGATGGAGAATCTCTGTCTGGTTAAATTTGGAAGAACTATAGAGAAAGTTTCGTGGAAACTGGTAATATGTTCTTCATTTACAGGGATAAGATTAGACCTCTTGAAAAGATCTAGGCCCTGAATAACCAGGTCTCAAGACGTATGTGAATGAGTGCAGAGGAGATCCTTAGTCTTAAGACAGCAAGTTTGGATCCTTCTATAATTTCAAATAGTAGCTGGAGAAAAAGACGCAATATAAGGGGATACCATGTTTGCCTCTTTATGAGGACAATATGAGTATCATGCATTCTCCTGTTCAACATAAGCTACCATGAAGTATAGGAAATTAGAAGGAAAGTAGTGAATAAGGACCAACTGCAGTGAAAAAAATGCATCCCTGTTGAGGAAGTTCCAGTGAGATGTGGAACAACCAGGGAATTGTGCAATTTTCTACACTTTCACGTGGTCTAAACCCTGGTTAACTTTCCTTAAAAGGAAATTTTAAGGAATATGGTAAAAGTAGGAAAAAAAACAGTCATGTAGGAACATGACTGGCAGAGTCTACCAGCTATTAACTATCTGGCAGCTACCTATTAGGAGTAGCTCTGAGGCTCTCTGGCAAAGGCCCACAGTTGCAGAGCTTTGTTGTAGAATTGCAGAGAGCATGTTGTAGGCTGCTTAGATCTGGCTGTTGAATTGCCAGTGTGCAACCTAATCTATTCTGTTGGAGCCAAAGAGAACTGAAGGTGGCTAAGAATAGTAGACAGGCCTGATGCCTGCAACAATAAATAGTCCAAATGAATTCTGGATCTCTTTTGGAATTATCTGTTATTAAGGCAGCATAAAAGTTAGGTCCAATAGATTGGAGAGAACCGACAGACATAATTTGGAGTAGCGATACCCTATTTCTGTCCGAAAAGCTGCCTTAAAAAGATATGTGAGAAGGAGATGAACTGCAAAAGGGGAGAAAACTCTGTATGGAAACTACTTACTGGAGTAGGTATTGAAGAAAATCCTATGGCTTAGAGGATAAGCCCTCCAGTTGATTAGTAGTACTCTTAGAGACTGAATGTCTGGGCTAAGAGGGATAGAAATTAATACAGAGTTGAGAAGACTTACAATTTAGTGAGTCTTTGAAGGGATAGGGTCCCCTTGCAGTTAAAAGTATGAGATATCCTCGTACAGGAAACTGACACGGTGAAGGGTATAGTTCACCCTGTTGTTAGTTGTTAGTTCTCCTTTTGTTTTAAAAGGAGAAACCTGTTATCTCTGGGGTATGATAGTCCTTAATAGCTCTTAGCTAGAAGGATAGATTTCTCTGTAGCAAGAGATTCATGCCCAGAGCCCAGGATTGAGTCAATGTATGACTGATATCTCAGCATGGATGAGATGAATTTTAGATGCTTCTGTTGAAAAGAAGCAGGTTCAAGTTCTAAACCTCACACAGAAAAAGTGAATAAAATATCAGAAACCCTGCGATTTCTGGGTTTGCTGAGCCTGTTGAGGTTTTGGTTTTCTTAGCCTGGTGTGGTGTTGCCCATCTTTGGAAACATCTGCAGAATGGGTAGAAGACGGATAAAACGTTTTCCCCCTGGGGGAATAAAGCTTTTTATGAGATTTTTTATTAGCTGGGATAGAGGAAAGTTTTGACAATCCTCTGAAAGTAACAGCATCAGTGCTCAACTGATTAGCTTGAAATAAAGCCTCCTTGTTGAAGAGATTTTCACCAGTACAAGGAGAATTTCCCAGCCTTTCCTGAACCCATCTGTCCAAGTCAGAAGCTTGGAGCCAGGCTATGCGTCGTGCTCCTATGGCTATAGCAGAAGTTCTGCTAATAGACTCAAAACAGTCCAGGGAAGCACGATTAAGAAACCTAGAGATATTTTGAGCATGATTGACTAATGAGGAATAGTCTGCTCTTTTATGCTCTGGAAGAAAAGGATTCAAAAACCTTAAGTTCTTTGTGACCTCTTCAAGAGATAATCCCATATAGAAAATATATGAGATGACTTCCGGTGACGTCACGGAAATAATGGCAGCTTAAACGCCTAGCTCCGTCCAAGCCCCGAGAGTGGTGGTATCTGTGGTGGTTCCCCCAGTGTTAAAGTGGACGGCAGGAGAGCAGCGAGTAGTCGGATGGCGGCGAAAAAGAAACTGGAGGGTTTTCAGTCTCCCTATGTGCGCCGGGAGCTGATGGCGGCAGCGGCAGATGCGGCCTGCTCTGATGGTGGAGCGCGTGTCGAGAGCTCTGGCGAGGACGGCGGCACAGACACGGAGGGGGTGGAGGAGGTACCCCTTCGTCACTGGTTGCAAGAATTTAAGGTGGAGATGCGGAAAGAAATTAAGGGGATGCGGAAGGAGGTGAAGGACACTTTGCAGGCTATCCAGCAGGAGATGAGGAATCTGGGCGGCCGCGTGGAGGACCTGGAGAGCCACGTGGAGGAGGCGGTGCGAGAGCTGCATGGAGTGGTGGCAGTGCAGGAAACTCTCCAGAGCCAGCACAATGAGTTGCTTGAGAAAATAGAGGAGTTGGAGGATCGCGCTAGAAGAAATAAATTGCGGATCCGGGGGGTGCCCGAGGATATGGCAGCCAAGGACTGTGTGGCAGTAGTTCAGAAACTCTGTAGCCATATTATGCAGAGGGGTGATGTTGTTGGTGTGAGTACTGAACAAATTGGAGTGGAGAGAGCTCATCGCAGCCTGGGCCCCCGGCGGGAAAAGCAAGCAAGGGACATCATAGCCTGCATTAGTAGCTTCCCGATAAATGAGCGGGTGCTGAGTGTAGCCCGGAAGTTTGGGCGCATTGCCTGGGAAGGCCACGAGATTGAAGTCTTCAATGACTTGTCTAAGGGCACTTTAGACAGAAGACGGGAGATGCGAGAGATTACGGCATATTTGAGAGGGCAGAATATGCGCTACCGGTGGCTATTTCCTTTTGGGGTCCTGCTCTCTGTGAATGGAGTTAATCGCAAAGTGAAAACGGTGGAGGAGGCGTGGTCTACCCTTCGTGAGTTGGGTTGTGAGGGGTTGTCAGATATGGGAGAGATGGAGAGACGGCGGAAGGACCCGGCGGGGCCAAGCAAGCAGCAGCGGCCCGCCAGCGCACAATGGCAACGAGTTGGAGAGCGGGGGAAGCGACTGCAGTGGCTTTCCAGGGACCGGCGGAGGGCGATGTCGGAGACTGATACCTGAGCTGACTGAAGGGCCTGGAGAGAGCCGGCTGCAAGTACTTTTTTGAGGGGGGATGTTAGAGATCCCTTCTTCGGGTTTGGACACTGGACTCATAGGGCATTTGGGGGAGGGGAAGGCGGGGGAGGCGGGGTGGAATGGAAGGGGTGGAGGGCTTGGTGGGCCTGTGGGATAAGTTACTATTGTGTGATACTTGCTGTGTGCTGTCTGGATGGCGGGGAGTGGGGTGAGGAGAACATGGGGGGAGGAGGTGGGATGGGTTTGGACGGGACGCCCGGGAGGGTCTGAAGATGGAGTGGGGGGGTGCGGGGCTGGGGGGTGGGGAGGGCAGGAATGGGAGGGGAGGGGGTGGGGGGGGAGGGGGGGTTGAACACAAGAAAGGTAGTGGAGGGGAGGGGGGGTGTTATAGATGGTGCGGATAGGGACTATTAATGTGAAAGGGTTGAACTCTCCAACTAAGCGGGGCTTATTCTACCGGGAGGTGGTGCGGGATAAGTGGGATGTGGTCCAGGTACAAGAGACTCACTTGAGGGCGGGGGAGGTGGGGCGCATGAGGCACCGACAGTACCCAGATCAGTTCTTTTCATGTAATAGGGGAGGGGGCCGGAAGGAGGGTGTAGCTATTCTGATTCGGGAAGGGTGTGGGATTAAGGTGGAAGGGTCTTTTAAGGATGAGGGGGGGAGAGTAGTGGGGATTACGGGAAAATTGGGGGGGGGGAAGATGTTGTGGTGGTGGCGGTGTATGGCCCTAATGGACCGCAAAATGGGTTCTGGCGCACTGTGGGGCGGCTTATAGAAGGGGCAGGGAACGGGAAGCTTTTGGTGGGGGGGATTTCAATTTGGTGTTGGACCCACAGATGGATCGTCAGCCGCGGAGGGGGGATGGGGGGAGGAAGGATAGGGGGGAGTTATGGAAAATGATGGGGCAACTTAATTTGGTGGATATGTGGAGGGCCCTGAATCCGAAAGGGGTGGAGTTTACTTTTTACTCCGCTCCGCATGGCAGCTGGAGTCGGATAGACCTCTTGCTGTTGGATAAGAAGTGGATGAAGGAGGTCAGAGAGGGGTGTATTCAACCGGTGGGCTGGTCTGATCATAGGGCAGTAGTGGTGACTCTGTACAGTCCACCGAAAGGGGGGGGAGTGCTTTGGAGGTTGAACGATAGACTACTTCGGGATGGGGCGGTGGTAGCGGATGTGCGGGAAGCTATTCAGGAATATTTGCATTTTAATGATACGGGGGAGGTGAAGGAGGTGGTGGTTTGGGAAGGATTAAAGGCAGTGGTCCGGGGCAGATTCATTATGTGGGGGGCGCGGAGGAAGCGGGAGAGGGAAAGACGGGAGGATGCAATGCGGACGGAGGTAAAGGTGGCGGAGGCACGATATCAGCGTTCGGGGGCTCGGAAGGATCGGGAGGAGATGGAGAGGGTGCGAGAGGAATTGCGAGTGGTGCAGACGGAAAAGGTGGCACATATCTTCCAAGGGGTGCGACAGGTGCAGTATGAGCTGGGGAATAAGGCAGGACGCTTGTTGGCGCGGAAATTGCGGCAGCAAAAGGGGGCAGCGACCATATATCAGATAGAGGGGCCGGATGGGAAGATGTGCAGGGGTGATGATGACATACAAGAGCGGTTTAAGGAATACTACCAGGAGTTATATGGGGAAATGGAGGGGGTGAGGGAGGGGGGGATAGAGGAGTATCTTGGTGGTATCCCTATGTCCGAATTATCAGCGGGGGCGGTAGAGGAGATGGAGGCAGAAATATCTAAGGGAGAATTGGAGAGGGCGGTGAAGGGTCTGGTGGCAGGGAAGTCGCCGGGCTTAGATGGGTTGACCGGGTCATTTTATAAGGTTTTTTGGGGGGACATTGGGGATTTGGTACGGAGAGTGTTTAATGGGGTACTGGGGGAGGGGGGTGGACTTTCCCCAGCTATGTTGACGGCGGGGATTACCATATTGTTAAAACCAGGGAAAGACCCCGGACGATGTAGTTCCTATAGACCTATTTCACTCTTAAATGTAGATGTTAAACTGCTGGCTAAAGTCTTGGCGGGGAGATTGGCCGGGTGGATGCCGGGAATCGTTCAGGTGGATCAAGCGGGGTTTATTACGGGGCGGCAAGCGGCCGATAACATTAAGCGAGCCATAGGAGTGGTCTGGGAGGTGCGGCAGGAGCGGGAGGATCTTCTTTTGATGTCGATAGACGCTGAGAAGGCCTTCGATAGAGTTCATTGGGGGTTTTTAACGCAGGTGCTACGGAAGGTGGGGTGTGGGCCGCGGTTTTTGGCGTGGGTGGGAGCGCTCTATCAAGGCCCCAGGGCGCGGGTTAAGGTTAATGGGCGGTACTCCCGGGATTTTGCCCTGGGAAGGGGGACGCGCCAAGGCTGCCCGCTGTCACCTTTGCTATTTGCGCTGGTGGTGGAGCCGCTGGCGGAATGCATTCGGCGGAATGATAGGATCCGCGGGTTGTGCCGCGGGGATCGGGAGCATAAGATTTCCTTGTATGCGGATGACATCTTGCTTTTTCTCGGCTCTCTCCGCTGGCTTCTATGCCGGAGGTGATGAGGGAGGTGGAGAGGTATGGGGCCCTATCTGGGTTTAAGATGAATGTGGACAAGACCGAGGTGCTGAAGATAAGGATGGGTGCGGAGGAGGAGGGGGTGTTGAGGGGTAGGTTTCCGCTACGTTGGGTACAGGGCTCATTGGGGTATCTGGGAGTACAGATCACGGATCGGTATGAGACCTTGTTTGCTGCTAACTATCCTCGGCTTATTCGCCGGATAAACAGTGATCTTGAAGGATGGATGCGGATGGAGATCTCCTGGTTGGGGAGAATCGCGGCCATTAAAATGAATGTTCTGCCCTGGCTATTATATCTGTTTCATGCACTGCCGGTGGGGATACCGGAGGGGGTGCTGCGGGGTCTTCAGAGGCGAGTATTTAGTTACATCTGGAAGAGGAGACCCCCGAGGGTGGCGAGGACGGTGATGTATTCCTCCCAGGAGGAGGGGGGCTTGGGAGTGCCTGACCTGTGGGCTTACTATAGGGCGGCCCAACTCGCACACGCGCTGGGCTGGCGGGAGGGGGGAGAAGAACGCCCCTGGGTTCACTTGGAGAAAGGGAGGGTTAGAGGAGGACGCCTCGATGCTTGGTTATGGGCACCGCGGGGGGTGAGGGGCGACCTGGGGCAAGGTTCTCCTGGGATGTGCCAGGTGGTCCGAATTTGGGATCAGGCTAGGGGAGCGGATATTGCTCGGCGGGGAATGGGGTTTTCGCTTATGACTCCGTGGAGAGGGTGGAAGGAGTTCCGCCCGGGGTGGGAAGGGGGGCGGTTTGACCAGTGGACCAGGAAAGGCTTGGGCTGCAGCTTTCCACTTGTAGAGGAGGGGAGGATCCGGAGTTTTGAGGAGGTGCAAGGGGAATTTAAGCTGGACCGTGGGGACCGATATGCTTATATGCAAATTCGGTAGTATCTCAGGAAGGTGGGGGGATTCGACGGGGCGGGGGCAGAGATCTCTGGGCTGGAGGCTATGTGGTATGGGAAGTGTGGTTCCCGGGGTATGGTGTCAGGTTTATATAAGGCGGTGACAGGGGGTGAGGGCGGGAAACATAAATATATGGTGCAATGGGAGAGGGATCTGGATCGAACTCTCTCTGGGGTGGAGTGGAAGCAGGTGTGGGGTCAGATTACGCAGGGCTTGAGCTTTAGTGGGGCCAGGGAAAATAGCTATAAAGTTCTGATGCGCTGGTACTACACACCTACGCGATTGCATCGGATATACCCGGGAGTCTCCCCCATGTGTTGGCGGGAGTGTGGGGAGTTAGGGACTTTTTGGCATATCTGGTTGGGTTGTGAGAAGATTCAGCAGTATTGGAGCTGGATTATAGGGTGGCTACAGGAGAACTTAGGGGTCACAGTGGCGATGGAGCCTACTATCTTGTTGTTGTCTTTCTGGGGAGAGGGAACTGGAAGGCGGGGAGGTAAGATGGTTCTAGCTTGTTTGAGTGTGGCCAGGTGTGCGATTGCTGCTGCCTGGAAGCACAGGGAGGTGCCCTCGGTGACACAGTTTGAGGGACGCCTTCGGACGATAGTGCTTATGGAGAAATTAACGGCAGCCCGTAGGCAGAGGCTGGGAGGGTTTGAGGAAAGGTGGGGTACTTTGCAACGTGTTCTGGGGGGGGAGGGGGTGGTGGATGGTGAGGGTGCAGGATGATGTTAGGGGGGGATAGAGTGGGGGGGTATAAAGGGGGTGGGGGGGATTGGGTACGGGAGGGGGGATGGATTGGGGGGTATAAAGGGGGTGGGGGGGATTGGGTACGGGAGGGGGGATGGATTGGGGGGGGCGATGTTGGGTGAGGGGAGGAGAGGGGGAGGGAGGGTAAGGGAGGGGGGGAGGGGAGTCCTTTTTGGGGGGGGGGTACGGGGGTTAAATAAAAACTGACAGATCCGAAGATGGAAGGGCTGAAGAGCTGGTGGAGGCCACTTGGTGGACTTGCTGGGTGGGGGAGGGTGGGGGATGCGGGCATGGTGAGGGTGGCTATGATCAGTTGCTTTGAATGGTGTATTGGGGGCAACAGGGGGGGGCTCGGGATTGTGCCAGTCTTACAATGTTGTGTATATTGTAAGGGGGCTGTTTCTGGGGTGTGGCTCCTGGAGATGTTAGCTATTCTTTGTTAGAAGCTATTATGTTTGGTTCTGTGTTGGTTTTGGATCTGTTATCAATAAAAAGTTTAAATATAAAAAAAAAAAAGAAAATATATGAGATAATTCTTGCTGAAAGCATGGATGCCTGGAAGCATCGACGTCCAAAGGCATCTAAAGTCCTAGACTCACGACCTGGCGGATAAGAAGAGTGCTTCTTTGCACTCTTAATATGCCTCATTGCTGATTCTACAACAACAGAATGATGAGGAAGTTGAGTCTTTTGAAAACCTGGAGAAGGTGGCACCTTGTACATAGTGTCAAGTGTCTTAGAATGTGGGGATACCGTTAAAGGAGTTTCCCACATTTTTAACAGTAGATCTTGTAAGATCTGATGCAAAGGAAGCATGATCACCTCCTTTGGAATCCAGGGGAATTGCAGTGTCTCTGAATTCTCCGGTAGGGATTCTTTACCAGGTATAGAAATGGCAAGTAGGTTTGCCATATCAAGCAGAAAAGCTTGAAAAGAAATCTCCCCCGAGGAGGACTTCTAAAATGAGGGGTAAAGGCTAGACTTGTAGAAAAATCAGCCTTGGTACCGATGGATTCATCCCAGTCATCGGGATCGGAAGACTGAAAAGGATGAAGCATCGGATTTTCTTTAAAGCGATGTCTTTGGTACCGCCCGAGGTCGGTACCGAGATGAGTCGGTACCGAATCCTCCATGCTAGAGATCGATTCCAGGCTCGGCATCGAGGGAAGCGATTCTGTCGAAACAAGCATGGATGGTACCGACACCGATGCCGATGTCGATACCGGTACCAGTACCAAAAGCGATACCGATACTCGAGGAACGGTCTGCAGCAACTCTAGCGGTACCGAAGTATCCAAGAGTGCTAGACTACGTTCATCGGTGAGGAGTGTTTCGTCCATCACCATAGCCTATGCCGGGGTGTCGGTACCGCTCGAAGCGGCCACAACCACCAAGCATAGCCCAGGTATGTTCATCGAGGTAAGAACCTCGGGAACAACCCGGAGCCCCGTTAGTGCTTTGGAGCCCAAAGACTCCCGCCGGAGCTTTATTGCCAAGATGTCCTCGAGGGCAAGGCCGAAGCCATCTCGATGCTGAGAAGGAGATCTACCACTCGAGGACTGGCTAGTCTTTACAGACTTTTGTTTGGTTACCTGATCCTGTGAAGAAGAAGATATTCTAGCTGGTAACATCGAGAGCGATGTGAACCGGGTATCGAGTTGTGCTCGATTCTGAAGACTTCTTCTGTTTGAGCTCCAGCAGGAGAGACACTCCAGAGGGCAATGGTCAGGACCTAAACATTTTAGACACCAAGTATGAGTGCCTGAAAAAATATCTGTACCGCCACACTTTGAGCATTTCTTAAGGATAGTGGCTGGCTTTTCAATAATGGAAGGGTAGAGGCCTAGTGGCCTAGAAACCTTCAGGCACTAAACAGGAAAAAAATTCTAAGAAAAGAAGAAATTCTTTAGGAAAAAGAAAGAAAAGCACCGGCGGTACCGGTAGCGTCGAGGGGAGGCAGACGCGACCACAAAAAACTAAGAATAAAAAGAAGAATTTTCTGCGGTGACAGGAATATGTCCTGCCGGCTCCGCGGAAAACAGAAAACTGGAGAGAGGCAGTTGGGAAAGGCAGGAAGGCAGCACGCAGGCGCTGTGGGATGCTCCCAAAATCGTTCTAATTGGATGCTGGGGAGCATTCTCGCGCAGGCTCCGTCGGTACCGACGATACCCATATGTGAAGACTCATTCCTGCTTGTTCCTGGAGATAGAGACATACTGAGTTCAAAAATAGGCCAAATCAGACTCAGGGTTCCAGAGATAAGCCCCACCAAATACTAGCCCAATGCATTTCTGTGGAAGAAAGAGTTCCAGCTTCTGTAGCATACTAACTTACTTGCAATGAAACACAGCAGTTAGGGGATTCTTCTTTTCAAAATGCCTCTTCTTTTTCTGTACTTTCTCTTCCCCCAAACTGCCCCATCACCCCACAAACTACTCCTCTACAACTGTTCCACCACCCCACAAATTATCTCCCTCATGCAATGTCCCAACCCCCTGCAAACTAACCCATGCTCAAAAATCCCATCCACAACTACCCCAACCCTGAAAACTACCCCATGACTGTCCCACCAACCCACAAAATGCTCTGTGCTCAAAAAGCACCTGCATGTCTGCCGCATCTAGCAAACTCCCCCACCCCCATAAATTATCCCCTACAACTGCCCCACTGCAAGTACATGTGCAGAAAGGTTGAAAAGAATTCCACGAGCCTTGTTCTGAATGCTTTCTCCACTTGTTTAATGCTCTATTTTTCCACCTGCTGTTTTTTTTCTATCAACCTGTATAGAAACATAGAAACATGACAGCAGAAAAAGACCGCATGGCCTATCTAGTCTGCCCTTCCATATTAACTACTCCAATAGTCCCCTTTTTTCCCCTTAGAGATCCTCTGTGTATAGAAACATAAAAACTTGGACCTTATACAAAAAACGGTTTCTCCTTGCTATGTCTGTGAGGATAGAAAGAGTAGTTACTCACCTGTAACAGGTGTTCTCCATGAGCAGAAGGAATCAGTCCTCACATATGGGTGACGTCGGCGCCGACAGAGCCCTCGTGCGGAGCATTTCCCCAGCTTTCAAAGAAAGCCTTTGGGAATTGCAGTGCGCATGCGCGGTCCCCTTCCCGCCTAAGAGTGCCATCTTGCTCAGTCTGATGACATAGCTAAAAGACAGCAAAAAATTAGCAAAATAAATCATATGACTGCAACTCCAAGGGGAGGAGGGAGGGTTGTGAGGACTGATTCCTGCTTCTCCTGGAGAACACCTGTTACAGGTGAGTAACTACTCTTTCTCCAGGACCAAGCAGGAAGTCAGTCCTCACATATGAGACTCCCCAGCTTAAGGTTACCAGAGACCTCAAGCGGAAAAATGAGCTCCCTCTAGCTCGTCAGTACATAAGGAAGGAATCTTCTCTGAGAACGCCCCCGACCAGTAGCCCAACCAGAGGGCTGGAGGGTAGGAGTTGCCTAAACCCCAAAGAGATTATGGAGTACTGCCTGTCCGAAAGCACTGTCCCTGCGGGACTCCCTCTCAAGGCAGTAATGGGCCGCAAAAGTCTGGCTTGAAGACCAAGCAGCGGCCCGGCAGATGTCTGCCAATGGAACAGAGCGGAGATGAGCCACTGACGCAGCCTTCGCCCTGACACGATGAGCCATGACTCAACCCTCCAACGAGAGGCCGGCTGCCCCATAAGCCCAGGCGATACAGTCAGCGACCCATATGGACAAAGTACGCTTGGAGACAAGTAGCCCCAACTTATTGGGGTCAAAAGAAACGAAGAGCTGAACAGCCCTCCGGTGCTCTCGCGTACGGTCGAGGTAGAAGGATAACGCCCTCCTACAGTCCAGGGTATGCAGGACCATCTCAGCCCGGTTGGCATGCGGCCTGGGAAAGAAGGTCGAAAGAACCACCTCCTGATTGAGGTGAAAAGGGGAGACAACCTTAGGAAGAAACTTCGGGTGAGTCCGTAAGACTACCCTATTCCTGTAGAACCTAGTGTAAGGGGGATCAGACACTAGTGCCTGAAGTTCACTCACTCACCTAGCAGAGGTAAGAGCTACCAGAAACAAGGTTTTCCAGGAGAGAAAACGGAGAGGGCAGGTAGCCATAGGTTCAAATGGCGGACAAGTAAGCCGATGTAAGACCACATTCAGATCCCACTCAGGGGCTGGTGGACGCAAAGGAGGCTTAAGCAGGAGGAGGCCTCTGAGAAAACGAGCCACCAAAGGGTGGTTGGAAAGAGGCCTCCCGTCCACCAGCGAGTGGTGCGCTGAGAGAGCACTGAGGTGAACCCTGACAGAGTTGGACTTAAGGCCTAGATTGGAGAGGTAAAGCAAATATTGCAATACTACCGCTACCAAGCACGAGAAGGGATTCTCGCTGTGCTGAGCACACCATGTGGAGAATCTACGCCACTTAAGAGCGTAGGATTTCCTAGTGGATTGCCGCCTAGAGGCTAAGACTACGTCTTCCACCTCTCTAGGCAGGAGTAGGGGAGCCAGGACTTCCCTTTCAGCAGCCAGGCCATCAGATGAAGGGACTGGAGGTTGGGGTGCAAGAGAGACCCCTGGTCCTGAGACAGGAGATCGTGTTGAATTCCCAGAGGCAGGGGAGTGTCCACTGCCAGTTGCAACAGGAGTGGGAACCACGGCTGCCTCGGCCACCTGGGGGCTATCAGAATCATTGAGGCCCTGTCCTTGAGGACCTTGAACAGTGTTCGAGACACTAGTGGCATGGGAGGAAACGCATATAGTAGGCCTTGGGACCACGGAATCAGAAAGGCATCCGCTGCTATTCTGAGAGGATGCGGTTGTCTGGAACAGAATCTCGGGAGTTGCCGGTTCAGAGGGCTGGCGAAGAGATCCATGGTGGGGAGGCCCCACCTGAGAAAGATCTGCTGAACCACCAATGGATTCAATCTCCATTCGTGTGGTTGCAGGATCCTGCTCAGTCTGTTTGCCAGGTAATTTTCTTGACCGGGGAGGTAGACAGCCTTGAGGAGGATTCCGTGATTGACGGCCCAAGAGCACAGCCGTTGTGCCTCCTGACAGAGAAGGAAGGAGCCTGTGCCTCCTTGTTTGTTCACGTAGAACATGGCAACTTGATTGTCCGTCTGGACCAGTACAGACTGGTGAGACGTGAGGTGGGAGAAGGCTCTCAGAGCTAGGCGTATTGCCCGTAGCTCCAGGAAGTTTATCTGCTGAGCAGCCTCCCAAGGAGTCCAGAGACCCTGAGTACATGCCCCTTGGCAATGTGCTCCCCAACCTAGAAGAGAAGCATCTGTCGTCAGCACCCGAGAATGCGGAGGGGATTGAAAATCCACTCCGAGTACCAGATTCGGAAGATGAAGCCACCATTGTAGAGAGGAGACGAGCAGGGTGGATACTCTCACCGAGTCTGCAAGGCTCCCTGTGGCCTGATGCCACTGAGTTCAAAGGCTCCACTGAGCAGGCCGCATGTGCAGGCGGACATTGGGGGTTACATGAACCGTGGAAGCCATATGGCCGAGAAGTCTCAGGAATAGTCTGGCGGAGACCAGGGAATTGCTGTGAAACTGCCTGGCTACATCCATCAACCGGAGGGCCCTGTCCACTGGCAGAAAAGCCCTCGCCTGAAGAGTGTCTAGCCTTGCTCCTATGAATTCCAAGTTCTGGGACGGGAGCAAAGTGGACTTTGCGAAGTTTATGACAAACCCCAAGTGCTGAAGCAGAGCCACAGTGCGAAAGGTGGCTTGACTGGCCTCCTGGGAAGACTGGCCCCTTATGAGCCAGTCGTCCAGGTATGGAAACACAAAAAGACCTTGAAGCCTCAGGTAGGCCGCCACCACCGCCAGGCACTTGGTGAACACCCTGGGAGCGGAGGTTATGCCAAAGGGAAGTACTCTGTACTGGTAGTGGTTTCCCCCCACAACAAATCGGAGATATTGTCTGTGGTCTGGATGAATAAGGATGTGAGTATAAGCATCCTTTAGATCTAAGGAGCATAGCCAATCTCCCTGCTGGAGGTAGGGCAGCAGGATTCCAAGGGTAAGCATCTTGAACTTTTCCCTCTCCAGGAACTTGTTGAGGTTGCGCTAGTCTAGGATGGGTCTGAGGCCTCCTGTTCTTTTTGGTACCAGAAAATACCTGGAATAAAAGCCGTGACCTCTCAGGTGGTGGGACACCGGTTTCACAGCCTGTTCCTTTAACCGACTTGCTAACTCCTGAAGGAGTAGGTCCCTGTGCAGAGGGAGTCCTGGAGGCTCCCCTGGAAAATAGGAGGGAGGTACCTGGTGAAAATGGAGAAGATAGCCCTTTTGGACTATATGGAGCACCCAGGTATCTGATGTGACGGCTGACCATCTGTGGGCAAAGTGGGCCAGCCGGCTTACTGTGCTGATGTGAGCCAGCTGAGGAGACGAGGCTATGCTTGCTGAGTCAAAAACCCCCACCCTGCTGAACAGGGGCCGGTGTGGGTGGCTTGGGGGCCTTCTGCCTACGGGGCCCATGACCCTGCCCCTTGGCCTGCTGACCCTGTTGGGGAGCTGCAGAGGCCTGATAATGAGGGTATAGGCAGAGGACTTCCTCGGGTAAAAGGTCTTTTTTCCCAAGCCCTTCTTCTTCTGAGAAGGGGCAGAGGTTTTTCTGGACAGCCTAGTCCTGGTCAGAGTCTTGGTCTCGAGTTCTGCAGCCTTTTCAGCCATGGGCTTGCCAAAGAGGTTTTCACCTCGGCAGGGGACATCGACCAACTTGTCCTGCACCCATGGCTCGAGATCGGATGACTGTAGCCAAGCCTGTCGGCAGGTACCGATGCCGGCCCCGGCTACTCGGGCCGAAGCCTCGAAGCCATCGTAGGCTGCTCGAGAGATAAACTTTGAGCACTCTCGAATACCAGTGGCCAAGCCTTGGAACCGCTGCAAAGGTTCCTCGGAGAGACCAGCAGAGAACCCGGCAATCTCCTTTGCCAGGTCTCGGAGATACATGCCCATGTAGAGCTGGTAAGTCTGGACACGGCAAGCAAGCATAGAGCCCTGGAAGCACTTCTTACCGAGGGCATCCAGGTTCCGGGCCTCCCAGCCGGGAGGCACCGAGGAATGCATCTTCTGACTTTTCAGTCGATGCATGGCCGATTCCACAACCATGGAGTGGTGTGGTAATTGTGCCTTTTGGAACCCGGGGCTCTTGCGGACTCGATAGATGGAATCGACCCGCTTGCTTAACACCGGCGTCGAGGCCGGGGTCTCCCACATGCGGAAGAGCAGCCGCTCCAGCATTGGAGGAACCGGAACAGTAAAGGCCTCCTTTGGGGGAGAGTCATACTGGAGGGCCTCGAGCTCCTCGGCTCGAGGCTCCTCCTCGGGATCCGCGGGGAAGGCCAAGGCCTTGGCCATATCCCACACGAAGTCCGAGAACCGGGTATCCTCCGGTGGGGATCGTCTCCGAGGTTCGGACTCCGGCGAGTCCGATGGGACACACCGAGTCCGATAATTGTCGGGTGACTCCTCGTCCTCCGTCTCCCAGCTCGACTCCTCGGAGGAGAAATCGAGCGGCTCCGGTCGGTCGGGCACCGATGCCATCCGCCCCGACGCCGAGGGTACTGGCGTCGACGACCTCGGTCCCGAACAGGAGGCCGAGGGAGACCGTGTCCAAGGATCGACTCGAGCCCGCAGGGACTCAAGGATCAGCTCGGCCTCCGGGGTCGACTTGGACGTCGAGGTCCCGGTGGTCGGGGCAGATGCACCGGTGAGACCGGCGATCAATGCCCGCTGCTGTTCCATGAAGGCAGCGAGGCTGCTCTCCAAGGCCGTCAACCTGAGTCCGAGCTCAGGAGACCCGGCAGCTCCCGACTCGGGTCCCGACGGCGTCGGACCCGACGTTGGCTCCCCTGGAGGAGAGTCCACGAGGACTACAGCACTCACATGTCCAGGAGACTCCATCTCGATACGAGGATGCTTGGCAGGCCTCTCTGACTCCGAAGACCCGGGACGGCTATCGGGGCTATGCGACCTGGCCCTCGAGGAAGCAGGAGCGTCCACCGACACCGCCCTCGCGGGTTTCTTCTTCCTGCGATGTTCCCGCGAAGGAGACCCCCGCTCAGAGGAACCCCGACGCTGCTCGGGGCCGGAGTCCCGAGACGTCGAGGCCTCTGACGAGGTCCGGGCCCGTCCGGACGCGGAGTCAGAGAAGATCCTATCCTTCTGGTGCTGCTGACTCCTCAACGCCTTCGAGGACATTTTGCCACACGGACCACAGATCATCGGGTCATGATCGGGTCCGAGGCAGCGGAGGCAGCAGTCATGTGTGTCGGTAAGAGACATAAGTTTCTTACACCGATCACACTTTTTAAACCCGCTGGTAGCCATCAGGGGAAAAAGGGCCCCTGCAAGGTCAAAAGACTGGGCTGCCAGTGAAAAAAGAAAAATGGCGCGAACGCTAGTCACAAAGGACAAAAACCAAAAAAGAGAGAGTGGACCCGATACCAGCGTATCGGGCCAAGGCGGGAAAAGGATCCGGCGTCGAACCGAAGGTAGAAAAAGAAAAAACAGGGAAATCAACTTTTTCCTCGGGGAAAAACGAACTACGTCCGTCGGGCTCCGCGGAAAAAAGAAGACTGAGCAAGATGGCACCCTTGGGCGGGAAGGGGACCGTGCATGCGCGCTGCAATTCCCAAAGGCTTTCTTTGAAAGCTGCGGAAATGCTCCGCACGAGGGCTCCGTCGGCGCCGACGTCACCCATATGTGAGGACTGACTTCCTGCTTGGTCCTGGAGAAAAAACTTAGTACATCTGGCCTTTTTGAAGGTAATTTGTGACACCTCAAAAATGGTCTTCCAAAGGTTAGATGAATTACAGAGAAGCAACAAAATATTTTAGAACCAAAGGCTTGACAAAACAAGTTGATTCATCAAAAAGTGAATTTCATTATTTACCATGGGGCATGTTTACTGAGCCCCATGCTAGTAATGGGGGTTTGGGCTGCATTACTAGCATGGGACATCATGTTACATGCCGGGAGGTGGGGAAGACTGTCCCCCTGAATTCAGCGTGGCTCACCGTGTTAAAACTGCCACAGGGAGCAACTACTGTCACCCATTTGTTCTGGCAGTAGCTGCTCCCCACCAGGCATCAGCAGCATGGGCTTTCAAGGCCCATTCTAGCAGTGCTGTGGCAGGAACATCTACACCCCACCCAGGCGCCACCCCTATATGTACTATCAAAGCAGCACAGGTTTATTAGCGCAGGGCATCATGCTACTTTCTAGCATGGTGCCAAAATGCGCACTAACCCTGTGCTACCTGGGTAGCGTGCTTTAGTAAACACTAGTACACACTAGGGATCTGTATTTATTAGCATGCATTTAGTTCATTAACATGTCTTCAACTTACAGATTTTATTTATTTACAATTAGCGAAACATCTTTCCAGTAGTAGTTCAAGATGAGTTATATACAGGTACAACAGGTATTTCCCTGTCCTCAGAGGCTTAAGTTTGTATCTCAAGCAATGGCCGCAAGGAATGTCAGTGGGATCTGAACCATGGCTTCCCTGGTTCCACCCTGCTGCTCTAACCACTAGACTACTCCACACAATCAATTTGCACACATTAAAAAGTTTTAATGCACATTAAAAATCCTTTATTAAACCAATTATGTCAAACAAACTGAAAAACACTCAAAAATGGAGAAAACCAACCGAAAACTTTTAGCCATGCATATCCCTACTATATACTATCCCTACTATATACTATATAGTATATACACATTGCTAGGCTAAATTTAAGAATCAGAAAAAGTCTTGCGGTGCTTTATGTACAGGTTTGCATATCTTTGAGTGTTTTCTGTGGATTTCCTTTCCTTTTCAGAATTTTATATAGCTGCCAAGGCAAGAAAGGAGTCACACAAGTGTCAAAGTCCTAGATTTCAAAACCAACAACATTGGTAAAATGGGGGGAGTAGCTTCAAGTGATGCTGGCAGAGTGGAAGGATATAGGTGAAGTATAAAAACAGTGGATTAATGGGTGCTACAGAAAGAGCAACAAGTTTTATGTAAGTACATAAGAGGGGGAATAAAACATAGCTGAAAAAAAGAAGGGCAGGGGTTTTCAACCCAGTATTTTGGAGACACCTAGCCAGTCAGGATTTCAAGATAACCACTATGAATATGCATGAGGGAGATTTGCATCCACTCCCTCTACTGTACAAATCTCTCTCATGCATACTCATTTTGGTTATCCTGAAAATCTGACTGGCTAGATGTGTCCTGAGGACTAAGTTGAGAACCCCTGAACAAAGGCAAAAAAAAAAAAATAAAGAAGTATTTTCAAGGAATCTCAGAAAGAGGGAGGCCTAGAGAAGTTACCAGAGGCTTATTAAAAAATCTGTTCAATAACTCCTTGGTGATGGGAGTTCTCCTATGGAACTGGGAAAGAGCAGATGTCCCTCTTCATAGGGGTGATGAGATAGGCTGGAAATTACAAGCCAGTTAGTCTTACCTTGATGGTGGGTAAATTAATGAGAGACTCAAGTAGAGTGAACTATCTAGAGTCTAGTGGGTTGCAGGATCTGAGACAGCATGGCTTTACTAGAGACAGATCATGCCGCATTTTTTTTTGAATGGATGACAAGACAGTAAGATCAAGGATGTGTGTATGATGTGGTTTATTTGAATTTCAGCAAAACTTCTGATACTGTCTTACATAGGCTCATAAATAAACAGAGCAGCCTTGAAGGGAAAAACTGGCAAACCAGATTACAAATTGTCTGAAATTAGGACAAGAGAGGGCAGCGTTAAAAACGTAGTTACTCACCTGTAATAGGTAATATCCAGGAACAGCAGGAATCAGCCTTCATATATGGGTGACGTCCCCCAATGGAACCCGCATGGGAACACTCCCCAGCATCCAATAAGAATCGTTTGGGAGCATCTCTCTGTGCATGCATGCATGCTTTCTTAGTGATTCTCCTCAGTGAGGGTCATAGCTGAGAAAAAAGGAAAAAACCTACAACTCCTTGGGGAGGAGAGCAGGTTGTGAAGACTGATTCCTGCTGTTCCCAGAGATTACCTGTTACAGGCAAGTAACTGCGCTATCTCCAGGAACAAGTAGGAATGCAGTCTTTACATATAGGACTCACTAGCTCTAGGCTACTGGGAAACGACGAGGAGCAGGGCCCATTACAAACAGGAAAAAAACATTGAAGAACAACATGGGGAGTCCAGGGTATCTAGTAGACTTGACATCCCCAGCGCACTCCACCCTCAAGACAGCATTGGCAGTAGTCTGGACGGACAGAGGGCCGGAGGGAAAGAGGTATAGCCAAGTCCCAAAGAGGTGCCGGAGTACGGCTTGGCCAAAGTTACTGTCCTTATGACAGTCCTTGTCCAGACAATAATGGGCTGCAAAGGTATGAATCGAGAACCATATGGCAGCACGGCAGATCTCCACTATGGAGGCAGAGCGTAAGTGGGCTAGGGATGTGGCCATGGCTTGGACATTGTGAGCGGTGACATCAGCATATGCAAAGGAAATGCACTTTCCTATTCAAAGAGAAAGAGTGTGTTTTGTCATGGGGTAACCAAGGCGACTAGGGTCAAAAGAGATGAACAATTGTGAGGATATTTGATGTGCCTTGTTTCTGTCAAAGTAATATCCTAAAGCTTGTTTGCAATCTAGGGAATGAAGCGCTGCCTCAGCCCGAGATGCATGTGGCTTGGGGAAAAAAGGTCAGAAGAATTACAGACTGGTTAAGATGGAAAAGAGATACAATGTTTTGGAAGGAAAGACAGATGCGTTCATAGGACTATTCCGTCATGATGAAAACGTGTAGAAGGCATAGGTGCAACCAAAGTCTGCAGTTTGCTGATCCAGCGTGCCGAGGTGAGCACAACTAGGAAAGAGACCTTCCAAGTAAAAAGGGAGGTAGTGGCCAGAGGCTCAAAGGGAGGCTTGAGCAGCTGAGCAAGAATCACATTCATGTCCCAGGAGTCAGATGGGGCCGGATCGGTGGCCTAGTCAAGGGGAGAACGAGCATGAAGCGGGCTACCAATAAATGTGTGGAAACGGGTTTTCCATCAATCCCCCGATGAGAAGTCGAAATGGCACCGAGGTGGACATGAATGGAATTAGTCTTGAGACCCGTAGAAGAAAGATGAAGCAAGGACAGCAGGAGAGACTCCACTGGACAACTGAAAGGGTTGAGAGTGTGTTGAGCAAACCAAACCACAAACCAGCACCATTTAAAGGCATACATGCGTTGCATGGAGTCCTTCCAGGATGCCAGAAGGATGTTTGTTACAGCATCTGGCAAATTGAGGTTGAAAAGGACTACCCTCTCAGCAGCCAAGCCATCAGGCAGAGTGCATGGATAATGGGTTGAAGCAGCGTCCCCTGATTCTGCAAGATCAGGTCTGGGGGGCATCCCAGATGGAGAGGCTGATGCTGAGCTAGACGAAGAAGCAGGAGAAACCATGGCTGTCACGGCCAGAACGGGGCTACCAGGATCGTGGTGCCTCTGTCGGCCTGCAATTTGAATAGCATCTTGGCTATTAGTGGAATGGGCGGCTAAGCGTATAATAGACCTGTTCCCCAATGAAGGGGGAAAGCATCCAGGACCTGACATTGTGGAGACGGCACCTGGAGTAGAAGCAAGGGACCTGTGCGTTGAACGGGGTGGCAAACAGGTCAATCTGCAGGATTCCCCAGAGTCAGAAGATGCGATCAACTATTCTTTAATGAAGAGTCCCACTCGTGAGGTCAGAGGACCCGATAGACTGTCCGCAAGAACATTCTGCTCTCCCGCCAGGTAAACAGCTCGGAGAACCATTCCATGAGCCAAGGCAAAGGTCCACAGGCGGACCGCTTCCTTGCAGAGATGGTTAGAATCCATGCCTCCCTGCTTGTTGACGTAAAACATAGCAACCTGGTTGTCCATCTGAACCAGAATTGATTGATGTCATAAGTGATGATGAAACACCTAAAGGGCATTCACCCTCAACTTTTATCACTCTCAACTCCAGGAAGTTGATCTGATGGGAGGCTTCCTGTTGAGACCATAGGCTCTGCGTGCCCAGGCCATCCAGATGAGCTCTCCAGCCCTGTTTGATCAGTGGTGATGGTCTTTTGAGGTGTAGGCATCCAAAAAGGTAACCCTATGAGAAGGTTTTGAGGAGAGAGCCACCACTGAAGGAAGTCTGCCAGAAAAGGGGTGACTATCATTCTATCTCGTAGACGGCCCGTCGCTTGTTTCCACTGGGAGGAGTCGTACTACTGCATTTGGCGCATGTGGAGATGAGTGTAGGGGACTACATGGACTGTGAAGGCCATGTGACCGAGGAGACGAAGGATGTCGCATGCTGTGGTGTGACGACTGCACTGAATGATGCCTGCCATTTCTGTGAAGCGTTTGAGACGGTCCTCAAGCAGAAAAGCTCGAGCCAGAGTTGTGTCGAGAAGAGCACCTATAAATTCCAGTTTCTGAGTGGGAGAAAGGTGCAACTTTGGGAAGTTTTATGACAAATCTGAGGTGTTTGAGCACCGTGATGATGAGTTGAACGGACAGATGCATTATCTGTGGTGACTTGCCCCTGATAAGTCAGTCATCTAAGTAGGGGAAGATGAAGATACCTAGGGTGTGGAAATAGGCCGTGACTACCGCTAGACATTTCGTGAAAACCTTTGGGGTGGACGTCAGGCCAAAGGGCAGGATTCGGTATTGATAGTGCCTGCCGTCAAACATGAAACAAAGGTACTGCCTGTGAGACAGGTGAATGATGATGTGCATGTACGCATCATTTACATCCAGAAAACAGAGCCAATCATCACTCTGAAGGTAGGGCAGTAGGGTTCCTAGAGAAACCATCTTGAATTTTTCTCATACTAGGAACTTGTAGAGGTTCCAGAGGTCTAGGATGGGACAGAACTCCCCTGATTTTTTGGGAATAAGGAAACACCGGGAGTAAAATTCCAACCTTTCCAGTGCGCATGGAACAAGTTCTATCGCACCTTCTTTTAGAAGGGTGGTAACTTCCTGCTGTAAAAGAGCCCGATGAAGAGGTTCTAGAGGATACTCCCCTGGAAAGAAGGGAGGAGGTAAATGGGAGAAATGGAGCAGACAGTACTTGAAGACGACTTGTAGAGTCCAGGGTTCTGATGTTATGAGGGGCCATCTATGGGCAAAATGGACCAGCCTGCCTGCAATGTGAGAAGGCTGGGGGTCCTTCAAGGGAAGAGTGGCAATGTTCTTCAGGACGCAGTCAAAAGCTAGGTTGGGGCTATGGAGCTGGTTGTGGCTTAGGAGGTTTAGGCCTCTTGCGTTGACAAGGACCCCAAGGCTTCTGCTGACCTTGGTGAGTATGATAGGGCGTGTAAGCCATATAAGAGGGATAATATTTCTTCTTTTTAGGAAAGAAGAGTTTCTTTACAGAGGCATTCTTCCTAGAAGGATCAGCTATTTTAAGAGAGAGATGCTTCATAGTAAGGTCATCTTTCTTGATTTCACCAGCCTTCTCCTTCCAGTCCTTACCAAAGAGATTTTCACCTCAACAGGGAATGTCTGCTAGCTTGTCTTGGACCCACTGTTCGAGGTCTGAAGACTGCAACCAAGCCAGTCTTCTAGCTCCAATCCTCACCGCTGGAGCTCTGCTGTTAGACTCAAAAGAGTCAAAAGCTGCACTGGTGATGAATTTAGAACATTCCTGACTATGCCTGAATAAGGCCAGGAGGCATCCTGCTTCTCTGAAGGAATCACAGCAGAGAACTCATCAAGATCCTTTAGAATGTCTCTGAGGAACATGCCCATATAAAGCATATAAATAAATAAATAAATATAGGAATTAATACGGGAAACCAACAGTGAAGCCTGCGGTAAACGGTAAGGCCCTCCTGTTTTTTTGTTATATTTTATTGTTGAATAACTTAACCCACATTGTCAGTTTTGATCTTTTATGTTTTTCTCTTGGCGAGTTAACTAGGGCGGAAAAATGCCTTATCTCTGAATAGTCGCTAGCAGAGTGCTTCACCTTAAAGCAGTAAATATCGAAGCCTGTATTAAACAGTAATAGTCTTCTTAGTCTCTGATTATTTTTATCATTGAACAATTTCATTTAAAATAGCTGGCACTGGTATTTTATATTTACCACCAGGATTTGGTAACATTTAAAATCGTTTTCATTTCACTTTTTATGCACTAAGAGGGTTTTATTCTAAACTGTGATTTCTTAGCGTTTGTTTTCCATCTTGATTTTCCAGCGCTTAATTTTTTGAATACTTATATGCGTATTTTGGCATGCACAATTACGAGTATTCATACATTTTTAGGTGTATTGAAATAGCAGTTTGTTCATTTTTGTACTTTACCATCCTATATATTTTTTCCTTCAAACAAGTATTTACTTTCCCTTTTTTTGAGTCTTTTTATCAACATGAAAGGTTGCGTCTCACACTGCTTTTGCCTGCGCAACACACTAAAGCCTCATTTGAAATTTTACATTCACTTTAAATTCTTCTTCTTTTTTGACATTTTAATTAGTAATAAGAGAGAAATTTTGTATTGGTCTTCACAATATCTGACAAGTGTAACAATATCTGCTTTTCATTATTATGATATTTCTATTATCAACGTTTAGATGTTCTGTCTTATAGACTTAATAACCATTGTTATGGCGTTTTTATTATAAAATTTAGATACTTCGTTTTATAGATTTAAACATTACTGATCATTAGTGCTATTAGTGGCATAATGTTTCTTTAGGTATGCTGTCTTCAGTTTGTTCAATGTAAACCGCACTGATGCAGAATAGCGCGGTATATAAGAGAATGTAAATAAATAAATGCTGTCCTTATATCATATAAATTTTAAAGACTTCCAATGGCAGACTCTGGTGTCTGTCTTTGTTAAAAAAAAATTTGGATGTTCTCTTATGGTAGTTTTTTATTATTTTTCTTATGCCTTTATGATTTTTCCATTTATTTATTTATTGTTTTACCTTTAGTGATCATATTTGTGTACTACGAGACAAAAAAAGGTATTTTTTAGTATTAATCATTATCCTTGTTTGTGCCCTCCTCATCTCCCTCTCTTTTTATTGTGTTATGGTTTTCAAATATGTTTGACTCATTTGATCGTATCATTCAACTATGCTTTTGGTATTCTGTTTATGTTTTTAATAGTTTTTTAGCATTACCATATTTATGTTTGTAAATTTTAATATTCTATTTATGTTTTTATCATTATTTATAATTACATTTATATAATTGATCTACATTTTCTATATAATTTTATAATTTGTTTTACATGTCTAGAAGCACTTAAAAGTTTTAATAATTTTTATAATTTTAACATTTTTTATTAAACTTTATTTATATGTAATTAATTTATTTTCAAGTTACAATGTTCGTATTTGATGTTTGTTGTTGTTATTTTTTGAGGTGTGTTTCCTCTAAAGACGCCCTGAAGAAGGTTTCCCAGCCGAAACGCATAGGGGCTATTAAAAAGGGTTTTTACCTGAATTGGATTACCGCCAGTCTCTTTCTTGCACCTGCTTGTTTGGTCTTCTATGCCTGAATAAGGCCAGGAGGCATCCTGCTTCTCTGAAGGAATCGCAGCAGAGAACTCATCAAGATCCTTTACAATGTCTCTGAGGAACATGCCCATATAAAGCATAAAGGAATTAATGCGGGAAACCAACATCGATGCTTGGAAGCATCGGCGGCCAAAAGCATCAAGTGTACGTGATTCCCTCCCAGGAGGAACCAAAAAGTGGTTCTTCATACTCTTGAGCCAGCACATGGCCAATTCGACCACCATAAAATGGTGACGGAGGAGGTTTCTGGAAGCCCAGGGAATTGGGAATCCTGCACACTGAATCTAGTCTCTTACTGACCGAGGAAACCGAGAGGAGTTGTCCACATCTGAAACATGAGGTCCTATAAAATACAATAGGCTGGAAGAGTGACAGCCTCCTTAGGAGTCAAGGGATACTATATCATCTCCAGTTCTTTGGCCCTCAGTTCCACCTCGGTGCCACTGTGACTATGAGAGCCTTGGCCATACCTGGATAAGTCCTGGAAGGACATGTCCTCCGGTGGGGATTGGCGGCATTCTTGAGGCAGTGAAGGATCCAACAGCACATCACGGTGCCTCTATGAAACAGGCAATTAATCTCAGATTCCCAGACATCAGAATCAGAATGGAAGTCAAAATAGCAACAGTCACCGTCGTGTCTCCCCTGCCTATCCAATGTCGATGGATGAGCATGATGCCAATGTCCTGAGGCATCGGAACTGTAGAAGGCTGATACCTGTTCCTCCTGTAGTCGATGGGACTTGGCCAATTCCAGGCACAGCATGGACCCCAAGGGTCCTGATGGCAGTGGTTCCAGGCTTGGTATCGAGACCTGGACTCCCAAGCGCTTTGAGGCCACTGGCACAGATGCCACCAGGAGCGCAGCCAAACTCCTCTTGATGGTCAGCATACACTGCTTGAGGGAGATGGAGGATGTCTGGGTGGACTCCAGTACAGGACTCTGGACTACCATCCCAGACAACAGAACCGGAGGCTCTCCAGAAGTCGAAGCCTCGGTAGAACTCCGGAGTCCCTCTTTTGCTTTAGAGATGGACTCCTTCCACCTGGGCTGTTTAGCTAGCCGCTCTCGGTTCTCAGAATCCGAGTCCCTCTCAGGGGAGGTCCAGTATTGATGTCCAAGGGAGCAATCTCAGGAATCGGCATCAATCCTCGACATCAAAGGCTGAGATGCCAATGCGGTGTCAGTGGTCGGCTGTTTCTTACCATAGCCTCTCTGTTCTGAGGGAGCACGGGAACCAGGCAAAGAACAGAAGACCCAAGAGAGTGTCTACCTCGAAGAAGAGTGTGCTGAGGTTGCTGAGTCAGATCCAAAAAGACTCGTGTTGTTTTTCCCAGTTTTTTAACCCTTTCCTTGTCATTTACTGACAGAAATTACAAGAGTCCGGGTTATAATCAGGTCCAAGAACTGTAAGCATCGATTGTGCTTGTTAGTGATTGAAATAGTGTGGTTGCAATTAGTACTTTTTTTTTTGAAACCTGGCTTGCTTCTCCATGTCAGGAAACACAGCAATTGCCAAGTCAAAAGGCTCAATGGCGGTCTTACCAATGAAAAAAACTCCCGGGAACCAAGAGAAAATAAAAGTTAGTGGAAGTGCCATAAAAGGGCACCGGCATCGACCAGCGACGGTATCGAAGTAGACAAGAAGGCAAAAAAGAGAACTAAGGAGAGACAGTTAGAAGAGCGGAAAGGCAGCAGCACAGGCGCAGTGGACTGCTCCCAAAGGCTTTCCTATTGGTAGCTGGGGAGCTTCCCGCACAGACTCCGGTCAGTACCCGATGTTACCAATATGCGAGGACTACATTCCTGCTTGTTTTCGGAGATATAGACTTACAGTTCAACACAGTAAACTGTCCTGTGTTCTAGTGGTGAGTTTTGCTTAAGATATTCCCATGCTAGTCTTACTCTCAAAAGAGAAAGCAAGCTAGGACAGGAGAATCCTAAGCAAAACCACTGAGCTCAAGCATAGGGCAGTGGGCATGCTAATAGCAAAAGAGTGTATATTGTGATGAGGAGAGTATGGTTGAGTCTATGGAATTGGAAGAAAATCAGACATTTACCTTTAAAGAAAGAGACAGGCAAGGAATCAGTAGCTCTCAAACTGCAGGCAGAGAAGAAAAACACGCAGCTACTGAGGACAGGACACACCCAAGCTCTGCTAATCCAAGGGCAGGCTTGGAAATTAATGAGGGACACCTGGGTGAAGGGGAGTGTACGGTAGTTCAGAGACACTCTTATAAACCCAGGGAAATATTGGAGGAAAGGACGGACAGAGAGAACAGCCAGAGAGAGGGCAACAGGAACAGGAGTACCAGAACGAGGCAGCACACGCAGCAGCACCCTGGAAAGGGGGACACAGGGAAGCAGCATGCTGGAAGGAAAGATACAGGAAACCAGCACTCGAGAGAGCTGACCAGGGAGAACACTGGAGAATTCAGTGGGGAGAGAAGCACCAGAGAAAGGCCCAGAGAGTTCACAGTGGAGGAGAACGGTGGAGACTTCCGAGGGAGTCTCAGAGGTGAAAGCCCTAGTCAGAAGGAAAGCCAGGATTGCAGGGAAAGCAATTGGTTTTAAAACTAGGAGAGCTGTGCCAGAGAGAAGTGCTGATAAGGGTCAGGCTGCACTGCCAACCGTTCCTGAACCAGCTAAAAAGCTGCAACTTCCAAAAAGGTGCAAGAATAAAAGGGTAGCCAAAAGTGCCGTAAGCCAGTTAGAGGCATTGTGTCATTTGATGCAAGAAAAGAATCTCCACGTTCCTGGTGGAAACCCTGTGCATAGGGAAAGGCCTCAGTGGAGAAGGGTTCTGGAACTTTTAGAGAATATTAAGCCTGAAGTTTTTCATGTTGGCTTAAAGCCAGATTTACTGGACACAGGTCCTGAGGAAATGCAGATAGACTATTATGAATCTGATGAGGGGTCTGAAGATTCATTAATGGATTGTTCTCTTTGCCAGAAGGCAGAATAAAAAGTTATTGGATAAAAGAAGGAAAAGCCTATAACCTGAATGCCCTAGAAGGCAGTGTGAAAACAGGGAGAAATGTGTTTAGCCAGGAATGCTAAAGAACCCTGTTGCTGACGAAAGGATACTTCTTTTGGGTTTGAAGAGAAGAGAAGCCTTGCTTGATTGCTGAATGATTTGAAAAACAGCGACACATGTTAAAAAGCTACATAAAGCAGTTTCATTGTTTGGTTTGGTATAAACACCTATGGATTATTGTTTGGAGAAAAGAATCCTGTTTGTTTTGCGTTGAGCCTTAATGCTCTTTAGAAAAAGAAATAAATTCCTGTGTTTTGCCTTGTAAACCCTCGGTCTCCACACTACTTGTTTTTTTCTAAACACCACAACTACAAATCCCAGCAGCCCCGGCGCTGGATGAGGAGGAAAACTCTTTAATTAAAGGACTAACAAGTGCAGCCCTAGGCTTATAGGCTGTTGCCTGGGCCAGGGGCCTCCACAATATTTAATTGTTTCAGATGTAAAAAACTGTCTGAAAGTTAACAGTTTTTTGCTCTTTTCCTAACATTTGATCTTTACGCTAGCTTCAGGCAATGTAAAGATGGAGCAGGGAACAAAAGGAACATCTGAGGTTTGGCACATCACCTCAGATAATCAAGGCTCAGACCCCCAATCATGTGCACGCCAACAATGCACCCCGAAACATCATGTGCATCTCCAAACATCCTAAAAAATTTCCTTGGTGACCCACGGGCCATTCTCACAAACCTAACAAAAATAACATTGGTGGTTCAAGTATCAACACCACCCCCATCCACCTATTCCAATCCCCACCCCCACATGGCCACAACATCCCAATCCCCCCATAGATACGATACCCCTCCAATTCTGACCCCAGGCAGTCCAAATCTCCTTGATCCCCACCATACCTCCTCAGAGGGGAGACAGGAGCAATGCTCACATGCTCCTGCCTACATGCCACCATATTGGAAAATGACAGCACTTGACCCTGTGCGGTGCATCCTGGGATTCACCAGACAAGGTCAATCTTCCATGTAAGGTACTGTAAAAAACGGCTTCTATAGCAGACTGACGCCACCCCCATGTTCATCTTGGGACACACAATGCATCTCCATGGAGCATTTTACTAAACGTGACTGCTGTCTTTGTGGTGCTAACGGAGGATCACTGCACCATGAAGACAGACTTTGCAGGAGAAATGCATCTACCGCAGATCTTTTTCAGCAGTAGCAGCATTTCATGCAGTGGGTGTTAGAATGGGCGGGAATGGGGCATTTCACTTGCGAGCAGCTACCATAGACTTTGACCATGCGGTAGCTGCACTTTTTGCAGGCTTCACAAAAGCAGCTATTACTACCTCAATCTGTGAGGCTAAACCCCTGCGATCCCTGTGTTTTCTCTGCATTTTCAAGGGACACAGGAACACCCCCTGCAGATACCATGAGACTTTTACAGCTAGCACAGGCTTTTTGCAGCTATCACCCAGCATTAGCTGCAGTAACCTAATGTGACTTAATAAACATACCTCTTATTTTTACATGGCACATGAGAAAACAAAGGGCTAAGTACAAGTACTCACTTACTTATTTAAGCAATCTTATATCCCATGATAACTGATTAAAATCATTCCGTATGGTGTATAATAAAACACACATAGACACATACACTTTAAAATTAAAACACCTAAAATAAAAGAAAAAAGAATCAATTTAAAAGAAACCCTTCTCCTAACCGAAAGCTTCCTCAAAACAAAAAAGCCTATAAAAGTTTTCTAAATTGCTTCTTGATGGTCTCAGCTCTTAATTCTACTGGCGGTTCATTCCAGAATTTAGGAGCCGCTACAGAGAATTTGATTTTGTGAGTTTTGACCAATCTAGCAGCAGTCAAGGATGGAGCAGCCAGCAGCCATTACATTGAAGTGTATCCCTCATGTACATGGGAGCATCAGCAATTTCCCTCATGGTGCAAAACACCAACCACCAAACTTTGAACCTACTGTGTTGCACAACCGGTAACCAATGAAGTACGTATGCAGCCTGTTGCCTGTTAGCTGTCTTGCTGCTGTGTTTTGAACCAGCTGACAAGAGTCAACTACTTCTTAGGAAGACCCAGATAAAAAGCATTACGATAATCAAGACCTATCAAAACAAGGGCCTGAAGAACTGCCCTAAAATCAATGGGAGGCAGTATGTTTTGAACCCTCCTAGGTACTTTATCTTCTCCCATTATGCCTTCAACAAGAATATTTTCCAAAACAGTTTTCCTTATTTGAAATTGTACTCGTTTCACAGGATACTCTGCCTGGTTGTCTTAGCTTGTTGGATGAGCTATTTTATATTGCCTCTCACAGTTGTAATACTGGAACATATTTTCAAGAATATTTCCCTTGCCAAAACAAATCATAATTACCAGGGGTGTTAAAGCACAAATCTTGGAAATGACCCAACATTAGACATGTCACATTATTTCAGCATATAACTGTAATAGAAAGTTGACAATTTTATATGTGTGAAGGTGAATGTTTGATAGGACATAGAGAAGGGAATTTAGATGTCTAGGATGGAACATGGGAGAGTTGGTGATGTTGGGGGGAAGGGTGAAATCAGAGGGATGTTGGCCTCCGGCTTTACACGTGCCCCTTCAAGCAGGCACTTATGTATGCTTTAAGGCAGGTTTAATGCAGACATCAGATTTTTTTTACATCCATGTGTTTTCCCCTTATAAAACAGGGAATACATATTGATATTTTAAGATTGTCCAAACTACTCCCTCTCCATGCCCTAACTACACCTCCTTGCCATCTCTGTATGGTGTGGGAATCATCATATAAATAAGGGCTTTTTAAAATCACTATTTGCACATGTAAGTCATGTTTAAAAGCCCAGACTGACGAGTACTTCCTCGAGCCCCCTCGTCCAATCTGATTACATGTGCACCTTCCCCGCACCCTGTGAACTTTGCCACCATAGCGACTACAGTTCATTCCTTACGACTGGGCTTGCTTAACTGCCGCTCTCTCCGGAAGAAAACGATCCTCATTTATGATCTCATCGAGCAGGAATCCCTCGATGTTCTGTTCTTTGTTGAGACATGGCTTAAGGAGGGCGAAGACCCCCTTTTGGCACGGTGTTTACTCCCGAATTATAGCGCTCTTTCTGTTCCGCGTCTTGGGCGGACTGGCGGCGGTGTCGCAGTTATTCACCGCTCCTCGGTCTCTCTCACTCAAATCTTTTCCCCGTCGCTACAATACCCAGAATCTCTCCTCCTCTGACTAAACTCCTTCCCAGCTCTTCACCTTTTAGTTGTTTAATCCCCTCCTTCATCTCCTCCCCTTCTCTGGGAGTCTCTCCTTTCCGCCATCTCTAATCTGGCTTTGCACTTTCCTCAATTGATCTTACTTGGTGACTTCAATGTCCACTTTGATTTACCCGTTTCCCCAAGGGACATCGCATTTGTCTCTCTCCTTGAAGATCTCTCTCTGTTACAGCATGTTACCTTCCCAACTCATGCTGCTGGCCATACACTAGATCTGGTTATTTCTCATGTGGATCCCCCAAGTCAGCTTCCGTCTTTTACTCACAAACCTGTTCCCTGGTCAGATCATTTCTGCCTTGCATTTTCCCTGCAGTTTGCAGTGTCTGCCTCTGTTCCCCCTGACTCATCTAAATTACCAGCGCAATCCTTTCGCCGTATTACTCCAGCAACACTCCAGAACTTCCCTGCTGCAAACCAGCTTCTCCCTTCGGATTTCTCCTCTCTCTCACCATCTTCCCAGGTTGCCTCCTGAAACACAGAACTCCGTCGCGCATTGGATCACATTACACCCTTGCAACCTCGTCGTTCACGCCGTGTAGCCCGCCATCCCTGGTTTCATACTGGTCTCCAATTACAACGTTTACATTTACGCAGAGCGGAACACCTTTGGAGGAAAGCTCGAACATCAGTAGCATATCGCCATTTCAAATTTTGTCATGCACAATATCGCTCTAGTCTCCACCAAGCTAAATGTTCCTTCTATTCTGATTCAATTGTATCAGCCCCTAACAGGTCTAAACATTTATTCTCAACCCTTCGAGCTCTTTCGCAACTGCAATCTCATCCCTCACGTGAGGTCCTCCCCTCTGACTCAGTTCCCAGTCCCACCCAGCTAGCCTCCTTCTTCTCATCCAAAGTACATAACTTGCGCCTGTCTCTCCCATTCTGTCCTCATGCGCTTCCTCCCCCCCCTCCCTGTTTCACCCCCACCATCCTCTCCGTCGTCCCACGTTTGGGCTAACTTTCATTCCCTCACATCCCCGGAGCTTCTTAAGCTTCTTTCCACCACTCGTAAGACCACTTGCCCATCAGATCCTATACCTTCTTCCTGGTTATCTAATCCTTCTCTTGGCCTACTCATGCCACTGCTCACCATCATTAATTCTAGTCTTGCATCCGGATCTTTCCCCCACCTATGGAAACATGCCTTGGTACGCCCCCTCCTGAAGAATCCCACCTTAGATTCATCTGTTCCAGCAAACTATCGTCCTGTATCAAACCTACCGTTTGCGTCTAAACTCCTAGAGAAAGCAGTCTTCACTCAACTCTCCC
This sequence comes from Ichthyophis bannanicus, assembly GCA_033557465.1. Classification (NCBI taxonomy): domain Eukaryota; kingdom Metazoa; phylum Chordata; class Amphibia; order Gymnophiona; family Ichthyophiidae; genus Ichthyophis; species Ichthyophis bannanicus. Next base: position 1,418,014,892 of record CM066032.1, read on the forward strand.
ATCATCTTGATTCAACACACTCTCTTCACCACCGTCAGTCCGGTTTTCGGCCGGGCCATAGTGTCGAATCCATCACTACTGCTGTCATGAATGAAATTCACTCCTCACATGATCGTGGTGATATCTCAGTGGCGGTGTCCTTAGATCTCTCTGCTGCTTTTGATTTGGTTGATCACTCTCTTCTTCTCTCCAGATTGCGCGATACAGGTGTTCGAGGTACTGTTTATCACTGGTTCCATTCTTTTCTCTACTCTCGTTCTTTTGCAGTGACCTCTGCTTCATCCACCACAGACCACTTTCCCCTTACCTGTGGTGTCCCTCAGGGCTCGGTCTTGGCTCCATTATTATTCAATGTATTCTTGGCTCCTCCGGCACTATTAATTCAACAATCAGGTATTTCGGGATATTATTATGCCGATGACATCTTCCTCTTGCATCACGCCTTCTCCTCTCATCCAGACATCACTCCTCTAAATGAATGCTTATCTCTAGTTTCTACCTGGTTTTCCTCAAATTGTCTTGTTCTCAATATCTCTAAAACTGCTGCTATTTGGTTTCCTCACAGCTCTGTCTGCCCGTCACTTACCCCTTCTTTTTCAGGTACTCCCATTTCCTTGGTATCCAAGCTTCATTATTTAGGTGTCTTTCTTGATAACGCTCTCACATTTAACGATCACATCTCCCAGGTCTCCCGACACTCTTTTATCTGCCTTCGGCGCATTCGTGCCATCTGGCCGTTCTTATCTCCTCAGGCTTTGATCACTCTCCTTCTGTCGCTAGTCATCACTAGATTAGACTTCTCTAACTCCGTATTTGCTAGCATCCCTCAATATCAGCGTCGACGATTACAACTCTTACAAAACACTGCAGCTCGGATGGTCACTCATGCCTCTCCCCTCGATCACATTACCCCAATTTTACAACAGCTTCATTGGCTTCCGTTGAACTTTCGAATACAATTAAAGATCCTCATTTTGGTCCACCAAGCTATGTACTCTTACAGACCCCAGTAACCTTTCATACAACCACCTGGAGCCTCCGCTCTATACATATCAACATTTTACACATTCCTTCCCCCTCACAAGCACATCTTCAGTCAACTAGACAGTCAGCTTTCTTTTATCTCGGCCCCTCCCTGTGGAACTCCCTACCTACTGCCCTTTGACTGGAAGAGTCTTACCCCAAATTCCGCTCTCTCCTAAAAACCCACCTTTTCTCCTCTGCCTTCAACCTCCCCCCTAATCTCCTGAATCTCCTCTCCTTTTCATTACTGACGTTTACTGTCTTTTAATTTTTTTCTTTCTCATTCTCTTCCTCTTTCCTTGCCTATATTTATTGTAATTTCCTTTTCTCTCTGATTTTTTTATTTTTGTATTGTAAACCGCCCCGATGTAATGGGGGGCGGTATATCAAGTATCTGATAAACAATAAACACTATCTACATGTTGGGATACTTCTACAATAACCCCCATTATCTAGTACATTATCTTCACATTCATAACTTACTTTTATTGCCCACCAAAGCCACAAAGGGCTGAACATCTGATTCTTTGTTCACTTTCTTTACCATAGCATACCAGTCTTCCAAGTTCTCAAAGCTCTGGTAATTTGTAATATCGTATACCAAAAGGACACCCTGATAAGAAAAAAAAATAGGATATTAATGCAGCAATTTAACCTACTACAGTCATCAAAAAGATGAAATGCAAATGCTTGCCAGATTTAGAGAAAAAAATACCACAAAACTATGCCAAAAATGTTTTACAGTGAAAATCCAGTAAAATATATTTTATTAACATAAACAGGTTATCAAAAATAAAGCAGTTTTGATCATACGGCTATAAAAAAAAATACTGTCAGCAGTATAAATGATCTTTAAGTAGAAACTGCCAAAGGGTGGTGTCCTGAAACAAATGCTTTGCAAGCAGACATTTGAAAGCACTGTGAATGAATATTAGTCATCTAATGCAAGCAGAACAGTCTCCAGATTAGTGAAGGTTATCTACAGCAGTCACCAAGCAGCTGCAGAGATACACTGAACTGAAGATAATTACTGCAGTAAAGATAAACTCAGTAACTGTTACTCCAGAAATGGCAGGAATAAATCAACATGCCAGCCTAACCAAAGCATTGTCAGACCCTGTTCATTGTTTCAAGTGAACTACAAAAATTAAGAGTGGGCCTGATTTCTACATGATTTTTCACATGAACACACAATGGAAGGAAACATTTCATATCTGAACAGGGAGGGCAATCTTATAACAGGCTGCCTAACCTGCATGGGCAACTATGCGCATAAGTTACTTTTCCTTGGAAAAATAGTGTATGTGCATACTTTCCATTAGAAAATTAACCCACAGAAGGTACACACAAACACACATACACTGCTCTTTGGTATGTAAAATCTCTCGGTTTGTTTTGTTTTACCGGCATATTTTATAAACCGCGCACATAAGTCCAACGTCCATTCCCACCTCACCCCCTAGAACGCTTCCCTTTATAAGCTAATGGCTGCACTCTCTCCCCCTGTCCCAAATGCTTCCCTTCCCCCTCAACTTCTTGCCCAGCATTCAACAACAAGGTCTTGTTTCTTAGATCCCCCTTCACAAACTGTTCCCCTCCCCATCATCTGGCCCAGCTGATCCTGCTCGTTTCCCCACATCATCTCTGGCCCACACCCGGTTGTCTTTCTCTCCAGTATCATCTACTGAAGTCATTAACATCATCAATTCATCCCATAAGACTACCTCTATCGCTAACCCTATTCCGTCAGCCTGGCTCTCCACCCCATCCCTTGCATTACTACCCTTGATCCTATCCATTCTGAATAACAGCTTATCTTCCAGCATTTTCCCAGCCCTTTGGAAGCATGCCATAGTTCGTCCTATCCTCAAAAATCAGTTCCTGGATCCCTCTGTCCCAGCTCATTACCGCCCTGTCTCTACTCTCCCTTTCCTTACTAAGCTACTTAAAAAACTGGTGTTTGCACAATTATCCTCACACCTGGCATCTATCCATGCTCTTCACCCCCAACAGTCTGTCTTTTGTTCTGGTCATAGTACGGGAACTTTTCTTCTTTCTTTCCTTAGTGAAATCCATCAGGCTCACGATCAGGGTGACATCTTCAAGGCGGTTTCTTGTGATCTCTCTTCACACTATTCTTTCTCAATTACTCTATGACTTTGGGCTTCGCGGTGCTGTTCTCTGTTGGTTTTGGTCCTTCTCCAGAATTTTACTAAAGAAAATCTTGGAGAAGGACCACCTGTGACTCCCAAATATAAAAATGGAAATGAAGTAGATACCACACCATTCACAGAAGATGAGGTGTTAGAACAACTTGCAAAACTGAAAGTGGACAAGGCCATGGGACTGGATGGGATACATCCCAGGATACTGAAAGAGCTCAGAGAGGTTCTTGCAGTGCCGTTAAAGGATGTTTTCAACAGATCCTTGGAAAAAGGAGAAGTTCCTCAAGACTGGAGAATGGCTGATGTCATACCTCTACACAAAAATGGTGACAGGGAAGAAGTGTCAAACTACAGGCCCGTGAGCCTTACCTCGGTGGTGGGAAAACTAATGGAGGCACTCCTGAAAGAGTGAATAGTGAACTTTCTCAAAACCAACAGGTTGCAAGATCCGAGGCAACATGGTTTTACCGAAGGATGATCTTGCCAAACAAATCCGATTGAGTTCTTTGACTAGGTGACCAGAGAACTAGATCAGGGGCATGTAATGGATGTCATCTATCTGGATTTCAGCAAAGCCTTTGATACTGTCCCTCATAGGAGGCTCATCAATAAACTCAGTAGCTTGGGGATGGGTCCCAAGGTGGTAAACTGGATCAGCAATTGGTTGACTGACAGACGACAGAAGGTGATGTTAGATGGAGCTCACTCGGATGAAAGGAAGATGATTAGCGGGGTGCCCCAGGGTTCGGTCCTGGGCCCGGCACTGTTCAATGTATTTGTGAGTGATATGGCTGAAAGACTGAATGGAAAGGTCTGTCTTTTGCAGATGACACGATAATTTGCAACACAGTGTACTCCTCCGAGGGAGTGATGAACATGAGGAAAGATCTCCAAAAGCTGGAAGAATGGTCTAATGCTTGGCAATTAAGATATAATGCAAAGAAATGCAGGGTTATGCACTTGGGTAGCAGAAATCCAAGGGAAATGTATGCGATAGGGGGCGAGAGGTTGGAATGCACGGATCAGGAGAAAGACCTTGGTGTGATTATTTCTGTAGATCTCAAGGTGGCAAAATGGTGCAACAAGGCGGTGGCAAAAGCCAGGAGGATGTTGGGATGCATACGAACAGGAATTACCAGCAGAAAGGAAGAGGTACTAATGCCACTGTATAAGTCACTGGTGAGGCCTCACTTGGAATACTGTGTTCAGTTTTGGAGACCGTATCTTGCAAAGGATGTAAAAAGAATGGAAACTGTTCAAAGGAAGGCGACCAAAATGATTTGGAGCCTGCGTCAGAAGCCTTATGAGAAGAGACTTGAAGACCTAAATATGTACACTTTGGAGGAGAGGAGGGATAGGGGAGATATGATTCAGGCCTTTAAATATTTAAAGAAAAATAATGAACAAACAAACCTCTTCCAAAGAAGGGGAAGCTGCAAAACTAGAGGGCATAACATGAAGCTGCAAGGGGGTAAACTGAAAGGAAATGTTAGGAAATACTTCTTCACTGAAAGGGTGGTGGATGCTTGGAATGCCCTCCCAATGGAAGTGGTGGGGGCAAACACAGTGACAGAATTCAAAATGGCATGGGACAAACACAGTGGATCCCTTTACAACAGAATAAAAGCAAAATAAACTGGGCAGATTAGATGTACCATACTGGTCTTTATCTGCCGTCATTTACTATGTTACTATGATCTTTCCTCTCTCAGCAGTCATTTTCCGTCACTATGGGTAATTCTTTCTCCTCCTCCTTACCACTCCACTGCATGTTCCCCAAGGATCCATCTTAGTGCCTCTCCTGTTTAACATATTCATGATCCCCCTAACTCTCTTGATCCTGCAGCATGGCATTTCCACCCACTATTAAGCCAACGATAACTATTTACCCCACCATACCAGCCCGGTCTCATCCGATATCTCCCCTCTCAATGCCCGTCTCTCTAGTATTTCATTATGGCTTTCTCCATCTCAACTCAACCCCAATAAGTCACAGGTACTATGGGGTTCACTTTTGTCAATCCTTCCCACTCTCTGGTTCCCTCTTTTTCTGGCTCTCTGATCCTAGTTGTCGATTCATTACGGCATCTTGGGGTAATACTTCACTCTACCCTATCACTCTATGTGCATCTCTCTTTGGTTCGTCACTGTTTTCTTTTTTGTTAACAGATTCGGGCTGTTTGACCTTTTCTCTCTACTTCATCTCTGATCACCTTGCTCCTTAATCTCATCATATCTAAGCTTGATTATTGCAATACTGTCTATCTTGGTCTTCCCCAATATCAACTTCACCGCCTCCAGTTAATTCAAAGCATCACTGTTCATATCCTGGCTCATGCTTCCCAATTTGAACACATCACTCCACTTCTGATTCACCACCACTGGATTCCTGTGAAATTCCGCATCCAATATAAGCTGCTCACCCTGATTCACCATGAACTATACTCTGGCTCCCCTCGCTATCTCTCTGACTCCTTGCTTTTGCATTCCCAACATCATGTCCTTCGAAACTTCCATGACAATCATTTACACCTTCCCTCCATTACCTCAGGCTAGGTTGACATCCACACATTCCTCTGCATTTTATTTCATTGCACCTGCTTCCTGGAACTCCCTGCCCCCCGCCCTCAGATCAGAGACATCATACTCTAAATTCAAGTCATTGCTGAAGACTCATTGGTTTAACACTGCATTTGATCTATCAGTCCACGAATAACCTGTTTCCCACTTATCCTTTGTTTCCTACCCCTCCTTCCTTCCCTCCATTCCTCTCAGAATGTGTTATTCTTTTAGGCTGTCCTATTTTTAAATGGAGTTCTGCTCTACCTTTTAAATTTTCTGCATTTATGATATTTTAATTTTGTGCACTACCCAGCTGCTTTCTATGAAGGGCAATCAAGCAAATCTTAACAATCACACGTCTATATGCACAAGCACAGGTATTACGCTATTCTGCTTCAGGGCTTTAATTGTTTAAACAATAGAACTTATCTGGTTTGCAGGCCTTCACTCCTCACGTCCCATTCTTTTCTCCATGAGCTCTCAGGAGAAAAGTACCGGACGTGAAGAGTGAAGGCCTGTGAACCAGATAAGTTCTATTGTTTAAACATTTAAAGCCCTGAAACAGAATAGGGTAATATCCATTCGAAACTTGACAGGTCGAAATTGGCAAGGCTATTTTTAAAGAAATTTAATTTTGCATTTGGATTGATTTGGGCACAAGATCACTTTAAAAAAAGAAAAAAGGATTTTAGCATCAGGAAAAGTTGCCGAATTGTGGCAGCTTTAACAATAGGTCCGACATTTGTAATACAATTTTTATAGTTGAGCCATTAGTTGAGAGTGCTGAATTGGTGCGAGTCATGTAGTGGAAGGATCCAGCAGATGGATCAAACAAAGAGAAGCTAAATCATCTACTTATTTTTATGCATCAGCCCCGTGGCTGAATATTGCCCCCAACATTTCTGCCCCATAAAGTTATTAAAGTCAAAACACGTTATGCTGACCCTTCATTGAATTTGTGAAGGAAGGTGAGGGAACTTTAATATTTATACTAAAAATACTTTAAGCCAAGTGTCTTGCTAGCCAGGATGTTTTCAAATGCTTTTACTTCATTCATTAAATGATATATATATAGCACCTCAAACTCAGAGAAACAATAGCCAGATGCCTGTAGCATTATACACTTCAAATCAAAACACAGAGCTCATAAAAGCACACACCAGAAATATACTTCTACAAGGTTTTATCATCATCATTCTTCAGATCTTCCTTACTGTATCCAAACATGGATGCCAGACGCATGCCAGACCTCCTCAAAACTTCAATCATCCGAACCACCCTAAAAAAACACAAACTGGATCCCCTTGACCCCGCCTCCTATAGACCTATAGCAAGCCTCCCGTTCACCGCCAAAATCATTGAGAAGGTAGTTCAGTGACAGCTCCAAGAACATTTAGATACCAACAACATAGCGAACCCGCAACAACATGGCTTCCGTCCACTCCACGGAGTTGAGACCCTCATGACATCACTAATGAACACCCTCATCATAGGAACTCAAGCCAAGCACTCTGGATATGCCATGATCTTCCTAGACATATCAGCAGCCTTCGACACCATCTCCCACAACATCCTCATAGACAGACTACAAGCAATTGGCATCAAAGAGACCATACTTCAATGGTTCCGTTCCTACCTAACCAATAGACAACAACTGATCCGCACAAACATATCAACCTCACCCCCCTTCCAGCAACACCAAGGAGTACCCCAAGGATCCACACTATCTGCCATGCTCTTCAACATCTACCTGCAACCACTCTGCTCAATCATACGCGCACACAACATTAACTATCACATCTATGCGGATGACATAATGCTCTATGCCCCAATCACAACCTCTAACCCAACAAATAAACACTTATCAGAATGCTTCACAGAAGTATCCAGCTGGCTACAAAAGAACAACCTATCCATCAACATAAAGAAAACAGAAGCCCTCATAGTAACAAAGGACTCAGACTTCACACCACCTTCACACCTCAAATACAAATACAACCGCACATAAGATATCTAGGAATCATCATAGACCAAGCACTCACACTCAAGCAACAAATCAAAAAAAACACCGCAACAATATTCCACAAGGCTAAAACAGTACAGCGCCTCAGACCGCTCCTTGAACCACAGGACTTCAGAACAGTGATGCAAGCCATGACACTCCCCCACCTGGACTACTGCAATATAATCTACCATGGACTTCCAGCCACCCATACCAACCCACTTTGAACTGCCTTAAATACCACAGCAAGGATTATCCAGAAAGCAAAAAAACAAGACCACATCACCCCAGTCCTGAGGGAGCTACACATACTCCCCCTAGAAGCAAGAATCAAATACAAATCCGCCCTACTCACTCACAAAGCTCTCTACCAAACTCAGACTTCCCAGCTCCGCACACTACTGCCCCGACCAGCCCACAACAGAACAACCAGACAAACCACCAACAAGTCCCTCACCATCCCCCATAAACAAACTAAATGCTATCAACGGACCTGCAACAGAGCCTTTGAACTATATGCACCAACCCTCTGGAACTCTCTACCGAATCACATCAGAAGCAACAAAGATCCCTTATCTTTCAGGAAACAACTAAAAACCACCCTATTCCAGGAATACCTCGGACCAGAAACAAGCACCCACCACTGACTACCTCCCAACCACCCTATTTCATCCCCCTGAACATATGTTCTATGAGACTGTAACACAATATCTATGTCTATGTCCCAAATATTTGTTAAAATCATTAATGTTGGCCACCTGGTGATGGCCCCAACCCCTGAAGTTGATTATTGTCACCCCCCCCCCCTTTTTTTTACTGTCCCACCGCTTTGACCCGGTGAAAAGCGGGATATAAATAAAGCTAAATAAATAAATAAATATAAATAAATAAACATGGAGTCAAAAAGCAAAGAAAAGATCCAAAAGGAATTCAAAACAAGAAAATAAATTCTAAAATCAACTTGATATTTAAAAATTAGAAACCAAGTCACCACAGTGCTCCTCAATAGCAACACAGTATCTTTCCTTTTTAAAACCCATTTCAACCTTTAAAACATCAACGGCCTATGTACTAATCTGCAAAAATGTGATGGAAAAAGTGGCAGAATTCAAAAAGGCATGGAACAGACACAGAGGAGTAGCCTAATGGTTAGAGCACTGGCTTGGGAACCAAGAGTCCAAGGTTCAATTCCCACTAGCACTCCTTGTGGTCTTGGGCAAGCCCTCTATTGCCTCAAAAAAATCAAAGTTATCAATGTCCCTGATTAATGTATATTATCAAGTTTAGGTTACAGTGTAAACCGCTTTGATTGAAATGATAAAGCAGTATAGCACAGTTACTTACCTGTAACAGGTGATCTCTGGGAACAGCAGGAATAAGTCTTCACATATGGGTACGTCGGTACCGACGGAGTCTGCGCGGGAACGCTTCCCAGCGTCCAATCAAAGAGCTTTTGGAAGCATCCCACCACGCCTGCGTGCTGCCTTCCCGCCTTTCCCAACTGCCTCTCCTCAGTTAAGTTTTAAAGCTGAGACAAAGAGAGAGAGAGAGGAAAGGAAAGATAGATAGAGAGATACAACTCCTGGGGAGGTGGGTGGGTTGTGAAGACTTATTCCTGCTGTTCCCAGAGATCACCTGTTACAGGTAAGTAACTGTGCTATCTCCAGGAACAAGCAGGAATGAGTCTTCACATATGGGGACTCCCAAGCTAAGATGCCTGGAGTCCCAGCATGTTATAGAGTGGAACATGCTACACCTCATATCGCCAGGCATCCTCAGGATGGAGGGTAGGAGTTGAAACAGAAAGGTGCTGTAAAGACAGCTAAGCTATCATAGGACTGCAGGCAAGGAGTCCTTGTGTGGATGATAATTATCATCAAATATATTGAAATGAAATATTGCAATATGGACCTCCCCTAACAGGATTGCAGGAAAGTATAGAGGTTCATGGGATCTACTGGGGAATCCAGTAGAGGAACCTCAAGGAGGACCTCACTGAAAGTGGAGGTAATAAACCTGTAGGATAAACAGTGGAGGTCAGAATCCTGAAAGGTGAGAGGTAACCCCAGGGATCAACTGGGGTAGTACAAAAACGGTAGGCCTTCAGCAGAAGGCTTTATGGAAAAAGCCGAAACTCTTTTGGCTGCAGAGTGGCTCACTCTTAGGAGCAAAAAGAGGAAAGGCTGACCGATTTGGACAAACCGGCCTAGTCCTTGAGGGAAGAAGGGGTATGGAAAAAACCTTGTATCCCAAAAAGAAAGGATAGGTGTCTGAGGCGTTAGAGCCTCAGATTTACTGAAGATCCGCCATGTCTTTCCTAACTGTTGGTAGCTAGGAAAGAAACTGGAACATGGAGAGCTTCAGGGGTACCTAACCCTTAAGGTTATGGTAGAAAAAAAAAAAATTGTTAACTACCACGGAAGTGATTGTGTGTGTAGCACCCTAAACATGCTGGAACAGCATGAGTATGGGTAGAGCCCAACTGTCAGAATCATATAGAGACATATATATCTATATGAGCATAGACAGTCAGATAGATAGGTATGTAATAGATACCTATCTACCTATAATAAATATCTCTCGACAGATACACATATATATACGTATATATGTATATATATATACATATAGATATATAGATAGACATATAGAATATATATCTATAGTGAGATATAGAAGGGCATAACTTATACACACACAAATGACATATATATCTATAGAGATGTATACAGATATATATACAGATATGAATATATAGGCCTATATATAGATGTCTGCAATTAAGCAGACAGAGATATGCCTATAGAAGTATATTCACATAGGAGATGTGAAGAGGAAAGATTCATCTAATAACAAGAAGGTGGAACCTACTTGAGAAGATATATAGAGAATCTATTCCCCCTGGTTATGATGGAAGGAGTCAGGGGAAAAATCTCCCTGACAAGGAAACAGACTAGATTGCCGCAGAAATGCTAGCCAGTGAAATGACCAGGATGGTTATGTGAAAAGCAGAGGATAATATCAGTCTGCAGGCAGCAAGTCCCGAGTCCTCCAGAACTCTAGCATGGTAAATGGACAGAAGACGCAAAGGAATGAGATACCATGTTGACCTACTTGAGGGGCAAAAAGGGGTATCATGCGTTCTTTATCTAAATATGCGCTGTCCATGAAGGATTAGGATACCATGAGGACGAGCTGCAAGGAAAAAAAGAGCATATTCCCGGTGAGAATCCTGAGGACCAAACCAGGAAACTGAACAACTCTTTAAGCTTTCACGTAAGAGAAGGCCCACGTCCTTTGTTTTAAAAAGGAGATAGTAGGGTAGGAAGAACCCTTCCAGTCATGAGGGGCATGACTGAGGGAGCCTTTTCCAACCATCTAGGACAGCTGTTTGAGAAAAAACCTAATGCTCTCTAGCAAGGGCCCATGGTGGAAAGCTTCTCTGTAGAATTGCAGAGAGCATAATGCAGGAGAATTAGGAGATAGAACTGGCTGCTGGAAAAGCCAGTACCTACGTCAACTATGCTGCCAAACCCAAGGGAATTGGAGATGGCAAGAATAGAAGACAATCCGAGAAGCCTGTAGTGATAAGATTTCCCAAGAAAGATGAATCCACTGTCTTGGAGTCACTACTAAGGCCAGAAAGAATGCAGTGGAGGACAACTCTGGATGCTTGTGGAGAAGAACCAGTGGTCCAATCACTAGGGCTCCTGCATGGGCAGCTGCTAGTAAGACAGCAGAAAGAGTCTCTCTGTGTAAAAACAGAAAGAACAGACAGAACAGGAGTAAGGAAATTCTGGACCTGTCTGATAAGCTGCCCCAAAGCAAAAATGAAGAAGGGAGTTAACTCAGAGAGGAAAACTCCACACTGGAATAGTGACAAAACTAGAGGGGCTGAGGAAGAAGCCCTCCAGTGTAATAGTACCACTCTTACAGAGGAAATGCTTGGTAAGAGGGTAGAAAATATGGAGGTGAATGGAGACTTACAATGTGGTAAGTCTGTAGAAAGGAAAAATTCATGCTGGTACAGAAAACTATCATTTGATACTTGTTAAACCTCTTTCCCTAGCAGGAAGAAGAGGAGAAACCTGTGACCTATAGGCATGAATATCCTAAGAGCTCGTATAACAGAGAAAAATGGATGTCTTGTGAAAAGAGATCCATGCCTAGAGTTTAGAAAGAAAGCAGTGGAAGGCTTCTACTGAGAAGAAGCCAACTGCAGGTTCTAAACCCCAAGAGGCAGAAAAATATGATGATTAATCAGAAACCCTGCGGTTGCTGGGTTTGCTGAGCCTGGTGAGAGTTTGGATTCTTCAGACCAGGGCGATGTTTCCCCCTGTTTGGGAACATCTGTATGATGGGCAGAAGATGGATAAAACCTTCTCCCCCTAGGGGAAGAAAGTATGGTAGGAGATTTCCTACCTACTGGGAAAGAAGAAGGCGTAGAACAGTCCTTAGAAACAGGTAAGTTAGCAGACCACTGAGTAACCTGACGCAAAGACTCCTTATTGAAGAGATTTTCTCCAGTGCAAGGAGTATTACCCAGTCTTTGTTGTGCCCATTTGTCTAAGTCTGAAGCTTGGAGCCAGGCTCTACGTCGTGCCCCTATAGCTATAGCAGAAGTCCTGCTAACAGACTCAAATGAGTCTAGGGAAGCACGAGTAAGAAACCAAGAGATATTTTGAATATCACTAAGCAGTGAGGAATAGTCTGCACTCTTGGGCTCTGAAAGAAAGGAGTCAAAAGATGTAATTTCTTTGTGACCTCCTCAAGAGATAGACTCATATAAAAAATATATGAGAGAATTCTTGCTGAAAGCATGGATGTCTGGAAGGTTTGACGTCCAAAGGCATCTAGTGTCTTAGACTCACGACCTGGCGGATAAGAAGAGTGGTTTTTCTTACTCTTCACCCGCCTCATTGCTGATTCCACTACAATGGAATGATGAGGAAGTTGAGTCTTTTGAAACCCTGGAGAGGGGGGCACCTGATATAGGAGATCAGTTGCTCTGGAAGGTGGGGGTACCCTTAAAGGTGCTTCCCACATTCCTAAAAGAAGATCCTGCAAGGAATGATGCAAAGGAAGCATTATGTTCTCCTTTGCTTCGGTAGAAACAAAGCCTTGTGTAGGGATCATGGCCAGGGATAGGAATGGCAAGTGATCTTGCCATATCCAGGAGGAAACTCTGAAAAGAAGTATCTCCAAAGAGAACCTCCCCTGGACAGGTTAGATCTGAAGAACTAGCCTGGGCACCGAAGGATCTATCTGAGTATATAGAAATATAAGATCCTGCACGGTGCAGTATGGGATTCTTAACGGATGGACGCTGGTACTGGAGGTCAGGACCAGCGACAGTCAGTACCACATCGTCCATGCCAGGTATCGACTCCAAACTTGGTATAGAAGAGAGCGATCCTGTTGAATGAAGCATGGAAGGAGCTGGCCACGATGCTACTGTGGATACCGGTACCGATACCGTTGTCGGAACCGAAGCCGACACCGACATCGGAGCAGCAATCAGTGACAGCCCAATCGGTACCGAGGTAACTGAAAGCCTTCGAGTCACCCTCGGTACCGAGCGTCCGGTACCAATAGGTGTCGGTACCCAGTCTTCCAGACTAGAGATCGATTCCAGACTCGGCATCGAAGGAAGCGAGTCTATCGATGCACGTCTGGAGGGTACCGACGTCAGTGGTAGTATCGGTGCCGGTACCGATACTGGAAAGTCAGTCTGGAACGTATCCATCGGTCCCGTAGGTACCGAGGACGCCAGACGACGATCCCTGATGAGGAGTGTTACGTCCAACACCAGTGCCGATGCTGGGGTATCGGTACCGCTCGAAGCGGATGCCACCACCGGGCATGGCTCAGGTATGTTCTGTGAGGGGTGAGCCCCAGGAACAACCCGGAACCCCACATAGGCTTTGGAGGCCGAAGACTCCCGCCGGGGTTTTGAAGCCAATGGACCCTCGAGGGCAAGGCCGGAGCCGTCTACATGCTGTGCATGAGACCTACCACTCGAGGGTTGGCTAGTCTTAACAGACTGTTTGTGGGTTACCTGATCCTGTGTAGAAGAAGAAATGGTCGGTGCCCTGACGTTGAAAGGGAACCTCATATCGAGGGAAACTCGATGTTGAAAACCTCTTCTCACAATACTGTTGCCCGAGGGCTCCGAAAGAAAAAGGTCAGGACCCAAACAGGTTAGACACCAATTTTGGGAGTCTAAAAATAAAGTTGTACCGCCACAGTTTGAACATTTCTGGGAGAAAGTGGCTGGCGGTTCCATGAAGGACATTGAGAGGCCTAGAAGGCCTGAAAAACCGTAAGACACTCAGAAGAAAAAAATATTCCCTTAAAGGGAAAAATTTACAAAAAAAGAAAAAAGAAACACCGGCGGTACCGGTGGCATCGGGGAAGACAGCCGCAACCATAAGAAAACTAAAGGATTAAAAGAAGAATTTTCTGCGGTGACAGGACGACGTCCTGCCGGCTCTGCGGAAAAACGAAAACTGAAGAGAGGCAGTTGGGAAAGGCGGGAAGGCAGCACGCAGGCGTGGTGGGATGCTTCCAAAAGCTCTTTGATTGGACGCTGGGAAGCATTCCCGCGCAGACTCCGTCGGTACCGACGTACCCATATGTGAAGCCTCATTCCTGCTTGTTCCTGGAGATAAAAAAAACCTTAAAAAATAAATATAGGAAGAGGGTGGAATCAAAACATAAGTAACTTTTAGACTTCAACAAACAGAGGGAATAAGCTGCAAAGACCAGCAGGTACAACCTTAAACGAAAGCATCAAGGGAGGGTAAACTGTATGGAGCGGCAGGCACTGCTCTAACCACCTTACTGGGCAGACCAAATGGACCATATTGGTCTTTATGTTACTCCTTAAGAGATATATTTGTTAATGATTGGTTCTTCAGGACATAGCAGTTCAACTGTTAACATTAAAAAAAGAATATTTCCCCAATCTCTCAGAAGCACCACCTGTAAACTGTCCTGTAGATTGGGCTTTAAAGTGATCTGTATAACCTTTAAGTCATCCCATCAAAAACGACCAGAATACTTGACTGAATGGCTGGTGCCTTATGTTCCCAGAAGGGAAATGCATTCCTAACAATCTCTGTTGTATCTTCCTAGTCCCCAGTAGGCATCCCCTGTTCCCTCACTTGGTTTGCAGCTTGTCGTACTGTGAGGGTTTGTGTGCATCAGTAATGCTGAGAGCTAAGCCTTTAACTACTGGCAGGGTCTCCCAAGATGACAGGTTTCAGCTGAGGTGCCAAACCACCCATTTGGGGGGCAGCAGAAGAATAGGATGGTGTTGACGGCGGAGGATCACATTTCTGTGACAACGGCAGCAACACTAGAATTACCTGCATAAAGAAAGGCCTAGCAATCTACTTCCATATCTTGCCACGAAAACCCAATGGTCACAACAAAACAAATTGCACTATAGTGCTAGAAGATGAGACCTCCAAGTCGGAAGGCACTCAACTGGCTACTAGGGAGGGACTGAAGACTTTTCAGAGTAAAGCCAGAATTTATAATGTGGTTGGATGAAAGCCCTCAAGACAACTGACTGCTGATGTAGCTATGCATGAAATGAGAGTCAGAAGCTGCAAAGATGTCTTACATATTGAGACATGGAATGTACGATGCATGAACCAAGGGAAGTTGGAGGAGGTCAGGAATGAAATGGAATGTGCAAAACTCAATCTACTGGGTGTCAGCAAACTCAAATAGACTGGCACCGGGCTATTTGCATCTGATGATCACATGGTCTACTATGCTAGAAATGAAAGAAAGGTGTTGCATTTATAATCAAGAAGAAACTTGTAAGAGCTGTAATGAAATACAATACAACCAATGAATGCTTAATTTCTATTCGTCTATGAGGAATGCCCATCAATACAACTATTATTCAGATATATGCCCAACAACAGCTGCAGAAGAGAAAGAAGTTGATCAATTCTATGAACAAGTATAAGCTGAAATTGACAGGACATGCAAACAGGATATCCTGATAGTCATGGGCAACTGGAATCCAAAGCTGGCAACAAAGAAGGCAGCAAAGTGATGGACTTGGCAACAGAAATGAAGCTGGAGAAAGACTGATAGAATTCTGCAAGACCAACGATCTATTCATCTCAAACACCTTCTTCCAGTAACACAAGCGGCGACTGTACACATGGACTTCACCCAATGTACTGTACGAAAATCAAATTGACTACATCTGTGGAAGTCAATGATGGAAAAGCTTTATAACATCAGACAAAACCTGGAGCTGGCTGTGGTACACATCACCAACTAACAGTCTGCAAACTGAAGCTAAAGTTGAAAAAGGGCAAGCAACTTATGAATGTAGCAAAATAAGACCTTGAGAATATACCACCAGAATTTAAAGACTGCCTTCAAAATTGATTTGCTGCTTTAGATACAAAATGACAGAGTTCCAGAAGAGTTATGGGATAACATCAAGAAGGATGTGTTGAAAGAAAGTGAGAAGTCTCTACAAAAGGTGAAAAAGCAAAAAACGGCCAAAATAGATGACCGAAGAAACTCTGAAAATTGACCAGAAATGCAAAGAAGCTAAAGAGAAAAGAGGCAATCGCAGAACTAGAGTAGTTACTCACCTGTAGTAGGTGCTCTCCAGGAGCAGCAGGAATCAGTCCTCACATATAGGTGTCATCGGCGCCGATGAAGCCTCAGCGGAGCATTTCCCCAGCTTTCTATGAAAGCCTTTGGGAATGCAGCACGCATGCGCGGTTCCCTTCCCGCCTAAAGGTGCCATCTTACCTCAGTCAAGTGACATAGCTAAGAATAGCACACAAAAAATGAAAAAATATAAACTATGTACAACTGCAAGGGGAGGAGGGAGGGTTGTGAGGACTGATTCCTGCTGCTCCTGGAGAACACCTGTTACAGGTGAGTAACTACTCTTTCTCCAGGACCAAGCAGGAAGTCAGTCCTCACATATGGGTGACTCCCTAGCTCTGGGCTACCGAGGAACCCAGGCTGAAAAAGAGGACTCCCTCTAGTCCCAGCTGCAAAGAAAGGCTTTTCAAGGACACAACCCCCACCGGTAGCCCAATAGAGGACAGGAGGGCAGGAGTTGCCTAAACTTCAAAGAGATTCCGGAGTACTGACTGGCCAAAAGCACTGTCCCTACGGGACTCCCTCTCCAGGCAGTAATGGGCTGCAAAAGTCTGGCTTGAAGACCAAGTTGCAGCCTTGCAGATGTCTACCAAGGGCACAGAGCGGAGATGAGCCACTGAGGCAGCCACTGCCCTGACATTATGGGCCGTGACCCTACCCTGAAAAGGAAGGTCAGCCGCCTTGTAAGCCCAGGTGATACAGTCAGTCACCCAGATGGACAAGGTACGCTTGGACACAGCCAACCCCAACTTATTGGGGTCAAAGGATACGAAGAGCTGAGTAGCCCTTCTATGGCCCTGCGTACGGTCAAGGTAGAAGGATAAGGCCCTCCTACAGTCCAGGGTATGCAGAACAGCTTCAGCCGGGCTCGCATGAGGCCTAGGGAAGAATGTTGGAAGAACCACCTCCTGGTTGAGGTGGAAAGAGGAGACAACCTTTGGGAGGAACTTTGGATGAGTCCTGAGGACTACCCTGTTCCTATAAATTCTGGTGTAAGGCCTGTCACAGACCAGGGCTTGAAGCTCACTTAATCGCCTAGCCGAGGTAAGGGCTATTAGGAAGAGTGTCTTCCAGGAGAGGAAGCGTAGTGGACAAGTAGCCATCGTCTCAAAAGGTGGGCGAGTCAGCTGCTGCAAGACCACATTCAGCTCCCACTCAGGGGCAGGAGGACGGATGGGAGGCTTGAGCAAAAGCAAGCCCCTGAGAAAGCGGGACACCAAGGGGTGACCAGAGAGAGACTGCCCTACTACCAATGAGTGGTGAGCTGCTAGAGCTGAGAGATGGACCGAACAGAATTGGATTTAAGACCCTGATTTGACAAGTGCAGTAAATACTGAAGGACTACTGGCACAGTACAGGAGAAAGGATCCTCTGTACGTAGCTGACACCACACAGAAAACCTTTTCCATTTGAGAGCATAGGTTTTCCTAGTGGACTGTTTCCTAGAGGCAAGGACAACCTCCTCAACTTCCTGAGGTAGGCCCCAGGGAGCCAAGACTACCCTTGCAGCCTCCAGGCCATCAAATTAAGAGATTTGAGATTGGGGTGCAGAAGGGAACCCTGCTCCTGTGAGAGAAGGTCGGGTTGGAACCCCAGAGGCAGTGGGGGATCTACCGCCAGTTGAAGCAGAAGTGGAAACCAAGGTTGTCTCGGCCATCTGGGAGCAACCAGCAGGACCGAGGCCTTGTCCTGAAGAATCTTGAAGAGAGTTCGGGCCACCAATGGCGTGGGAGGAAATGCATACAGGAGGCCTTGAGACCAGGGAATCAGAAAAGCATCTGCTGCTATTCGCAGAGGATGCGGCTGCCTGGAGCAGAACTTTGGCAGTTGTTTGTTTATTGGGCTGGCAAAGAGATCCATCAAGGGAAGACCCCATTTCAGGAATATCTTCTGAACCACTGAAGGATGCAGCTGCCACTCATGGGGCTGCAGTATCCTGCTCAATCTGTCTGCCAGATAGTTGTCCTGTCCTGGAAGGTACACCGCCTTGAGAAGCATGTTGTGCTTGAGGGCAAAAGAACAAAGGTCCTGAGCCTCTCGACACAGGATCTTGGACCCAGTTCCGCCCTGTTTGTTCACATAAAACATGGCAAACTGGTTATCTGTCTGAATCAGAACAGACTGGTGAGCCAGGGCAGGTGTGAAAGCTTTGAGTGCCAATCGAATAGCTCTGAGTTCAAAGAGATTGATCTGCTGTGCAGCTTCCCAGGGAGACCAGAGACCCTGGGTGCACTTGCCCAGACAATGAGCTCCCCAGCCTAGCAGGGAGGCATCTGTTGTCAGCACTACTGTATAACCTGAGATCTGAAAAGGAACCCCATTCAGCAGATTGGTTGGGTGCAGCCACCAGTTGAGGGAGTGCAGAAATGGTCTGGACACCCTTATCTTGTCTCTGAGGCCACCTATGGCCTGGGACCACTGAGTCCAAAGGCACCACTGTGCAGGCCGCATATGGAGTCTGGCATTGGGGGTCACATGTACTGTCGAAGCCATGTGGCCCAGAAGCCTCAGGTAGAGCCTGGCGGAGACCAGGGACTTGCTGAGAAACTGACTTGCCAAGGCCATCAACCTTTGGGCTCTGTCTTCTGGCAAGAATGCCTTTGCCAGGAGAGAGTCCAACCGTGCCCCTATGAACTCCAAGTTCTGGGAAGGGAGCAAAGTGGACTTTGCGAAGTTTATGACAAACCCCAGGCGTTGTAGAAGAGCAATGGTCCTGAGGGTGGGTTGATTGGCCTCTTGGCTTGTCTGACCCCTGATGAGCCAGTCGTCCAGATAGGGGAAGACAAAGATGCCCTGATTTCTCAGGTAGGCCGCCACCACTGCGAGGCACTTTGTGAAAACTCTGGGGGCGGAGGTGAGGCCGAAAGGCAGTACTCTGTACTTATAATGGTTTCCTCCCACGATGAAACTCAGGTACTTTCTGTGGTCTGGATGAATGAGGATGTGAGTGTACGCATCCTTTAGATCTAAGGAGCATAGCCAATCTCCCTGCCACAGGTAAGGCAGAAGGGTTCCAAGAGTAAGCATTTTGAACTTCTCCTTCACTAGGAACTGGTTGAGGTCCTGAGGTCCAGAATGGGACGAAGGCCACCGGTCCTTT
Source organism: Ichthyophis bannanicus (assembly GCA_033557465.1). NCBI lineage: Eukaryota > Metazoa > Chordata > Amphibia > Gymnophiona > Ichthyophiidae > Ichthyophis > Ichthyophis bannanicus. The sequence goes on from CM066032.1 coordinate 1,418,034,396, forward strand.
TGGGTACCAGGAAATACCTGGAGTAGAACCCGTGACCTTGCAAGTGGGGAGGCACAGGCTCCACCGCCTTGTCCACCAACAGACTCTGAAGCTCTTGACAGAGAAGGTCTGTGTACAGGGGAGGCCTTGGAGGCTCCCCTGGAAAGTAAGGGGGTGGCAGTTGCTGAAAATGGAGTGCATAGCCCTTGTGGACTATTTCTAGCACCCAACTGTCCCCGGTGATAAGGGGCCACTGGTGGGCAAAGAGGGCGAGACGACCTCCTGTGCAGGGTTGGGGGAGCAGTGGAGGAGAGGCTATGCTCAAGGAGTCAAAAAACCCCACCCTGCTGAGTGGTAGCAGGGGCCTGAGGCTTGGGGGTCCTCTGCCTACGGGGCCCATTACCCTGGCCCTTGGCTTGCTGACCCTGGGGGACAGCTTGGGCAGCCTGATACTGAGGGTACTGTTTGTAGGCAGTGCCCTTCCTCGGGTAAAAGGGCTTTTTACCCGAGCCCTTCTTTTTATGAAAAGGGGCAGAGGTCTTCCTCGACAGCCTTGTCCTGGGTGAGGTGCTCGGTCTCAAGCTGAGCGGCCTTCTCGGTCATGGGCATGCCAAAAAGGTTTTCACCTCGGCAAGGGACATCGACCAACTTGTCCTGAACCCATGGCTCGAGGTTCGATGACTGCAGCCATGCCTGGCGTCGAGCCGCGATGCCGGCTGCCGCAACTCGGGCCGAAGCCTCAAAGCCATCGTAGGCGGCGCGGGACATGAACTTCGAGCAGTCCCGAATCCCCGAGGACAAGGACTTAAATCTCTGCAAGGGTTCCCCGGACAGACCAGCAGAGAATCCGGCCAACTCCTTGGCCAGATCCCACAAGTACATGCCCATGTACAGCTGGTAAGACAGGACACGGCAAGCAAGCATCGAGCCCTGAAAACACTTTCTACCGACGCCATCGAGGTTTCGGGCCTCCCTGCCAGGAGGCACCGCGGAGTGCATCTTCTGACTTTTCAGACGATGCATGGCCAATTCCACAACCATGGAATGGTGTGGTAGCTGTGCTTTCTGAAAACCAGGACTCTTCCGAAGTCGATAGATGGAATCGACTCGCTTGCTAAGAACCGGCGCCGAGGCCGGTGCCTCCCACATATGGAAGAGGAGCCGTTCCAGCATCGGAGGAACCGGGACAGTAAAGGCCTCCTTCGGAGGAGAGTCATACTGCAGCGCCTTGAGCTCTTCAGCTCGAGGCTCTTCCTCGGGATCCACCGGGATAGCCAAGGCAGTGGCCATATCCCGGACGAACTCCGAGAACCGGGTGTCCTCCGGAAGGGACCTACTCCGGGGCTCAGACTGCGGTGAGTCCGAAGGGACGCACCGAGTCTTAAAGGTATCAGGAGACTCCTCGTCCTCCGTCTCCCAAGCCGACTCCTCCGAGGAAGAGTCGGGGTCTGACCCCGCGGGGCCCTGGAGCACCCGCTCCGACGCCTGAAGCACCGGCGTCGACGCCCTCGGTCCCGAACAGGAGGTCGAGGGAGACCGCGACCGAGGTCAACTCCAAGCCACGATGGACTCGAGTATCGGCTCGGTCTCCGGGGTCGACTTAGACTTCGATGTCCCGGTGGTCGGGGCAGATGCGCCAGACAGGCTGGCCATCAGTGCCCGCTGCTGCTCCATGAAGGCAGACATTCTGCTCTCCAAGGCTGTCATCCTGAGACTCAGCTCGGGAGACGCAGCAGCCACCGACTCTTGCCCCGGCGGCGCCGGGACCGACGTCGGCTCCCTGGGAGGAGAGTCCACGAGGACTACGGGGCTTACGTGTCCAGCAGACTCCGGCTCCACACGAGAAACTTTTGCAGGCTTCTCCGGTTCCACCGGCCCGGGGTGACGGTCGGGGGTCTTAGACCTGGCCCTCAAGGAGCCAGGGACCTCTTCCGACGATGCCCTCGCGAGCCGTTTCTTCCTCTTGTGTTCCCGGTCGGGGGACCCCCTGTCCGAGGAGCTTCGACGGCGCTCGGGATCGGAATCCCGAGATGTCGAGGCCTCAGACGAGGTCCGGGCCCGGCCGGAGGCTGAGTCTGAGAAAAGCCTTTCCTTTTGCTGCTGGCGACTTCGAAGTGCCTTGGAGGACATTTTTCCACAGGCCCCGCACGACTTAGGATCGTGGTCGGGGCCGAGGCACCGAAGGCAGCAGTTGTGTGTGTCGGTGAGAGACATTAGTTTCTTACACCGATTACACTTCTTAAAACCATTGGAAGCCATTGGGGAAAAAAAGAGTCCCCGCGAGGTCAAAGGTCCGGCCTTCCAGGGAAAAAGAGAAAAAAGGGCACGAACGCCAGCCACGAAGGGCAAAAACCGAAAAAGAAAAATCGGGCTCGATACCGGTGTACCGAACCCGGCGGGAGGGGAACCGGCGTCGAACCGGTAGAGAAAGAGCAAAGAATCGCTGAAAATCTAATTTTAACCGGGAAAAACTGGACACACGTCCGGTGGGCTTCACGGAAAAAAAAGAGACTGAGGTAAGATGGCACCTTTAGGCGGGAAGGGAACCACGCATGTGTGCTGCATTCCCAAAGGCTTTCATAGAAAGCTGGGGAAATGCTCCGCTGGGGCTTCATCGGCGCCGATGACACCCATATGTGAGGACTGACTTCCTGCTTGGTCCTGGAGAACAGAGATTTCCAACACAAGACAAGACAAGACAAGGAGAAGCACAACAATGACACATGCAAGGAAATAAAATCAGAAACTATTAGAAGAACAATAAGATAGGCTTTCCTAAAGCTACGAGAGTTAAAGAAAAAATTCCAGCCTCGAATTGGAATGCCAGAAGATGCTCAAGGATCCATGTTGAATGATGCTGAGAAGATCAAGAAAAGGTGGAAAGAATATACAGATTCCTTATACCATAAAGATCAAGTGGACCAACAGCCGTTTCAACCTGTACCTTATGATTAGGAGCCATTGGTGATGAAAGAAGTCAAAGTAGCATTACAAGCCTTATCAAAGAACAAAGCACTGGGCATTAATGGCATTCCCATTGAAGTATTACAGCAATCAGATGCAGTTGTTACTATTCTTACAAGGCTTTGCCAGGAAATTTGAAAGATAACATCATGGGCAACTGACTGGAAAAGATCTGTGTTTATACCAATACTAAAAAAAGGTGATGCAGCTGACTGTGGAAATTATCACACAATCACTCTGATCCAAACACGCCAGCAAGATTCTACTCAGGATCATTCAGCAGAGAATATAATCATACCTGGAATGAGAACTGTCTGAAGTGAAGCAGGGTTCAAGAAAGGACGAGGACCGAGAGACATCATCGTGGATATGAAATGGATCCTTGAAAAGACAAAAGAATACCAAAAGGATATCTATATGTGTTTTTTTTACTACAGCAAGGCTTTTGACTGTGCAAACCATGAGAAACTCTGGGCCACATTAAGAAGCATGGGTGTACGACAAGGCTGCATACTTTCCCCCTTACCTGTTTATTTTATATGCAGAACAAATCAGAGAAGCAGGACTGTATGAAGACAACCGAGGTGTGAAGATTGGTGGAAGACTCATCAACAACCTTCACTATACTGATGATACCATATTACTGGCTGAAAGAGAAGACAATTTGAAACATTTGCTTCTCAAGATCAAGGAACATAGTAACATAGTAAATGACGGCAGATAAAGACCAGTATGGTCCATCTAGTCTGCCCAGTATGATGCCAAGAGTAGGTACACCTGCCGCTCCATGCAGGCCCCCCTCCCCATGTCTTTGTCCAAGGGTGATCCCGCCACTCCATGTAGGATACCCCTATTTGTTAAGGAATTAGATGGTTCAGATTATTTTGATATTTTCTTGTTGTTGTAAAGGGATCCACATAGTCTTAAAATGGGCTTGCACCTTAATGTAAAGAAGATAAAGATCCTGACAACTGGCAAAATCAATAAGTTCATCGTTGATGGAGAAGAAATTGAAATAGTGGACAACTTTAACCTACTTGCATCAACTATCAATAAAGAAACAAATAACAGTCAAGAAATCAGACGACACATTGCTCTTGGTAGAATGGCTATAAAGGATCTAGACAAGATTCTCAAGAGCAGAGATGTCTCTCTCCATACAAAGATTCAACTTGTTCAAGCCATAGTATTTTCAATTATGTCTATGAATGTGAAAGTTGGACAGTGAAAAAAGACAGACAGGAAGAAAACTGATGCCTTTGAATTATGGTGCTGGTGATGAAAACTGTGTATTCCATGGACTGCCCAAAGAACAAACCAGTCAGTACTAGAGGAGATCAAACCTAAGCTTTCTTTAGAAGCTTAGATGACAAGACTTTGACTTTCATACTATGAACACATCATGTGAAGACAGAGATCATTAGAGAAAGGCATCATGCTTGGCAAGGTTGAAGATCAACGCAAAAGAGGAAGATCAGCAATGAGATGGATCAATAGAATAAAAGCAGCTATGAGCCGCCTGACTGAAGACTGAACACAATTTAGGACAGCTATCCAGAGGGTCACCATGAGTCGATACTGACTTGATGGCATTTGACAACAGCAGGCAAGACTCTCTTTGCTTGCTAACTTTGCTTTTGCATACTTTGGGCCAAAACTCTGGAATATCCTGCCTGAGGAACTCTGTTTAATAAGCTTGGCATTTGATAAAGCTTTTGCAAGTTGATGGAGATGTTTTTGCCTTATTATAGGATGTAGCCTTGAAGTGATGGGATTTAAGTGTTGTATTTTGTGATATAGTCATTTATTGTTGCTTTTCATCATAAAACAATCTCAGTTTATTTGGTCAGGATGACAAGTTAATTAAATAACAAGTTGAAAAGTGCACACTTACAATGTGACAAAACAGCGTGTTTCCCCTTTCCTCCATTTGCAAACTCTGTGTGGGGGACACGGTTGAAATAGCCATAACAAAGTGCCTCTCAATAAGGCAATAGATGATGTGCAAGTGTGTGTCTGGGCAGGTGAGTACAGTGTGGGTAGTGACTGATGCTGTATGTGTGGGGGAGAGGGGCGGACACATGTATACATATATTTGTTTCGGGGGCTGCCTATGTGTGTATGTCTACTAGTGTCTCTCTTGAAAGCTGTATGTGTGTCGGGACGTGCACTTTTTGGTTGTGTGTGCCAGAGGCTCTCTCTGTGTATTTATTTATTTATTTAGGAGTGTGTGTCAGGAGCGTATGCATGTTGGTAGTATGTTTTGGGGTGTGTGTGTGTGTGTGTGTTGAAAACGTATACTTGCTAGTAGTGTGTGTTAGAGATCTATATATGTATAGCGTAGTTACCTGTAACAGGTGTTCTCCTTGAACAGCAGGAATAAGTTCTCACATATGGGTGACATCACCAGTGGAGCCTCGTACGGAAGTTCACCAGCTTCCAAAGGAAGCTTTTGGAACGTACACCGAACATATGCACCTGCTTTCCTGCCCGTCATTGTGCCATATTCTCCAGTAAAATATCATAGCAGGAGCCAAAGTGCAATTGCCCAGGGAGGTGGGAAGATTGTGAGAACTTATTCCTACTGTTCATGGAGAACACCTGCTACAGGTGAGCAACTACACTTTCTCCCTGAACAAGCAGGAAATAGGTCCTCACGTATAGACTCCAATGCTACAGGCTACTGGAACCCGAGGTGATGAGCAGCCCAACCAGGCAATAAGAACTGGAGAAGTCAGGAAGACCAGATTGGTAGTCCCGCTGAGGGACTCATCTGATTCAGCATCCTCAGCAGACATTGACCTGAGGGAATTTCAGCAGGTCGCCTGTATGGACAGCCAAAGAAGCGCACCCAAGGAGCAGGATGTGCTCTTTGGGCGCGCTCCTTGGGGCAACTTGCACGATGCACGATCTATGAAAAATAAATTACCCATATTTAATGACCTGATAACTGACTTAAAACCCGACATCTTATGTGTCACAGAGACATGGCTTTCTGAAACAGATACAGTCTATCTAAATCAACTTGATAAAGAGAACTACGACACATTCTACAAACATAGATCCAACAAAAAAGGTGGTGGAGTTCTAATGATGACTAAAAAAACATTAAACGCCAAGCCAATCCATTCAAATTTCAATAATAACATGGACACATTATTAATAAAAATCGGCCTCATAAAAATTTGCTTAATTTATAGACCCCCAGACAATAAAACAGATGGCCTGGATTCTCTTATTGAACTCCTCAGCTCATCTACTGATCAAAATCCTGTAATCATGCTAGGCGACTTTAACCTTCCATCCCTACCAACACTAGACTCTAAACTATTCCTAGACACCATAGCAGACATACAGTACCATCAAATAATTAAAACAGCAACACATATCAAAGGAGGAACATTAGATTTGGTTCTTCTACCTGAGATACTCTTCAAATTAGTTAACTCAAATTCCATTGAATGCACTGAGACACCTTGGTCTGATCATTCTATCATCAAAATAAATCTCACATATCCCATCCCTAGCACCAATAATTACACGAGAAGTACCCCCACTTCAAAATTCAAAAAATTTAATGAAACAGACTTCCTTGACTCCACAATCCCCTACTTCTTATCAACAACAAATTTGGATGACGCTGTTAACAACTGGAACGATACTATTAATAATGCAGCTAAAAATAACCAACCAAATAAAAAAACCATATACACTAAAACAAATAATTCACCTTGGTTTAATAGCACTCTAAGACTAATGAAAAAAGAACTAAGAAAACTTGAAACGAAATGGAGGAAATCCAAGTTGTCTGTACACAAGGAAATATACAATAACTATCTAACAAAATATAAGGAAACAATAGACAGCACAAAGAAAAATTATTACTCAGCAACCTTAGCAAAATCATACAATAGACCTAGAGAGCTATTTTCCATAGTCAGAAAATTAACCAACAATGAGCAAACTTCTAACAATGAAATCACAGACATCTCAGTTCAATCCCTAGCTAATCACTATCAAAACAAAACAAAGAAACCCACCATGCCCTTAGAAAATATCAACATCTCTTATCAACCTGTAGATAAATGGTTAGAATTTTACCCCATCTCAAAAGTGTCATTAAAAACAATCATCTCCGGCCTAAATACCACAACTTCGTATTTAGATCCATGCCCTGTATCATGGATAAAAACACACTACCAACTCTACTATCCTTTATCCTCCCAATAGTAAATCTTTCACTTACCCAAGGATACCTTCCATCCCCGCTCAAACATGCACAAATACGTCCAATTTTAAAGAACTGCAAACTTGATAAAACATCCCCTACATCATATAGGCCCATCTCTAGCATACCATTCTTGGCCAAAATAATTGAAAAGGTAGTGCAACTACAGACACAGGAATTTATAGACTTATCTTATCCACTAGATGATCAACAATATGGATTCCGGCCCCGCCATGGAGTAGAGACACTTCTAACAGTATTAATAGATACACTCCTAAAAGGAATTGACAATCATAAACAGGCGTTCATCTTACTTTTCATTGACATATCAGCAGCTTTTGATAGCGTGCATCACTCAATTTTGCTCAACAACCTACGACAGATAGGCATAAACTCTACCGTACATAAATGGTTCACCTCATATTTAAATAACAGAACACAAAATGTAAGAACAGGTAATCAAACATCCAACACATACAAACAAGAAATAGGTTTACCACAAGGTTCAGCGCTTTCAGCCCTACTCTTCAATATCTATATAAAACCGGTCTGCAACATCTTTAAAAAATTCGGAATACAATATCACCTTTATGCGGATGATATTATGATGTACATACCTTTTACGATTCCTAACCTACCGACTCAACTTCTATCAGACTGCTACAATGAAATTACATACTGGCTAAAAACCCAAAACCTCCATATAAACCATGCTAAAACCGAAGTCTTGATCGTAACAAAAAACCAATCATTTATTCTCCCAACCCACATAACACTACAAAACCAAGAAATTAAAATAAAAAATGAAATAAGATATCTTGGAGTCATTTTAGATACACACCTTACTATGGAAACCCACATTAGAAATACCTTAAAGAAAATCTACTTCAAACTTAAAATCCTCAAACAATTGCGCCCCCTGGTATTTATGCATGATTTTATCAATATAACTCAGGCTACCATTACTCCACACTTCGATTTCGCTAACTTAATACTTATAGGCATTCCAAAACAAAATATCAAAAGAATCCAACTCGCACAAAATGCAACAGCTAGAATTATACTAAAGATAAATTCACTCCAACACATTACACCAATACTAGCTTCCCTGCACTGGTTACCAATACAAAGCAGGATAACCTACAAAACAATAATAACTACATTCAAAGCCCTAAACGACATGGCCCCGAAGACACTATGTAATTTAATAAACAAAGAACTACCTAAGACTACTCATAGAAAAGGACAATCAAATAAACTAAAGATTCCAAAAGAATATATAAGATCTCACAAAATTACAAATAATAGAGCCTTTTCCCACATAGCTCCAACAACTTGGAACTCGTTACCAGAGGACTTACGATCACTAACAGAGATAACAGAATTCAGAAAAAAATTGAAAACATATCTATTCACTAAACACTATAATTCCATAGAAAACATTCCATTCAACTTAGATAAAGGCTAAACATGAACCCCCCCACATCAAGCGTATACTCCCTTCTTCAAGGGATAACACACAAAACATAATCGAATGAACACTCCACTCCTATGCATTGATACCCTACTTGTATATAGTTGCAACTGATATGATCTGCCTATGCGGTAGAGTCAGTACTTTGTTTAAATTGTTACACAATCTGTGTTAGTTGAATTATTCTGCTTAGTTTTTAAACCTATGTGTGCATGTTAAGATGTTCTATGTAAAAAGTTATTCTGTTCCATGTAAAACAAGCTCTGCATTGTTAACTGTTGTTAATTGTACACCGCAACTGATCGCTGGAAGATGCGGTATATAAATAAGTGTTAAATAAATAAATAAAATAAAATAAACTCTGGGGACGGAGGTATTCTCTTTATAAAAAGCACTTTTACCCGGGTTCTGAAGCACTCTGTTCCTGCACCTCTATGCGTCGTAACGGGTAAGCGTCCGCTGCTCTTGGTCTCCCTCTCACTGAGCATTTTTTATCTTCTCTTTATATGTCAGCGCTTCCTGTGCATTGGGGGTGGCGTCCCACACCCACTACCTCCTCTCCACTGGATCATCTCTCTTGCACCACCACTAATTTGCTACCTTGCCCTTTTTCCTCCCCATCAGTCCATCATCAGCTGTTTGCCCCATCCCACCTGCTTCTTAGTCTAGCACTCGTCAATTGTAGATCTCTTCGAGCAAAGTCAGTTCTTATTCATTACCTCATTACCCCTGTTCATCATTGAGACCTGGTTGTGGGAGGACAAAGATCCCCTGCTTAACTGGTGTCTCCCCCAGGATTCTCTGCCTCTCGTTCAGGGTGTAGCAGTGGGGGTGTAGCTATCCTCCACTGCTCCACCCTTTCCATATGTGAAATCTCATCCCCAGCTCTCCACTACTCTGAATTCCTTCTATTCCGGCTACACTCCACCCCTCCTCTCTATTTCCTTCTTCTATAGTCTCCCACCTCTCTTCGCCCCCATCTGTGGGACTCCCTACTGCTCACCCTCTCCAAAATCTCTCTCTCTCTTTCTCTCTCCTACCTTCACACCATGATTCTTGGTGACATTAATATACATCTCAATTCTCCTTCCAGACCTAAAGAAAGAGCCTTCCTTGCTCTTCTTAATGATCTTTCCCTCCACCAGCATACCCGCTGCCCCAATCATGCTGCCGGAGATGCATTGGATCTAGTCATCACACCCTTTGATTCTCCTTTTGCCCCTTCCACTCTTTCCACTACTCCACTTCCGTAGTCGGACCACTATTGCATATTTGTTTCTTTATAGCCCCCTCCCCTACCCTTTTCCTTCACTTCCTCCAACATTTCCCTGGCACCTCAGCTTAAGTGGTGCATCACCACTCTTATACTTCAGCAGTTTCCCTCCTTGGACATCCTCTTTCTGCCTGATTTCTCCTCTCTCCCCTCAGATCTTCAGGTGCAGTCCTGGAACACTGTCCTGGCTTCCACTCCCGATCAGTTAGCCCCCCTTTCATCCAAATCAGACACCACCTACTCACACCACCCACCCCTGGTATCATCCCAGTCTACATCTTCATCATGCCCATCTCCGCCACGCTGAATGCCACTGGCGCAAACACCCCCACCTCTGAATACCTCCTTCAATTTCGTCATTGACACTGGGAATACAGCTCCATGATTCACATCACCAAACAAACGTACTACTCCAATCTGATCTTGTCATCTTCCAATTCTATTCATCAGCTTTCTTCTGTTCTTTGCTCGCTCTCTGCTCCCCGTACCTCTCATCATCCATCCCTCATTCCTGACCCAACAGACTTGCTGCTTTCTTCTCTGACACCTTGAATATTGCGTGCAATCCTGGTTGCCGTATCTTAAAAAGGATATAGCGTTATTAGAAAAAAATACAGAGAAGAGCCACCAAAATGGTAAAGCGGATGGAAGGATGCCCCTATGAAGAGAGGCTAAAAAGATTAGGGCTCTTCAACCTTGAAAAGAGAGACAGCTGAGGGGAGATATGATAGAGGTCTATAAATTAATGAATGGAGTGGAACGGGTAAATGTAGATCGATTGTTTACATCATCAGCATATAGGAAGACTAGGGGACATGCAATGAAGCTACAGGGTAAACTATTCAAGACTAATAAGAGAAAACATTTTTTCACTCAACATGTAATCAAACACTGGAATTCATTACTGGAGGACGTAGAGAAAGCTATTAGTGTAGCCGGGATTAAAAAAGGGTTGGACAAGTTCCTGGAGGAAAGGTCCATAAACCATTATTTAAGTGGACGCGGGATATCCACTGCTTGCCCCAGTACAAACATTGTGGAACCTGCGTCTTTTAGGGAAACTGCTAGGTACTTGTGACTTAGATTGGCTACTGCTGGAAACAGAATACTGGGCTTGATGGACCTTGGTCTTACCCAGTATGGCATATCTTATGTTTTTAAGATTGCAGATATGAGTGCCAGCATTCAGGACCTTGCGACGCCAACACTGGGGTTACCAGGTCTGGCATGGAAGAGGAGAGGGTCCTCACCAGGACGACCCTTAGAGACCACCTGCCATCGCCGGAGACCTATGTATCTGTACGAGGTACCTTTCGAGGCCGCTCCTTGTCCGACTCTCGGGAACACTGCGGGGGGCTAAGTGACCGAGCGCGGGAGCGCTCGCGCTTATCCGGAGCCCCCAACAGTGACTTTGAGGCCTTCTTATTCTTACGCCACTCCACTTTAGGGGACCTCTGGTCGGAGTGCTGCCGAGAATGCAGAGCGGAAGTGGGGGATCCCACCAGCGGAGAGACGACAAAGGGTACCGCCAATGATTCCAGGGTCACCTTCCGGAAAATGTCATTGGACTTCTGCTAACGACTGAGCAGGGCCTTGGAGGACATTTTTTTTTGCAAAGGGAACAGAGCTCCAGATCATGGTCGGCCCCAAGACAGCAGTCATGGGTTTCCATGAGCGACATGTTTTTGGAGCATCTGTCGCATTTTTTTTTAAAACCGGTGGCCATAGGGCAAAAAGGACCCCTGCAAGGTCGAAGACCTTTGCAGCCAAAGGTTGAAAGAGAAAAAAAGGGCACGAAGCTCGCAACAGGAAAAAAACTTTAATGAAGGCTATCCCCTCGCTCAAAGGAAGAAAGAAGAGCAGGAGAGGACGGAAGAGGACCGGTGCTACCGGAAAAAAACACAGCCCAAAGGCTGAAAACAAAACACTTTTTCTGAGGGACGAGGACGTGCGTCTGAAGGGTTCTGCAGAAAAAGGGAGACTAAGCAAGATGGCACCTTTGGGCGGGAAGAGGACCATGTATGCGTGGCAGCAATCCCAAAGGCTTTCTTTGAAAGCTGGGGAATTGCTCCTCGCGGGCTCTGTCAGTGCTGACGTCACCCATAAGTGAGGACTGACTTCCTGCTTGTCCCTGGAGAACATGTTAAAACCCTCTGCCCAGTGTGCAGAAGCAGCTTAAAAGCAAATAGAATGCTAGGTATCATAAGGAAAGGAATGGAAAATAAAACAAAGGATATTATAATGCCTCTGTATCGTTCCATGATGCGACTGCACCTTGAATACTTTGTGCAATTCTGGTCACCGTATCTTTAAAATGATATAGCGTTATTAGAAAAGATACAGAGAAGAGCCACCAAAATGGTAAAGGGGATGGAAGGATACCCCTATGAAGAGAGGCTAAAAAGGTTAGGGCTCTTCAACCTGGAAAAGAGACAGCTGAGGGGAGATAAGATAGAGGTCTATAAATTAATGAATGGAGTGGAACGGGTAAACTTAGATCGATTGTTTACGTCATCAGAATATAGAAAGACTAGGGGACATGCAATGGAGCTACAGGTTAACTTATTTAAGACTAATAAGAGAAAATATTTTTTCACTCAAAGTGTAATCCTTTGTTACCGGAGGATGTAGTAAAAGCTGTTAGTGTAGCTGGGTTTAAAAAAGGTTTGGACAAGTTCCTGGAGGAAAGGTCCATAAACCATTATTAAAAGGGATCCGGGATATCACTGCTTGACTCAATACAAGCATTGTGGAACTCGTGTCTTCTGGGAAACTGCTAGGTACTTGTGACCTAGATTGGCAACTGTTGGAAACAGGATACTGGGCTTAATGGACCTTGGTCTGACCCAGTATGGCATATCTTAGGTTCATATATTTATAATCTTTATTGGTATTTATAATAAAACTCAGGTATTTACATGAATGAAAATAAGAAAATATGGGAACTCCAATTTGTACCAATTATAATAAATTATAATGACACATTCATATTGAAAGTAATACATCCTATCCCAAACCTTAGTCCACATTTTTAGGGGGGGGCTACAGGAAATAAACCATATACCATAATTTACACTCCGTAAGGGAGCAGAAACACGGTTTAAAAGGAAAAAAATACCAGTTATAACAGGGTATGACTTATGCATCAGCCGTAATGGGACCAATCTCAACCCCAATCTCTTCCCTTGCACATATAAATTCTAAGAGCTCTTTAGGTTCAAAAACTAGGAAATTCTTCCCTTGAAAGGAAATACATATCTTAGGTTCTTATGTTCCCGCAGGGCCTGTTCCTTCACCAGGCCCAGTGCCGATGTACTCTATTTTTATATCCATTTTGTCTCCCTCACCTTCCTCGCAGGCTAGTAGCTCTCCAAAAATCTCCTTAGCGATCACAGTACAGACCTTACAGTCCAGCTTCTCTGGGACTCCTTTGATTCTCAGGTTCTCCCTTCGTGACCTATTTTCCAAGTCCTCAAGTTTCAGGCCCATCTCCTCTTTGTCAGCTTCCAATTCATCCAGGCTGCTTTGTAATTTTGCAAATTCCACTCCGGTCTCATCTACCTGAGTTTCCACATCCTCCAGCCTCCTTTTTTTCTGAAGCTCAGCCGCCATGTTCCCCATCTCCTCCTTCACCCTGGCGATATCGGAGCACACTTTCTTAAATCACTGCTTTAATTACTCTTTAGTGATTGCCAGCAGCAAGCCTTTCCCTCCGCACAGTTGGCCTCATGCGCTCTCAGCTGCTGCTTTCCAGCGACCATCTCGTCTGCCTCCTGCTCCTCCAGCTTATGCCCCTGGTAAGCGTACTCTTAATTCAGGTGTTTTCCTTCTGGTGGTCGCCATCTCTGCTTCCGTGAATATTTCCACTCTCTGCTGCACCAACTTTAAACCTTGTCCAGTGAGGGAGGCACGTTATTTCGTCATTACTTCGGGGTAATTCTCGCGGAGCTCACCACTTAGCTGCCCATGCGGGTTGGCAACGTCACTTCCTCTCCAACATGCCACTGTATTTCTCTGCCTTTTGTACAAAAATTCTTTCCTCTATGGATCATTTCAAAAGGAGGAGAAGGAAGAGAGAACACTCAGATCTCAGCAATTCTGTTCCCATCACTACAGCTTTACATTAATGTAGGAATCTCTTCCATTAAAGTCCCTCAGACTACAGCACTAGCAAAGGAGAATGGAACAGACAGGGGTCTGGTTGGGTTGGGCAGGGGATCAGGGTCCCATCCCCCTCAGGGAAGCAAAGCTTTATGCCACAGTTCCCTCCTAGTATCCCAAATGCTTTTCAACTTTCTCCCCCTCTCTTGCATTTTACAGAGTGCACAGCAGCAACAGGTGAAGAATTTTGCCATACTTCAGTTTGTGGCTCCCACTCTTTTACAGACTGCAGCAGCAGTAAGAGAGATGCTGCTTGCATTCTCCTCTTACCCCCTCTTATTTTTTTTTACGATCTTTTTCTCACAAAAGCACAGGCAAAGAGTAGAAGGTAGCTGGCAGCACCTGATGACATTGCACAGGCAGGTGGAATACCTGACTGCTATTTGTGTTGCTTCTTTCTATGTGACTAGACATCACAAGCAAGGTAAGTGTTCTTGGGAATTTTTGGCTACCAGCTCTACCTGAATGTAATTCACCTTGAACCTCTGAGAAAAAGGTGTGAGTTAAATTCAATTTCCTTAAATCAGAAGCCCTGTCTGGAAATCAGCATCCTGTTCTGAAGCTTTTTAACTTAGACTTCATTTTATTTAGCTGTATTTATTTATATCCCGCTTTTCACCGGGTCAAAGCGGTCAATTGGGGGATACATTTAACACGAGGGGATATGAGACACATACGCTAATACTTACAGGGAACATGGGCAATGGAGGGTTAAGTGGCTTGCCCAAGACCACAAGGAGTGCCTATAGGACTAGAAATCCCAGACCCTCCGGCCTGAGATTGCTGTCCCCAGGTGGGACTTGAACCCCATGCAAAAATTGTACCTCTAAACAATTCAGTATTAAATGCAATAATCTTTAATAGAGATCAGCTTTACAAGACATTTAAAGAAATCTCCTGTGACAATAATATTTCCAGGCTTTTTAATACCATAATTTTGCTGAAGACTTGTTTTGTGAAGAATTTTTTTTTCCTTTTGTTCTTTTTTGAACTGTGTTTCTTGTTGACAATTGTTGTTAGCAATACTTCAAGGAGAAAAATGAAGCTTGCCGAAGGGAGAATCATATTTTACGACTTGAAGATTCGGAATGCTCTCAAGTCTCTTCACCCTTGAAACAGCTCATTGGAGCAAAAACATAACCTATTTATTTATTTATTTAACAGTTTTTTTATACCACTTTATCATTTTAGTCAAAGCAGTTTACATTGTAACTTAAAATTAGTAATGTACATTAAACAGGGACAATGCCAACTTGGATTCTTCTGAAGCAATGGAGGGTAAGGGTTAAGTGACTTGCCCAAGGCCACAAGGAGTTGCTAGTAGGAATCAGACTCTGGTATCTTGATTCCCAAGCCAGTGCTCTAACTATTAGTCTACTCCTCCACTCCTGTGTCAGGAGCAATCATACATTAACTAAACCATGACGCATAGTGCATTCGAAGACATGGAGGGTAATTCTGTAAGGCATGGCTAGACTTCCGCACATGGTTTACATGTGTAAATCATGGCATTTTAGTGGTTTACAAGAGGGTTGAGTCGACCACTATTCTGAATGTATGCACCATAGTCAATGGCATGCACTTTCACTATGGGTGTGCACAGGTGTAGAGTTTAGGTATGGGAGAAGCACAAATTTACTCATGTACTTTATAGAATATGACTCAACATGTTTAAGACACACGGGATTCATTTACACCTAATTTAGACCAGGAAATGACCACAGCTTCATTTACAAGTGCTTATGGCCACTTATGTTAATATCAATAAATTCAACTTTATAGAATAGGCACCATTAATGCAGATAAAGAGTAGTTGCTCACCTGTAACAGGTGTTCTCCAGGAGCAGCAGGAATCAGTCCTCACTTATGGGTGACATTGGCGTCGATGGAGCCCCCGTGCGGAACATTTCCCCAGCTTTCTATGAAAGCCTTTGGGAATACTGCACGCATGCGCGGTCCCCTTCCCGCCTAAATGTGCCATCTTGCTCAGTCAAATGACATAGCTAAAAAACAGCACACAAAAATGAAAAAATAAACTATGTACAACTGCAACTCCCAGGGGAGGAGGGAGGGTTGTGTGGACTGATTCCTGCTGCTCCTGGAGAACACCTGTTACAGGTGAGTTACTACTCTTTCTCCAGGACCAAGCAGGAAGTCAGTCCTCACTTATGGGACTCCCCAGCTTCAGGCTACCGGGGACCCAGAGCTGAAAAATGAGCTCCCTCTAGCCTCAGCATCAGAGTAAGGATTTCACTGAAAACATACCTCCATCGGTAGCCCAACCAGAGGGCTGGAGGGTAGGAGTTGCCTAAACCTCAAAAAGATTCCGGAGCACTGTCTGACCGAAAGCACTGTCCCTGTGGGATTCCCTCTCCAGGCAGTAATGGGCTGCAAAAGTCTGGCTTGAGGACCAAGTTGCAGCCCTGCAGATGTCTGCCAACAGTACAGAGCAGAGATGAGCTACTGAGGCAGCCATTGCCCTGACACAGTGGGCCATGACCCGACCCTGTAAAGGAAGGTCAGCTGCCCTGTAAGCCCAGGTGATACAGTCAGCTACCCAGATGGACAAGGTATGCTTGGACACAGGTACCCCCAAGTTATTGGGGTCAAAAGATACGAAGAGCTGAGTAGCCCTCCTATGCCCCTGCGTACACTCAAGGTAGAAGGATAAGGCCCTCCTACAGTCCAGGGTATGCAGGACTGTCTCAGCCCGGCTGGCATGGGGCCTAGGGAAGAATGTTGGAAGAACCACCTCCTGGTTGAGATGGAAAGAGGAGACAACCTTGGGGAGGAACTTAGGATGAGTCCTAAGGACTACCCTGTTCCTATAGAAGCGAGTGTATGGCCTGTCACAGACCAGGGCTTGAAGTTCACTCACTCGCCTGGCCGAGGTCAAGGCCACTAGAAATAGAGTCTTCCAGGAAAGGAAGCGTAGAGGACATGTAGCCATTGGTTCAAAAGATGGGCGAGCAAGTTGCTGCAAGACCACATTCAACTCCCACTCAGGGGCCGGTGGATGGAGAGGAGGCTTGAGCAATAGTAAGCCTCTGAGAAACCTGGACACCAAAGGGTGAACCGACAAAGGGTGTCCCCTCCACCATTGAGTGGTGAGCTGCCAGAGCAGAGAGGTGGACCCGAACAGAATTGGACAAGGCCCTGATTGGACAAGTGCAAAAGGTACTGGAGTACTACTGGCACAGTGCAGCCGAAAGGATCTTCCTTGTGTTGCTGACACCACAAGGAGAACCTCCTCCACTTCAGGGCATATGTTTTCCTGGTGGATTTCTTTCTAGAGGCCAAAACCACCTCTTCCACTTCCTGAGGTAGGCCCCAGGGAGCCAAGACTACCCTTGCAGCCTCCATGCCATCAGATGGAGAGATTTGAGACTGGGATGCAGAAGGGAACCCTGATCCTAAGCGAGAAGGTCGGGTTGGAATCCCAGAGGCATGGGTGTCTCCACTGCCAGTTGAAGTAGCAGGGGGAACCAGGGCTGCCTCGGCCACCTGGAGCAACCAGAAGTACTGAGGCCTTGTCCCTGAGAATCCTGAACAAGGTTCAGGCCACCAGAGGCGTGGGAGGAAACGCATAGAGCAGGCCCTGGGACCAAGAAATCAGGAAGGCATCAGCCGCCACCCTTAGGGGATGCGGTTGCCTGGAACAAAACCTGGGCAGTTGGTGATTCAGGGGACTGGCAAAGAGATCCATGGATGGAAGTCCCCATTTTAGGAAAATCTGTTGAACCACCAAAGGGTGCAGCTGCCACTCGTGGGGCTGCAGAATTCTGCTTAAGCGGTCAGCCAGAAAGTTCTCCTGGCCAGGAAGATAAACAGCCCTCAGCAACATCTGGTGCCTGAGGGCAAAAGAGCAAAGGGCCTGTGCTTCCAGGCACAGAGGCCTGGACCCAGTGCCGCCCTGTTTGTTCGCACAGAACATGGCTACTTGGTTGTCCATCTGAACTAGAACAGACTGGTGGGCCAAGGTGTGAGAAAAAGCCTTGAGGGCTAAGCGAATAGCCCGCAGTTCCAGTAGGTTGATCTGTTGCGTGGCTTCCCATGGGGACCAGAGGCCTTGGGTGCAGCTCTCGACAGTGTGCACCCCAGCCCTGTAAGGAGACATCGGTTGTCAACACCACTGTGGGGGCAGGCACCTGAAAAGGCACCCCCTGCAGCAAGTTGGGGGGGTGTAGCCACCACTGAAGAGAATTCAGGAAAGGTTTTGATACCCTTACTTTGTCTGCTAGGCTCCCTGTGGCCTGCTTCCACCGAGTTCTGAGGCACCACTGTGCAGGCCTCATGTGGAGGCAGGCATTGGGGGTCACATGCACAGTCGATGCCATGTGTCCCAGGAGTTGCAGACAGAGCCTGGCAGGAACCCATGGCAGAGAAACCGGGATGCCAACTCCATGAGCCTTTGAGCTCTGTCCTCTGGCAAGTAAGCCCTTGCTTGCACAGAGTCCAGCCGTGATCCTAGGAACTTGAGGTTCTGGGAGGGGAGCAAAGTGGACTTTGCGAAGTTTATGACAAAGCCTAGGTCTTGAAGGAGTGTGACAGTACTGAAGGTGGCCTGCCTGGCCTCCTGGTAAGTCTGACCTCGGATGAGCCAGTCGTCCAGATAGGGGAAGACAAAGACCCCTTGAGTCCTCAAGTAGGTGGCCGCCACCACAGCTAGGCATTTTGTAAAGACCTGTGGGGCGGAAGTTAGGCCAAAAGGCAGCACCCTGTACTGGTAATGGTTTCCTCCCACCACGAACCTGAGGTACTTTCTGTGGTCTGGATGAATGAGGATGTGAGTGTACGCATCCTTTAGATCTAAGGAGCATAGCCAATCTTCCTGCTGGAGGTAGGGCAGAAGTGTTCCAAGAGTAAGCATCTTGAACTTCTCTTTCTCCAAGAACTTGTTGAGGTTCCTGAGGTCTAGGATAGGCCTTAGGCCTCCTGTTCTTTTTGGCACCACAAAATACCTAGAGTAGAACCCGTGCCCCTGTAGGCGAGGAGGTACAGGCTCCGCCGCCTTGTCCAGAAGCAGACCCTGAAGTTCTTGGAGGAGGAGGTTGGTGTGCAGGAGAGGCCTCAGAGGTTCTCCTGGAAAGTAGACAGGAGGTAGTTGTTGGAAATGAAGCATATAACCCTGGTGAATGATGCTCAAGACCCAAGCATCCCCTGTAATGGGTGGCCACCTGTGGGCAAACAGGGCTAAGCGACCTCCTGTGCAGGGATGGGGCAGCAGGGGCGGAGAGGCTATGCCTTGGGAGTCAAAAATCCCCTCCCTGCTGGGTAGGAGCAGGAGCCGGAGGCTTGGGGGCCTTCTGCCTACGGGGCCCATGTCCCTGCCCCCTTGGCCTGCTGCCCCTGAGGAGGAGCTGGAGAGGCCTTGTACTGAGGGAAAGGTTTGTAGGCAGACACCTTTCTCGGGTAGAAGGACTTTTTACCCAAGCCCTTCTTTTTGTGAGAAGGGGCAGAAGTCTTTCTGGACAGCCTTGTCCTGATCAGGTGCTCGGTTTCGAGCTCAGCCGCCTTCTCGGCCATGGGTTTGCCAAAAAGGTTTTCACCTCGGCAAGGGACATCGACCAACTTGTCCTGTACCCAAGGCTCGAGGTCCGATGACTGCAGCCATGCCTGGCGTCTGGCCCCAATGCCGGCTGCCGCCACACGAGCCGAAGCCTCGAAGCCATCGTAGGCCGCTCGGGACATGAACTTGGAACAGTCCCGGATTCCTGAAGACAAAGACTGGAACCTCTGCAAAGGCTCCCCAGAGAGGCCAGCAGAGAACCCGGCAAGCTCCTTTGCCAGGTCTTGGAGGTACATGCCCATGTACAGCTGGTATGACTGGACACAGCAAGCAAGCATCGAGCCCTGGAAGCATTTTCTGCCGAAAGCATCCAGGTTCTGGGCCTCCCTGCCGGGGGGCACCGCAGAGTGCATCTTCTGGCTCTTCAGACGATGCATGGCCGATTCCACCACCATGGAATGGTGCGGCAGCTGCACCTTTAGGAAGCCAGGGCTCTTACGGAGTCGATAAATGGAATCGACTCGCTTACTCAAGACCGGCGCCAAGGCCGGTGCCTCCCACATCCGGAAGAGGAGCCGTTCCAGCATCGGAGGAACCGGAACAGTAAAGGCCTCCTTCGGAGGAGAATCATGCTGGAGGGCCTCGAGCTCCTCGGCTCGAGGCTCCTCCTCTGGGTCCGCGGGAATCACCAAGGCCTTGGCCATGTCCCGCACGAACTCCGAGAACCGGGTGTCCTCCGGAGGGGACCTACTCCGGGGCTCGGACTGCGGTGAGTCCGAAGGGACGCACCGAGTCTGGAAGGTATCGGGGGACTCCTCATCCTCCGTCTCCCATGCTGACTCATCCGAAGAGGAGTCGAGGGGCTCCGACCACGCAGGTCGAGGTGGCACCCGCCCCGACGCCGAAGGCACCGGCGTCGACGCCCTCGGTTCCGAGCAGGAGGTCGAGGGAGACCTTGACCGAGGACGACTTCGAGCCTTCATGGTCTCGAGTATCGGCTCGGTCTCCGGGGTCGACTTCGACGTCGATGTCCTGGTGGTCGGTGCCGATGCACCAGCGAGGCTGGCCATCAGTACCCGCTGCTGCTCCATGAAGGCAGACAATCTGCACTCCAAGGCTGTCAGCCTGAGTCCAAGCTCAGGAGACTCAGCAGCCACTGACTCGGGCCCCGGTGGCACCGGGCCCAACGTCGGCTCCCTCGGAGGAGAGTCCACGAGGACTACAGGACTTACGTGTCCGACGGTCTCCAGTTCTACACGAGGTACTTTGGACGGCTTCTCCTGCTCCAAAGGCCCGGAGCGGCGGTCGGGGGTCTTAGACCTGGCCCTCGAGGAACCAGGGACCTCTTCAGACGCCGCCCTCACGAGCCATTTCTTCCTCTTGCGTTCCCGGTCGGGGGACCCCCTGTCCGAGAAACCCCGGCGATGCTCGGGATCAGAATCCTGAGACGTCGAGGCCTCAGACGAGGTCCGGGCCCGGCCATAGGCAGAATCCGAAAAAATCCTTTCCTTCTGGTGCTGACGGCTTCGAAGTGCCTTGGTGGACATTTTGCCACACGGGCCACAGATCATGGGATCATGATCTGGGCCGAGGCACCGAAGGCAGAAGTCATGTGTGTCGGTGAGAGACATTAGTTTCTTACACCGATCACACTTCCTGAAACCACTGGAAGCCATCGGGGAAAAAAGGGCCCCCGCGAGGTCAACCGGCCTTCCAGGGAAAAACAGAAAAAAGGGTGCGAACGCCAGCCACGAATGGGCAACAACCAAAAAATAGAAAACAGGTTCGATACCGGTGTACCGAACCAGGCGGGAAGGGGAACCGGCGTCGAACTCGGAGAAAAAGGCGAAGAAATCTTCAAAAAAACGTCAACTTTTCCAGATGACTCGGACAGACGTCCGAAGGGCTCCACGGAAAAAGAGAGACTAAGCAAGATGGCACCTTTAGGTGGGAAGGGGACCACGCATGCGTGCAGTATTCCCAAAGGCTTTCATAGAAAGCTGGGGAAATGTTCCGCACGGGGGCTCCATCGGCGCCAATGTCACCCATAAGTGAGGACTGACTTCCTGCTTGGTCCTGGAGAAATATGCGCATAAAAAGGTAGTTACTCACCAGTAGCAGGTGTTCGCCATGGACAGCAGGAAAAAGTCCACACATATGGGTGACATCATCCGACAAAGCCCGCATTGGAAGTACTCCCCAGCTACTACTTGAAGCTTTTGGGAGCTTCCTCTGTGCATGCACACCATTCATCTTCCTGCCTGCCGCTGTGGTGTCATTTTACCTCAGTCTATACTATAGCTATAGTAGAATACAACTCCTAGGGGAGATGAGACAGTTGTGAAGAATTTTTCCTGCTGTTCATGGGAGAAAGCACAGTTACTTACCTGTAACAGGTGATCTCTGGGAACAGCAGGAATTAGTCCTCACATATGGGTACGTCGGTACCGACGGAGCCCGTGCGGGAAAGCTCCCCAGCTTCTTAGAATAGAAGCTTTTGGGACCTCCCACTGCACATGCGCACTGCCTTCCCGCCTTCCTGAACAGCTCTCCTCAGTTTCGAGTTTATAGCTGAGTCAACAGAGAGAGGACAGGAAGATAGATAGATAAAAGATACAACTCCTAGGGGAGGTGGGTGGGTTGTGAGGACTAATTCCTGCTGTTCCCAGAGATCACCTGTTACAGGTAAGTAACTGTGCTATCTCCAGGAACAAGCAGGAATAAGTCCTCACATATGGGGACTCCCTAGCTTAGATGCATGGGATCCCCTGTAAAGGTTCGCCATCTTCGTATGGATCTCAGGCATCCATTCTGGGAAGGTGGGCAGGAGTTGTTTAGGAATGGAACAGGTGCTTGAGGACAGCCTGGCCAAACAAGGCATCCCGGCGGGAGTCCTTGTCCAAACAGTAATGGGCTGTGAAGGTATGAACCGAGGCCCAGGTAGCGGCTCGACAGATCTGATCTATGGAAACAGAGTGCAGATGAGCCATAGAAGTTGCCATGGCCCTCACATTGTGAGCAGTGACATGGCCTTCCAGAGAAATGTTTTTGCTCTGGTAAGCAAAAGAAATACACTGAGCAATCCAATTGGAAAGTGTACGCTTGGAGACTGGAAGTCCCAAATGGGAAGGATCAAAGACCACAAAAAGTTGAGAAGACTTTCGATGTGGCTGAGTCCTATTAAGGTAAAAAGCGAGAGCTCTTTTACAATCCAGAGTATGAAGGTTCCTCTCTGCATTGGATGCATGAGGAGCTGGAAAAAAGACAGGTAGATATACCTCTTGATTAAGATGAAAAGGCGAGACCACTTTAGGCATAAAGTGGGGATTCGTCCTAAGGACCACCTTATCATGATGAAATCTTGTGTAAGGTGGATTAGCCACTAAAGCCTGCAGCTCACTGATGCGGCGAGCCGAAGTGACTGCAATGAGGAAGATGACCTTCCAGGAAAGAAATTTCAAGGAGGTGGAAAACATTGGCTCAAAAGGTGGCTTCATAAGTTGACCGAGCACTAGATTCAAATCCCATGCGACCGGGGGTGGTCTGATGGGAGGTTTAGTGAGAGTCAGGCCTCTCATGAATCTTGCAACAAGAGGATGAGAGGAGATAGGTTGTCCATTTATATGTTTCAAGGATGCTGCAATAGCACTTAAATGGACTCTTACCGAATTCGTCTTGAGGCCTGCATTGGATAGATGCAGGAGATAATCAAGAAGAGAATTCAAAGGAAGTGCCAGAGGGTCAAGACCCTGCTGAGCACACCAAATGGAAAAACGTTTCCATTTGAAAGCATAGGAACGCCTGGTAGAGGGTTTCCTAGAGGCAGAAAGGATATCTTTCACTGGTTGGGAAAGATGAAAGTCTTGAAGGCTTAAGCCTTCAGTAACCAAGCACTGAGGTGAAGGGATTTGGGGTTTGGGTGCCACAAAGTCCCCTCCTCCTGAGACAGGAGGTCTGGCGCAGCTCCCAGATGCAAGTAGGATCTCTGGGAGAGCTGTAGAAGTAGAGGGAACCACACTTGGCGTGGCCAGCGTGGAGCTATGAGGATCATAGTTCCATGATCCCTCTGGAGTTTGAACAGAGTCTTGGGAATCAAAGGAATGGGTGGAAAGGCATATAGGAATGCCTGATTCCAATTCAGGAGAAAGGCGTCCGTAGCCTGAGCTCCCTGACACGGAGTTCTGGAACAGAACCGGGGAAGATGGCATTCCACGGACTTGCAAAGAGGTCTATGTCCGGGGTCCCCCATTCCTGAAAGATTCGGTTTATTTGGTCCAAATGTAGGGACCATTCGTGTGGCAGCAGAACTCGACTGAGCCTGTCTGCCCGAGAGTTTTGAACTCCTGGGAGATACACTGCTAGCAGGTGAATCTGATGCTCTCTGGCGAAGGCCCATAGTCTTAGAGCTTCGTTGCAAAGCGACAGAGAGCCCGTCCCTCCTTGTTTGTTTATGTAAAACATGGCCACCTGATTGTCCGTCTGAACTAGGACAGTGAGGTTGGCTAGGAGGGAGTGGAAGACCTTGAGGGCAAGGTAAATTGCTCGCAGTTCCAGAAGATTGATATGAAGGGTGGTCTCCTGTAGAGACCAAGTGCCCTGAGTGGAGAGAGTTTGCAGATGGGCTCCCCACCCTGTTTGGGAGGCATCTGTTGTGAGGGTTGCTTGGGGTAGCAATGGTTGAAATGGAGCCCCCAACAACAGATTCTTGGTGGAAGTCCACCAGTGGAGGGACCAAAACAGACGATCGGAGGTTTGTATTTGGTCTGAGAGCGCTCCTGACGCCTGAGTCCACTGAGTGGCCAGGGTCCATTGAGCTGCTCTCATATGAAGACGAGCATAGGGCACCACATGCACTGTGGAGGCCATATGACCCAGTAGGCGTAGCATTTCCCTGGCTGTCAAGTGAGTGCTGGACTGAGCTTGGGAGGCCAAACTCAGGAGGCGCTGGCCTCGAACATGTGGAAGGTAGGCCCTTGCAGTGATGGTGTCCAACTGGGCCCCTATGAATTCTAGAGATTGAGTAGGGATGAGTTGGGACTTGGGAAGGTTTACTACCAGTCCCAGATACTGCAAAAGGCTCCTTGTGTGGTCCAGGGAAATCTGGGCCTGTGACTGAGTTGGAGCTCGGATGAGCCAGTCGTCCAGATATGGGAAGACAAAGATTCCCATGCCTCTTAGAAATGCGGCTACGACTGCCATGCATTTTGTGAATACTCTTGGAGCAGAGGCTAGACCGAAGGGGAGTACTCTGTATTGGAAATGTTTTCCCTGAAACAGAAAGCGAAGATACTTTCTGTGGGATGGATGGATGAGTATATGTGTATACGCATCCTGTAGGTCTAGAGAACAAAGCCAGTCCTGACCCTGGAGGTAAGGGAGGAGAATGCCGAGAGACAGCATTTTGAATTTCTCCTTGAAGAGAAATTTGTTCAATTCTCTCAGATCTAGGATTGGTCTGAATCCCCCTGTCTTCTTTGGAATGAGAAAATAAGGGGAGTAGAAACCGGACCCTTGTTGAGGAAGAGGAACCTCTTCTATGGCCCCTTGGGCAAGAAGAGAGGAAACCTCTTGACCCAACAGGGTTAGGAGAGATGGGGGAGAATTGAATGGTCTCACCATATGATGGGGAGGAAGGCTGGAGAAATGAAGTTTGTAACCCTCTCGAATGATAGAGAGGGTCCATTGTTCTGTTGTGATTTGTTCCCATCTGGGAGCAAAGTGAACCAACCTTCCGGGTATGGTGAGAGGTTCTGGTTGTGTTAGAACCAGAAGTGGCAAGTTCCCTAGGAGCAAGTCAAAACCCCTGAGGGGTTGGAGCCTGCTGAGCTACAGTAGCTGCTGCAGGCTTAGCTCGTGCTTGTTTGGATTGCTGACGCTTAGCAGTATAGCGAGGTTGAGAAGACTGCTGGCCAGTATTTGAAGCAACTCTGGCCTTCTTATAGTAAGGCCTTTTAAAAGACTTTTTCTTAGTAGGAATTGAAGTGGACTTTGAAAGTCTTTCCAAGGTGGCATTTTCAGCATCCATCTGGGTGGCTTTGATTTGCCACTCTTCCCCAAATAAGTTCTCACCTGTACAGGGCAGATTCCGTAAGCCATCTAGAACCCAAGGTTCCAGATCAGAGGCCTGGAGCCAAGCAAGACGTCGGGCTGCAATAGCAATGCCCGAAGCCCTACTGGCTCCCTCAAAGGAATCATATGCTGCCCTATTAGAGAACTTAGAAACCTCTAAGAGTTGTTTCACTAGGGAAAGGAATCCCTGCTTTTTATCCTCAGGGATAAAGGGGGCAAAATGCCGCACCTTTTTGGCAAGTTCCTCCAGGAACATGCCCATATAGAGACTGTAGGAATTAATCCTGGCTATAAGCATACTAGCCTGGAAAATTTTCCTACCAAAAGAGTCCAAAGTCTTACATTCCCGTCCTGGAGGGGTGGAAGAGTGCCTTTTGGTACTCCTAATCTTCTTCATTGCAGACTTCACCACAATAGAGTGGTGGGGCAATTGAGTCTTTTGGAAACCAGGAGAAGGAGGGACCCTATACATGGTGTCCAACCTACGGGAATAAGGAGACAAAGTCAAAGGATTTTCCCAGAAATCCATCAGTTGTTCTTGAAGGATTTCATGGATAGGCAGGGTAACTGCCTCCTTAGGGGCCTTTGAGTATCCCAAAATATCCAGTTTTTTGGATCTGGGTTCCTTTTCAGAGGATGTGGTAATAGAAAGGGCTGTAGCCATATCTAAAACAAAGTCCTGGAAGGACAAATCCTCTGGAGGGGACATTCTCCTTTTAGGAGAAGAGGGCTCCTCAGGTAAGTTGAGTGAAAACTCAGCAGAATCATCAGAGGAGTGAAAATCCTCAGAGGAATCGGTGCTTTCCTCTAACGCACGATACGCGTACCGATCGGTATCGATATCGGGCGTATCGGGTATGGAACCGGTATGGAGCGAAAGCCCATACGGTACCGACTTGCGTTTAGAGGTGGACGGCCTCGATACCGGCATGGCGGACGATACCGGTATCGGGCCCGGAACCGCTGAAAGCGGAACCGATGGCGTTGCAGCTTTAATGAAAGCCATGACGGCCTGCTGCATGGACTGTACAGTATCGCCCATGGACGCCATAGCTGCCTGGATGTCGGTACCGGAGTGACCCGGTACCCCAGAGCAGGCTAACAGGTGATCTGTCGAGGCCGTAGCATCGATATCAACCTGAGACCCCTGAATTGGCGTTTTTGGAAGTTGGACTTCCCGCCGGGGTTGTTTGGCTGGGGCAGGGTCCTCAAGTTCTAAGCTAAGAGCCTCTCGATGCTTTGAAGGAGATTTGCTCTTTGAGGACTTGCCCACAGACGGTTTGGTTACCTGAGATCCATCCGGAGAAGAAGACCTGGATGACTGTGATGCTGTATTCTCTGAAGCAAACAGCACATGGAATTTGTTGGCCCGGTTCTGCAGCCCACGTTTAGACATGTGGGAGCAAGATGGGCAGTCCGGTATGGAATGGTCAGGCCCCAAACATTTCAGACACCAGTCATGGGTGTCTGTGACTGAAATAACAGCATTACATTTGGTACACTTCTTAAATCCAGGGGCTGGCTTCTCCATGAGGAGAAATTGAGTAGGCCGAGAGGCCTCTCTGAAGTGACCAAAAAGCTAAAAAATAAGAAAAAAGAATTA
Source organism: Ichthyophis bannanicus (assembly GCA_033557465.1). Taxonomy (NCBI): domain Eukaryota; kingdom Metazoa; phylum Chordata; class Amphibia; order Gymnophiona; family Ichthyophiidae; genus Ichthyophis; species Ichthyophis bannanicus. The sequence continues at coordinate 1,418,061,656 of CM066032.1, forward strand.
TAATTTTTTAAAGAAAGAAAGAAAAGACCGGCGATACCGGTATCGGTATGGGGAAGGCAGGTACGCGGTCTAAAGAAACAAATAAAATAACAATTTCTTCAGCGGTGACAGGAACACGACCTGCTGGCTCCGCGGAAAAAGAGAAACTGAGGAGAGCTGTTCAGGAAGGCGGGAAGGCAGTGCGCATGTGCAGTGGGAGGTCCCAAAAGCTTCTATTCTAAGAAGCTGGGGAGCTTTCCCGCACGGGCTCCGTCGGTACCGACGTACCCATATGTGAGGACTTATTCCTGCTTGTTCCTGGAGATCACCTGCTACAGGTGAATACCTTTTCTTTGTGGACAAGCAGGAAATAAGTCCTCCTGTATGGGACTCCCTAGCTACAGGCTACCTTAACAAACAAAGGGAATTTAGTGTTGTCCAACAGGGGCAAACAATTTTGTTTTGTTGGCAACAGGCTTTTGGTATTTTATCTTTTTATTTTATTTTATTTTTTTAAGGTAGCCTGAACAGAAAATAGTGGACCTAGGGGGAATGGAGTTGGATTCTATTCCCCAAACAGATTCTGAAGAACTGATAGACTGACGTTGCTGTCACATCGGGAATCCCCCTCCAGACAACAGTGACATGAATCCATAGAGACTGAGCACAAGTGGGCCACCAATGCCGCCATGGCTCTGACATTATGAGCCATGACATAACCCTCAAGGCTTAGGCTGGCCTAAGCATAAGCTAAAGAGATGCAATCTGCTAGCCAAATTGAAAGTGAGTGTTTGAAGAAGGCAACCCCTAGCTGAGACATTCCCAACTCCAGTCCTGGAGGGCCAAACACCATTCAGGTTTTCAGGCTGTCCCTAATAAATATGCATGAGATGCATTTTGTCACACTGCAGCGCCTTCTGGCGTAGGTATAGGCAGTTGCCTATGAGGGGTTAGCATGTGGGGCAAAGAGGAAAGCAAATTTATATACCTAAGTGCTGCTGTCTGGTGTCCATTGTAGTTGTGGGCCAAGTAACAGAGCGAAGGCCTTCTGTGAGTTCCAATAATAACTTTATTTCCACACACAGGAATTTGGAGCACTACGTCCCCAGGCACAAACAAAAGTAGTGGTACTCAATTGTGTCAAATAAAAAGTCCATGAAAATCCTGATGCTTCTCAGGTACAATTCAAAGTACAAAGTTCAGCAATCAACTTCCATTAGCTTCAAATACAAGCCTTGATTTCTTCCATTAAACATTGCACTAGTATGCTCTCTTTAAACATAGGACATTCTCCAACGTTGAGCTTTACTTCACAGGTGCAATAATTACATCTGAGTTTCCCACGGCAGAAGGCTGCCTTTCTCAATGAAACTCAGATTCATTCAAATAGGCTTCTCAGCACTTCACATCTAAGCTTTTGATACAGCTTCTCTCCTCTTATAGGATTCACTTAATGTAACTTCAATCCTTATAACAGATCCCACATTCCATAGGCGAATCACTGCTAACTGATGAAGGTGGATCAATTAACATCTCTTCTGGGTCTGATATATCTTTGAGGCTTTGGTTAAGAGAGTCTACAGACTGCCATTGCTTAATTAAATCCTTAAGCTGTCTTCTTTTGTTCTCCTTAACATACCTAGGCATATGTACAGGCTCTAAGTTATCAGCACCTTTTAAAAGCTTATAAAAAGGGCTCACCTGATTTCTGGTACGCCTAGACTGTGTTCTCTGGCAGGGAGGTAAACATTTCCTGTGATACTGTTTCACTAAATCTTGTATTACAGCGTCTTCGTCAGAGCCTAGCTCCTGCCCGTGTCTGTGCTGCTTGTAATCAAGAGCATGCTGATAGGCACCTGGGATGCACTCAGAGCTAGAGCTTCTATAACGTTGTCTGTGACAAGCAACTTTCTTTAGCTTACTGAAAGGGACCTTCTCTCGGCCCAATCTTTCATTCCTGAGAGAAGATTCCTGAGAGCTATTTCTCTCCCTTACAGGCAAGGTATCTGACCTTCTCCCCTGGAGTTTTAAATAGTCTCTGACCTGCTTTCCTTGGCTAATGAGCTCCAAGTAGTTCCTCCTTGGAAGGTTCCTCTGAAGCCTGGCCTCTCTCCTTGGCTCCCTTTGCCTCTGCTTCCCAGACTCTCTCTTGGTCTCTGCAGACTTTCTCTCGGACTCTCTCCTGGTCTCAGTCCTACTCTCGGACTTGTTTCTGTTCTCCGGTCTGTTCTCGTACTCCCTCTCCTTCTTTCTCCTCTGCCACTCTTTCTCTCTACTGGCAGTTGCTTCCTGGTTAAGTGAAGCAAGCTGCCCTATCGGGTGTGACTCCGCCCCTTTTCCTCCCACGTCAGCTCCCTGGGTTTGCTTCAAGCTAGGGTGTGGCTCTCTTTCCACTTTCCTGTGTAGCACAGCTTTCAGGGCTGTATCATTAACCCCTTCCTGCCCAGTTTCACTGACAGCTTCTGAAGAGAAAAAGTGTTTTAAACCTTCCTTATCAGGTTCTGCAACCTCTGCATTGTCACAATTTGCATGCACTGCCCCCATTGTATTAAAATTTATCTCATGCATATTCATTAGGGACAGCCTGAAAACCAGGACTGGAGTTGGGAACATCTGCCCTAGCTTATTGGGGTCAAAAGAAGCAAAAAGCTGAATGGACTTTCTATGGGCTTTTGTCATCTCCAAGTAGAAGGCTAGGGTTCATTTACAGTTCAACATGTTCAGCGTAGTTTCCCCTTTATGAGCATGTGGTTTTGGGAAAAATGTTGGTAGAACAACTGACTGATTAAAATGGAAATCAGATACCACTTTTGGAATGAATTTGGGATTAATACGGAGGACTACTCTATTATAATGGAATTTAGTGTAAGGTGGATGAACTATGAGAGCCTGAAGCTCACTCACTCTGCATGCTGAAATGACCGCCACAAGAAACAAACCTTTCTAGATCAAAAACTTCAGAGGGCAGGAATTGAGTAGCTCAAAGGGAGCTTTCAATAGTTGAGATCTCAATGTGGTTCTCATGCAAGATGCTGCAGGTAATTTGTAGGAAGGCTTCAAGAGAAGCAAACCCCGCATAAAGCAAGCAACTAAAAGCTGTACAGAGATGGATTTTCCCTCTACACCTCGATGGTAAGCTCCAATTGCACAGAGGTGAACCCTAACTGAGTTAGAATTAAGTCCAGACTCAGAGAGGTGTAGAAGTTACACTAGCAGTTTCTGTGTGGGACAGGCAACGGCATCTAGGGAATGGTCCTCACACCAGACAGCAAACCTCTTCCATTTGCATGAATAGGATTTTCACATTGAGGCCCTCCTGAAGGCCAAAAGGACACTGGCTACACGTGCCAGCAGGATGAGCTCCAATAATGCTAGCCTCTCAACATCCAAGCTGTGAGGAGGGCTAAGGATTTGATGTTGGGATGAAACATCATTCCATTCTCCTGTGATATCAAATCAAGTGCATGGCCTAACCAAAGTGGTTCCCGACTGGTGAGTTATAGCAGGAGAAGAAACCAAGATTGTCTCTGCCAGTAGGGACCACTGAGAATCATCAAGCCTCTGTCTGTTTTGAGTTTCAGGAAGGTCTTGGCAATGAGAGGAATTGGAGAATATGCATACAGAAGACATGCCCCCCCAATACAGGAGGAAAGCATCCTGGGCGAGTCTGCTGTGAGACCTTACTCTGGAGCAGAACTTATCCATCTGGGCATTCTGAGAAGTGGCAAAAAGATTTATCAAGGGGGCGGCCCCACTCCCAAAAGATGCAAGTTGCACCCTCCTTGTCCAGCGTCCATTTGTGTGGTTTTAGGAATCAGCTCAGTCTGTTCGCCAGAGCATTTTGCTTGCCTGGTAGGTTTGTAGCTCTCAAGTCCATCCCATGGGCAATGGCGAATTTTCACAACCATACTGTTTCCCAAGACAGGAGGAATGAACCCGTTACTACTTGATTGTTGGTTTGAATTAGGACAATTGGGTTGGCCAACTGATCTTTGAAAGCCTTTAGAGCATTTGCTATGGCTCATAAATTCCAAAGCGTTGATCTGATGTAGACTTTCTTGGAAGGACCAATCTCCCTGAGTGTAAAACCCATCAAGATGAGTTTCCCAACCAAGTTTGGATGCATCTGTTAAAATATTTTATGGTGGAGCAATTTGGAGACCTTGAGCAATTTGGAGACCTTTGGGCAAATTGTGATGAATTGACCACCACTGCAACGACCGAATGAGTGGATTGGTGACATACAGATGATACCTGTGGCCTGGGTCCACTGAGTGCTCAGAGTTCACTGAGCCTGTCCATTTGGAGACATACCATGGATGTAATATGCACTGCAGTGCCATGTATTCTAGTATAGTTAACATCCTGCGTGCTGTTATCTGCTGAATCAGTTGAGTCTCATGTACTACTGCTGTCAAACTGTGAAGTGTGTTGTGCGGGAGGAAGCTCTCGCTTGAGTTGTGTCGAGTAAGGCTCCTATGAATTCCAATTGTTGGGAGGGCTGAAAATGAGATTTTGGGTAATTTATGATGAATCCTAGTAGTTCCAACACCTGAATGATCAACAGTGTTGATTCTCAAATTCCTTCCCCAGTGGTACTCTTGATCAGCCAATCGTCCAAGTAGGGAAGACAAACACTCCCAATCTCTTTTTCGAAGATAACTGAGTAGGTACCCAGAGAAATCATTCTGAACTTTTCCCTGATTAGATATGTGTTCAGATCTCTGAGGTCTAGGGTGGGACTGTATCCCATCCATTTTCTTGGGGATCAGGAAATACCTGGAATAAAACCCCCACCCTCTTTGCACTGGTGGAACGAGCTCAATTGCAATATCTTCCAAGAGGGCTGTGATTTCTCTCTGAAGTAATTCCTGATGTTAAGGGTCGAAGGAATGAGTCCTCTGAGGGCAATTTGCAAAACCATGTATCTGAGGTTATAAGGGGCTACCTTTAGCATAAAGAGTGAGCCTCCCTCCAACAGCAGAGTCTTCCATTGCAGTTACAGGTAGAGTGGCTATGCTCTTCAGGAACCAGTCAAAACCCCACCCCAGGTTTTAGCTGAGAAACAAACTGGATTTCTGAGGCTTCTCAAGCTTCGATTGTGGTCAAGGAGCCTATTTGGGTATATTGGGACCCAGGAAAGTACTTACACCTTCAAGAGTAACAGGTCTTTTTCTGGCTACCACCTTGCTACTTCCTGCACTAGAAGGCCGGCTCGGACATGCGCCTTGAGAGATTTCAAAGGGCAACATGCTGCTTTTCAATGAAGCCAGCTTTTTCTTCTACTCATTCTCCGAAAAGATTCTCTCCCTGGCACAGCACATCAACAAGCTTTTTCTGCATTGATTGTTCTAGGTCTGAGGACCAGAGTCAAATGAGTCTCCGGGCACCAATATCAATAGCAGAAGCTCTCTATGCCATTTCAAAGATAATCATAGATCGCTCAGAACATGAACTCACCAGGGAATGATAGTGGTCCAACTTCTCTGGAGGGAAATACTGGGACAGGTCAGCTAGGGCACACATGATGTTCTTTAAAAACATGCCCATGTACAGCTGGTAAGAGGCTATGCAGACCATAAGCATGGAACTCTGGAAAAACCTTCTCCTGAAAGAGTCCAGTGCCCGAGCCCCTCTTCTTAAGGGTGCCAAGGAGGGAGTGTTGGGAACTTTTAGACCTCTTAAGGATGGATTTGACTACCAAGGAATAGTGAAAAAGCTGGGGCTTCTCGAACCTGAGAGCCTTTTGAACTCTATACATGGAGTCAAGCCTTCTACTAACTGGAGGTACAGTGAGGGGGTCCTCCCACATTCTCATCTGTACTCTGAAGGATGCAGTGCACAGGCACTGTCACCACTTCCTTAGGGGACTAGGACTACTGAAGGATCTCCAATTCTTCTGCCCTGGGCTCATCCTCAGTTTCCAAAAAAAAATGGTATCGCCTTGGCCATATCTCCAACAAAATCTTGGAAGATCATATCCTCAAGAGGTGAATTTCATCTCTCATGAGGAAGAGAAGGGTCTGATGAAAGTCCTGAGGACATGCCCTCTGACATGTCTCCTGATCCTACATCAGTGACCCTGCCTTCTGAGTTAGACTCTGAGAGGAAACTAAAATACTTCTGAGTCTCTGCATGGATAGCTCTCCTTTCCTTTGAGGATCAGGAGTGATGATGCACTGATGATTTTCTAGGTCTCGAGGAAGCATCAGACCCAGATACACTAGAAAGTGAGACTGGCCAGGCAGGTTCCAGTGTTGGGGCTCTTTGATGCCCCGGTGTCTTTGCCTCTCCCACAGGCAAGCTATGCTTCAAGGATCAGATGGACGGGTGTTGATGTTGATGCAGCAGACAACAAGGCACCGACATGCTGCATGGCAAACCGCATCATAATGCACTCCTCAAGAGCCCTCACAAGGCAGTTCTCCATGGCTGCCATCTTTGAATGCTGTGAGGCCTCAGCAATATCAGCGAATGTTCCTGCAATCTGAGTGGGTGTACCAGCAGTGTAGTCTTGGCATGCAGTAGGCCGGCACTGCTCCTCCAAATGCCTTGAAGGATGAGCTCTCCTCTCTTTGGGGCAGCTTAAAGGGGCACTCTTGTGAACCCTATTTGCTCTGGATGCCGTGCCTCGAGGGGCTCTGACATCGATGCTCTGGAGTCTCCATTTGATGCTCAGCATGATTACTCATTGGTGTTGATGAAGATGAAGCCTAATCCTTCAACATCTTCAGGCGTACATCGGTTGATGGTCGGATGCTCCAAGGCACTATGGGTTCTTGGCTCTGAGTAGGCTCGAGAGCTCCTCGATATCTATGCATCACCAGCATCCGATGCAGCCTTCAATGTCACTGAAGGCGGTGTGACCAATGCTGATGGATCAGACATGAACACCAAAAATTGATTTGCACTGCTTCTCTTGACCTTTGAGTCCTCTTTTTGTCATCATAAACACAAATTACAAGAGGGCTGATGATCAGGTCCCAGGCACTGAAGGCACCAGTTATGAGTATCCATGGCGGAGATGGTCCTAGAGCACCTGGAACATTTTTTAAACCTGCTGGCAGGCTTTTGGGACATATCAGCCAGAAAAACAGATGCAGCAAAATCAAATAACTCAATTTTGAAAAAGCGAAAGGATAAAATTACGGCCGGAGGACAGACGCCTAAGGGGGAGAAATGGTGCCATGGAAAAGAGAAACAACCTTAAACAGTCGAAAAACTAACTAAGTAAATTAAAAGAGAATTTTAAAAACGTGACATGCAGGTGGGTAGACGCTACAAAAAAACAGTTGAAAGGCTGAAAAGTTTCCTGAGAGGGATAAAAACGTTGCCAATAAAGAGATCAGTGAAACACATCCTTTGAGCTCTGCAGAAAAATGAACATTGAGGTAAAATGACGCTGTGGCAGAAGGCAGGAAGATGACAAACATGCAAAGAAGAAACTCCTAAAAGTTAACATAAGATAACATAAGATATGCCATACTGGGTCAGACCAAGGTCCATCAAGCCAGTATCCTGTTTCCAACAGTGGCCAATCTAGGTCATACGTACCTAGCAGTATCCCCAAAAGACACAGGTTCCGCAATGCTTGTACTGGGTCAAGCATTGATATCCTGGGTCCCTTCTTAATAATGGTTATGGACCTTTCCTCCAGGAACTTGTCCAAACCTTTTTTAAACCCAGCTACACTAACAACCTTTACTACATCCTCCGGTAACAAATTCCAGAGTTTGATTACACGTTGAGTGAAAAAATATTTTCTTTTATTAGTCTTAAATAGTTTACCCTGTAGCTTCATTGTATGTCCCCTAATCTTTCTATATTCTGATAACGTAAACAATCAATCTACGTTTACCCGTTCCACTCCTTTCATTAATTTATAGACTTCTATCATATCTCCCCTCAGCCGTCTCTTTTCCAGGTTAAAGAGCCCTAACCTTTTTAGCCTTTCTTCATAGGAATATCCTTCCATCCCCTTTACCATTTTGGTGGCTCTTCTCTGAACCTTTTCTAATAACCCTATATCCTTTTTAAGATACAGCGACCAGAATTGCACACAATATTCAAGGTGCGGTCTCACCATGGAACAATATAGAGGCATTATAATATCTTTTGTTTTATTTTCCATTCCTTTCCTTATGATACCTAGCATTCTATTTGCTCTCTTGGCCGCCGCTGCACACTCGGCCGAGGGTTTTAATATGTTATCCACAATGATGCCTAAATCTTTTTCCTGGGTTCCTAATGTGGAAACTTGCATTGTGTAACCATAGTTTGGGTTGTTCTTCCCTAGGTGCATAACTTTGCACTTGTCCACATTAAATTTCATCTGCCATTTTGATGCCCAGTCTTCCAATTTATCAAGATCCTCTTGCAATTTTCCACAATCCTCTTGGGTTTTAACAACTTTAAATAGTTTTGTGTCATCTGCAAATTTGATATCCTCACTTGTTATTCCACTTTCCAGGTCATTTATGAATATGTCATAAAGCAGCGGACCCAGCACAGATCCCTGGGGTACACCACTATTCACCTTTCTCTATTGGGAAAATTGGCCATTTAGCCCAACCCTCTGCTTTCTATCTTTTAACCAGTTCCTGATCCACAGTAGTACACTGCCTCCTATCCCATGACTCTTTAGTTTTGCCAAAAGTCTCTGATGAGGGACCTTGTCAAAGGCTTTCTGAAAGTCTAGATACACTATATCAACCGACTCACCTTTGTCCACCTGTTTATTCACACTTTCAAAAAAACATAACAGATTAGTAAGACAAGATCTTCCTTGTCTAAAGCCATGTTGGCTGTCTCCCATTAGGCCATGACTATCTACATGCTGAGTAATTTTATTCTTTATGATGGTTTCTCCATTTTTCCCGGTACTGATGTGAGGCTCACCGGTCTGTAGTTTCCCGGATCACCCCTGGAACCCTTTTTAAAAATTGGTGTTACATTGGCGATCCTCCAATCTTCAGGTATTAGAGATGATTTTAATGATAGTTCACAGATTACTAATAGCAGGTCTGCAATCTCATATTTCAGTTCTTTCAACACCCTTGGAAGTATACCATCCGGCCCAGGTGATTTGCTACTCTTCAGTTTATCTAATAGTTGTAATACATCTTCCCGATGTATCGATACTTCCTTCAATTCTTCCGCACCTTTAAATACCACTTCAGTCATGGGTAACATCCCTACATCTTCCTCAGTAAAGACCGAAGCAAAGAATTCATTCAGTCTCTCCGCTATCGCCTTGTCGCCTCTTAGTGCCCCTTTAACTCCTCTGTCATCTAATGGACCAACTGACTCTCTCACAGGTGTTTTGCTACGAATGTACTAGAAAAAAATCTTTATTTCGCGTTTTTGCTTCCGCAGCAAGCTTCTTCTCAAATTCTCCCTTTGCCTGCTTTATCAATGCCTTGCATTTGACCTGCCAGTGCTTGTGCTGTTTCCAGGTTTCGTCGTTTGACTCTTTTTTCCATTTCCTGAAAGATGCTTTTTTGGCAACAACAGCCTCTCTGACCTCACCTTTAAACCATGCTGGCTGTTTTTTGGACTTCCTTCCACTTTTCTTAAAGCGTGGAATACAGCTGGTCTGGGCTTCCAAGATAGTATTTTTCAACAACACCCAAGCTTGATGTATGTCTTTAACCTTTGCAACTGCTCCTTTTAGTTTTTTGTTAACTATTTTCCTCATTTTATCATAGTCTCCCTTTCGAAAGTTAAAAGGTAGTACACTGTGGATTTCCTTACTATCCCTCCTCCACTAATTAAATCAAAGGCGATCATGCTATGATCACTATTGCCAAGTGGACCCAACTCCCTTATCTCTTGCACTAGATCTGGTGTTCCACTAAGGACTAGGTCTAATATGGCTTCCCCTCTGGTCGGTTCATGAACCAGCTGCTCCAAGAAGCAGTCATTTATTTCATCTAGGAAGTTTATCTCCCTAGCATGTCCTGCCGTGACACTGACCCAGTCGATACCGGGGTAATTAAAATCACCCATTATTATTACCGCGCTGTAACTTTTGTTAGCTTCCTTGATTTCTTTGAGCATTTCATCATCCATTTGTTCATTCTGGCCAGGCAGTCGATAGTACACCCCTACTGTCATTGCCTTCCCCTTTTTACATGGAATTTCAATCCATAGAGATTCTACAGCAAATTTTGTTTCCTGCAAAACTTTAATCCTTTCTGTACTCAATGCCCTCTCTAACATAGAGCGCAACCCCTCCACCAATTTGATCAGCTCTATCATTACGATATAGTTTGTACCCAGGTATCACAGTGTCCCACTGGTTGTCCTCCTTCCACCATGTCTCTGATATTCCAATCATATCTAACCTCTCATTTAGTGCTATATATTCTAACTCTCCCATCTTATTTTTTAGACTTCTAGCATTTGCATACAAGCATTTTAGAGACTGTATTTTATTCATATTAATTTGGCTATTGGTAGACATGGGTAATTTGGGATCTTTAAGCTCTGTCTGCTCCGTACTCAAGGGCATTTGGGCTACTTTACTCTTTTTTGGAACCTCTCTGCTTTTGGTAGTATCCTTCAAGGATACATTCTTCCGAACCAAGCAGTAGCTGAGGAGTATTTCCTGCACTGGCTGCATCGGATGAGGACTTATTTCCTGCTTGTCCATGGAGAAATCTAGTTGCCACTTACAGAATTACCTCCAATATGTCATTAATGATTTGCAATTATTTGTTCTTAATATATTGTGATGAACACATAAGAAGTCTGAGCAATGAAGGTAATTTTGAAATTATTAATTTTTGTTAACACTAAGATGATGTGTTGGGTTGACATACAAATGGAATTGGCGCAGTATAGTTGTATTAATTCTGGAAGGCCCATTTTGATATAACACACTCATTGTCCTCAACATTAACATATCAAGAAATACGTATATAACAGGCCATAATACCATGGCATCTTTATTTTTTCAGCAAGCTGAAGGTGGGTGAGATCCAGGGGGAGGGGGAGGGACCCAATACTACTGCACTTCATAGCCCTTCAATTGGCTTACACCGCATTGCACCCCTCTTATTCCAATCTCTCCAATTCAGTCCAGACTGCACAGGTTTGGACCACTTCCATCTACTGGTGACTGAGAAATACGGGTGTGAGGAGGACTGCACAGAACCCTCATACCAATGGTTCTCAGTCTCCATCAGCTGGTAGGAGGGCATAAACCTATGCATCTGGACTGGACTGGAGGGACGATGAAGAATGAGGGAGATTTTATAATTGGGCACCTAAGTTTAGGCACGCAGAATGCGCCTAGCTTAAGCCTATTTTATAAAGAAAATCAGGTGCCTACTTTTCTTTGAAAAAGAGGAGTATAAGTCCAAAAACATACATTAAATCCAGGCACAAGCACTTACACTAGCGCATGCCTAGATTTTTAAAAAACGTGTGTAATTTATAGCATTTTTCCATTTACACGGGTAGATTTGTGCTCCACCTAAGCATGCGCACACCACAAGTATGCACTATCAGCCTGATGTGCATACTAGGGAAGGATTGGCCTAGTGGTTAGGGCATCAGCCTAGAGCCAGGAAGACCAGGGTTTAAATCTCACTGGCACTCCTTGTGGCCTTGGGCAAGCCGCTTAACCCTCTATTGCCTCAAGTACAAACTTAGATTGTGAGTCCTTTGGGGACAGGGAAATGCATATTGTACCTGAATGTAACTCACCTTGATCTTCTCCTGGAAAGGTGTGCTAAATGCTACTACTACTACTACTATTAATTCCATACAACAGTCCCCACCCTGAATAATCACATCCAGGTACAACACAATGGAAGGAGATTCAGGAGCTTTAATAAAGAGCAATTCTTGAAGGAAGTCTTACCCAAATTGAACCATGCCTACACCGACCTTGAAAATATAATAGAGAGCTGGAACCACTCCATCACAGAGCCCGCTGAAGCACCCCAGCACAGAGCATCTACAACACAAAAGAGACAACAAACCCCCTGGTACTCTAAAGAAATCAGAACGGCAAAAAGGAACCTCAGAAGAATGGAGAGGAAATGGAGACGTACAAAGAACCAAGGTGTATTACAGGAATACCGAACTATGCAAAGTGAATACAATAACATAATCCACAAATGTAATCAAGAATACAACACAAACCTGATCATGAAGGCTGCAAAAAAAAAAAAAAAACAACTAGAGAACTCTTCGGAATAGACCACACACTAATGAAGGAATCCTCCGACATACATCCGCAGCATAGCACACAGCCAGACACAAGGCCATCATCAATAGACCCTGAAAGCCAACTGAGACCCACAGGACATGGGGTGAATTCGCTATACCAACAACCAGACAAGAAGCCAACATAATAAGTACTCTGAATACAACAACCTCACGGAGCGATCCTTGTCCAGTTCCATGGATAAAGTCAGCCAAGGAAGAGCTCACCCCATTCATACACAAAATCATACACACATCCCTCACACAGGGACATACGCCTGCAACCCTCAAACTAGCATCAATCAGGCCCATCCTAAAAAGCCCGACACTTGACAAGGCAGACCCCACAGCATATCGACCAATTTCAAACTTACCTTTCATGACTAAAATCATAGAAAAGATAGCACAGTTACAACTTCAGGACCATATCAACACACATGCGCCCCTAGATCCACATCAACATGGATTCAAGTCAAACCACAGTGTGGAAACATTATTAGCAGCACTCTTTGACCACATTATCAGAAGAAAAGGCAGTATAAAAAACGTCTTTATACTCATTTTCTTCAACGTACCAGCTGCCTTTGATTCTGTATCACACACCATACTTTTGAGACGCCTACAGGAGATAGGCCTGTAAAATAACACACTGAAATGGTTCAGATCACTTAGATAACAGACAACAGTATGTCAGATGCAGGGGAGACACATCTCCTTTCGCAATAAAGAAGGGAGTCCCACAGGGGTCAGCAATATCCTCTCTACTTTTCAACCTCTACATTCAGCCAGTTTGTGATGTCGTCAAAAAACACAAGATTCACTACAAAATATACGCCGATGACAATGTTGTACACATCTTTCAATGTTGAAACTCCAGATTATGCAAACATAATAGGATGTCTCACAGAAATTTCCGCATGGCTCACAGTATATAATCTCAGCATAAATAATGAAAAAACAGAAGCTCTCATAATATAAAGAAACAAGACCTTTATTCCTCCTAGCACGATAGCCCTAAGGAACAGAAACATAGCCACCAAAAGTGAAATTAAATACCTAGAGGTCATCCTGTATCAGAACTTAAACCTACAAAATGCATACCATAAACTGAAAATCATCCGGAGATTGAAGCCTCTCCAAAGCCAGAATGACTTCTGTATGCTTCTACAAGTGTTAGACTACTGCAACTCACTATACCAAGGCCTGCCAGCACATACTATGCCAGCACTACTGCAGATGGTCCAGAACACAGCTGCCTGCATTATCACTGGCACAGCTAAACACGAGCACATAACACCTGAGTCACTCCAGGATCTGATAAAAAGATATCCTGAAAGCCGCCCGACGAGAATAAACTGTAACAACATATTAGTTACGCCAAACCAATACTCCAAAACCAAAAAGACCACTTCCAACAGGGCACTATCGCTATACGCATCAAATTTATGGAACTCCCTCCTGGAGGATATTAGAAATACGAGGGACACCAAGGAGTTCAGGAAAGGTTGAAGACACTCCTGTATATAGAACAGTTTGGTAGCATCAAATAGAGCATCACTGACTGTCCATCCACACAGTCATTGGATCATGAGCAATGAACAACATTAAACAAACATAACACACTACTCCAACTTGTAAATAAACTATGCTAATTTTCTGTTTTAGCTTTTATTTTTGCTAAGCTTCCCACATACTGGGCAACCCCACCCTTTATATAATGTTATAATGTAAACAGTTTGAGTTTTGTGAGTTGAAATGCAAACCACCTTGATTTAAGGAAAAGGTGGTACATAAAGACTGTTAAATAAATAAATAATAATAATACTCACAAAATAGTAACTGGATAAAGTACACACAAAGGCCCATCCACAGATGTAAATCACTGAAAATACATGACTAATGCGCGTTGATGGTGCATAATCTTATAATCAGCTGCGTAAAGTTACCTCTACTAAGGAATTATTTTAGAAACCTAATTCGCGATATACATTTACATACTGGACTTGGAAATGACACTCACATTGAAATGGCCATTTCAGAAAGGGCTCCATTTACATGTGAAAGTTGCAAGGAGGTGTGTGAGGAGCATGATTAGGGCATGGCATGTGGGTGGGTCAAAAATTTACATGCGTATTCCCCATTTCATATAGGGAATACATATGCATGACCAAAAATGCCCATATCAGGATTTACACCTGCACAGTGGCATATTTAGGGGATTTTTTGTTTTTGTTTTGTTTTTTTTTAATTGTTGGTTTCGGCTAGCACAGGGGTCTCAAACTCAAATTGCTTTGAGGGCCAAATGAGGACTTGTAAAGTAACCCGCGGACTGCATAAGATGCGGGGCCTCATTTGCATAAAGGGCCTCATTTGCATAAATATTTGCGTAATGTTACCATACAAAGCGCAGACGTTAATGATGCACATTTCCCAGAGCTGACATATTCCAGTTAATAAATTCAAAATAAAGAGATATTTTTCTACCTTTTGTGCATTTTTTTCAGTTGCAATTGGTTCCAGCCACTTTCTTCTGGTTTCTTCATGTCTTCTGCTAACTCTCCATCACCTGCTGTCCATTTCTCCTTTCTTCTCTCTTCTAGTTTTTTTTTCCATTCTCTCTCTACATCTGCTTTAACATACTAATCTTTCTCCTTTTGCTCTTTCCTAATTCCTATTTCATCCACTCAAATTTTACCCCTCCATCCTCAATCCCCACTTACTCTCCCAATACCCGGCCAATTGTAGATTTTTCTTCCCTCCCACACAAAATATTTTTCCCCTCTTCATTTCACTCTCCCAGCCCCATCTCATTCTAATCCTCCCCCAACATCAGCTCCCTTCTAGTTCCAGCCCCACCCAGCATCCGCTCCCTTCTAGTCCCTGCATCAGCCCATTTCCAGTCCTATCCTAGCCCCACGATCAGCCCATTTCCTGTCCTAGCTCCCCCCCACTAAGCCCATTTCCAGTCCTAACTCCCTCCCCTCACAGTCCATTTCCATTCCAAGCCCCCCTCCCCATCAGCTATTTGCAGTTCAAGCCCCCCCCCTTCCACTCAGCCCATTTCCATTCCAAAAACCCATCCCTATCAGTTATTTGCAGTTCAAGCCCCCCTTCTACTCAGCCCATTTCCAGTCCTAGCAACCCCCACCAGTCCATTACCAGTTCTAGCCCCCCGATAGCCCATTACCAGTCCTAACTCCCCCCCATCAGCTCACCTCCAGTCCTAACCCCCAATCAGCCCATTTCCAGTCCTAACCCCCCTCCCCCCCATCAGCCCAGGTAAATTTTTAAAAAAAAACCTGGCTTCTGCTGCTGCCGCTGTGGCAGTGGCAGAATCAGCTGTCCCGTGGCCCCTTCCCGTCTGCCCGGTAGAGCCCTCAGCTCAGCTCCATCAGCGGCAGCTTTCAGGGCCGCCCGCGAAGAGTGTATTTCCCTCTCGCGCGGCTCTGTTAAGCCTGCCCGGGCTGATGGGAATTCCTTCAGAGCCACGCGAGAGGGAAATACTCTCTTCGCGGCTTGAAAAGCCCGCCATTGATGGAGCTGACTGAGGGCTCTGCCGGGCAGATGGGAAGGGGCCACGGGACAGTTGATTCTGCTGCTGCCACGGTGGCAGCGGCAGAAGCCAGGGGTTTTTTTTTTGTTTCCTCTCCGTCGCGGGCCGCACAAAGTTCTCTCGCAGGCCGCATGTTTGAGACCCCTGGGCTAGCACTTGACCGGGGGGGATTAAAGTGGTTATATTCCTTAATCCCCTGTTATATATTTCCCTCTCCGTATTGAAATTAAAAAAAGATAACTACATATGCCACTTCTGTAACTGCCAGCATTCACACGTGCAGGCTTGCATAAGTCACAAAATACCGGCCTACACTTGTAGGTGGCAGCACTCACAAATGTCTGTAGTGATGCTTCCTCCATTGTTTTTTCCCATGTGTAAGTTTCTAGAATAGTACCTCTCACTGTATGTTGTGTATATACACATACACTCCTATTCCTCGTTTTTGGTATTTTAGAAACTGTTCTACGTTTAGCAGAGCTCCGTCTAAAATACCACTGAAACTGTGAACGTCACAATCCTGACATCTCAATTCCAATCTCCATGTCTTTGCTAAAATATGCCTTTAAGTAAAGCACAGTAGCTGAATTATTTCCTCAACAGATTGACTGTACCTGAGCTCCGTAGATATACTTATCCAACATCTTGCCTCCTATTGTCTGCCCTCCTATATCCCAGACTTGAAGAGTTACATTCATGTTGCCTGCATACACAAAAACAGAAATGATGCTTATTTAGGAGTCAACCAAGTTATTACTCTGAAGAGTCACAGATTAACAAGTTTCCAAGCACTGAAACGGTTCCTAGTTTTCACGTAGCAAGAAACATCTTATACCCACTGTTCCCTCTAAGCTGTGCGCGTGCACACACCTCGCCGAGCAAGCGCACATACTTTACAACAGAGCGCACAAAAATCACGCTTCTGATTCTGATAGAAAACACAGACATCTTAAAATTTAAAAGTTGTTATTGTAATTACTAGAAATTTATTAATCGTCTATTTTCATTTAATTTTATTAAAATCAATGTGGTGTACATACTGTATTCTGACGTGTAATCAAATTTTAAAGTATATAACTCCGAGTGTCGTTATGTGGCACACAAAAATTTAACCTTCCTTCAAAAGATGCACAGCTGATATTTTATGCGCACACAGCCTACAGAAAATTAGAGGGAACATTGCTTATACCATTCTGTAAAGACTTGAAGGTACTCTAGCACACAGACATAATTCATCTCAAGCAGGAAAAATGAAGCAACAGTTGAATATTAGTATATATCTCCAGGAACAAGAAGGAATGTAGTCTTCACAATGGGTATCGTCGGTACCGACGGAGCCTGCGCGGGAACGCTCCCCAGCGTCCAATAGGAACGCTTTTGGGAGCATCGATCAGCACCTGCGCACTGCCTTCCCGCCTTTCCAACTGTCCCTCTTCAGTTCTTCGTTTTCCACGGAGCCGACAGGACCCATACCCTGTCACCGCAGAAAATTCCGTCTTTAAAATTGTTTTCTTGTGGTCGCGTTTGCCTCTGCATGACGCCTACCAGTACCGCCGGTTCTTTTCAAAAAACTTTATACTTTGAACTGTTTCTTTTCAGAAACTTTTCTTTTTCGGTGCTAGGCACCATTTTGGGCATTAGGCCTCATATTCCTGAAACATGGAAAAACCAACTAGTGGTTTTCAAAAATGTACTAAGTGTGACGGTACCATTTCCGTCACTGGCACCCATGACTGGTTTCTTAAATGTTTAGGACCTGAACATTCTCCATCTGAATGTCTGTCCTGTATGGGGATGACTAAGAGAGGAAGACAGAACCAGGCTGCAAAGCTCGGTACTCTCTTTTCTTCGGATGCCAGATCCATTGCATCGACATCTTCAAGAGCCTCCTCTTCCTCCCATGGATCTCAGGTAACTAAACAAAAAAGCCGGTCCTCAAAGGGTAGCTCTCCTGCTAAGCATCGAGAGGCCATTGGCATTGCCCTTGAGGGAACCACACCGGCAAAACAGCCCTGGTGGGAGGCTTCGGCTTCCAAAGCATCAGTGGGGCTCCAGGATGTTCGAGGCCTCGACCTCGTAAGAACTACTGGGGCCATGCTCAGGGGACCCAGGCATCGGCAGCGTCGATAGACCAGAGGTTCCTCGCTATCAAACGCAGCATTGCAGCTCTTCTCACAGCTGCAGTACCGTTGACACCTAGGGTTCAACGGGCACCGGTACCGACATCGATACCGATGCTGGTACCTACACCGGTACAGACACCGACACCGGTACCGGTACTGACGGTACCGGCCTCGATGGGAATTCTTCCCACGCCATCTTTGGCTGCAATTGACAGATCGGTACCGGATCAACTCAGTACCGACTCCGATCGATACCGGGACCGTGCTTTGCATGAGCATCGTGGTCAGGAATACTTCAAATCCTCCGATTCCGAAGACTCTGACAATTCTGCTGGTACCAGAGGGTTTCTCCCGGAAGATCCCTCTTCTCCCCAACGCAGAATGTCACCTCCAGAGGACATGTCTTTTCAGGATTTTGCAGAATGTCACCTCCAGAGGACATGTCTTTTCAGGATTTTATTAGTGATGTGGCCAAGGGCCTTTCAATCACGGTAGCTCCTGAACAGGAACCCAGAGCAAAGGAATTGGAAATTCTCCAATATCCTAAAGCTCCAAAAGAGGCAGCCACTCTGCCCATCCATGAAATTCTACATAACTTGATGCTCAGAATGTGGGAGACACCTCTGACTACATCTCCTCATTCTAGGAGGCTTGATATTATGTATCGAGTTCCGCCATGTCCTGGATTTCAAAAGACTCAGCTGCCACAACATTCAATGGTGGTGGAGTCAGCCATGCGTAGGATGAAAAGTGCAAAGAGGCATGCATCCAATCCCCCAGGTCGTGAATGCAGGACTCTGGACGCTTTTGGGCGCCAAACTTTTCAGGCTTCCATGCTTTCAGCTAGGATCAGTTCATATATACTATATATGGGCATGTTCCTCAAAGAAGTTACAGGAGACTTGGAGCTTATGAGCCCACTTCTCCCAGATGACAAGAGACAAGACTTTCTTCCTCTAGTTAAGCCTGCTCAAGATGTCTCCAAGTTTGTGAATCATGCAGTCTTTGACTACTTTGAATGCATCAGCAGAACCTCTGCTATTGCCATTGGGGCACGATGGATTGCCTGGCTTCAGTCATCAGACTTGGAGACTTGGGTATAGGACAAGTTAGGAAACATTCCTTGCACGGGAGAAAATCTCTTTGGCAAGAACTGGCAGGAAAAGGCTAACGAGTTAGATGCTGACAATACCACTCTAGATAGATTGTCAAAATCTACAGCCACTCCAGCCAAAAAGAAGCCTTATAAAAAACCCTCTTTCAGCAAAAAGAGGACATTTTATCCTTCCTATACACAGCAGAGTCAAACTCAGGGTCAGGATGCCCGAAAGGGACAAACTAGACAGCAAAAGAAGCCAAAAGGCTCGAGAGCCCAACCAGCTCCACAGGTTCAGCCCCCTCAAGGGTTTTGACTCCTTCCTAGAGAGCTTAGCCTTCCTGCCTCTGAGAGGTCCCCAACCCCCCAATATCCCAGGCAGGTTATGCCACTTTGCCAACAGATGGCATCAGATAACAGCAGAAGATTGGGCTCTGTCCATTGTAGGAGAAGGGTACAAGCTCCATTTTCACAGGGTGTCCCCTCCTACAGTTCTAAGACAATTCAATTCTCAAACCTCCGCAGACAATCTGCTAGATCACGAGGTCTCAACACTTCTTGCCCAAGGGGCAATAGAAGAGGTACCCATTCTTCAACGAGGTGCAGGGTTCTACTCCCCCTATTTTCTTATTCCAAAAAAAAACAGGAGGACACAGGCCCATTCTAGACCTCAGAGAATTGAACAAATACCAGTTCCAAGAGAAGTTCAAAATGATTTATCTTGGAACTCTTCTACCATACCTTCAAAGCCAGGATTGGCTTTGCTCTCTAGACTTAAAGGATGCATACACTCACATTCTGATCCATCCAAATCACAGGAAATTCTTACGATTCCTTTTCAAGGGAAAACATTACCAGTATAGGGTTCTTCCCTTTGGTCTGGCTTCAGCTCCAAGGGTATTCACGAAATGCATGGCAGTAGTAGCTGCATTTCTATGAACCCTGGGGATATTCGTCTTCCCTTACTTAGACGACTGGCTCATTCGAGCCCCTACAGTTGCAGAGGCCAGCACTGCACTGTCTCGCACAATGCGAATCCTCCAATACTTGGGGTTGGTAATAAACTTCCCAAAATCCCAACTTGTTCCTTCCCAATGCCTGGAATTCATAAGGGCCTGTCCAGATACCAGACAGGCAAAGGCTTTCCTTCCACAGGCCCAGTGTCTTCGCATAATGCAACTAGCTTCTCAAGCAGCAGGGAAATCCCCCCCCCCCCTAACTGCTCGAGTGCTACTACAGTTGCTGGGACATATGGCATCCACAGTTCAAGTAGTTCCATATGCTCGCCTCCACATGCGAGCAGCTCAGTGGACCCTATCCACACAGTGGGCACAGGCCACAGGACATTTATCAGACAAAATAGTAAACTCTCAACGACTAATTTTGTCCCTCCAATGGTGGCAATCACTAGAAAATCTGACAGTGGGGTCTCCTTTCCATAAACCCCTTTTTCAGGCCACCCTAACAACAGATGCATCACAGGTGGGTTGGGGAGCACACCTGAATCATCTCTCTACCCAGGGCACCAGGACTCCACAGGAGGCTGGTCTACACATAAACCTCCTGGAATTAAGAGCAATCTATTTAGCTCTTCGAGTATTCCACGCCCAGCTCAGCTACAAGACAGTCCTAGTTCAGACGGACAATCAAGTAGCCATGTTCTATGTGAACAAGCAGGGCGGGACAGGCTCTCTGTCATTATGCAATGAAGCTTTACGACTGTGGGCCCTCGCCAGAGAGTATCAAATTCACCTTCTAGTGGTATATCTTCCAGGTATTCAAAACCTTTGGGCAGACAAATTCAGTCGAGTACTGCTGCCTCACGAGTGGTCTCTCCACCTAGACCAGGTGGCAAATATATTTCATCTCTAGGGCACTCCGGACATAGACCTCTTTGCAAGTCCACTGAATGCCAAACTTCCCCGGTTCTGTTCCACGATTCCAGCTCACAATTGTCAGGCAAGGGATGCCTTCCTCCTTCACTGGGGTCAGGACTTCCTTTATGCCTTCCCACCCATTCCCCTCATCCCCAAAACACTTTTCAAGCTTCAGAGAGACAGGGGTCGCATGATTCTCATAGCGCTACGCTGGCCACGCCAAGCGTGGTATCCCCTGCTTCTACATCTCTCTCAAGCTGCACCTCTGGAGTTAGGGCATGCTCCAGATCTCCTTTCCCAAGAGGACGGGACACTATGGCACCCAAGTCCCCAGTCCCTGCATCTCACGGCCTGGTTGCTGAAGGCTTAGACCTCCAGGATTTCAACCTGTCCCAACAGGTAAAGGATATCCTTCAGGCTTCTAGACAACTTTCCACAAGAAGATCTTATGCCTTCAAGTGGAAATGTTTTACTATATGGTGCTTCAAGAAGGGATTAAACCCCCTTGTCATACCTTTAAAATCGATACTAGAGTATCTCCTTCACTTATCGAATTCTGGTCTAAAGACCAATTCGGTAAGAGTCCATCTTAGTGCAATTGCAGTTTCTTATAAGCCTCTGAATGGACAACCAATTTCCTCTCATCCACTCATATCCAGATTTATGAGAGGTCTTCTGTTAACCAAACCTCCAATTAAGCCACCAACAGTGGCATGGGATCTAAATCTAGTTCTCGGGCAGCTCATAAAGCCGCCTTTTGAGCCTTTAGCCACTACAACCCTTACGTTTTTGACCTGGAAGGTCATCTTCCTAATTGCAATCACCTCTGCACATCGCATTAGTGAATTGCAAGCTTTAGTGGCTGATCCTCCTTATACTAGGTTTCATTATGATAAGGTTGTTCTTAGAACTCATCCACACTTTATGCTAAAGGTGGTTTCGCCTTTTCATTTGAATCAATCAGTTTATCTTCCTGTATTTTTTCCGAGGCCTCATGCCTCTAATGCAGAAAGAAACCTTCATACTTTGGATTGTAAAAGAGCCTTAGCCTTTTACCTACAGAGAACATAGCAACATAGAAAGTCCTCGCAACTTTTTATAGCTTTTGAATCTAGTCATTTGGGACTTCCAGTCTCCAAAAGAACTTTATCTAAATGGATTGCCCAATGCATATCCTTTGCTTATGAGAGTAAGAGTCTTCCTCTTCAGGGCCATGTCACAGCTCACAACATGAGAGGCATGGCAGCTGCCATGGCTAATCTCCACTCCGTGTCTATTGATGACATTTGTCGAGCAGCCACCTGGGCTTCGGTACACACCTTCACAGCTCACTACTGCCTAGATAAAGCCTCCCGTCGGGATGCCTTCTTTGGCCAAGCTGTTCTTCAAAATCTCTTTCAGACCTAATTCAACTCCTGCCCACCAACCCTGGTGGAATGCCAGAGATCCATGGGAGGAAGGATGCCTACCTTTCTAGGGTGGCACCTTCCTGGGGTTATCTCCCTGGCATCTTCAGCTAGGGAGTCCCCATATGTGAAGACTACATTCCTGCTTGTTCCTGGAGATAGCGTAGTTACTCACATGTAACAGGTGATCTCCGGAAACAGCAGGAATTTAGTCTTCACAACCCACCCACCTGCCCTAGGAGTTGTCTCTCTATCTCTTTGTCTCTTTCCTCTATCCCTCTATCCTATCCTTTCACTCAGCTACAAACTTAACTGAAGAGGGACAGTTGGAAAGGCGGGAAGGCAGCGTGCATGTGCTGAGGGATGCTCCCAAATGCGTTCCTATTGGACGCTGGGGAGCGTTCCCGCGCAGGCTCCGTCGGTACCGACGATACCCATATGTGAAGACTAAATTCCTGCTGTTCCCGAAGATCATCTGTTACAGGTGAGTAACTACGTTTTACTGCATAGTACTTAGAGGAAATAGTCATATACAGTAAGAGGGTCATTCTGAACCATGTTTAGCAGGTCTGGATGTCTGATCCGGATGCCCAGACCTGCTAAATGCCCAGATTACCCTGCCTGCAACAGAACTCCCCGCACGTATTGCTGGTTTGTAGGGGAGCTCTGTTCGTGGGTGGGAGGGGGAGGGCTGTGGGAGGAGCAAGGGTAGGTGGTAGGTGGCGACTGACCCTGGACGTATAGGACTGATGCTAAGGTCAGCCCTGTATGTCCAGGGTCGGCCACTTAGACGGGGATGCAGGAGCCGGGGGGGGGCAGAAAAGAGGTGAGGGGGACAGGGTGATCCCTGCAGCCCAATGCTGGCCATGGGAGGCCTGATCGGGAGTCGGGCTGCAAGGAAAGAGGTATGTTGATTGGGTCGGGGAGTGTGGCCCTGAACGGAGCTGCAGTGTCATAGCGATGGGACGCCATGGCACTGTGGCTCCGTTCAGGGGCCTGGATGAGTTAGCCGGGTATGTGGCTGGACGTGGGGCCAGTCAGAATCAGGGCCCAGCCTGCACATCCAGGCCGTAGACCTGATTCTAATCCCACGGGCATGTCTAGCCCTCATGGGACCAGAATCGTATCTACCTCTGTATGCCCCAATTCTGATCAGCTGTACAGGGGCTGGACGGTCAGTACAGAATCGGCCTCTAACTGCATATCAACACAAATATCATCCATTTCATTGTCAAAGTGAGAAACTCTCAGAATAACACATTACAAAATGAAGCCTTTTTTGGAAAATAAGGAAAAGTTAACATTGGTCAGTTTAGCAACTTTTCTTTCCTGCCATTCTTATAAATAGTATTTGTGCATAAAAATACAAGAATTTAGAAACGTACTGAAATCAAATATAGCCAATTTTTAGTAGGTTAACATTTTCTGCATTTTCAGGTACTAGAGCAGTCTGTGTTCCAAACCATAAAGACACACTGGGAGGCAATATTTAAGCTCCACAGATGGCATTTTTGTAAGCACCAGCCACAGCATTTTAAAATAAAACTGGATTTTCTCCATGCTGAAAATCTGGTTTCACCACTGACCACCTGCGCTTTCTGGATAGCAGCAATATCCAGCTGCTATCCAGATAGCAAAAACTGCCTATTACTACTACTACTACTATTATTATTATTATTATTAATATTATTAAACATTTATAAAGCACTACAAGGCATATGCAGCGCTGTACAAACACAAATAGAGACAGTCCCTACTCATCAGAGCTTACAATCTAATCAAGACAAACAATAAGGGCATGTTTACTAAAGTGTACCAAGTTAGCATATGACTGTACTGTGATTCTAGCGAGGAGGCCTGCACTAACTTCAGGGTGCATGTGCATCCACCTTTCTCCCATTAGCGCATTGCAACCATGTGGCATCACAGTAGTCAGTATAGGGGTCACTTCATACCATCCACTGAGATGGCATTAAGTGCACCCATGCTAACGGCAACTGCAGTTAGCACATGCCAAATATGCCCATGCTAATCGCACTTCACCATCAATGCCCTCACTCCATCCTTAACCAACCCAGTCCTGCCCAATCATGTGCTAACTGGTTAGCGTGAGATTTTTGCCATGGGGTCCCATGATAACTTTCAGCATAGTGCACCAAGTGTGCTGCAAATCCCATGTTAACTGCTAGCACACTTTAATAAACATACCTCAAAGTTAACCCTGGGGTTTTTTTGGCCTAATTTTATGCAGTTTGTTATCAGATTAGAGGTCTGTATATCGCCGCTAGCAAGGAGGATGTAAATAGGTAGATGCTGGGGGAAGAGGGGAAAGAGACAGGAGGGCAGGTACTGGGAACAAGGGGATGTGTGAGAACAGGGACTCAGACTTACATAGGTACTCTAAAATTGGATAGGAGAACAGAAGACGACAGACTCTAAGATTGGCTATGTATTGGGAGTGTGAAGACTCAAGGTTTGGGTGGGTTTGTGGGACTGGGTAGGGTGGAAGAGTGGGAATTTGAGTTTAGCTGGGAAAATAGTTGGGATTAAGAAATTTACCAGAGATTAGGAGGACTTTGGGGACTCAGTGATTGGGTGAGGAGTATAAGTAGGGCCAAGAAACAGAATGCAGAAGTATGGGGGAGTAAAAATAGGGGAGATGAAAGGAGAAATGGATATCTGGATGGAGGCAAGAAAGGGACTGAAGATGGATGGGATGAGGATAGGGAAGGAAAAGAGACTGATTAGGGGATGGGAAGCAGAAGGTGATAGATGAGGCTGGGAAAGAGAAGGGGATTAGAAAGTGGGTGAAAGACAGGTGAACAGGAAGCTGGGAAAGAAATGAGACACAGGTAGGGAAAAGGAGTACTAAGAAGGTTAAGAGAAGGAAATAGAAAAAAACTGGTAAGTAGAAGAAAGGTAGAAAGAGGGATACTGAAGACCGGTGGTGTGAGGAGGAAGAATGAAATCTAGAGGGAGGAGTGGCCTAGTGGTTGGGGCAAGTTACCTCAGGCCAGAAGTTCAGGGGTTCAAATCCCATGAGGACAGCAACCTTGGGCTGGAAGGACTGGGGTTTCTAGTCCCACAGGTGCGCCTTATGGTCTTGGGCACTTAACCCTCCATTGCCCATGTTCCCTGTAAGTATTAGTGTATGTGTCTCATATCCCCTCGTGTTAAAATGTATCCCCCAATGGTGTTGTGACCACTTTGATTGAAGGATAAGGTGGTATACAAAACTGTCTAAATAAAAAAAAATAGTTAAGTATAAAGGAAGATGAAAAAGAAATGCAGAAAAAAAGATGACCCAGAAGAATCAATATCAGAGACACGTAAGAAGGCCCTCACTGGGTTTGCAGCTTGTCATGCTACGAGGACTTGTGTGCATCAGTGATGCAGAGAGCTAAGCTATCAGTAGCTTAACTCATGGCAGGGTTTCCCAAAATAGATAGTCTGGCACCTCAGCTGAGACCTAAGACAAACCACCCATCTGGGCAGCAGCAGAATAGGACTGTGTTGTAAGCAAAGGATCACATTTCTGTGACAAATGCAACACTGGAATTAACTGCACGGAAGAAGGGCCAGGCAAATCTACTTCTGTATCTTGCCACAAAAACCCAATGGATAGTCACAAAACAAATTGCACTATAATGCAGGAAAATGAGACTCCCAGGTTGGAAGGCACTCAAATGACTACTGGGGATGAGCTGAAGACTTCTCAGACTAAAGCCAGCATTTATGATGTGACTGGATCTGCTGATGTAGTTGCACATGAAATGGGAGTCAGAAGTTGCAAAGATGTCTTACATATTGGGACATGGAACATACAAAGCACGAACCAAGGGAAGTTGGAGGTGGTCAAAAATGAAATGGAATGTGTACAACTCGATCTATTGGGTGTCAGTGAACTGAAATGGATTGGCTTTGGGCACTTTGCATCTGATGATCATAAGATTTACTATGCTGGAAATGAAAGACAAAGAAAAAATGGTGTTGCATTTATAATTAAAAAGAAACTTGCAAGAACTGTAATGAAATACAATGCAGTCAGTGAAGCTTAATTTCTATTTGTCTACAAGGAAAGCCCATCAACACAACTATAATTCAGGTATATGCCCCAACAACAGCTGCAGAAGAGGAAGATGTTGAATTCTATGAACAAGTACAAGCTGAAATTGACAGAACATGCAAAAAGGATATCCTGATAGTCATGGGTGACTGGACTGAAAAGGTTGGCAACAAACAAGGCGGCAACGTGATTGGAAAATATGGACTTGGCAACAAAAACAAAGCTGGAGAAAGACTGATAGAATTCTGCAAGACCAACAATCTATTCATCTCAAACACCTTCTTCCAGCAACACAAGCGACGACTGTACACATGGACCTCACCCAATGGATTGTATAGAAATCAAATTGACTACATCTGTTGAAGACAACAATGTAAAAGTTCGATAACATCAACAAAGACAGAACCTGCAGCCGACTGTGGTACAGATCACCAACTGCTAGTATGCAAATTCAAGCTAAAGCTGAAAAAGAGCAAGCTATTCATGAATGTAGCAAAATATGACCTTGAGAATATATCACCGGAATTTAAAGACTGCCTGAAAAATCTATTTGCTGCTTTAGAT
The DNA here is from genome assembly GCA_033557465.1 of Ichthyophis bannanicus. Lineage (NCBI taxonomy): Eukaryota > Metazoa > Chordata > Amphibia > Gymnophiona > Ichthyophiidae > Ichthyophis > Ichthyophis bannanicus. Next base: position 1,418,088,536 of record CM066032.1, read on the forward strand.
ACAAATGACATAGTTCCAGAAGAATTATGGAATGACATCAAGAAGGCTGTGTTGGGAGAAAGCGAGAAGTCTCTACATAAGGTGAAAAAGCAAAAACAGCCAAAATGGATGACTATAGAAACTCTGAAAATTGTCCAGAAATGCAGAGAAGCTGAAGTCAGAGAAGAAAGAGAGGCAATTGCAGAACTCAGAGATTTCCAATGTGCATCAAGACAAAACAAGGAGAAGTACTACAATGACACATGCAAGGAAATAGAATCAGAAAATATTAGAGGAAGAACAAGATCAGCTTTTCTAAAGCTAAGAAAGTTAAAGAAAAAATTCCAGCCTCAAATTGGAATGCTACAAGATGCTCAAGAACCCATGCTGAATGATGCTTAGAAGATCAAGAAAAGGTGGAAAAAATATAAAGAGTCATTATACTATAAAGATCAGGTGGACCAACAGCTGTTTCAACCTGTACCTTATGATCAGGAACCACTGGTGATGAAAGAAGAAGTCAAAGCAGCATTAGAAGCCTTATGAAATTACAAACACTGGGCACTGATGGCATTCCCATTGAAGTATTACAGCAATCGGATGAAGCCGATGGCCAACTGACTGGAAAAGATCTGCGTTTATACCAGTACAGAAAAAAGATGATCCGGCTGACTGTGGAAATTATCGCACAATCGCTCTGATCCCACATGCCAGCAGGATTCTACTCAAGATCATTCAGCAGATGCTACAACCATACCTGGAACAAGAACTGCCTGAAGAAACTACAAACTGCCTGAAGAAACTACAAACTCAACCCAACACAATCACTTAGATAACTGGTCTAACTTCTACCCTATAACCACAGACATACTCAAGAACATAATACTAAACTTGAATACCACTACGTCTTACCTTGATCCTTGTCCAGTAACCTGGATAAAGAATTCCCTCCCAATTCTATCCCCATTCATTCTTCCAATAATCAATCTATCCTTAACAAACGGGTATCTATCACCATCACTAAAACATGTACAGATTCGCCCAATTCTTAAAAACAGCACTCTTGACAAAACATCACCTAGCTCCTACAGACCTATTTCAAGCATACCATTCATGGCAAAACTAATTGAAAAGGCTGTACAAATTCAAACGCAGGAATATATAGACAATCAGCCCCCCTGGATGATCAACAATATGGTTTTCACCCTCGCCATGGAGTAGACACTTCTAACTGTTCTAATAGACACACTCGTAAGAGGGATTGATAACCCCAAGCAAGCGTTTATACTCCTATTCATTGACATCTCTGCGGCATTCGATAGTGTACACCATACTGCAATGCTCAATAACCTTAAACAAATAGGAATAAAATCAACAGTGCTAAAATGGTTCACCTCATATTTAAGCAATAGAACCCAAACAGTAAGAATAGGCAACAATACATCTAACACATACAAACAAGAAATTGGCCTACCTCAAGGTTCTGCTCTATCAGCCCTCCTATTTAACATCTATATAAAACAGGTCTGTAACATATTTAAAAAATTCAATGTATACTATCACTTGTATGCAGATGACATAATGATGTATATCCCTTTCACGATCCCTAATCTACCACTCCAATTACTTACAGAATGCTTCAATGAAATAAACAACTGGCTAAATAACAATAACCTCATCATCAATCACTCCAAAACTGAAGCCCTAATCGTAACCAAAAATCAATCATACTCTCCCCCATCACACATCATACTTCAGGACCATGAAATCAAACTAAAAAATGAAGTACGATATTTAGGCGTTACACTGGACACACATCTCAGCATGAATACGCACATTAGAAACACAACAAAGAAAATATACTTCAAGCTCAAAATCTTAAAGCAGCTACGCCCTCTAATTCACATACAAGACTTCAATAGAATAATACATGCAATAACTACTCCTCACTTTGACTTTGCCAACCTAACTCTACTAGGGGTAACTAAACAAAACAAAGACTCCAACTAGCACAGAATGTAGCAGCCAGAACTATCATGAAGGTCCCTCCATCTCAACACATAACACCTATACTAGCAAATCTTCATTGGCTACCAATACAAAGCAGAATAATATATAAAACACTAATAACAACCTTCAAGGCTCTAAACAACATGGCCCCACCTACCCTAAACAATCTCATATCTAAAGAACCAACTAATAACCAACACAGGAGAAACCAAACAAACAAATTAAGGACCCCAAAAGAATATAAAAAAACGAAAAAGACAACAAACAAAAAAGCTTTCTCCCATGTGGCCCCCATTATTTGGAATGACCTTCCAGAGGAAATTAGATCAATAATTGAGATTAAAGAGCTCCGTAAGAACCTAAAAACACATTTGTTTATGGCACACTATGGTCTACTAACAAACTCCCCCTCACAACAAGAGAATGGATAATAACATTATCTGATAGCAAAGATGCAAAATTGATATGACCTAGGCCATCTTATCGAATAGACTCACACATTATGTATATAAGTTCATCATTAAACAAGGTCCTTACATGCATCATATAAGGCACACATATCCTAATATTGTATATAGTTCTCATTCTGTTTTCTGTAATTGTTTAATTTCCACTGTTCTTAGACGTTCATTGTAAAACAGACAACTGACTGTTATTTTGTTGTTAAATGTAAACCGCACTTGATCTTTGGAAGGTGCGGTATATAAGCGACTGTTAATTAAATTAAATTAAATGAAGAGCAAGCAGGGTTCAGGAAAGGGCAAGCAACAAAAGATATCATCGCGGATGTGAGATGGATCTTTGAAAGGTTTTATTGACTACAGCAAGGCTTTTGACTGTGTAAATCATGAGAAACTCTGGACCACGTTAAGAAGCATGGGTATACCAGAACATTGATAGTTATCTTGCATAACCTTTACAATGATGAAGAAGCAACAGTTAGAATTAAACAAAGAGAAACAAAATGGTTTAAAATCAGCAAAAATGTGTATGACAAGGCTGCATACTTTCCTCCTACCTGTTTAATTTATATGCCGAAGAAATTATCAGAGAAGCAGGACTGTATGAAGACAACCGAGGTGTGAAGATTGGTGGAAGACTCAATAACTTTCGCTATGCTGATACCACATTACTGGCTGAAAGTGAAGACGATCTGAAACATTTGCTTCTCAAGATCAAGGAACATAGTCTTAAAATGGGTCTGCACCTTAATGTTAAGACGACAAAGGTCCTGACAACTGACAAAATCAATAAGTTCATCATTGATGAAGAAAAATTGAAATAGTTGACAACTATGTACACTCTGGAGGAGAGAAGGAACAGGGGAGATATGATTCAGGCCTTTAAATACTTACGAGTATTAATGAACAAACAAACCTCTTCCAAAGATGGGGAAGTTGTAAAACTAGAGGGCATAACATGAAGCTGAAAGGTGGTAAATTGAAAGGCAATGTCAGGAAATACTTTTTCACTGAAAGGGTAGTGGATGCTTGGAATGCCCTCTTGATAAAAGTGGTGGGGGCAAACAGAGTGACAGAATTCAAAATGGCATGGGACAGACACAGTGGATCCTTTTTATAGCAACAGGATAAAATAAAAATAAACCTAATTATCTCTTATATCTCAACAAATAGAGGTGACCTACACAGAGCGGTGGGTACACCCCTAAACAAAGGCATGGGGAGGGGCGACCTGCACCGAGTGGCAAGTGCATCTACTCTGGCCGCCTTGCTGGGCAGATTAGATGGATCATGCTGGTCTTTATCTGCCATCATATACTATGTTACTACATTACTATGTTAACTTTCTTGGATCAACAATCAATAAAGAAAGGATTAGCAGTCAAGAAATCCGATGATGTATTGCTCTTGGTAGAATGCTATGAAGGACCTAGACAAGATTCTCAATAGCAGAAATGTCTCTCTCAATACAAAGATTCGACTTGTCCAGGCCATGGTATTTTCAATAACGTCATATGGATGCTAAAGTTGGACAGAGAAAAAAGACAGACAGGAAGAAAATTGATGCTTTTGAATTATGGTGCTGGTTATAAATACTATGTATATCATGGACTGCCCAAAGAACAAACCAGTCAGTACTAGAGGAGATCAAACCTAAGCTTTCCTTAGAAGCTCAGATGACAGGATTTTGACTTTCATACTTTGGACATATCACGCAAAGAAAGATTATTGAAGAAAGACATAATGCTTGGCAAGGTAGAAGGTCACCGTAAAAGAAGAAGGAGTGGAGGAGTGGCCTAGTGGTTGGGGCAAGGTACTTCAGGCCGGAAGGTCGGGGGTTCAAATCCCACTAGAGGACAGAAACCTTGGGCCAGAAGGACTGGGGTTTCTAGTCCCACAGGTGCTCCTTGTGGTCTTGGGCAAGCCACTTAACCCTCCATAGCCCATGTTCCCTGTAAAATAGTTATCTCCAAGTTATAATGCCCTGTTCAATGTAATTTCAGTTTGTTCAATGTAAACCGCACTGATGCAGAATAGCGCGGTATATAAGAGAATGTAAATAAATAAATAAGAAGGCCGGCAATGAGATGGATCGATACAGTAACAGCAGCTATGGATACCACTCTATCAACAATGAGCCGCTTGGCTGAAGACCAAACAAAGTTTAGGTCAACTATCCAGAGGGTCACCAGGAGTCAACATCAACGCGACGGCACTTAACAATAAGAAAGAAGAGAAGAAGACAAGGAGAGGTAAGAAAGAGAAAAACAGAAAAAGATCCTGGAAAAGGAATTAAGAGAAGACCAACAAGAGGAAATAGTAGAGAGAGATTAGGACCAATCCAGCTGGAAAATAAAATGATCAAAGATATAAAATGTCAGCTTTTAGACAAAGAAAGGTCAGCTTTAAAAATATGCATTTCTTATAGCTCAGTATAGGAGGAAATGCATTTCTGTTTCTCTTTCTTCAGTGTTCCAGAACTCACAAGATCTAAACTTTGGGTTTTCAGTTTCAATTTTTGTCTGCATATTTGTTTCTAATTTGCAATTTCTCATGTTTTACTAGGTGATGATTTATATTTTACATGTGCAGCTGAGGTGACGGATTCTGTTGATTCTGTTTATCAATCTGTAGCACTGGAGGTGTATTAGTGTTCTACAGCAATGGTTCCCAACCTGGGGTAAGAAGCATGGAATCGATTTTATCAGAATCTGACAAGCACTTAAGGATTGGCCATTGTTGGAAACAGGATACTGGACTTTATGGACCTTTGGTCTGTATAACAATATCTTATGTTCTTATGATCCGTGGACACCTCAAGGTCCATAACACCATTACAGAGGGGTCCACAGAAACAGAAAAGAGAAAAAAAGAGACATGCTGGTGGGAATTGGCTGGGGGAAAGAGATAAAGAATAGAAATATTTAGCTGGGGAGAGGGAAGGAGAAAGAGAGAGACTGATGGGGTCTGGCTGGAGGGAAAGAGATTGGTGGAGACAGGAAGAGGAAAGGAGACAAAGAAGTGGGGACAGCACTAATACTGAGAGGGAGGGAATCTGAGAAGAGCAGTGAGGATGAACTGGGGCTCTCAGAACATTTTTTGAGGTTATAAGAGGTTCACATAACCAAAAAGGTGGGGAACCTGTTTTTCTAAAGGATTTCCAGTGCTGCTTTTTATAGGCAGAGTTGGTGTAGTTTGAGTTATTGGACTTTATGCTGATATGGTATGATAAGTTTTTAAGTGCCATCTGCAAAGTTTTGCGCTACTACACACAAAGGGCAATTTTAAGGCATCTATGTTCAGCCTATTTATAAAGACAAGAAGGTGCCTACTTGTCTTTAGAAAATACTAGTGTAAATTTCAGAGATCGCAGCTTAAGGTATGGATATTAACATTAATCAAAGCAGAAAGAAATGTCCATGCTTATATTTTTCAAGAAATTGCATAAGATGACATTTTGCTTAACAGTTAATGTCCTTTCCTTGAGTCCTGCTAGACCAGTCCAAACAAGTGGGTTGTGTTTCCAAATAGCAAATTGGTGGAGACAAAGAACCAATGAAAAGCTCAGCTTTCACTGACACTTCCATGCCTCTATTCGCCTCAGCCACCTGAGGTCTCCTTCAGTATTCATCACAAAGCATATGGGAGAAACATGACAAGCCTCACCCAATCTCAACCATGGGCAACAATGAATGATCAAGAGTAGAGAATTATGTACAGGAAAGCATAACATAAGGCTTACAGTAGACGATGAACCTGCAGAGCCAAGTATAAAAATCTTAGTGGACCCAAGGGTACTGCAGCAGAAGAACAGAGTAATACAGTTCCAGGGGCAGGCCATGGACTGGCCTAGCAGGACTCATGGAAAAGACATTAATTGGTAAGTAAAATATCACCTTCCATATTATCCTGCTAGACCAATCCGGACAAGTGGGATGTACCAAAGTTCCAACTGCACTGGGCAGGAAGACGACATCCAAGCAGTAATGCTTGACAAAAGTGTAACATGATACCCATGTTGCTGCCCAAAGAACATCTACAAGGGGCTACCAAGCTCTGCTCTACCCCACCCGTGAGGGCACTTGTGCTCAGATATAATGGGTATACAAACCCTCTGGAACTGGACGGTTCTGCAACAGATATGCAGAAGCAACGGCCTCCTTAATCCAACACCTCAAAGTTGACTTGACCGCCACATCACCTTTGCAAGTGTCAGCAAACAGCAGAAAAAGATGGTAAAACTTATGAAAGGAATTTGTAACCTCCAAGTACTGGAGAAGCACCCTCTGGACATCCACAAGGTGAAGATTCTTATCCTTCCCCCGACACTGCTCCTTAGAGGAGGGGGGCAGGCAAACCACTTGATTCATGTGGAAGGAAGAAAGCACCTTAAGCAAGAAGGAAAGCACAGGCCGAATGGAAACGGCCTCCTTAAAAAAGACAGATAAGGATCTCAGCAAGACAGAACCTGCAGCTCGGAAGTCTGCCTTGCGGAACAAATTGCAACTGAGACCATCTCAAGCGTCAAATCCTTTAAAGTAGCGCAATTCAATGGCTCAAAGGGTGCCACCATCAGGGCCCTGAGCACCAGACCCAGGAAGAGATCACAGATCAGAGTGGAGGACACAGACACCGAATCCCTTGGAGAAAGTGCAAGACATCCAGATGCAAGGTTAGAGACTTACCAGCCACTGGACCTCGGAAACAGGCCACAACTACTGCCTGAAAATTCAGGAAGCTAAGGGAAAGATCCTTCACCAGACCATCTTGTAGAAAGGCCGAGATGACAGCTTGGCTGCCTCAGGAGCCAAATGCCGAATGTCGCACCATAACTCAAAACAGGAACCAGATCGGCATGTATATTAGCTTAATGGACCTCCTCCAAGTCCCAAGCAGAGTGGAGATCACCATTGGAAAGTAACCTTTACGTGCTAGCCATCTCCTTACAAGGGTCAAACTAAGTGAGAATGGGACCAGGGCATTAGGTGGAACCAACTGAAGAGGAGACATCTATAGGAGCCACATCAGGTCTCCGAACCATGCTCTCCTCGGTAAATCTAGCACCACCAGAACAATCCTGCCCAGGTAGTGTTCTGTATGCTGAATCACATGCCCCACCAGGAGCCACAGAGGAAACATGAACAGCCGGTGCTGACTTGGCCAAGAATGGGTCAGAGAGTCAACACTCTCTAACCCCATTTCCGTGTGGCAACCAAAGAAGCAGCAGACTTCGGCATTGGAGCAGGTCACCATCAGATCCATTTTGGGGTGACCCCAGCAGCGCAGAATCAATTGGAAAGCCTCCTGACTCAACTCCCACCCTCCAGGACCCAGAGAGTGCTGGCTGAGGAAGTTCACTTCCATATTGTCCACCCCAGCAATGTGCTGAGCCGACAAGGCTAGGAGGTTCTTCTCCACCCAGGCAAACAAGAGATTATCTCCAAAGCTACTCTGGCACGCTTCGTTCTGCCTAGTCAACAGACATAAGCCATCACAGTAGCATTGTCTGAAAACACTCGAACTGCCCAGTCCTTGATCAGAGGCCCGATAAACAGAAGAACGAACCTGATGGCCCTTGCCTTGAAGCAGTTTACGGACCACACCGCTTCCCTGTGGTTCCAATGGCCCTAGGCTGTACGGTCTTGGCAATGGGCTCCCCAGCCTGAGAGATTGGCATTCATCATCAGGAGGATCCAGGAGAAATCGTCCAAAGGCACGCCCTTCCTCAGATGATAGGGCTGCTGCCACCACCGCAAGCTGGACTTCAACATCAGCAGGAGTGGTAGCCTGCACTCAAACTCCTGAGAACTCGGGGACCAGTGAGTCAACAAGGACCGCTGGAGCGGCCACATCTGTGAACTCACTCACAACACCATCGCCGCCATCAATCCAAGAAGCTGAAGAGAAACCCAGAATCTGGGGGCCTGCTGCACACAGAACAGCACCAGGTAATCCAACAGACTGGTAGGAAAACTCTGCCCACTCAAGAGTCAAAACGTGCTCCCAGAAACTCCAGGGACTGGTAAGGCACAGCTGGATCTTCTTCAATTGATCACCCAGCTGAGGCTTTTTAAGAACGACCTGGGAGAACATCTTCAGGGTGGTGGAAAGCTCGAAAGGGAGGGCGATAAACTGTTAGGGAGAGCCAAGCATAGCAACACACAGACACCTTGCTGATCCGCCCAGATCGGAATATGAAAATATGCCTCAGCCAGATCCGAAGAAACCAAGAATTCCCCTCAGTGCACTGCTTGAATCATGGAGTGCAAGGATTCCATCTGAAAGCACAGGACACACAAGTGTTCGTTGACCCCCTTGAGGTCCTGAATGGACCAGAAGGAACCAACATTTTAGGCACCACAAAATAGAGTATCTGTCCTAGCCCCACTTGTCCGGTGGGAGGGGCTAGGCACAGCAACTTGTCCAAGGTGATCCACACAGCATCACTTTTGATCAGAGACCCACAAGGGGAGATGACGAAGGCATCTGGAAATGGCTCTTTACATTCCAGGACACAGCCAAACTAAATGGTGTCTAGCACCCAGTGATCCTTGACATCCCAGGCCCATTCTTGAAAGAAAGGGAAAAGCCTGCTTCCAGCTGAAAGAACTAGGTAATTGGCCCCAAAAATCTTGACTGTGCAGCCCTGAAGGGTTGTCCTCTGGAAGGGCCTGAGTCCCTGGGCCCACATGAGAGGATGGAGAATGAGCCTGAAGACCAGAAGCAGGGGGGAAGAAAGTTTTTACCAAATTGGTAACAAGAGACTAGAGGCCTCCAGGAATCCTGCCAGCACGTCCTCAGTGGATGTACAGTGGCTGACGAGAACAGGCACCAGCCTGCTTCACAGGACCCTTGGATCTGTCCACTGGAAGGCAGTAGATTTTGTCTCATCAGGTCTTCCACCAGCTTCTCCAAATGGGTTTCAAATAGATGCTTCCCCTTAAAAAGCAGTCGGGCGAATCAGGCTTTGAAAGATGTGTCTGCTGCACAATGCTGGAGCCAAATCCAATGCTATGACACCGTCATCAGGGCTCCATCCATAGCCACCAATTGCACCAGGTCATACATGGCAACAGAAAGGAAGAACATAGCAGACTGCAAAAGAAGGGTATTATCAACCGGCAGAGAATGAATCCAGTGGTGCAGGGCTCAAGACGTCAGGCTGGTACATACCACCAGCTGCAGAATAGCGGTTGCCATGGCAAATCCTTTAAGGTCGATCCACCTTCCACAGGCATGGTTTGTCCTTCTAGTGATGGCCATGACTTGTGAATCCCTTGGGAGTGCCAGACCACTCAACGCACTCCTCTTCCAGGAGATCAGAGATCTTCTTATACGCCTTTAACTCATCAGGCAGGGAGTCAGGAGAGACCCAGTCCAACTGGATTATATCCATGATCACATCAGGGTACAGGAAGACAGTAGCGGATTTTCGCACCCCTTGAAGGAAATATCTGTCAAGTTCAAGGCAGATGAGACCCTGGCAATCGACACCATGAGCTCTTCCTTCCAGAATAAGTGGATTACATCGGCCTCCAAATAAACTTCTGAAGGAGAGCACTTCTACATCCATGTCAGAGCCCAGTCACAGTCAAAATCTGACAGCTCCCAGCTGATCTCCAGCTCCAGGGGCTACCCCATGCCAGGGACACTTAGTCAAAGGCAATCAAACAGGGCTTCCACTTTCCATCTTCCCTGCACGAGACTGTGTCCAGGGGCACCCAGAGGCCGCAGGGTGTGAATTTCCATGCCAGAAGGGCCAGGCCTGCTGCAAAAAGGAAAAGAACTCTGGGGAGGACAATCCGGAATGTGGTAGTTCAACTCTCAGAAAAGACTCCCCAACACCAGAGGGCATTGCCGCCACAAATCCCCTAAAGGATGAATGGCTCATGGCTTGGACATCGAATCCTCCGGTCAGCTGGAAATTCTTACCATAGTGCTGTCTGTCACCTCCTGCCCCGAGACAGGCAAAGCCGGAATAACTGCATCCCCTCGGCTGAGAGAGCGAGCAGTCCCTCCAGGAACGACTCAGATGCTGCCATACAGAAAGAGCAGAGTCAAGGCTCCAGAGATGAGACCCGTCACTTGCCACAGGTCAAACAATGTTTCCTGGAAGAAGACAGAGAGAGTTAAGTAAAGCATCAAAACAATGTGGGCTGAGGCTGTGGTGACCTGAAGGCACGTGGTAACTATGCTTTTACTGTGGTGCGTATTAGCAGTGCATTTACTGTGGCATGTACTAACTGTGATTTTAAGAGCAATGTGCAATACCAGTGCTAGGGAAGGAACGTGAATTGAAGCCACTTGACCGCATGACCACCTGGCCACAATTTATGTTTATGCAATTTCTTGATACTTGCTTATGTTTATGCAATTTCTTGATACTTGCTAGTATTGATACTCTTACTGCTGTCCCCGAAAACTAATATTGCAGAAGCCAACACTCAGCCTGTGACCAGCATTTGTAGTCTAATCAATTGTATTACTCCACACACGTTGCAATATGAATATACTAAACCTTTCCCTTGGAATATGTCTGATCACTCTAATCCCAGCATATGCCCTCAACACAAACCTGTACCAATCCCTGCCACTACTATGCAGTCCGCTCTACATCCTCTACACCATCCACACTCCTAAACCACCCCTACTCACACTCTACCGCACAACCAGATTAATATCAACATACACGACTTATCCAAGGCCCTCAAACAACAGTCAAAATAGAACACGGAAGCACCACAAACCAAAAACTACAAGAACATGTGTAAGCAAGCCCTTCCTGCTCCACGCTACACACAACAAGACTCCGCAAACACCGCTGGTGGTCTGCAACATCACCCTCATCAATGCTCGATCAATCAGAAACAAGACACACATCCTCTACGACATCATCAAAGACGAGCAACCTGACATCCTCTGTGTAACAGAAACCTGGATCACTAACACCGATGCAGCCTTATTGAACCAGATAAGCAGACCCGGATACAACCTGTATGACTGCCCTCGCTCCAACAAAAGAGGTGGAGGAGTGCTCATAATTGCTAAATCCAACCTGCAACTCTCATGCACGTCCCTGGACTCAAACCCAGACATAGACCTGCTCAAAGTGGAGAACCCAGCAGTGTCCATCTGCCTAATATACAGATCCCCCTCGCCGCATCATGAAATACTTGCTGCAGCTTTAGAAAACATTTCCTCAACACAACCAAAGAAATTCCAAATCATCCTAGGTGACCTAAACCTGGCATCAACAACAGCAGCGCACGCCAACACCTTCCTGGAAGCTATGTCCCAACTAGGATATCAGCAGATAATAAATGAGCCCACCCATGAAAAGGGCCATATCCTGGACATGATCTTCACTCCCACGAGTAAACAGTGCAACGACGAGAAGCCTTTGTTCAAGATCAAAGCAGTACCTTGGTCTGACCATCGCCAAATCGATATGCAGATAAAACTACCTTCGTTACCAAAAGACGCGAAAGCACAACGAGAAATGCACCAACAAAGAAGTTTCAACAAACTAAACCTTGAATGTCTTACAAGTAGCATCAAGGCGCACATTGACATGGAAAGTACAGACCTCGATGCACTAACAAACAGCTGGGACATTGGAATTCAGACTACAGCGAACCCTAAATGGAAAAATACGTCAATCCCGGTCAAACTCAAATCCGAACCCTGGTACACAGCAAAGCTGACTAAAATGAAGAGAGAACTAAGAAAGTGTGAAAAAAAATGGAGACATAGCAAATCTATTGAACACCGAGCTGAGTACCTCAACCTCCTTTCGAAGTACAAAGAAGTAGATGCTGCGAAAAGGACGCACCACACCACCCTGCTAAATAAAGCTATCAACAAACCGCGTGAACTATTTCAACTAGTGAAATCACTAACTAAAACGTCCCAGCCGGAACAACATGGTAACACTATCCATCCGCAAACTCTCGCAAACCATTACGCAAGCAAGCTGACAACAACATCACCCAATCTCTGTGTTGACACATCACATCTGAAAACTGAAGTGGAACAAGAACAGATATGGCATGAGTTTCATAAAATTGATGATAAACAAACTATTGAAATAATAACCAGTATCAACACCACCACCTCCCCGCTAGATCCCTGCCCAGCTGCGTGGATCAAGGCAGCAAAAAAGGATATCGTCCACCAGGTCTCACACATTGTGAACCAATCACTGTGTCAAGGAATCATGCCTAACCAGCTCAAGAAGTCCATAATTAGACCGATTCTAAAAAAACAGCTCACTCAACAAAGAGGACCCAACATCTTACCGCCCAATCTCTAGCATATCTTTCCTAGCAAAGATCATTGAGAAGGCAGCCCTCATTCAACTTCAAGACCACCTCGACGACCATGAAACCTTGGACAGTCAGCAATACGGGTTCAGAAAAAAACATGGGGTCGAAACTCTTCTATTGGCCCTGCTTAACAACCTCCTCAAAGGCCTCGAAGACAGAAAGAAAATGTTTATTCTCATTTTCATTGACATCTCTGCCGCTTTTGATACTGTCCATCATGGAATCCTCCTAGACAAGCTGGAATCAATTGGAATATTGGGAACCTCCCTGAAATGGTTATCCTCTTACATAACGAACAGAACGCCGCAGGTCCAATTCAACGGCGAAAAAGCAGAAGCCTTCACTCAAACTCAAGGCATACCACAGGGTTCGGCCCTCTCGGCACTACGTTTTAACATTTACATGCAACCTCTCAGTGACATTTTCAGGAAACATGACATCAATTACCACATTTACGCAGACGATATTATGCTGTACACACAAGTAGATGCCGCAGACCCTAAATATACTCACCTCGAAACCTGCCTGGGCGAGATGTTAGGATGGCTACAACAAAACAATATGTCGATTAACCACAAGAAAACGGAAGTGATGTACATATCCAGTAAACCTGACTTCAAACCTCCTCCAACAATCACACTGTGTAACAACACTTACAACACTAAGAATGAGATCAAGTATCTGGGAGTCACAATCGACAGCAAACTAAAGATGGAAAAACACCTGAGCAACACCAACAAGACCATTTTTCACAAACTTAGAGTGTTACGACCCCTGCGGAATATACTTGAACCATGTGATTTCCGGTCTGTTGCGCAAGCACTCATCATGCCTCACTTAGACTACTGTAACGCCATCTTACAGGGTCTGCCAAAGAAAACCACCAATATCTTGCAATTGGCACAAAATGTGGAGGCGAGGATCATCATGCGATCAAGCATAACTGAACACATTACACCCGTATTGATCGAGCTACACTGGCTACCCATTGCTGCCCGGATACAATATAAAACATTGGTAACAACGTTCAAACTCATTCATAACCTAGCCCCATCATTCCTTTCAACCCTTATCTGCAAGCAACCTAACACCAGAGACAGGAGAACTATCAACTCAGACACGCTACAAGTTCCAAACATCATCAGACAGGTAAAAGCCAGTACTAGCCGCAGAGCATTTTCATTCTATGCCCCAACCTTATGGAACCAACTGCCATATGAGCTGCGAGCAATTAAAGACATAGTTGATTTCAGGAAGAAATTAAAAACGCATCTATTCCACTGTCACTACAACCAGTAGTAAATCCCAAAGAGATAAAGGATGAAGTGAACAGTTATATGTAAAAATGTAAATATGTTCAAGTAGAATCCCTTTTGTAAAATTATGTAAATATGTCTAGGCCAATCTCGAGACCATATTCTGTGTGCTGTGATTTACCTCTGAACTATTGTATATATGCCCCAACTTCTCTGTCTTGATTTTTGACAAATCCCAAAGATGTAATCAAACCGCTTCTGATCGCTGGAAGTAGCGGTATATAAGTGTTACTAAATAAACTAAATAAATAAAATAAATATACCGCCCAGGCTGAATGACATCAGAGCGGATTACAGTCACTACAAGCAGGTATGGATACATTCCCTCGTCCCCAAAGGGCTCACAATCTATGTGTACCTGAGATAATGGAGTGAAGTGGCTTGCCCAAGGTCACAAGGAGTGCCTATAAGGAATAGAAACCCCAGTCCCTCCAGCCTGAGATTGCTGTCCCCAGGTGGGAATCAAATCTCCAGCCCTCCAGCCTGAGGTACCTTGTCCTAACCACTAAGCACTCAGGTGGGAATCAAATCTCCAGCCCTCCAGCCTGAGGTACCTTGTCCTAACCACTAAGCACTCTTCCCCCAGCAGGAAAAAATGCTAATAATGCATGCAGAAAACAACAGGAAGCCCACACCACGCCAGCGGTCGCCAGCAGTCTACCCCAAATTGTGTCCCAGGAAGACAGAATCGGGAGCCCCCAAGGACAGCGACAAGGCAAAGCCGTGGTACTCACCCTCTGAGAGCCCCAAGCCGAGAAATCATGCTGGGCTCAGCTCTACTCCCCAAGAACTGTTTCCCTGGCTTTGCAGCACTGCATCTAAGGTGGCTAACATGCAGATCCCTCTGAGAGCCTTCTGCAATCTTCAGGAGAGAACAGGGGGGGGGCATTGAGGTTGTGTATATCTAAGACAGTGGAAGGAATTTGTGCATTTGTCACTGATGCAACACCAGAATTTGAATAGAATTGTTTTTGTATGTTGCGTTGAAAGTGAAACATCCTATTTCTGCTCTGCACCCATAGTTGGTAAAATTGTATTGATTAGTCTCGGAATGTTCCATATGAATAATTATAGTCTCATCAGGCTTATAGTCAAAGGAAATTATGTGTTCACCAGCAATGAATGCATTATTAGGCTATGAATGTACTATCAAAAATATATGGATAATTTCAGGCCATTTAAATTATTTAACAGCCTTATGTTGTTGTTGTTGATGAATCCCATCAAATCGGTGTCAACTCATGGCAACCCTCTGGATAGTTCACCTAAAGACTTTGCTCGGTCTTCAGCCATGTTAGGAGAAGAGTGAGGGCAGGTTAGATAGCTATGATATATTTATTTATTTATTTTTATTTATTTACATTCTCTTATATACCAACTATTCTGCATCAGTGCGGTTTACATTGAACAAACTGAAATTACATTGAACAGGGCATTATAACTTGGAGATAACTATTTTACAGGGAACATGGGCTATGGAGGGTTGTTAAGTGGCTTGCCCAAGACCACAAGGAGCACCTGTGGGACTAGAAACCCCAGTCCTTCTGGCCCAAGGTTGCTGTCCTCTAGTGGGATTTGAACCCCTGACCTTCCGGCCTGAAGTAGCTTGCCCCAACCAGTAGGCCACTCCTCCACTCCACTCCATTTAGCTACTATTCACATAAGTTATGGAGATGAAATTCAGCAGCAATAGCTAGATGCTTTTAAAAGTACCTAGCCGCTTTAAATTAACCCAGATATTCAGCACTGGAACTTATCCAGCATCCAAAACTGAATATCCGTGGCTCACTGGACAGCAACGTCACTATCCTGTTAGTAGCAATATTCGGCCGCTCAGACAGCAATAACAAGTTAAAATTAGGACATCTACCAAGATGACCTAACTTTAAGTGGTTAAGCTCTCTGAATAGTGGATGAATATCAACGCTAACCAGATAGGGACTGACACCACCCCTAATCCACCGACAGATCTCCCCAGTTTTAATCAGGCTTTTTTTTTTAACATAGTCTGTGGGGATATTCAGCGGCACTATCCACATAGTGCCACTGAAAATCGTGATTTGCACGTTTTAACCAGTTAGCAAGTCTGCTAACCGGCTAAAATGCTTTGAATGCTCCCCCCACCCCACATGTTTAGTCAGGCCTGCTAAATATTAGGACTTAACTAAACAAACAGAAACATAGAAACATAGAAATATGATGACAGAAAAAGACCACATGGCCTATCTAGTCTGTCCTTCCATATCAACAACTACAACAGTCCCCTTTTTACCTTTACAGATCCTCTGTGTTTGTCCCATGCTTTTTTGAATTCAGTTACTGTCCTCATCTCTACCACCTCCACTGCGAGACTATTCCACGGATCCACTACTCTTTCTGTAAAGAAATATTTCCACATATCACTCCTGAATCTATCTCCCTTCACCCTCATCCCATGTCCCCTCGTAGCAGAACTTGCTTTCAATTGAAAGAGGCTCTCTCCCTGAACATTTATGCCACGGAGGTATTTAAACATCTCAATCATATCACCTCTATATCCCGCCTTTCCTCTAAGGTATACATATAGAGATCCTTACGTCTGTCCTCATATGCTTTATAATGAAGACCACTAATCATTTTAGTAGCCACCCTCTGCACCGACTCCATCCTGTTCACATCCTTTTGAAGGTGGTCTCCAGAATTGCACACTATACTCCAAATGAGGTCGCACCAAAGACTTATACAGAGGCATTATCACCTCCTTTTTTCTGCTAGCCATTCCTCTAACATGGTCTTCTTACTATCCACAGATGCAGTGTTGCTGTCTACAGTATATGGATAGTGGCACATAAAGCGTAGTTACTCACCTGTAAAAGATGATCTCTGGGAACAGCAGGAATTTAGTCTTCACATATGGGTATCGTCGGTACCAACGGAGCCTGCGTGGGAATGCTCCCCAGCATCCAATAGGAACGCTTTTGGGAGCATCCCTCAGCACATGCACGCTGCCTTCCCGCCTTTCCAATTGTCCCTCTTCAGTTAAGTTTGTAGCTCAGTGAAAGGATAGAGGGAGAGAGGAAAGAGACAGAGAGATAGAGAGACAACTACTAGGGGAGGTGGGTGGGTTGTGAAGACTAAATTCCTGCTGTTTCCGGAGATCACCTGTTACAGGTGAGTAACTACACTATCTCCAGGAACAAGCAGGAATGTAGTCTTCACATATGGGGACTCCCTAGCCGAAGATGCCAGGGACATAGCCCCAGGAAGCTGCCACCTATAGTAAGGTGGGTCATGCTTCCTTCCACAGAGCTCTAGCATCCCACCAGGGTTGGTGGGTAGGAGTTCAATTAAGTCTGAAAGAGATTTTGAAGAACAGCTTGGCCAAAGAAGGCATCCTGACGGGAGGCTTTATCTAGGCAGTAGTGAGCTGTAAAGGTGTGTACCGAAGCCCAGGTGTCTGCTCGACAAAAGTCATCAATAGACACAGAGTGAAGGTTAGCCATAGAGGCTGCCATGGCTCTCACATTATGAGCTGTGACATGGCCTTGAAGAGGAAGACTCTTACTCTCATAAGCAAAGGATATGCATTGTGCAATCCATTTGGACAGAGTTCTCTTGGAGACTGGAAGTCCCAAATGACTAGAATCAAAAGCAATAAAAAGAGAAGGCTTTCTATGTTGCTGGGTTCTTTGTAGGTAAAAAGCCAAGGCTCTTTTACAATCCAAAGTATGAAGGTTCCTTTCTGCATTAGAGGCATGAAGCCTTGGAAAGAATACAGGAAGATAAATTGATTGATTTAAATGAAAAGGCGAAACCACCTTTGGCATAAAGTGTGGATGAGTTCTGAGAACAACTTTATCATGGTGAAACCTAGTATAAGGAGGATCAGCCACTAAACTTGCAATTCACTAATGCGACGTGCAGAGGTGATTGCAATTAGGAAGATGACCTTCCAGGACAAAAGCTTTAGGGTTGTAGTGGCTAAAGGTTCAAAAGGCGGTTTCATGAGCTGCCCGAGAACTAGGTTTAAATCCCATGCCACTGGTGGTGGCCTGGTGGGAGGCTTTGTTAATAGAAGACCTCTCATAAATCTTGATATGAGTGGATGAGAGGAAATTGGTTGTCCATTTAGAGGCTTATAAGAAGCTGCAATTGCACTAAGATGGACTCTTACTGAATTTGTCTTTAGACCAGAATTTGATAAATGAAGTAGATACTCTAGTATTGATTCCAAAGGTATCATAAGGGGGTTTAACCCCTTCTGTGAACACCATATAGTAAAATATTTCCACTTGAAGGCATAAGAGCGTCTTGTGGAAGGTTTTCTAGAAGCCTGAAGGATATCCTTTACCTGTTGGGAAAGGTTCAGATCCTGAAGGTCTAAGCTTTCAGCAGCCAGGCCCTGAGATGCAGGGACTGGGGATTCGGGTGCCATAGCATCCCGTTCTCTTGGGAGAGGAGATCTGGAGCATAGCCTAATGCCAGAGGTGCAGCTTGAGAGAGATGTAGAAGCAGGGGATACCACGTTTGGCATGGCCACTGTGGCGCTATGAGGATCATACGACCTCTGTCTCTCTGAAGCTTGAAGAGTGTTTTGGGGATGAGGGGAAAGGGTAGGAAGGCATAGAAGAAGTCGTGACCCCAATGAAGGAGGAAGGCGTCCCTTGCCTGGCAATTTTGAGCCGAAATTCTGGAACAGAACCGGGGAAGTTTGGCATTCAGTGGACTTGCAAATAGGTCTTATGTCTGGGGTTCCCCAGATCTGAAATATCTTGGCCACCTTGTCTAGGTGGAGAGACCATTCGTGAGGCAGCAGTACTCGGCTGAGTTTGTCTGCCCAAAGGATTTGAAGGCCTGGAAGATATACCACGAGAAGGTGAATTTGATTCTCTCTGGCGAGGACCCATAGTCGTAAAGCTTCGTTGCATAACGACAGAGAGCCTGTTCCCCACTGCTTGTTCATGTAGAACATAGCTACTTGATTGTCTGTTTGGACTAGGACTGTCTTGTAGCTGAGCTGGGCATGGAATACTCGAAGAGCTAGATAGATTGCTCTGAGTTCCAGGAGGTTTATGTGAAGACAAGCCTCCTGTGGAGTCCAGGTACCCTGGGTAGAGAGATGATGCAGGTGTGCTCCCCATCCCAACGGTGATGCATCTGTTGTTAGGGTGGCCTGGAATAGGGATTGCTGGAAAGGAGACCCCACTAGAAGATTTTCCAGTGATTGCCACCATTGGAGGGACAAAAATCAGTCGTTGTGAGTTTGATATCTTGTCCGACAAATGTCCTGTGGCCTGTGTCCACTGTGTGGATAGGGTCCACTGGGCTGCTCGCATATGAAGGCGAGCATAGGGAACCACATGAACCGTAGATGCCATATGTCCCAATAGTTGTGGTAGTTCTCGAGCAGTTAGGGAGGACTTCACCGCTGCTTGAGAAGCTAGCTGCACTATGCGAAGACAGCGGGGTTGTGGGAGAAAAGCCCTTCACTGTCTGGTATCTAAACAAGCTCCTATGAACTCCAGGGACTGAGATGGAGCAAGTTGGGATTTAGGGAGGTTTATGACCAATCCCAAGTATTGAAGGATTTGCATTGTGCGAGACAGTGCAGAGCTGGCTACTGGAACCGTGGGGGCTCGAATGAGCCAGTCGTCTAAGTAAGGGAAGACAAATATCCTTAGGATTCGCGGAAATGCAGCTACTACTGCCATGCATTTCATGAATACTCTTGGTGCCAAAGTCAGACCAAAGGGAAGAACCCTGTATTGGAAATGTTTTCCCCTGAAAAGGAATCGTAAGAATTTCCTGTGATCTGGATGGATCAGAATGTGAGTATATGCATCCTTTAGATCTAGAGAACAAAACCAATCCTGACTTTGAAGGTATGGCAGAAGAGTTCCCAGAGAAATCATTTTGAACTTTTCTCGGAACAGATATTTGTTCAATTCTCTGAGGTCTAGAATGGGTCTGTGTCCTCCTGTTTTCTTTGAAATAAGAAAATAGGGTGAGTAGAACCCTGTACCCTGTTGAAGAATGGGCACCTCCTCTATTGCTCCATGAGCAAGGAGTGTTGAGACCTCTCGATCCAGTAGATTGTCTGTAGAGGTTTGGAAATTGAACTGTCTTACAATTGTAGGAGGGGGCATACTGTGAAAATGAAGCTTGTTCCCCTTTCCCACAATGGACAGAGTCCAATTTTCTGCTGTTATTTGGTGCCATCTGTTGGCAAAATGACACAACTTGCCTGGAATGTTTAGGGGTTCTGGACCTTTCAGAGGCAGGAAGGCTAAGTTCTCTATGAAGGAGTCAAAGCCCTTGAGGGGGCTGGGCCTGTGGAGCTGGTTGAGCTCTAAGGCCTTTTGGCTTCTTTTGTCTGGATTGTTGTTGTTGACCTTTCTAGGCAACTTGACCCTGAGCTTGCCCTTGCTGGGTATAGGACGGATAAAACTTCCTCTTTTTGCCCAAATCTCCAAGTCTGATGCCTGAAGCCAGGCAATCCGATGTGCACCAATGGCAATAGCAGAGGTTCTGCTGATGCATTCAAAGCAGTCAAAGGCTGCACGATTTACAAACTTGGAGACGTCTTGAGTATGCTTGACAAGAGTAAGGAAGTTTTGTCGTTTGTTATCAGGGAGAAGGGGCTCATAAGCTCCAAATCTCCTGTGACCTCTTTGTGGAACATTCCCATATATAAAATATATGAGCTGATCCCAGCTGAAAGCATGGAAGCCTGAAATGTTCGACACCCAAAAGCGTCAATAGTTCTGCATTCACGACCTGGAGGATTGGATGCATGTCTTTTTGCACTTTTCATCCTACGCATGGCTGAATGCACTACCATTGAATGGTGTGGCAGCTGAGTCTTTTGAAAACCAGGACATGGTGGAACTCGATACATGGTATCGAGTCTCCTAAAATGAGGAGATGTGGTTAAAGGTGTCTCCCACATTTTGAGCATCAAATCATGAAGAATTTCATGAATGGGCAGAGTGGCTGCCTTCTTGGCAGCCTTAGGGCATTGGAGAATTTTCAATTCCTTTGCTCTAGGTTCTTTTTCAGGAGCTACCATGATTGAAAGGCCTCGGGCCACATCATGAATAAAATCCTGAAAAGACATGTCTTCCGGAGGAGACATTCTGCGTTGGGGAGTCTTCCGGGAGAAACACTCTGGTACCAGCAGAATTATCAGAGTCATTGGAATCGGAGGATTCGAAGTATCTCTGATCCCGATGTTCATGCAAAGCACGGTCTCGGTATCGATCGAAGTCGGTACCAAGTTGGTCCGGTACCGATCTGTCGATGCCAGAAAAAGTCGGCATGGGAAGAATTCCCACCGGGGCCGGTACCGTAGGTGCTGGTACTGGTATCTGTACCGGTGCTGGTACCGGTATCAGTGCTGGTACGGGCATCGGTACCGGTGTCAGTACCGGTGCCCATTGAACCGACGGTGTCAACGGTACCACAGCTGTAAGGAGAACTGCAAGACTGCATTCGATAGCGAGGAATCTCTGGTCTATCGACACTGCCGATGCCTGGGTATCGGTACTGGTAAAAGCAGCCGGAACCCCTGAGCATGGCACCAGTAGTTCTGCCGAGGTCGAAGCCTCGAGAATATCCTGGAACCCCGTTGATGCTTTGGAGGCCGAAGCCTCCCACCGGGGCTGTTTTGCCGGTGTAGTTTCCTCAAGGGCAATGCCAATGGCCTCTCAATGCTTTGAAGGAGAGCTACCCTTCGAGGACTGGCTCTTATGTTTAGTTACCTGAGATCCATGGGAGGAAGACGAGGCTCTTGAAGACGTCGATGCAATGGACCTGGCATCCAAAGAAAAGAGGGTACCGAGCTTTCTGTCTTCCTCTTTTAGTCATCCCCATACAAGAGAGACACTCAGATGGAGAATGGTCAGGGCCTAAACATTTTAGACACCAGTCATGGGTGTCGGTGACGGAGATGGTACCACCACACTTAGTACATTTTTTAAAACCACTAGCTGTTTTTTCCATCTTTTAGGAAAAATGGGGCCTAATGCCCAAAATGGCGCCTAGCACCAAAAAGAAAAAGTTTCTGAAGAGAAACAGTTCAGAAGTTTTGGTTTTTTTGTTTCGTGTTTTTTTAAAGAAGAAAGAACCGGCGGTACCGGTAGGTGTCATGCGGAGGCAGACGCGACCACAAAAAAACAAGTTTTAAGAATAAATTTTCTGCGGTGACAGAGAATGAGTCCTGTCGGCTCCGCGGAAAATGAAGAACTGAAGAGGGACAGTTGGAAAGGCGGGAAGGCAGCGCGCATATGCTGAGGGATGCTCCCAAAAGCGATCCTATTGGACGCTGGGGAGTGTTCCTGCGCAGGCTCCATCGGTACCGATACCCATATGTGAAGACTACATTCCTGCTTGTTCCTGGAGATTATATGTATTAAGTTAAATAGCAACACTGGCATTTAACTTATACCAGTGACAGTGTTGGCTGAAAATGCACCTCTATTTGCCCTACTCATACTTCAAGATTGGCCCCAAGGTGGGCGCATAAGAAAATGTAGGCTCAAGGTGCCACAATCCTTTGAGCCATTCCTATGTACACGCGTACATTTACGCCTGCTCATGAACTGGTGAAAATGTGCATAGGTTCACTGTAACCACAATTTCTGCAGGATTTATAAAATAGGATACAAATAAATGCTTTCTTGTCTTCTCAACTTAAGTGAATTATCCTCATAGGGGCTGATTCTATATAGGGTACGCAGAGTGTTGCACATGCAAAACTTATCTAAGTCCCTACTCTAAAGGACTGTGTGTGTAAATAGGCACCTATGCACATTCTTAACGCAGTCGCTATTCTGCAAGTGCGGACATAGATTGTGACAAGTGTAACCAAGCTCCTTCATTCAAAAATGGCAGAAAGGCTGTTAAGAGTGCATTCTCAATATCTCTTTCAGGAAGAACTTGTTCAGGTCCCTGAGATAAAGGATGAGCCACAAGCCTCCCAATTGTTTTAGGATTAGAAAGCACCTATAAGAAAACACTCTGTTTATTTAAGCAAGAAAGACTTTCTCTACTGCTTTGATTTTAACAAGCAACTGTGCTTTCTCTTGTAGGAGATCTGCTCACAAGTCCTGAGAGCAGAACAGTAGTGGTTATCTTGTGGAATAACGAGGAATCTTGAACAGTAGCCATTTGATTATAAAATTGGCTATGCTTGGGTCCTATAGTCAAACAGACGCCAATTGTTTGGCTTGGCCTGATGTTTGAGGCTTTTGCTGTCTTCTCTTCTTTTGTTTCATCCTACTGAATTGCTGTTGTGGTGGTTGCTGCCTATTTTAGGAAATTGTACATTTTACACAATCTGCATATAAACATTCCCATGGAAATAGTCTGGGGTAGAGTTAAGATTTACATACATTTTATAAAATAAAAATGTACATGCATAAAATACTGTATATGCATGCTTTTAAGCATTCTTAAGAGCAGGTATAAACAGGACTGGCCCAACTACTAAGCAAACTAGACAGCCACCTACAGCAGCAGCTTCCTTGGGGGGGGGGGAGGTACAGCAAAGAGCAGGGCATGCAAAGTTAAACAATAGATTCTGATAGTTGGGGGCCATAAGACTTAAGATTTGCCTAGGGTACCAACACCTTGTACCATCTATGAGGCTGACCCTGGGTGTAAAGTTATGTGAGGGAATTTGTATGTATCTGGGAGTCAGTGAAATAAGTCCTCCTTTCATCTATGTAATCTATATCCTACTTATGGACATGTTATAATGTATTGGTTATAATGTAGTGTTATCATTATACTGTATCGTTATTGTTATACTGTAAACCACATAAAACATCTATATAAGTAATATCTTACTTATAGATATTTGATAGATACGTTATAATATATGTTGTTCTGTATATAAGTTTACTCTGTAATAAGTTCTCCTTCCATCCATGTAATCTATATCCTACATATTATACACATTATAATGTAGTGTTATAGTTATACTGTAATCTGCTTTGATTTCTTAAAAACGCAATATAAAAACTCCATAAATAAATAAGTTGTATAAGCCTATATAGGAAGAAAGATCGATGTCAAGTTGAGGCATTTCTGTTTATTAAATCTGATTGGTTTTTTCTACATAGAACATCAGTTTTAAGTGGTATATGGTTGTCACACACCTTTATTAAATAGGAGCATTCTGGATATTTTACATACTGCATTTTTCCTGTGATACAATTACTTACCACATCTAATTTTTGGCGACTGGTTAAACTGACTCGGGCTTTCCTTTCTCTTACCTCTAGGTCTTGTTTGTGAACGGGTATGGCTACTACTTCTTTAAAAGGCAGCCTCTATATATTTCAATAAACTGAATGTATTGGATCTTGGGTTTTTTTCCCCCCGATATGGAAAAGGAATTTATTTTGCTATCTTCTGCAAGAACTTAGGATAGATCAGCACTTTCAAAGTTTATTCAATATGACCCCATTTTAACACTTTATCCCCAGATAATGAAAAAAAAACAAAAAACCAGACCTCTAGACCCCTTCCCCTACCTCATCAACTTCCTTCTCCCTCCCCCACTCCCATTTAGTTTCACAGGAGCATGTTTACTAAACCCCACACCAGTAACATGGTATGGGCCATGTTACTAGTGAGGGGCCTCATGCTAACTGCAGTTCAGCAGGTATAGCCGCCCCCTGCAGTTACCACAGTTTGCTGCAGTAAACCCACTGTGGCAGCAGCTAATACCACCCATTGAGGTGGTGTTAGTTGCATTTGTGCTACCTATGCCAAACACAGGCAGTGCAGGCTTCTAATACCCGCGCTAGCAGTGCTGAGACAGGAACACTCCCATCCTGCCCAATCACTACCCAGATGGTGTGCTATGAAGCTAGCACAGGGGTATGCAATTTTTAGCAGGTTGACCAAGCTACACAAGAACATAAGAACATAAGATATTCCATACTGGGCCAGACCAAGGTCCATCAAGCCCAGTATCCTGTTTCCAACAGTGGCCAATCTAGGTCATACGTACCTAGCAGTTTCTATGCTTAACCATGTGCCAAACCTCACACAACTAGATGGAATGCTTTAATAAACATGCCCCTTAATTTCTATTAGATATATCCAAAGCGCAAAGACAGCAGCAGTGGCAATAGTGGTGGCAACAAAAGCAGTAGTCACCGCAGGGCCCTGTGTATCAATGTGCATTCACAGATCCCAGTACTCTGCATGGGTCTGTAGTGAAAGAGGAAGATCACATAGTAGCAGTCAACATGGGGCTTTCTCCTGTTAGGTACAGATTATAGTGCAGGTCCAGAAGAAGAAGAAGCAGCCTTCGTTCTGTGACTCCATCCTGTTTATTTTTATTTATTTATTTTACATTTTTATACCATGATTTCCTAAAGATCAATTGCGGTTTACAAAGAACAATAATGAATTGTACAGAGAATACAAATTCAGTTCACATGGAACATGGAACAATATGAACTATGTACAGTAATAATAAACAATAAAACTAGATATTTTAACTATATACATGGAGATCTCGTCTTTGTGTTATTGAGGAAATCAATCTGCCGGGGGGACATAGATTAAGTGGGAGGCGAGCCTATGTAGTGTTTGGCAGGTATGTTATAGAGCCAAAGTGTTGGGAGAAAAGATAAGTTGCGTTTTTCCGGAAGAACAGATCTTTTGTGGCTCTTAGGCTGTCTGGGAGTTTGTTCCAAAGGGCGCAGTGGGCAAATGCTCTGTTTGTGATTTTTTTTAGTCTTTCTGTAGTCTGGTGCTGTTATGAGTTTGTTTTTATTGCGGTACCGTTGTTTATGGAAGTTCTTTTCACCAGTGATAAGAGAGGATAGGTGGGATGGGGAAATATCATTGGTTAGTTTAAAGGTGGTTACGATTATTTTGTACTGGGTGCGGTAATATATAGAGAGCCAGTGTAAGTTAGCTAGGATTGGTGTTATGTGGTCCATTGGATTGGCTTTTGCTGTTATTCTGGCAGCAATGTGTTGTGCAATTTCTAGAGGTCGTATTGTTTGCTTAGACAGGCCATGGAGTAGGGAGTTAGCATAGTCAAAGTGGGGGGTGACAATTGCATTAAGTACATTTGAAGTCATTGGGGTGAAGGAGTGGGTGGAGCTGTTTTAGTAGTCTCAGCTTATAGTAAATTTTTCTTGTAGTGTGTTTTAAGAATGAGGACAGGTTCAGTGTGCAATCTAGAATAACCCCAAGGTATTTTATTTCTTCTTTGACAATTATAGTTGTGTCGTGGATTTTGATGGAGGGAGGTGGTGAGAAGTTTTGATTACGTGTTATAAAGAAAGCCTCAGTTTTATTGAGGTTGATTTTAAGATTCTGAGATGATAACCATAGAAACATGACGACAGAAAAAGATCACATGGCCTATCTAGTCTGTCCTTCCATATCAAAAACTACAACAGTCCCCTTTTTTTCCTTTAGAGATCCTCTGTGTTTGTCCCATGCTTCTTTGACTTCAGATACTGTCCTCATCTCTACCACCTCCACTGGGAGACTATTCCACGGATCCACTACTCTTTCCGTAAAGAAATATTTCCGCATATAACTCCTGAATCTATTCCCCTTCACCTTCATCTCGTGTCCCCTCGTAGCAGAACTTGCTTTCAATTGAAAGAGGCTCTCTCCCTGAACATTTATGCCATGGAGGTATTTAAACATCTCAATCATATCACCTCAAGCCCGCCTTTCCTCTAAGGTGTACATATTAAGATCCTTAAGTCTGTCCTCCTATGCTTTATAATGAAGACCACTAATCATTTTAGTAGCCACCCTCTGCACAGACTCCATCCTGTTCACATCCTTTTGAAGGTGCGGTCTCCAGAATTGCACACTATACTCCAAATGAGGTCGCACCAAAGACTTATACAGAGGCATTATCACCTCCTTTTTTCTGCTAGCCATTCCTCTCCGTATGCACCCAAGCATTCTTCTAGCTTTTGCCGTCGCCTTTTCTACCTGTTTAGCTACTTTAAGATCATCAGACACAACCATGCCTAGGTCCCGCTCTTCTTTAGTGGACAAAAGTACTTCACCCCCTATACTATATTGCTCCCTTGGATTGCTGCAGCCCAAATGCATGACCTCACATTTTTTAACATTAAATCCCAGCTGCCAAATTCTAGACCATTCTTCAAGCTTAGCTAGATCCCTCCTCATGTTATCTACACCTTCCTGGGTGTCTACTCTATTGCAGATTTTGGTATCATCCGCAAAGAGGCAAACCTTACCCGACAGCCCTTCCGCTATATCACTAACAAAGATATTAAAAAGAATCGGACCAAGGACAGATCCCTGGGGCACACCACTGGTAACATCCTTCTCCTCAGAGTGAGCTCCATTTAACTGTACTCTTTATCGCCTCCCAACCAACCAATTTCTAACCCAAGCAGTAACTTTAGGGTCCATCCCTAGGGTGCTCAGTTTGTTTATAAGTCGCCTGTGAGGAACAGTGTCAAAGGCTTTACTGAAATCTAAATACGCCACATCTAGGGTTCTCCCTCGGTCCAACTCCCTGGTCACCCAGTCAAAGAAATCAATCAGATTTGTCTGACAAGACCTGCCTCTGGTGAATCCATGCTGCCTCGGATCCTGTAATCCGCTGGACTCCAGAAACCTCAATTTTCTCTTTCAGCAGCGTTTCCAATAATTTACTCACCACCGATGTTAAACTAACCGGCCTGTAGTTTTCAACCACATCCTTACTTCCGCTTTTGTGTAAAGGCACCACATGAGCCTCTCTCCAGTCCTTTGGCACCACTCCCGACTCCAACGAGGCATTGAAAAAGTCAGTCAGTGGAGCTGCTAGAACGTCCCCAAGTTCCTTCAGTATTCTAGGGTGTATCCCATCCGGTCCCATCGCTTTGTCTACTTTAAGTTGAGCTAGTTTCTCACGAACACAGTCTTCTGAAAATTGTTCAAGATGTCCCTCACTTCTGTTCCTGTTTGTGGGTGTTTTCAGAGGTCCTGCTCCTGGTTCTTCATCTGTGAACACAGAACAGAAATATTTGTTAAGCAATTCCGCTTTATCCTTATCAGCTTCTACATATTCCTCCCCTGCACCCTTGAGTCTGACAAGACCACTTTTGCACTTCCTCTTCTCACTAATATATCTGAAAAATGTCTTATCCCCCCATTTTATTGCATTGGCTATTTCCTCCTCCTTTTGAATCTTTGCCTGCTTGACTACTTTGCTAGCTTCTCTTAAGTTTTTCCAAATACAGATGCCTGTCTTCCTCTCTCTGTGATCTCTTGTATTTCATGAAGGCCTCCCTCTTTTTCTTCACTTTTTCAGCTATTTCTTTCGAAAACCATAGTGGCCTCCTTTTCCTTTTACCTTTATTTACCATTTTAACAAAAAGGTTGGTTGCCCTTAAAATATCCCCTTTCAGTTTTGCCCACTGTTTTTCTACATCCCCCAGCTGTTCCCATCCCAGTAACGACTCCCTGAGGTATTGGCCCATCTTGGCAAAATTAATCTTCCTAAAGTCTAAGATCCTCACCTTTGAATGGATTCTAACAGCCCTAGTCCTAACACTGAACCACACCATCTGGTGATCACTGGATGCAAAATGATCTCCCACTGCAACATCAGAAACACTTTCACCATTGGTAAGCACCAAGCCCAGTATGGCCCCTTCATGTGTGGGGTCTGTTACCAATTGCCTGACTAGTTCTCCCTGTAGAGAATCCAGGATCTCCTTACTTCTATTTGATATTGCAGCAGGAATGTGCCAATCAACATCTGGCATATTGAAATCTCCTATCAGTAGCACTTTCCCTTTCCTAGCAATGCTGCGTATGTCTTCAATTAACTCTCTGTCCACCTCTTCCTCTTGTGAGGGAGGTCTGTATATCACACCAATGCAAATAGATTTCTCTTTCCCTCTTTCTAGTTTAACCCACAATGCCTCCTCTCTCCCTTTTAAGCTCTGTAATTCCAAAGCTTTAATAGTAGTTTGTATATATAGTGCCACTCCTCCTCCCCTTCTTCCTACCCTGTCCTTTCTGAATAAAGTATAGCCAGGTATAGTTACATCCCAATCATGGTTTTCTGTGAACCATGTTTCTGTAACTGCCACTAAATCTAAGTCAGCCACTCCCACCAAAGCTTCAACATCAGGGATCTTATTTCCCATGCTACGGGCATTTATACACACTGCTTTCCATATGTTACCCCTGTTACCCATTTCCATAAAGGTATTTAATGTATCACCTACCTGGGGGCTTTCTTCACCCATCCCCAATGAATCTAGTTTAAAGCCCTCTTCAGTAGATTAGCCAGTCTACTACCGAAGACGCGTTGACCTTTCTTGGACAGATGGATGCCATCTCTGCTCTGCAACCCTTGGAACAGCATCCCATGGTCTAGGATGCTGCTCCAAGTGTCAAGGGCTTGACATTCCAATAAATGGAGAATCTGCACCATTTGAAGGCATAGGTGCAACATTTAGAGTCCTTACAGGAGGCTAGGAGCACGTTTTGCACGTTTTCCGGCAGATGAAGGTCTGCCAGTGCTATCTGCTCAGCATCCATGTCATGAGTGACAGAGATGCCACACTGGGATGCAGTAGAGTCCCCTTGTCATGAGAGACAAGGTGCAGTGCCAATCCGAGACTCAAGGGTTGACGACAAGACAGGCAGAGTAACAAAGGGAATCATGATTGCCTGGGCCAATGCGATGCAATGAGGATCATTGTGGCATGCTCCGCTTGTACCTTGAAGAGGATTTTGGCCACCAATGGACTTGGTGGGTATACGTACAGAAGCCCCTCACTCCAGTCCAGGAGAAACACATCGGGCACAACCCGGTGCCTGTAGGGTATCCTGAAGCAGAACAGCGGAAACTGGGAGTTGTGAGGGGAGGCAAAGTGGTCCATTGATGGTGTGCCCCACAGCTAAAAGATGTCTGTGAGCATGCTCTTGTTGAAGGGTCCACTTGTGCAGCTGTAGAACTCTGCTGAGGCAATCTGCAAGGATATTTTACTCCCCTGGCAGATACACAGCTCCAACAGTCATGCCGTGCAACATGGCAAATTTCCAAAGGTGGACAGCCTCCCAACAAAGGAAGTAAGACACTGTGTCATTATGTTTGCCAATGTAGAACATGGCTACCTGCTTATCCGTCTGAATGAGGACTACCTGTTTGGAGAGCTGTTGCCAAAAGGCCCGCAGTGCATTTGCTATGGCTCGGAGTTCCAAAACATTGACCTGGTGGAGGCTCTCCCAATTCTCTCCAGATTCCTTGCGTACATAAGCTGTCAAGATGGGCTCTCCAGCCCATCTTGGAGGCATCTGTGGTCAGGACACATTGATGAGGTGGACACTGGAGGGGTTCTTAATATGTATACTTTAAAGGAAAGGCAGGATAGGGGCAATATGATAGAGACATTTAAATACCTTTGTGGCATAAATGAACAGGAGGGTCTCTTTCAATTGAAGGCAAGCTCTGCTACAAGGGGACATAGGATGAGAGTGAAAGGGGATAGACTCAGGAGTAATATGAGGAAATATTTCTTTACAGAAAGAGTGGTAGATGCGTGGAACAGTCTCTCCCAGTGGAGGTGGTGGACACGAGGACGTTATCTGAATTCAAAAAAGCATGGGACAAACACAGAGGATCTTTAAAGATAAAAAGGGGACTATTGTAGTTGATATGAAAGGTCAGACTAGATAAGCCATGTGATCATTTTCTGCCGCCATGTTTCTATGTTTCTACTGCTAATTTCCTTGCTAGCAAGTTGTAGATAATGTTGAGAGAAAAGTGTCCATTTAACTTAGTGCCAGTTCTAAATACTCACCACAAAATTAAAATCTTTTGGCTCTAACTAGATAAGATGCAAACTGCCAAGAGTTAGTTACATGTATATGCACTCTAAACACTTTCCAGACTTCCTATTCCAGAATACCCTTCAACACAAATTCTCTCTATAGTTGATATCTATGTGTGTCTAATGTTTATTAAGGGAAAAAACGTTGGCATATGCAAGATGTCAAAAGTAGTACTCAGACATCCCATTTTCCAATATTTTTCTACTACTTAAAACACACTCCTACTGAGGTGATGCATTCTGCCCAAGTGTCTTAACACATCCATCTCTTCTACCAACAACCAGCTGTTAAATTCATGTTTCTAGCAGAATCCTCCCTTTTGTGTACCAGTCACTATTTTCACCACTTTACAAATCCATAGTAAGCTTCACTCCTATATGCAGAAACTAATAGAACTGTTAACCAGAGTACCATTTTTCTATATATTCCTAAACTCTTCACGCTGGTTTCATACAATGCAGGTATGAGAAAAAAAACAGACAGACACATTCAGCATGGGTCAATTATCAGCTGCTGTAAAAAAAGGGAATACTGGCCAATATTCACTCAGAAAAGAAATATTTGGCACAGCTCAAAAAGGATTTTGTGCTGTGTAGAAGGGGTTGACCTCAACTTCATAAAATGCTTCCATATCAGAACTGATTCATCTAAATACGAATATTTGATTCACCCCTTGAATCCCTCAGACCCAAATATTTCTATTTCTGACTAGGTAGAAGAAAATTCCTCTTAGATGGCTGCCACCACTGAGCCATTCTCATTCATGTCAGTAGGTGCTGTCTACTCACTTTATAAGCTTTGCATCTTTAAAAACATTTGCTATAATGAGCCACCATCTTTCATGTGATCTAAAAGCTTCATACATTGCTAATTTCAACACCTTCCAAAATATCACATGGGGAAAATGTTTTGAAAGGGTCAGTGTCATGGCACTTCCAATTAAAAAGCACTCATTCTAATACTTATTATTTTTATTTAAGTTTTTTTATACCGCCTTATGTCAGTCAAATCGGTTTACATTGTAACTTAAACTTTGTAATATACATTAAACAGGGACAGTGATAACTTGGACTTTTCTGAGGCAACAGAAGGTTAAGTGACTTGCCCAAGGCCACAAGGAGTGCTAGTGGGAATTGAACCCCGGTCTCCTGGCCTCCCAAGCCAGTGCTCCAACCACCAGGCCATTCCTCCACTCCAATCCTTAATGGCTACAATCTGTTTTCTTGGTTCCACATCCACTTTACTAAGCTTATTTATCCCTTCTTTCACAACCCAAGCCACTGTCTCACTGCAACACTTAGGGGTATGTTTACTAAACAGCAGTAGCGGCTTCTGTGATATCAATGGGGCCGTGGCTCCAATATCGCAAGGAAGCCACTACCGCTTTTTAGTAAACATATCCCTTAATTTATGTAACAAGCACTCACACATCCCACTTTGGAAAAATTTTGTATCATCACATCTATATCGCATATGCTCATAGCTACTGAACATTTTAAGGCACTAATGTATTCTCACTACTATAGTATCTACACTGGTTGATATACAGTAAGAATTAACAAAAGCATCCTCACATACAGTGTTTTTTTCTCCCTTATGTATATGGATACATACTTCATTTCTGACTCCCCACTACTGTACGGCTCCATTTGCAGTTGCAGTCAACATTATTGGCACCCTTGCAGTTCAACCCCTTAACATCCAATATCTCCTAAAACCTAAAAAAGTGGCCAGTGAAATGGCTTTGGACCATATATGCACACATTTGACACATAAAAGAATCAAATAAAACAAGACCAATTAAACAAGGAAATAGTTTGAAATAGTATAAAAACGGAGACATTACCAGGACATGATTACTGGCACTCTTATAAACAATTCAAATTATTTTGAACAGAAGAACCACATTCCCACTGCAGTAAATTTGGATGCATTTGTGATCAATTGTCAGTACTCATATGAATTGAGTCAACAAATCAATGATGGCTCTAATGTTTTAAGATGGCCACATTCACTCCCTGTTCCATTTTCACAATGGTGAAGACAAGAGAGCTACCTGAGACCATCACAAAACTCCATTATCAGCAAATATCAAACTTCAAAGGGGTACAACGCCATCTCCAAAGACCTTGGGATTCCTGTGTCTATAGTCCATTGCGGAGTTTTCTGCTCATGGAACTATCAAGAACCTCCCAGGATGTGGTGGGAAGAGGAAAATTAATCCAAGTTGTCTTTGAAGGTTAGGGCAAACTGTTGGAAAAATATCATATACAACATCCAAAGAGCTTAAGGCTGACCTGGAGCAATTTGGAATGGTGGTTTCAACCTGCACTGTATGCCACACACTAAACAAAGAAGGACTTCATGGACGAAGGACAAGGAGGACCGACCTGCTCAAAGACAGACATAAAAAAGCGCACCTGATCTTTGCCCAACCCCACCTTGAAAAACCACAATCCTTCTGGGAAAATGTTCTGTGGACAAATGAAACCAAATTTGAGCTCTTCAGCAATACAGACTACCAATACATTTACAGGTGAAGAAATGAAGCTTACAAGAAAAGAAAAAAAACCCAACAACAAAACACACCCTTCCTACAAGTAAATATGGTGGAGGTTCTATAATGTTGTGGGGCAGTTTTGCTGCCTCGGGAACTGGAGGCCTGGAGCATATTAAAGGAATAATTTAGTCATAGTACTACCAAG
Organism: Ichthyophis bannanicus; assembly: GCA_033557465.1. Lineage (NCBI taxonomy): Eukaryota > Metazoa > Chordata > Amphibia > Gymnophiona > Ichthyophiidae > Ichthyophis > Ichthyophis bannanicus. Next base: position 1,418,122,168 of record CM066032.1, read on the forward strand.
GTATTCTGGAGTGAAATGTGCTACCTAGTGTCAGAAAGCTAGATCTGGGTCAAAGGTCCTCCAGCAAGACAATGTCCCAATACATACATCCAAAAGTACAAAAGAATGGTTAAAAAGGAACAAATGGACTGCTTTAAACTAGCCAGCAACGAGTCCTGATCTCAATCCAATCAAGAACCTTTGGAAAGAGATGGAATCTGCCATTGGTAAAAGGAATCCGGTTAAAATTCATAAGCTGGAACAAATTGTAGTTGAAGAGTGGGAGAAACTACCAGCAGACAGATATACAAAACTTATAGATGGCTATAAGAAACATTTTGGAAGCTGTCATCACTGCCAAGGATTGTGCAACCAAATATCATCAAAGGGTGACATTAATCCTGTCCAGCACACATTTTGTTTTTTTCTCAGAAACTGCTATGTCTAAATAGCACAGATAATTTTTTTTTTTTTTGCTATATACCTTTGAATATACTATTAAAATATTATGATGGCACACAGTTGGAATATTTCCAATTATTTCTCAAGTTATTGTACACAACATACCTAAAATGGAGTGGAGGAGTAGCCTAGTGGTTAGAGCACCTGGTTTGGTTCAATTCACACTAGCACTCCTTGTGGCTCTGGGAAAGTCACATAATCCTCCACTGCCTCAGAAGAAAGGCCTGGCAATCTACTTCTGATCACACTGCCAAGAAAACCCAGGATCTGCTGGGTCACCAGGGATCAGCACTGACCCAAGGGTACACATAGCATTTGCACAGCATACCTAAAATGCAAGGGTGCGAATAATTTTAACCACACAGTAGCTGTACATACTACAAACAGAGTACTAACCTGCTAATGGTTTATGGACCTTTCCTCCAGGAACTTGCCCAACCTTTTTTAAACCCAGCTACACTAACAGCCTTTACTACATCCTCCGGTAACAAATTCCAGAGTTTGATTACATGTTGAGTAAAAAAATATTTTCTTTTATTAGTCTTAAATAGTTTACCCTGTAGCTTCATTTCATGTCCCCTAGTCTTTCTATATACTGATCACGTAAACAATCGATCTACGTTTACCCGTTCCACTCCATTCATTAATTTATAGACTTCTATCATATCTCCCCCTCAGCGATCTCTTTTCCAGGTTAAAGAGCCCTAACCTTTTTAGCCTTTCTTCATAGGGGTATCCTTCCATCCCCTTTACCATTTTGGTGGCTCTTCTCTGAACCTTTTCTAATAACGCAATATCCTTTTTAAGATACGTTGACCAGAATTGCACACAATATTCAAGGTGCGGTCTCACCATGGAATGATATAGAGGCATTATAATATCCTTTGTTTTATTTTCCATTCCTTTCCTTATGATACCTAGCATTCTATTTGCTCTCTTGGCCGCCACTGCACACTAGGCCGAGGGTTTTAACATGTTATCCACAATGACGCCTAAATCTTTATCCTGGGTGTGATTCCTAATGTGGAACCTTGCATCGTGTAACCATAGTTTGGGTTGTTCTTCCCTAGGTGCATAACTTTGCACTTGTCCACATTAAATTTCATCTGCCATTTTAATGCCCAGTCTTCCAATTTATCAAGATCCTCTTGCAATTTTCCACAATCCTCTTGGGTTTTAACAACCTTAAATAGTTTTGTGTCATCTGCAAATTTGATAACCTCACTCGTTATTCCCTTTTCCAGGTCATTTATGAATATGTCAAAAAGGAGCGGACGCAGCACAGGTCCCTGGGGTACACCACTATTTACCTTTCTCCATTGGGAAAATTTGCCATTTAGCCCTACCCTCTACTTTCTATCTTTCAACCAGCTCCTGATCCATAATAGTACACTGCCTCCTATCCCATGACTCTTTAGTTTTGCCAAAAGATTCTGATGAGGGACTTATCAAAGGCTTTCTGAAAGTCCAAATACACTATATCAACCGACTAACCTTTGTCTACCTGTTTACTCACACCTTCAAAAAAACATAACAGTTTAGTAAGACAAGATCTTCCTTGTCTAAAGCCATGTTAGCTGTCTCCCATTAAGCCATGACTATCTACATGTTGAGCAATTTTGTTCTTTGACGGTTTCTACCATTTTTCCCGGTACTGACGTCAGGCTCACCGGTCTGTAGTTTCCCGGATCACCCCTGGAACCCTTTTTAAAAATTGGTGTTACGTTCGCCATCCTCCAGTCTTCAGGTATTACAGATGATTCTAATGATAGTTCACAGATTACTAATAGCAGGTCAGCAATCTCATATTTCAGTTCTTTCAACACCCTTGGATGTATATCATCCGGCTCAGGTGATTTGCTACTCTTCAGTTTATCTAATAGAGCTGACATTAGAATCAGCCCTGTACATGCAGGGCTGGCGACCATCCACTGCCTGCCCACTCCCCACCCTGTCTAACTTCCCCGCACAACCGGCGGGGAAGTTTTTCGTGGCTTCAATCAGAGAATCAGGATCTAACTGCTTTTTAGAAGATTCTACAGACACTACCTCTAGGTGTGCTACTTTGCTGGTTATTTTTCCTTCTGACCAAGTTTAGTTTAGGGTTTTTAAAGCTTATTTCAAACACAAGGATTTTTTGTTTTGTGGTCAGAACTGGACTATATTTCCTGATGTTACCAGGAGTACCCAGCTTCGTAGGAAGCAATTCCTAGAGTTAAAGTTTCGGGTTCTAGCTTTGGGGGCAACTTTTTATCTAAGGTTCCCCTGTAAGTCTATTGCAATTTTGCAGGGGGCCACTTTTCTGTTTTAGAATGTATCTCATTTAGAGAAATTTATGTTAGATAAGAAGGGATGAATTGGGGGGGGGGCTGGGAGGTCAATTGATAAACCACCTATTTGTGGCAGTTTCTTGCCTTATTTTCATTATTTTTGCTTTGTGTTAGGTGTCGAAGAATCGTAATTAACCCTCAACTATCTCCCACTTAAACATACCAAAATACAGGGAAACAGACAAACATATATTTTTGTCAGAACATACACCATGAGGAACAAATCCTCTCGAGGTGCAAAGTTCCTTTTAATCGTTTTTTAAAAAAGTGGAAAATCCACTAATAGGCCCTGAGAGAGTAACCTCCCAACACCAAAGCTATTCAATAGTCACTCATATATCATAAAGGTTGGAAAAACTACTTAGCTAGAGTAGTCAGACCGCTTCCGTCCTTCTCCTCTCACTCTTCTGGCAAAGAGGAATTCCAAATAATCGGTCCGACGCCGGTCACAAATCCAGCCGAAAAAGACATTCATTCAGTTCTTAAATTTCAAAGTGGCAACAATGTGAGGGAGCAAGCTCCCAAAGCAGGTAACCCAACGTTGCGTTTCGGGCCGTGATGATTTCTGACCCTTTCTCAAACCCAGTCGCTCACTTCACTGTCGGAAGAAGAAAGCTTATTAAAGCCTCCAAAGGTGATCACATGTTGTCCCGAAGATCCTTGGGAAATGCAGTGCTTAATATTCAAACAATACTCCACCAATCAATAGATTGATTTAAACCACTCTATTCTTATGCATGCACTACCAGCGCTTGTAACTCACTGACTCTGTATGCCAAAGTGAGCGCTACCAAAACACTAATCTTCCATGTAAGAAATTTGAGAGGGCAGGAGGCAAGTGGCTCGAAGGATGGAGTGAACAGCTGGCCAAAGATAATATTCAGATCCCACACAACTGCTGGCGGCCGGTTTGGGGGTACGAAGCAACAAAAGACCCCTCATGAACTGTCCGATGATAGGATGAGCAGAAAGAGGCTTACTAGCTATTGCATGGTGGTAAGCTGCCAGGGCACTGAGGTGCACTCTGACCAAGATAGATTTCAATCCAGAGTTAGAGAAATGGAGCAAGTAAGAGTACCATCTCCACAAAGCGAGAGAAGGGATCTAAAGCCCTGTCTGCACACCAGAGTGAAAATTTGAGCCAGTTAAAAGCATAGGCACATCTGGTAGAGTCCATGCGGGAAGGCAAGAAGAATATCTTTGACATCTGTTTGTAAGCTAAAGTTTGCAAGAGCTATTCGTTCAGCATCCAAGCCGTGAGCAATAGGGATTTGAGGTTGGGATGGAGGAGAGTCCCCTCCTGAGTGAGCAGATCCGGGACACAGTTGAGAGGAAACAGCAGCCTCTGGGAGAGTTGAAGCAGCAGGGAAAACCAGGGCTGTCTGGGCCAATGCAGAGCTATGGGTATCATGGTGACTTTGTCTGCCTGCAGTTTGAAGGTGGTTTTGGCCACTATTGAAGTCGGTGGGTAGGTATAAAGAAAAGTCGCTCCAATCCAGAAGGAAGGCATTGGAAGCTATCCAATTGCTGCAGGGGACCCTGAAGCAAAACAGCGGCAGTTTGGCAATATGAAGAGTGGCAGAAAGGTCCATGGATGGGGTACCCTGTATCTGAAAGATGCGGTCGGCTACCCAGATGCTGAGAGACCACTCGTGTGATTGGAGAACTCTGCTGAGTCGATCCGCCAAAGCACTAAGCTCCCGTGGATGATAAATCACCGGGAGGAGCATGTTGTGCATGGAAGCAAACTTCCAGAGACGGACTGCTTCCCAGCAGAGGAGATACGCCTTGTTTGTTGATGTAGAACATGGACACCTGGTTTTCCATTTGTATAAGGATGACCTGATTGAAGAGCTGTTGCCAGAACACTCGTAGGGTATTGGAATGACCCGGAGCTTGAGGAAATTGAATTGATGGAGGCTCTCCGCCATCATCCACAGACCCTGTATGCGGAGGCCATCCAAGTGTGCGCCCCAGCCCAGCTTGGAGGCATTGTCATCAGCATTCTCTGATATGGCAGGGTCTGGAAGGGAAGACACACAAGCAGGTGCTGCTAATCCTGCCACAAAGAGACGGATTCCTTGAGAAGCAGGGTTACCATGATGCTGTCTGAGAAATGGCTGGTCGCCTAATGCCACTGCGTACAGAGCGTCCACTGTGCCTGAGTAATATGAAGGCAGGTCAAGGGGGTAACATGGACAGTGGAAGCCATGTAACCCAGGAGGCGCAGCATTTGTTGAGCTGTGGCCAACGAGCAACGTTGGACGTCATGCATCAGGGCAGTTAGGTGCTTGGCCCAGGCTGCTGGGAGAGCCAGAGAAGTATCAAAGAGAGCTCCAATGAACTCTAGGTACTGAGAGGACTGCAAGTGGGACTTTGAGTAGATGACAAACCACAGATGCTCCAGTGCTTGAATGGTGCGGATTGCTGGACCTCGTCTGGCATTGCACACTTGATGGGCTAGTCATCCAGGTAGAGGAAGACAGATGCCCAAGGTCTGAAAGAAGGCGGCGATGACTGCCAAGCATTTTGTGAAAGCCTGTGGGACGGAGGCAAGGCCGAAGCGTAGCATCGTAAATTGATAATGCTATCTGAGCATGAAGCAAAGGTACCAACAGTGCATGGGGTGAATTAGGATGTGGGTGTAGGCATCTTTGAGATCCAAGGAGCAAAGCCAATCTTCCTGGTGGAGGTAGGCAGTAATGTTCAAAGAGAGACCATCTTGAACTTCTCCTTTTGCTGGAAGTGATTGAGATTGGGGAGATCCAGAATGGGTCTGTAGTCACCAGTCTTCTTGAGGACTAAGTAGCAGGAGTATTTATTTATTTGAGTGTTTTCTATACCGCTATATCAGGTAATCATAGCAGTTTACAATTGAACAACAAGTACATAGAACATGTTAACAAAATAACTGGTGCTGCAATCAATAATAATTTACATGAGAACCCTCTTTCTACTTGAGATGGTGGAACGAGTTCCACAGCCCGATCTGCTAAGAGGGCCTGGATCTCCTGTTGGAGAAGCATACGAAGGTGCTGCTGGGGAGGGTACTCCCATGGAAAAAAGAGAGGAGGAAGCTTTTGAAAATGAATCTGATATCCCTCATGGACCACTTAGAAGGCCCCAGGTGTCAGAGGTTAAGATAGACTACCTGTGGGCAAAGTATACCAGCCACCCCCCCTCCCCCCCACCTGAGGTGGAATGGAATCTGGGAAGGAAAGAAGGGCCACGGTCCTCATGCAGGAGTTAAACCCCCCCCACTCGGCTGTGGCTGAGGCATTGGCTGGGGCTTAGGGGCCTTAGGGCTTGCGGTATTGATTCTGGCACTGAAGCATAGTCTATTGCCCCTGTTGGGGTTGTTGGTATGAATGATACGGGGAGCACGTACCGTAGTAACTTCTCTTTTTTATCCGAGGCCTTCTTTAGAGCCGGGTCAGCAGTCTTCCTCGAAAAGCAGGTCATGGTGAGTTGCTCCGTCTCCAACTCAGCAGTCTTCTCAGTTATGGGTTTGCTGAAGAGATTCTCTCCTCGGCAAGAGACATCAGCCAACTTGTCCTGAACCCATTGCTCCAGGTCTGAGGATTGTAGCCATGTCAGGCAGTGGGCTCCAATGCCCATCACAGCACCCTAGCATGGACTCGAAGCCATCGTAAGCGGCCCTGGTGACCTATTTGGAGCACTCCTTAGTTTTCCCCACCAGGCTCCTAAAGTGCTTGAGGTGTTCTCCAGAAAGACCTGTGGAGAACCCAGCCAGCTCCCCTGCTAGGTCCCGCAAGTACATACCTATGTACAGTTGGTACGCCTAGATTCTGGTCACAAGCATCAAGCCTTGGTAGCACTTCCCGCCAAAGCCATCCATGGTGCGAGCCTCTTGACCCAGGGGCATCAAGGAATGCGCCTTGGAACTTTTAATCCAGCGCATGGCCAGTTCCATCACCAGGTAATTATGAGGCAGTTGTGCCTTTTCAAATCCAGGGCTCTTGCACACCAGGTAGAGGAAGTCAAGGTGCCTGCTGACCGTCGGCACCATAAGCGGCATCTCCCACATTCAAAAGAGAAGCCTTTCAAGAATGGGGTGCACCGGCACCATGATGGCCTCCTTTGGGGGAGTCGGGTACTGGAGAATCTCCAGTTCCTCTGCTCGAGGCTCCTCCTCTGCCTCTATGGTGAAGGGCAGAGCCTTTTCTAGGTCTCGTAGGAACTTTAGGAAGGAGAGGTCTTCAGGGGAGACCTCCTGTGCTCAAGTAGGAGCGAGGGATCGGAGAGAAGGTCACAGGGTTGGACCATCTCTGGTGATTCCTCCTTGGTCTCCCATTCCATGTTGGTGTCTAAGAGGAACTCGAAGTACCTCCCTGACCGATGACCCTGGCGATGGCACTTGGGCGGGGACAAGAGAACCCTCAACCCCAATTGGCTCAGTGGCAATAGCTTCTGTATCTTCTATCAAGTGGGAGCAAAGAACTGACACCGAAGAACTGCAATTGACTGCTTCCTTGGGAGCCTGTTGAGCCATGAAGGCAGCAAGGCTATGCTCCAATGCCTGCATTCTATCCGCAAGGAGCGCAGTCTCCGTTACCAATGGAACCGGCGCCGCAACTGGCTCCTTCTGCAGGGACTCCTCGATGATCAGCCTCGGAGTTCCACACAGGCCCTCCTGGGCCTGAGGCAACTCCTCCCAATGGGGCAGCTTGGAGGGCTGCTCCCAGCTTTCATCTTCAGAATTACGAGATCTGCGATGCCAATGCCAATGGGATTTAGCCTTGGCTTCGACATTGTCCTTCAACACCAAAGGGGGAGAAAACCACTCCTTCTGGGGCACTCCTCTTCGAAAGAAAGCCACCTTTCCAGTGCCCTTTGACCTTTCCACTCCGAATGAGCCCAACCACAGCATGAAGCGAAAGCCTAGGTGGGGGCCTTCGGGGGTGTCAAAGCCAGGGACAATGCCGATGCCTCGGAACCAAATGGTGATTACCACTGCCATTCACAGATATTTACTTATTTAAAAGGTTTTTATACCACTTTATCATCAGTTCTTTAGCCCTTTGCGTGTCATCTGTAAACAGAGCGTGCAAGTCGAGGGCTTGTGATCGGGCCCAAGGCACTGAAGGAAATTGGTAAGACTTAACCTTAGAAGCACAAGTATAAATAGGTCAGCCAAAGCTCTGTGAATTCCAGTCTTGAAGGACTACCCAGAGGGACTGCTACAACTGGAAACAGATCTGCACTTGTAAGTATTTTTCTTCTGGAATATGCTCTAAATCTTGGGGGAATAAGGGTAATCTTTGGGTTAAAGCAGATAAATCTGTGTATTATAGAATTCAGTATGTTTTGCTGAGTCAGTCAAGTCTTAGTACCTCCAGAGAGCTTTTCATTTAAATCAAATCAGAGTATAGCTTAGTACACAAGCAGAAGAAATAGTCTGAGTACAAAGAATTAAACTTGTTTCAAGTGACCTTTACAAAGAGGCCTTCCAGTTAGGAGGCAAACGATCTGTGTAGGTGTCTTAAATAGGTATTAAAGGCAAGTGACAGATCAAAGGGGCAATCTGAAAGGCTCCCTCTATCAAACCAAGGGCTGTGTGAATCACCCAGGAAATTGGTAAGACTTAACCTTAGAAGCACAAGTCAGAGCACTATGTGGCAAGCCAGCTTTACGTCTTCTTTCTCTCCCTCCCACCCATCCCCAGGGATACTCTTACCTTTAACCTATTAAGGGGGGAGGTGCCCATAAGCACCTTCAGGTGCAGCTTGTTACCCTCATCAGGAATATATTTATTAAGGGCCTGAGATAAATTATTCTTGAGATGCACAAAGTCCATTTAACATATAAGGCATAGTTGTATTGGTATAAGTATCCCCAGCAAATCTAAGTAAACAACTTTAATATCTGAACAAAACCTTAAAACTAAGATGTAGACAGCAGTCCAGCAGCAAGATGGAGGTTTCCCAGTCTTTTGCATTGAGTGTCACATTTATGGATTGTCTCCCAGTTGGCGAAGGGTCTTATGTGTGCACTGGGGGCAAGGAGCTCTTTGCTCTCAGGGAACAAGTTTGATCTCTGGAGGCTAGAGTAGCAGATTTGGAGGACATAAAGAAGACAGAAGTATATAGACTAGACCTACAGAGACGCTGTACTAAAGTCCCACCTCCAGTCTGGCAGTATCCCTGTTGCCATGGAGAAGAGAAGTCACATGACAGGAAAGCATCATCCTGATGTGGCAGAAAGTGATCCTGTAGCTAGGATCTGTCCTCCAGGTGGTGTCAAACCCTCTCACACTGAGGTTTCTCCAGGGCCATGAGGGAAGGGTTAGGACAGCCGTTATAGTTGGTGATTCGATCATTAAGCATGTAGATAGAAGGGTGTCTGGTGGACGTGAGCATTGCCTGGTAATATGCCTGCCTGGTGCGTAGGTAGCAGACCTAGCACAGTTACTTACCTGTAACAGGTGATCTCCGGAACAGCAGGAATTAGTCTTCACATATGGGAGACGTCGCCGACGGAGCCCGCACGGGAATGCTCCCCAGCATCCAATCAGAAAGCCTTTGGGAGCATCCCCCCGCGCCTGCGCCGTGGCTTCCCGCCCTTCCTACTGCCTCTCCCCAGTTGAGTTTCATAGCTGAGCCAGAAGGAGAGGAGAGGAAGGAATAGAGAGAAAGAGATACAACTCCTAGGGGAGGTGGGCGGGTTGTGAAGACTAATTCCTGCTGTTCCGGAGATCACCTGTTACAGGTAAGTAACTGTGCTATCTCCAGGAACAAGCAGGAATGAGTCTTCACATATGGGAACTCCCTAGCTGAGGATGCCCGGGGGAGATCCCGTAAGCCCGGCCCAGGACGGGATGGCATTTGCCCAACCTGAATCCCCGGCATCCCCCGAGGGATGGAGGGTAGGAGTTGAGAGGAGAAGAACAGCAAAACCCAAAGACTACAGGGAGAGTAGTCATTAGAGTGCATGGAGCATCATTAAGTTTTTAATGAATTAATGACTTAGTACCATGTAAAGCTTACCTACTGAGTTGTAGGAAGTAGGACTGTGATGGAGGTACTGTAGACGCAGTAGCGAGGTCTTCAAGGGAACTTCACCGCAGCGAGGAGGAAGTTCCAAATCCGGAAGGCCAGGAGATCCAGGAATCAGCTGGGTCAAGAGAAGGATGGCAGGTCTTCAAGGAAGCTTTATGCAAAGCTGAGCACTCCCTTAGGAGCAGAGTCCATAACTCAGAGGACTAACAGTAGAAGACTGGCCGATCTGGATAGCCTATTCCGGAGAAGAGTAGGGGTGTACCCCGGAGCAGAAGGAGTACACAGCCTGCCCTAGCTAAGAGATAGGGAGACAAGGGTCTGAACCTCCGGGAGGAGGGCATAACTGAAAGTAGAAGCTGTTGACTTCACAGCAGTAGAGTACAACCAGTCCGAGGGCCGATCTAAGGAATAGGCAGGCGGACTGGCCGGACCCCGGAGGTGGGGGGGGGGGGGGCCATGAGTACCGGCCATTGGAAAAAAAAAAATAGGCGGCAGAACACAGGCACTGTGGGCATCCCCCAAAACGTGCCTATCGAGCAGGCGATATCTGTGGAGAACGCCCTCCCCCCCCCCGCAGTAATGCAGGTACGCTGAGGAACCTACCTCCATGAGCATAACACTGGTAAGGCGGACCTGCCAGTGATCCACAGAATGTCCACGTGGGGAGGTGGCGTCAAGATCCGTCCGGGAGAGGGATCTATTCCGGTGGAACACGGGCAGATCGGCGAACGGTAGCGTGAAGGACAGAGGATAGCATCAGTCCGGAAGAACACACCAGGGGGCTCGAGGCCCTATAGGTGTCCCCAGGACCTGCATGCAGAAACTCGCCCCCCGCACTAATCGGGGGACATGAGGGCATAGCCCCCGGTAAGCATAGGGGGAACTATAGCGGCTGGAAGGAAAATTCCGGTACGGAAGCAATCAGCAGGGTATACTGCTGAGAAGGGTTCGGGGACATACCTAAGGGTAAGCCAGCTGACCGTGGGCCAGAGCTATCATGGAGTAGAGGTGGTATCCCTCTACAAACGGAAGGAGAGTACCTGAACCCCTGGATAAGCCCCCGAACCATTTGCCCTACTGAACGAACCCCAGAGTAGAGCTCAATTGTAAACTTCTGGTAAGAAGGTAATTGCAGGCAGCCGCCCACCGGAGCCTAAAACTGCTTGGTATGAGAGTACTGGTGCGGCCCAGGGGACTTCAACCCAGGGCGAGGGGTCCCTTGCTTGGGCGCACCTGGCGGTTGGGCGGAGGGGTGACATTTCCTCTTCCTAGGGAAGGAGGGCCTGGTGAGGCGCGCACCACCGCCGGGGGGAAGCCGGGCCCTAGGATGGCTTCTAACGCTGGGAAGGTTAGCGAAGCACTGCGCGACCTGACGTAAGGCTTCGCTATTGAAGAGGTGATCTCCATCACAGGGAGAATTACCCAGGTTATGCTGTGCCCGTCTACACAACTCGGACGCCTGCAACCATGCTGTACGGTGTGCTCTAATGGCAACAGCAGAGCATCTGCTGACCGACAGGAAGGAGTCTAGAGAAGCACGAGAAAGGAACCCAGAGATATTCCTGCAGTGATAAAGAAGCAAGGAATATTCAAAGGCCTTGGTTGCAGACAAGAAGGGAGACAACAGAGATAATCTCTCGGTGACCTCCCGGAGCGACAGACTCATATAAAAAATATATGAAATAATTCTGGACGCCAGCATAGACGTTTGGAAGGTTTGACGTCCTAGGGTATCTAGCGTCTTCGAGGCGCGGCCTGGCGGGCGAGAAGAATGCTTTTCCTTGCTGCCGGCCTTCCTCAGCGCCGATTCCACCACAATGGAACGATGTGGAAGTTGGTGCTGCCGAAACCCCGGGGAGGGAGGCACCCGATACAGAGCATGCATCGCAGTCGATGGTGCCGGAACCCTCAAAGGCGACCGCCAAGCCCCCAGCAGGAGATCCTGCAAGGAGGGATGCAGAGGAAGCATCACGGCGGCCCGTTCCGCAGGGCCTGGAGTTAGGTCCAGGATAGGGATGGCCAGCAAGTCCGCCATGTCAAGGAGGAAATTCTGAAAAGACGGCTCTCCCGGAGGGGCTATGCCGTGGGAGGCGGTGGTGGGAGAGGCCGCCAGGGCACCGAAAAGCCTCTCGGGCTGCTGCCCACTGGGCAGAGGAGGGGACCAACAGCCCCGGACTGGGGTGGTCAACAAGGCATCGTCGGCTCCTGGAATTGATTCCAAGCTAGGCATCGAAGGGGTCGATGGCGCCGACGGAGCCGCCGGAATCAGCCTCGGCCCCGAACCCGGGGGCGGCGCTGCCCCCGGCAACTAAAGCTGTTCCGTGGCAGCCGGAGAGCAGTGGCCAACGATCTCCGCTCTGCGTCGCGGGAGGGGACAGGGGCCGATCCCGACACGTGTCGTGGCCAAGTCTTCGAGGCTGGATACCGATTCCAGGCTGGGCATCGAACCGAGCGATGAAATCGACTCCCTTCTAGAGGGCCCCGGCGGGGGCGGCCGCGCCGGCGGTGCTGATCCCGGGAAGCGGATCGGAACCGCGTTGATTGGCGTCGCGCGCATCAAGGGCCCCCGAGGACGAAGCTCGGTGGAGAGGGGCCCATCCGACGCCTGCGCCGATGTCGGGCGGCGGGCGCTGCCAGATGCCTGGCCCCCTCTCGAGCCCGCCTGACCCGGGGGGAAATCCTTCCGGGACATACGACCCGTCCCCGAGGGTACCCAGGTCACCTGTCGACGAGCCCCTGCGGGAAGGGAAGTGCCAGACTCCTGCGCCGACACCGGGGTACCGTTGTGGGATGGCACGGATCCAGGCTGGATCGAAGCGATCGAAGACCCCGGGGCCCCCTTTCTCGGAAAGGGTGGGGCCCTCGATGGCCGCGACGATGCCGGGAGGTCGCCTGTCTGGGGCTGGTCGACATACCCCGAGGCTCCCGGGGAAGGCCGACGGCGGTCCCTGGCGCTCAACGCCCCTGCCGTCTCCGGCGGAGCGGTGCCGCGCAAACCCGGTACCACCCTCGCGCAGGGCTGGGATACCAGCAACCCAGCGCGGGTCGAGGCGACCGGCCCCGAGGCCAGATGACCATCCCCGGCTAAGAGTGGAACCACCGACGCCGACGCGCCCGAAGCGGTTACCACCTCCGCGCATGGCCTGAACGTAGGGCCGCCAGACTGTGTCGAGTCAGTCGGCCCTAGAGCTGCCGAGGGCAACGGCAGGTGATCCCCGGTGGGGAGCGGGTCACTCGACCCCGATGCCGATGGGTCGGCACTGCCGGGAGCAGATACCAACCCCGTAGGAACGCCATACCGGCAGGAGTCGGTTGGCCCCGGTGAGGAGCGGAATGCTCGACGCCGGCGTCGGGGGGTCGGCACCGCCCGTAGCGGATACCACCCCCGCGCATGGCAGGGATGATGGAACGCCAGGCTGGACCGATTCGATCGGCTCCGGGCGATCCTCGGTGAGTAGCGGGACGCTCAACACCAACACCGATGCCGGGGGGGTCCGCACCGCTAGAAGCGGGTATCTCCCTCGAGCACGGCTTGGACATAGGGAGGTCAGACCCGGTCGAGTCGATCGGCCCCGGAGGCGCCGAGGACACCAGCTGACGATCCCTGGCGAGGAGTGGAACACTCGACGCCGGCGCCGATGCCGGGGAATCGGCACCGCTCGAAGCGGGTACCTCCCTCGAGCACGGCTCGGGAATGTTCTGTGAGGAGCGAACCCCAGGAACATCCCGAAACCCCGTAAATGCTTTGGAGCCCGAGGACTCCCGCCGGGGTATAGTAGCCAAGGGGGACTTGAGGGGTTGGCCGGAGCAGTCGCCATGCCGCGCATGAGACTCGCCCCTCAAGACTTGGCTAGTCTTAACAGACTGTTGCGTGGTTACCTGATCCTGGAGAGAAGAAAAACCCGATGACCGTGCCTTGGGCGTGAAAACGTCATCGAGGGATACCCGAAAAAGGGAAGGTCTTCTCCCGACACTGTAGCCCGGAGGACCCGGGGGGAAAGGGTCAGGCCCCAAACAAGAGAGGCACCAGGCATTGGAGTCCATGTGGAAAACTAAGTCCCCGCAGTGAGGGCACTTCTGGGGCTCCATGCTGTAAGCCCGGTAGGCCTCGGCGCCCAGAGGGAAAAAAGGTCCCGCTAGGCAACGAAAATAAGTGAGAAAAGAAAAACAAAAGGGCACAGAGGTGCCGCTGTCGGCGGGAAAAGCCGCGACTACAGAACAAGAAAAGAAAAGAAAAAAAAAAGGTAAAAAGTTCTGCGGTGGCAGGAGGGACGTCCTGCCTGCTCCGCGGAAAACGAAAAACTGGGGAGAGGCAATAGGAAGGGCGGAAAGCCACCGCGCAGGCGCGGGGAATGCTCCCAAAGGCTTTCTGATTGGATGCTGGGGAGCATTCCCGTGCGGGCTCCGTCGGCGACATCTCCCATATGTGAAGACTCATTCCTGCTTGTTCCTGGAGATCAGGCGCTACCTAGACAAGGTATTAAATGGTGCTAGGGAACAGTCTGCTATCTTGGTATATGTTGGTACCATGACATAGGAAAGTGTGGTAGGGAAGTTCTGGAGGCCAAATTTAGGCTTTTAGTTAGGAAGTTGAAATCCAGAACTTCCAGGGTAGCATTCTCAGAAATGCTTCCCATTCCACGCGCAGGACCCAAAAGGCAGGCAGAGCTCCAGAGTCTCAATGCGTTGATGAGACGATGGTGCAAAGAAGAGGGTTTTGGATTTGTTATGAACTGGGGAAGATTCTGGGGAAAGGAGGGGCTTTTCCGAAGGGATGGGCTCCACCTTAACAGGATGGAACCAGGCTACTGCCATTAACCTTTAAAAAGGAGACAGAGCTGCTTTTAAACTAGATAATAGGGACAACAGACAGTCACCCAAGGGCACATGGTTCGGAACTATGAATCCATGAAGGATACTATCAAAAGACTGAAATTAGGGCATATCGATAGAGGTTCCAATAAAGACAAAAGTAACCTGAATGCCTTTAAGTACAGAACAGTCAGAGCTTAAAGATTCCAACTTAAAGAGGAAGACAGAAAACCCAGCGCACTGGATAGAATACTCATCAAAACAAGATGAACACAACAAGCTAAATTCACAAACATAAAAGGGACCATCACTGGAACATGATCCTTAAGTCATTAAACAAACCCAGAAAATTGTTCACCATAGTAAAAACCTTCAGATGTGTGCATCATCAATCCAACCTCAAACTGAGATGCAACCAAAAGACTTCGCAGGACATCTCCAGAACAAGCTCACCCCCACAAAACCCACTGCAATGAAGACCAGCCACCACTCCTCACCAATCTCAGAACACAATGCTGGACCACATTCACTTCTGTATTCCTAAAACTACTTGATCAAATAAACTCAATGCTCAATACCACAACGTCACCACTTGAACCTGTCTCCTGGATAAAGATGACCTAAAATGAACTCCTACCACCCCTTTTGAAAATACTAAACCTCTCACTTTCCTACAAAATCATGCCAACAGAACTTAAGACAGCATCCATAAGACCTATCTGTAAAGCTCCACTGCGGATATTAACCCACCCACCTCATATAGACCCAGATCCAACATCCACTTCCTTGCAAAGATAATCAAAAAAGCAGTTCAATTACAGCTACAAGACTTCATAGACTCCTCTGCTCCACTGGACTCACAAGAGCCTGGGTTTAGAACCAACCTCGGGTGGAAACATTACTCACATCACTAATCAACACCCTGCTCCATGGGCTTCAACACATCAAGCAAGGATTCATCTTAATATTTTTTGGACATAGCTTCCGCTTTTGACTCAATAAATCATGATAAATTATTACTAAGACTATAGTCTATAGGTGAAAGCGGTACCCCTCTACCATAGTCCCAGTCCTATCTAACTGACCACCACCAAGTAAAAATAGGAAACAAAGCATGCAAACAGTTCGAACAGCTTCAAGGCATTTCGCAGGGCTCCGCACTCAGCCTTACTCTTCAATCTATACTTTCAACCAATCTATCATAGCAGACTCGACTATTGCAATGTCTTCTTGGCCAACCTTCCAGCTTACCAACTTCAGCGTCTCCAGCTCATACAAAACACTGCAGCCCGTCTTATCACATTTGCTCGCCGTTACGACCATGTCTCCCCTATTCTTTATCATCTTCATTGGTTGCCTCTCCGTTTCCGGTTTCAGTACAAATTTCTCATTTTAACGCACAGAGCCATCTACACATCCACCTCGCTGTATCTATGTAACTTCATCTCTCTCCACACACCATACCGCCAGCTTCGCTCCTTGCATGCCAATCGCCTGTCCTTACCCTCTCCATCTCAGGCACATCTAGAACAAACCCGTCGCTCAGCCTTCTTCTTTCTCAGCCCCGCTCTTTGGAACATAAGAACATAAGATATGCCATACTGGGTCAGACCAGGGTCCATCAAGCCCAGTATTCTGTTTCCAACAGTGGCCAATCTAGGTCATATGTACCTAGCAGTATCCCCAAGAGACACAAGTTCCACAATGCTTGTACTGGATCAAGCATTGATATCTTCGGTCACTTCTTAATAATGGTTTATGGACCTTTCCTCCAGGAACTTGTCCAAACCTTTTTTAAACCCAGCTACACTAACAGCCTTTACTACATCCTCCGGTAACAAATTCCAGAGTTTGATTACACGTTGACTGAAAAATTATTTTCTTTTATTAGTCTTAAATAGTTTACCCTGTAGCTTCATTGCATGTCCCCTAGTCTTTCTATATTCTGATAACGTAAACAATCGATCTACGTTTACCCGTTCCACTCCGTTCATTAATTTATAGACTTCTATCATATCTCCCCTCAGCCGTCTCTTTTCCAGGTTAAAGAGCCCTAACCTTTTTAGCCTTTCTTCATAGGAGTATCCTTCCATCCCCTTTACCATTTTGGTGGCTCTTCTCTGAACCTTTTCTAAAATCGCTATATCCTTTTTAAGATACGGCGACCAGAATTGCACACAATATTCAAGGTGCGGTCTCACCATGGAATGATATAGAGGCATTATAATATCTTTTGTTTTATTTTCCATTCCTTTCCTTATCATACCTAGCATTCTATTTGCTCTCTTGGCCGCCGCTGCACACTGGGCCAAGGGTTTTAACATGGTATCCACAATGACGCCTAAATCTTTTTCCTGGGTGGTGGTTCCTAATGTGGAACATTGCATCGTGTAACCATAGTTTGGGTTGTTCTTCCCTAGGTGCATAACCTTGCACTTGTCCACATTAAATTTCATCTGCCATTTTGATGCCCAGTCTTCCAATTTATCAAGATCCTCTTGCAATTTTCCACAATCCTCTTGGGTTTTAACAATTTTAAATAGTTTTGTGTCATCTGCAAATTTGATAACCTCACTCGTTATTCCACTTTCCAGGTCATTTATGAATATGTCAAAAAGCAGCGGACCCAGCACAGATCCCTGGGGTACACCACTATTCACCTTTCTCCATTGGGAAAATTGGCCATTTAGCCCTACCCTCTGCTTTCTATCTTTTAACCAGTTCCTGATCCACAATAGTACACTGCCTCCTATCCCATGACTCTTTAGTTTTGCCAAAGGTCTCTGATGAGGGACCTTGTCAAAGGCTTTCTGAAAGTCCAGATACACAATATCAACTGACTCACTTTTGTCCACCTGTTTATTCACTCCTTCAAAAAAACATAACAGATTAGTAAGACAAGATCTTCCTTGTCTAAAGCCATGTTGGCTGTCTCCCATTAGGTTGTGACTATCTACATGCTGAGTAATTTTATTCTTTATGATGGTTTCTACCATTTTTCCTGGTACTGACGTCAAGCTCACCGGTCTGTAGTTTCCCGGATCACCCCTAGAACCCTTTTTAAAAATTGGTGTTACATTGGCGATCCTCCAATCTTCAGGTATTAGAGATGATTTTAATGATAGTTCACAGATTACTGATAGCAGGTCTGCAATCTCATATTTCAGTTCTTTCAACACCCTTGGATGTATACCATCCGGCCCAGGTGATTTGCTACTCTTCAGTTTATCTAATAGTTTTAAGACATCTTCCCGATGTATCGATATTTCCTTCAATTCTTCCGCACCTTTAAATACCACTTCAGTCATGGGTAACATCCCTACATCTTCCTCAGTAAAGACCGAAGCAAAGAGTTCATTCAGTCTCTCCGCTATCGCCTTGTCGCCTCTTAGTGCTCCTTTAACCCCTTTATCATCTAATGGACCAACTGACTCTCTCACAGGATTTTTGCTACGAATGTACTTGAAAAGGTCTTTATTTCGCGTTTTTGCTTCCGCAGCAAGTTTCTTCTCAAATTCTCTCTTTGCCTGCCTTATCAATGCCTTGCATTTGACTTGCCAGTGCTTGTGCTGTTTCCAGGTTTCGTCGTTTGGCTCTTTTTTCCATTTCCTGAAAGATGCTTTTTTGGCAAGAACAGCCTCTCTGACCTCACCTTTAAACCATGCTGGCAGTTTTTTGGACTTCCTTCCACTTTTCTTAAAGCGTGGAATACAGCTGGTCTGGGCTTCCAAGATAGTATTTTTCAACAACAGCCAAGTCTGATGTACGTCTTTAACCTTTGCAACTGCTCCTTTTAGTTTTTTCTTAACTGTTTTCCTCATTTTATCATAGTCTCCCTTTCGAAAGTTAAAAGGTAGTACTGTGGATTTCCTATCCCTCCTCCACTAATTAAATCAAAGGCAATCATGCTATGATCACTATTGCCAAGTGGCCCCAACACCCTTATCTCTTGCACTAGATCTGGTGTTCCACTAAGGACTAGGTCTAATATGGCTTCCCCTCTGGTCGGTTCATGAACCAGCTGCTCCAAGAAGCAGTCATTTATTTCATCTAGGAACTTTATCTCCCTAGCATGTCCTGATGTGACACTGACCCAGTCGATACCGGGGTAATTGAAATCACCCATTATTATTACTGCGCTGTAACTTTTGTTAGCTTCCTTGATTTCTTTGAGCATTTCATCATCCATTTGGTCATTCTGGCCAGGTGTTCGATAGTACACCCCCACTGCCATTGCCTTCCCCCTTATATATGGAATTTCAATCCATATAGATTCTACAGCAGATTTTGTTTCCTGCAAAACTTTAATCCTTTCTGAGTCAATGCCCTCTCTAACATAGAGCGCAACCCCTCCACCAATTTGATCAGCTCTATCATTACGATATAGTTTGTACCCAGGTATCACAGCGTCCCACTGGTTGTCCTCCTTCCACCATGTCTCTGATATTCCAATCATATCTAACCTTTCATTTAGTGCTATATATTCTAACTCTCCCATCTTATTCTTTAGACTTCTAGCATTTGCATACAAGCATTTTAGAGAATGTATTTTATTCATGTTAATTTGGCTATTGTTAGACATGGGTAAATTGGGATCTTTAAGCTCTGTCTGCTCCATACTTGAGGGCATTTGGGCTACTTTACTCTTTTGTGGAACCTCTCTGCTTTTGGTAGTATCCTTCAAGGAACGCCCTACCACCCTCCCTCCGTTTGGAATCCTCTTACCCAAAGTTCAAGGAGTTATTGAAAACCCACTTATTTCAGCAAGCCTTCGACCTCCCTCCTGCCGTCCCTCCCTGAGTTTTGTTTTGTCTACGTCTGATATACTTATTGTGTGTTTTGCACTGTCCTTTTCCCCCCTTTCCTATCTTACTATGGCGTTCCTTTTCCTATAGTCAGGGTGTGTAGTCTTTTTTGTTATTGTAAACCGCTTTTATGTTTCGACCAAAGCGGTATATCAAATTAAGAAATAAAGATAAAGATCATACAGACACACAAAATACACTACCACATTTATGCTGATGATTTAATAATATACTCCCCATTCCATGCCACCAACCCAGACTACACTACTATACAACCATGCTTTAGTGAAACTGCCAACTGGCTGGAAGACCAGCAACTCTCCACCAACTACAACAAGTCATAAGTACTCTTCAATTCCAGGAACCCATCCTACACCCCACCCGAACAAATAAAACTCAATGACGTCTTGCTACCTGTACCAGCAGAGATTACAAATTTTGGAATCACCCTAGATCACAAGCTAACCTTCCAGACTCATAAAAAGAATAATGAATTCTATCTACCAGAAGATTAATATCCTGCACAACCTCCGACCGCTACTAGATCCACAGCATTACCATGCAGTATGCCAGGCTCTCATCATCCCACAGATGGATTATTGCAACTCAGTCCTCCACGGACTCCCAAACCTAGTCCTTTAACCTCACAAGACAGCACTGAATACAGCAGCTTGCCTCATCAGCAAAACTCCCCAGCATTACCACATCACTCCAGCACTTAAAGATCTATACTGGCTCCCAGCAGGAACAAGAAAAAAATATAAGACAATAATGACCACCTTCAAAGCTATGCACAATCTCTTAGCAACCTGCCTAGTTCCACTCATCAAAAGGAACATGGACACAAAATTGCTCTGTCAAAGAGCTTTTTCTTTCTATGAACCTACAAATTGTAATTCATTACCACCCACACTAAGATCCAGCCAAGATTTTAATCATTTCCGAAAAAAGCTTAATACACATCTCTTCAAAGAAGCCTTTGGAAAGCATAGTTACTCACCTGTAACAGGGGTTCTCCAGGGACAGCAGGAATCAGTGCTCACATATGGGTGACGCTGGTGCCAACAGAGTCCGTGCAGAACATTTCCCCATCTTTCAAAGAAAGCCTTTGGGATCATCCTGCCCAAGGGTGACTTCTTGCTCAGTCAGATGACATAGCTAGGACGGTAGTAAAATTAACACAAGGTAGGGAGGCAACTCCCAAGGGAGGAGGGAGTGTTTTACTTATCCTGAGGGACTGTCTACCCATCCCCAAATATCCTAGTCTAAGAGTCCCCTCAATTTGCTAGTCTGTTCTGGAATACTTTTTTTTTTTTTTTTTTTTAGTGCCGTCAAGTCAGTGCTGACTCCTAGTGACCCAGCTGCCTCTGGGTTTTCTTGGCAATGTATCACCGGAAGTAGATTGCCATGCCTTTTCTTCCAAGGCAATGGAGCGTAAAGTGATTTGCCCAAGGTCACAAGAAATGCCAGTGAGAATAGAACCCTTGATCTTCTGGGTACTAGGCAATTGCTCTAACCAGTGGAGGAGTGGAGGAGTGGCCTAGTGGTTGGGGCAAGGTACTTCAGGCTGGAAGGTCGAGGGTTCAAATCCCACTAGAGAACAGCAACCTTGGGCCGGAAGGACTGGGGTTTCTAGTCCCACAGATGCTCCTTGTGGTCTTGGGAAAGCCACTTAACCCTCCATAGCCCATGTTCCCTGTAAAATAGTTATCTCCAAGTTATAATGCCCTGTTCAATGTAATTTCAGTTTGTTCAATGTAAACCGCACTGATGCAGAATAGCGCGGTATATAAGAGAATGTAAATAAATAAAATAAAATAAATAAAAACCACTAGGCTACTCCTCCACCCAGGAACACATTTTACCCTTTCTTTAATAGGTGACCACCCCCTCTGTTCAGCAGTCCTTGGAATATCATCTCATGGTACAGGAAGCCAAAATGCTCTTAACATAATCTGCACTGCCATGCACTCGTCTTAAGAATGAAATTTTATCTGCCTCATCCTTTATCCTAGACAGGAAGGAGAATACCAGCTTTACCCTTAAGTGCTTCATCCTCTCTTCTAGAAGGCACTTTTTGATCTAATCAGGGTATACCTAGCAGTAACATTCATGCCAATATAGATGAGCAGCATCAGATTATAGTCAGTAGGCTTGATGACTCTTGCTAACCTCTCCATAATATCTTAGAACTTGCTTCAAGCAGACAGCAGAACTCCCAGATCATGCCTGGTAGGTAGATGGATGTTTCCTTGCCTCTCAAAAGGGAGTCAACAATTGCCACTATCCTAATAGGGAGGTAGGATATCTCAGCTACTGCCGCTCACCAAAAGGATAGTGGCAGATACTCCATCAACCTGAAAAAAACAAAATATGCAGAACATATTAGTCATTATATTTGAATACCATGCTTTCTAAACAATAACACTGCACAGACCGGACATCAAATAACCTTATACACATACATATTTTAATAAAATTATTAAAACTGAATTTACTTACAGGGGATGATGAACTGTGAGGACTTCATTGAAATCCCAAAACTAGCCTCCCATGACCTGCTGCAGGAAGGAATACAGATGGAACCCCACCAAAGAGGGTCTGGAATATAGCTAGAAGAGTGACACAACACAGTCACAACTGAAGGACTTAAGTTTGCTGTATGATTTACCATGGCAGATATTAATGACTGCATTATGCATGTTAAGGAATGGAAAGATTTCTTCTTCAATGACAAATGTAAAATGTTCAACATCCTCCAAAGCAGTCTCCATACTATAGACAGAATGGGGAGGGAAGGAATTCAACTGAATCTACCAGGGTATTCTCTTTCCCTACTAGAATATCCTATGATTAGCAGCCCAGATCCATAACTTGACAGTTTTGACAAAAGAGGAATGAACTCGTTCTCCCCTGTTTGCTCAGGCAGAGCAAGAATTTCTTGCTACACTTGTATTATCAGTATCAGTGCCTGATACAGGATCAATTAAAGGCAGTAGGGCTCCAAAACCTATACGAGTAATTTTCTCACAGCAGGTCCTTAACTGATCTAGCAGAATTCATGGAAAAGAAATTAGCAAGTATATAAACTTTTTCCTTCATTATCATCTTGCTAGGCTAGTCCAGATGAGTGGATATATCAAGACAATCAGGACAGAGGGTGGGAAGGGAAGATGACACCACTCCGGATAGAACTGCTCTGCCAAAGGCACCATCAGCTCCAGCTCCTACATACAGAGGTACATTCCAAATGGGATGTCCAAGTGCAATCTGAGACGTCAAAGCCAGAATATCTGAAAAGAAAAGCAGGCACATGCAAGTTCAGATATAATTCCAGAAACGTGGACATACCTGATATGCACATGTATTAAAATGTCTAGATGTCCCTAGAAGAGTATTTCACAACTAGAGTGAGTGCCTAATAGCATAATGATTTAGAGTAGTGGCTTAAGAGCTGGGTGCCCAAAGTTCATATCCCAGTGTGGGACTAAGCTAGTCACAATTCTCCATCTTCGCTACGCTCTCTGGATGTTTTAAGATGAAAACAAACACTTTCCTGATACATGTCCCCATTCGATCTCAGAGGTTCCTGCTCCAGGCACAAATAGGTAAGCCCATTGCCCCTCCTCAGACATGCCTCCGCCATACCTCTGTGCCTGCTTGAATGTCCCCCCATATTGGAGACATCTGCAAATGGCATTTGTGAAATGGTTATGGAGACATGACCATGATTTTGACATCCATGTGCATGTCTGCAGATATCAAAATCATGACTAAACCTTTTAGAAAGACCCTCACATCCTATTGTGCTTTGCAAAGGTGTTCAGGGACAACCAGGTATCTGCCTTAAAGATGATGTCCGAAGACACCAAGGTGGACACTGCCCATGATGAGGCTTGTTCCCTAGTGGAATGTGCTCTGACTCCCTCCAACACACATTTTCCGTACAAGAGGTAGACCGAACTAATGGCTTCCTTAAGCAGTGGGCAACAGAGGATTTGGCAGCCGCTTGCCCTTTTTTTCTGGATTGCTGAAGAACCAACCACCAGAAGGAATTAGACCATTCCAAATACTTCACCAATGCCCTCACATCTAAAAAACATAGAAAGAAGTCTCACAGGTGCTCATCCATGAAGGACGACAAGATCACAGACTTAAGATGAAAGGGAGACTGCACTTTTGGGAGAAAGGATGGCACAGAACTCAGGGAGACAGATACTGAGAAGACAACCAGAAAAGTGCTCCCTATAGGACAAGGTATGTAGCTTTCATCTTGCTGATTCTTATACCTAGAACAAACTACCTGTATCTTTATGTCAAGTTTCATCTCTCACCCTTTTCATATCCATGCTAAAGGCTCACCTCTTTCAGGCTACTTTTGGATCTTAATCCTTTATTCTCCTGTCTCCTTACCCTTCCCTATTGTACCCTTGTTTTCATCTACTGTGCTGTCTGCCTTGATTAAATATTAAGCTCTAATGAGCAGGGACCGTCTTATGATATGTCTGTACAGCGCCACATTGTAGCACTATATAAATGATTAATAGTAGCAGGAGTAGCTCAGACACTCACCTAGCAGAAACAATAGTCACCAGAAATACCACCTTCAGGGTCAAATCCTTGAAGGAAGCCTTCCTAAAAAAACAGGGATCTTTCAGTGCAGCACCGCCAGACACAGGGGTACAGATCTGCTACAGCACCTTGATGAAGCAGGAAACATCAGGGTACACACCACCAGGGATACACCCTAAACTCATCCCTGGTAGTATGCAAGGGCTGCTCAAGAATTCAGAGACAAACCCTGGTCCAAACCAGATTGTAAGGACAATACGGCTACTATGTCCACCCTTTTGATATCCAGGAACACCACCTCTCAAAGACCCTCCAGATTAGCCCAGGCCAAGGACATAGAGGCCCCCTGGACCTTAAGGTGTTGACTACCATCCTAGAGTATCTTCTTAGTTTATACCTCTCAAGAGCCAGGCCGTAAGTGAGAATGGCATGAGATCCTCCGTGAACCAAGGACCCTGCTGCAGCAGTCCCCTCTCCTGAGGTGGCAATAGAGAAGATCCAGCCAACAGGCTAAGAAGATCAGTTTACTATGGCCTGTGTGGCCAGTCTGGTGCTACCAGAGACTAATCCAGAGTGAGACTGAATCCTGCACAGAATCTTGCTCACCAGGGCTACAGGGGAAAGAAATACAGGAGCGCCTCCTGAAAGCACGCCTGGAGGATACCCAAGCCCACCACCTGTGAAACCTTCCCGCAGCTGGAAAGGTTCTTCACCTTGGCATTCTCCTGAGTTGCCATTAGATCAAACACCAACAAGCCCCATCTTTGTGTACCAAGGTTGAATGTGCAAGGGCTGAGCTCCCACTCACCAGGATACATGGTGTTCCAACTCAAGAAGTTAGTTTGTATATTGGCAACTCATGCAATGTGTACTGACAGCCACCAGATGAGCCTCTGCCACCTCCGCAGTCACTGCAGTGCTGCGAGTTCCATCTTGCTTGTTGATGTATGCCACTACTGTAGCACTGTCTGAGAACACTCTAACCTTGCCCTCCAGGAGTGTCTGGAACCTCTCTGTAACCAGGCAAGGCACCCTGGATTCTAGTCTATTGATCTGCCAGGAGGCTTCCTGTAGAGACCAGTGCCCTGTGCAAACTGACCCAGACAATGAGCTCCCCATCCCAAAAGGTTGGCATCTTTGGTGAATATCACCCAATACAGTGCCTCCAGAGACATTCTGTCTATCAGTGGATGAGTCTGCAGCAGTAGGCCAGCTCCCCTTGATCTTCTGGGGAAGAGAAAGAAGCTGCTTGAACAACTGGGAGCAAAGAGACAAGTGGGATAGAATGTACATCTAACCAAGGCAACAGCTCCAGAGTCAAAGCCATTAACCCCAGGAGTTGAAGATAGTCCCACGCCCTGGGAGCTGCCCAAGAACAAAATCCCTGAGCTGAAGCTGCAGCTTGACCAATCACTTTGGGGTGAGAAACACACTGTCCATGCAAATGCTGAAGCCAGCACCCAGACACACCATCCTGAGAGGAAGTTAAACTGCTTTTGTGATAGCTGATCAAACAATTCACCCTTTCCTGCTACTGAATCACCCGGGACATGTTGCCATAGACTTCTTCAGGAAGTCAGTCCAAACCAGCTAGTCATCCAGGTAAGGGTGAACCCAGAACTCCTGATTGATCAGGAAGGCCACCACAACCACCATGACTTTCAAGAGAGTGTGAGGAGTCTTAGCAAGGCCAAAGGTCATGGCCCGGAACTGGAAATGGTGGCCCAGGATACAGAAGCAGAGAAACCGCTGATGCTCTTCCCAGATAGGAATATGGAAGGGTCCAAGGAGATTAAAAACTCTTCCTGCTGGACCAACACATTGATCAACCTGAGGGTCTCTGTGTGGAAATGGAGCACTCTGAGCTTGGTGTTGACAACTTTCAAGTCCATAATGGGATGGAACGAGCCACCTTGCTTCGGTACCACAAAGTAAATGGAATACTGCCCTTGACCTTGTCTACAGAGAATATGGATACAATAGCCTGCAACTGCAGTAGGTGCTGAAGAGTTTCTTCGACTGCTGCTATCTTGGCTAAGGAACAGCAAGGAAACTCCAGAAAGGTGTACTGTAGAAGCTCTGTAAATTCCAGCAAGTACTCCTTTTCCAAGACCTCAAGGACCCATTGGTCTGATGTGATGTGGGACAAAGTTCAAGACGCACTCACACTCCCAGAAACAACTGCACCAACATGAAGCAAGGTGAAGAAAAGATGACAACCCACCTACTCAATGTATGTGTGTGTGTATATATATATATATATATATATATATATATATATATATATATATATACATACATATATATATATACATATATATATATACATACATATATATATATACATACATATATATACATACATATATATATATACATATATATATATATACATACACACACAGGGTGTCCCAAAAAAGTGAGAACATCTTGTAAATTAAAAGCTTAAATAGTTTACTTATTTACCTTTTTTAGCTACATAACGTCTTTATTTCGACAATTTTCGGTCGCCATCTTTTTTTTAAATTTGTCAATCATTTACATCTGTCTTTTTGATTTTTTAAATAGCTTATTTGCTACAAGATGTTCTCACTTGTTTTGGGCCACCGTGTGTGTGTGTGTGTGTATATATATATATATATATATATACACACATATACATATATATATATATATATATATACACATATACATGCATACATACATATAAAAATAAAAAGAGTAGATTTATTGTTGGTTCTAACCTACATGTCCATTGTTTCGGCATGCACCTTCACCAGGGGTGAATCTTAAATTATAAAACATATACATGATAATCAATATACATAAAAATATGTAAAAATATAAAAATCTTTTACACATTTATTAAATATATAAATCAAAAATAATTAAAACCATAAAACATGATGGAAATGTGTAACTGACATACAACAGATTATTATAATCATAAAAATACTATTAACAAACATAATTATATCAATGTCAACATAATTTGAGTACCACTAGTTTTAATACAAACATTTATCAATATCTCTCAATCATGCATTACAAATTTACTAGAGAATCCCTAGGTTCAATATTGGCCAAACAAAATTGAATTATTAGTATATACAGTAAGTTGGATATTACCAATGTGTCTGATATTTTAAAATAAAAATCAAAACTTAAGATTTTCATCTTTATTTAACACAACAATGTCCATATATGGCTGTATATGTATATGCATTGCCAAAAACCAAACAAATGATCTCCAGAAAGACCAAACTTGGATGTCCACTCTCGAGCATAGGGCCTTTGGCTCAAAGGTTTTACGAGCTGCTGTGTCTTCTTCCCACCCAGTGGTAGCTTTGGTATGTCCCACTTGCCTGGACTGGTCTAGCAGGATGATATGGAAGGTGACATTTATCAGATAATGTCCTCTCCTCAAGTCCTGCTAGACCACAGTCCAGGACTTACCCCTGGAACTGTGTTGCTCTGCTGTAATGTGGTGGTACCTTTTGTTCCACCATCTTCTGAGCGGTTGATCCTGCAGGCTCATACTCTTCTGACAAGCTTTCTATTCATACTAATCCTGCACATAGTTTCCTTGCTGTTTGACAGAGCATTGTTATTCTTGTTGAGATTGTGTGAGGTTTGACATTCCTTCTATATGGTTTGGTACAAATACTGGTTTTAACCCCAGTGGCTCACGCTGATGGAAGCATGGGAATGATATCACTGAAGCCTGAGTATTTCATTGGCTATGTCTTCACTCATCTTCTGGTAGAAAAGAATAACCCACTTGTCTGGACTGGTCAAGGGGGACTCAAGGAAAGGACATTATCTGGTAAGTAAAATGTCACCTTATTATAGCAGTATCTCCAGAAGGAATAGCCAGTTTATAAAAAGTACACACACACATACACACAGCAGCACCACTCAAGACTTTGTATGTGTAAGAACTGGATTGTGCAAAACTGTAGGTTCAAGGGAACCACTTTATTTATTTATTTATTTTTTATTTATTTAACATTTCTTATATACCACCTTTCATGATATCAAGGCGGTTTACATTGAACAAACTGAAATTACATTGAACAGGGCATTATAACTTGGAGATAACTATTTTACAGGGAATATGGGCAATGGAGGGTTAAGTGGCTTGCCCAAGACCACAAGGCGCACCTGTGGGACTAGAAACCTCAGTCCTTCCGGCCCAAGGTTGCTGTCCTCTAGTGGGATTTGAACCCCCGACTTAAGGAGCATATTTCAAAAAACCTTAATATTTACATTTTTGAAGTGCTTTTAAATACCAGGTAGGTAAGCACAATTATCCCCTCAATCAGTCTTCCAAAGCCAAAGTCCAAAAGAGCAATTAGCTGACATGTGCAATTTGGAGCAAAATAGGAAATATTCATATACTTTTCAATTCTGCCCAAACCTTGCCTAGAACCCCCTTCCCTATGCATCTCACAGGCATATATGCGTAAGTGGCAACTTTTCTAAAATTGTTACTTACACATATGTAGATAATTCCTAACCATTCTAAAATGATCAGCACATTTTTTGGAAACTGTGTCAAAAACACATAATCAAATGCTTTCTTCATGTAACTAGCAGTTATTATTGTCCATTACTAAAATGTTGTCATGATCAGTCTAGTACTCATCTGCTGCCTTGATTACAGCTTGAGAAACAGTTGACTGATTTAAAAAGCATGTCAAAACAGTGTGCTCACCAAAAATAAATGAACCTGCCCACTGCAACCAGGTTCTAATAGTGCTACTAGTACATTCAGAATTCTTCTTGCACCATTATAACAAGATTCATCAAAGATAAAATTGCAGTTTTCTTGTCTTTATGTATCAGTTTTATGTTTTCATTTTATTCAAAATATATGTCTGGTAAGTATGTCTCAGTTGTGTCTTTCCAGGAACTATAAATGTTGAACTCTATCAGAAAATTCTCTCACAAGCAGGTGTTAAGTCTTGGAAAATGGGATATTGACACTTTCTAGAGTTTTCACCTACGTTTTACAAATCTGAAAAGATGACAAATCATTCTTAAGTGCCTGTAACCAAGATGATTCTTACTAAAAGATTTAAAAAATGCCTTATTTCAATCAATTCTAATTTCACAAAAAAGAGACTCCATTGCTCCATCTCTTCTTCTACGTCGTTTATATTTTTATTAATATTCTATAATATATTTCCACTTGCATCCACACGTTATTTTTCTGCTTGTCTTGTCTTTCTCTGTGCTTTTGTCTTCTGATGTTTATTTTCACCACCTCAATTAAGTGCATCTTCCATCAGATACAACGTGAAACAAAATTACAGACCGGCAGGATGTATAAAATTTGTCGTCATCTTAATGCAAATTTGCAGGGCATTCTAGAACACAAGATGGTATAGTCATTTTGAAGCATGATGTAGAGCCTATTCGTAATGTGCAAAAGAATAAATTTTTCTACCATCTGGAAATTTCATTTAAATCGAGCTGGCTATATGTGGGAAGTACTCTGTCCTGACATTTCTTTTTGACTGCTTTACAAAGGATTTCCCTTAATGAACTTTTTCTCATAACCCACTTGAAGAAAACTGTGTGACTAAAATCATTGACCACTGTAGTGGCCACCTTCTGGATGGACTCCATCCATTTTACACCTTTTCAAGTCAGTCTTCAGAATTTTACCAAAGTGTTCCAAAAGAGGTCTCATCTTCAGGCACTGCCACCTCCTTTTTCCTGGTGGCCATTCTTTCCCTGGGTACTCAAGAATCCTTTTAGTTTTGGCTATCATTTTATCTAGTCGACCACCTCAAGAACATGAGATATGATCACCCCCACATCTTGTTCTTTTTTGCACAGAAGCATTTCACCCCTATTCTTTACTACTCCTTTGGGCTTTTGCAATTCAAATGTATGACCTGCATTTTCTAGCATTAAGTCTTAGCTGCCATACTAAACCATTCATCAAGCTTTTCTAGATCCCGCCCCATGTTTTCCTCAATTCCCAAGGTGTCTGTACTGTTGCAGATTTTGGTATCATCTGAAAAAAGGCAAACCTTTCCCAAAAAACATCCAAATATTACTTACAAAAACGTTGAAGGAAACTGAACAAAAAGCAGATCCCTGTGGCAAGCTACTGATAATGTTTTTTTCTTGAAATGAATGTTTCCTAGTCAATCAATTTCTAACTCAATTATTCAATTTAAGGCTCATACCAAGGACAGTTTCGTACTGCAGAAAAATTGTGGAAGAATATGGCAGAAATCTGGGCCTAGTACTTTTTGTACCTACTTCTGACCTACACTTGGGCCACCATCCTGCTTCTTTCACCTAGTTAAGGTCCTGCTGCTCTGTAATTTGTCACCATTCCCTATCTCTCACAACTCCCAGTCCCAAGTCCTCCTTGCAGCTTCAGAAAGACAAGGCCAGTATTGTTGTTTTGTACCAGCTGAGTGTCTTCTGTGCTGTATGGCCCAACATTTTCCATATGAACTGCTAGCACCTCACAGTTCATACTGCAGGACTGTTTCAGGAGCACCAGGCAACAAAGATGTGATGCGTGGGGATGAGTGGGAGTTAAGGATGGAGTGAACAGATTTCTGCATAGAGGAAGTTGAGGACCGAGTAGGCGAGTAGGAGGGAACAGAGGATTCTGAGATGAGGAGGAGGATGGAACAATGCATTAGAGGCAGCAGGGAGAAACCTTAGACATAGGGGTGGGAGAGGGAGTAGAAGAAACAGAAACCTGACATAAGTGGGAGAGGGAAAAGGGTTTGGGATTGAAGGAGATTCTAGTTTGGAGAGGGTTAGGTAGACAATGAGATACCAAATGGGTAGGAAGAGAAAAAAAATTGGAACCCAAGAAAACTTTATTCTGCTTATGAGTCCAAGTGGGTCCAAACTGAGAGACAGGGCAGGATGCTAGTGCAGACAGATGACACGTGGCAGGACTATGGCTTTGAAGCACTAGTGCAAGACAGTCAGCTGCAGGCTGAAGACCTCGAAAGACTGGATGCTTTCTGGCACATGATTTCCAGGGCAGCTTCTTCTTCCTTTTTCCTGTGTTTGCTGGATCTAGGAGCCGAGTCATCTGCTGCCAGTCATCAGTACTGGTTTCTCATTTAGCTGCTTCTGCCCATGTTGCCACGTGACAAAATATCTGAGGGGGCTACCAAGCTATGCGGTGCCCACGATGCCGCTTGTACTAGAGTACAATGTGCATGCAAACCCTCAAGAAACAGCCAGTTTCGCAATAGATACACTGAAGCAATGGCCTCCTTGATCCAGCGTCCCAATATAGACACTTCCAAGGGTTTTAGTCCACTCCAGATAGAAGGCCCAGACTCTCTTGCAGTCCAACATGTGCAATGCACTTTCCCCTTTGTGAGCGTGAGGTCTTGGGAAAAATCTTGGCAGCACAATTGACAAATAATGGTGAAATTCCTAAACTACTTTAGGAAGGAACATAGGATGAGTGCATAAGACCACCCTACTATGGTAAAAATTAGCAGAGAACGGATCAATTACTAGAACTTGGAGCTTACTAACTGTATGCTGAAGTTACTGCCACCAAAACAAGACCTTCCAGGTCAGGCGCTTCAGTACTTAGGTAACTAGCGGCTCAAAAGCAACTTTCATCAGCTGAGTTAAGGCCATGCCGACTTCTCAAAACACTACGGAAGGCATAAAGGAAGACTTTAAAAGAAGCAAACCCTGCATGAAGCGAACAAATAGCTATAAAGAGAAGGGTTTACTGTCTACATGAGGGTGATAGGAACAGACTTTGGCTTGAAGACAAACGCTAACAGATTTAGAAAGCATTCAAACAGTTTTTGTGTGGGAAAGGAAAAAAGGATCTAGGGATTTCCCATCACACCAGATGGCAAACCTCTTCCATTTGAAATTATATGACCTTAGTAGAATCTCTCCTGGAAGCCAGAGGAATGTTAGCTATACTAGCCAGCAGATTCAGAGAGGACAGTTAGCCACTCAATGTCCAGGCGGTAAGGGCTAGGGACCTAATGCTGGAATTGCATAGTTAGGCACAAAAAGAGCAGGATGCTCTTGCTAGTCCAACAGGAACACAGAGAGGCAAGAGATGTGGATGAACACAGATGCCTTTATTGAGTCCCCTACGTGTTTCGGCCGAAGCCTTCCTCAGGGGGATATACTTAAACATGCAAATACAAACATATGAAATAGTGTTACATGATATATAAAATGAGAAATAGTAAATTAAAACAGGCATGTAACACTTATGAACATACATACAAATACATCCATTGAAAATAAAATCATACTTACAATGAATGTAATAAGATAATGAATATAGTATAAGAAATAAATAAATAGATAATAACAGTCTTAAAATCATAAAAATCATAAAAATATTAAATAATTAAAAATATAAATATATTGTAAAAGAGAACACTGAATTTAGACATTGAAAACAAAGACGTAGGGCAGACATGCACCACTATACAATACAAACTGAACACAAAAACTCTACTTACAAGGCGCTATTAGTGAAGGAACACGAATTGTGGAAATAGCATGTAGCTTCGTCACCTTTTACACTACTAAAGTATATAAATATATAAATAAACAATAAATGAAATAAATATATGGATAAAAAGGATACAAATAAAAACAATGAATATTTCACCTATTCTAAAACATCTTCATTGGCTCCCGATACGAAATAGACTCACTTTCAAAACTTTACTAATTACATTCAAAGCCATCAAAGAGCTCTCATCTGCATCATTATCAGATATGATCCAAACAACACCCCTCAATAGGGATAGAAGGTCAGTATCACTCAATTCTCTGTTAGTCCCTAAATCAATAACACAATACACCAAAACTACTACTGACAGGGCTTTCTTTTCTGTGCACCAAGGTGTTGGAACAGCCTTCCTCAAAACATCCGATCAATACCAGACCTTTTGCAGTTTCGAAAAGCTTTGAAACACTACCTCTTCCTCTTGTCTTATCCATTAAACAATCCAGATAACACAACCTACCCACAGACCTTCCAAACATACAAATTCAATACAGACACCCCACAGACCTCCCATACACAATACTGAAGCCAGGATGAGATCATGTCTGTTATATTAATTAATTACCCGGTTATCCGAGTTGTATTTCCTGTTTTTTCTGTAAACACAAAGTACCGTTGAATTGTGTAACTCCTTGTTTATTGTAAACCGCGCTGATGCTGAATAGTGCGGTATATAAGAGACTATAAATAAATAAAAAATAAATAAATAATATTGCATAAACATATACATAGAACACAATTTTTTTTTTTTTTTAAGTTATTTTAGGAGTGACAAAGATAACACTTAAAAAACTTATGAAAGGAAATGTGATAATAAATACCATAAGGGTGAGTAATATTCAGCACATGATGGCACTCAAGTAAACTCACTATAAAAGTGAACGTATTATAAAACTTGTGCTAAAAACGTTCTGAAGGTTACCTTGCCTTGATCAAATCAGGTACGAAAATCACTGTGTAATGAAAATGAACACCTATTAAAACATACTGTAAAAACTTAGTACCATAAAATAAAATTAAAAGAAATAAAAGGAATAAAAAATATTTTTCAATTTAAATTAGTCTGCAGATACGCGGGGAGCCTTTCCCATGCTCCAGGAAGTATGTGCGTTAGATTACCGTGTATAAAAAGCATCGTTTTTTATTCCCTTTTTTTATTCCTTTTATTTCTTTTAATTTTATTTTATGGTACTAAGTTTTTACAGTATGTTTTAATAGGTGTTCATTTTCATTACACAGTGATTTTCGTACCTGATTTGATCAAGGCAAGGTAACCTTCAGAACGTTTTTAGCACAAGTTTTATAATACGTTCACTTTTATAGTGAGTTTACTTGAGTGCCATCATGTGCTGAATATTACTCACCCTTATGGTATTTATTATCACATTTCCTTTCATAAGTTTTTTAAGTGTTATCTTTGTCACTCCTAAAATAACTTTTTTTTTTTTAAAATTGTGTTCTATGTATATGTTTATGCAATGTTATTCATTGTTTTTATTTGTATCCTTTTTATCCATATATTTATTTCATTTATTATTTATATATTTATATACTTTAGTAGTGTAAAAGGTGACGAAGCTACACGCTATTTCCACAATTCGTGTTCCTTCACTAATAGCGCCTTGTAAGTAGAGTTTTTGTGTTCAGTTTGTATTGTATAGTGGTGCATGTCTGCCCTACGTCTTTGTTTTCAACGTCTAAATTCAGTGTTCTCTTTTACAATATATTTATATTTTTAATTATTTAATATTTTTATGATTTTTATGATTTTAAGACTGTTATCTATTTATTTATTTCTTATACTATATTCATTATCTTATTACATTCATTGTAAGTATGATTTTAATTTCAATGGATGTATTTGTGTGCATGTTCATAAGTGTTACATGCCTGTTTTAATTTACTATTTCTCATTTTATATATCATGTAACACTATTTCATATGTTTGTGTTTGCATGTTTAAGTATATCCTCCTGAGGAAGGCTTCGGCCGAAACGCGTAGGGGACTCAATAAAGGCATCTGTGTTCATCCACATCTCTTGCCTCTCTGTGTTCCGGAATAGCATAGTTACTCATCTATAACAGGAGTTCTCCGGGAACAGCAGGAATCAGTCCTCACATATGGGTGTCATCAGTGCCACATATGGGTGTCATCAGTGCCACATATGGGTGTCATCAGTGCTCCCAGGGCCAGGAAAATTGCCCCGAGTTTGAGGAGATTGATCTGCAAGAGAGTGATTCCTCCTGGGAGCAGCTGCCTTGCATGCGGCGGTTCCTGCAATGCGCCCGCCAAACCAGGAGGAAAGCATCCATTGTCAGGGTCCTCTGTGGTGCGGGTGCCTGGAATGGCATTCCCACCTGGAGGTGGTGCACGTTTAGCCCCCAGGTGAGGGATTCCGCCAGCTGGCAGGTGACTCTGACTGTCTCAAAGCCTGCCTGTGGCTTGAGTCCACGGTAAGCAGAGGCACCATTGGGCAGTCCACATGTGTAGGCAGGCTACTAGTGTGACGTGGACCACTGAGGTCATGCGGCCCAACAGGTGAAGGAGGCAAGCCGGCACTGACTGGCGGCATTGTACCTCTCCCGCCAGCTGTTTGAGGCAGTCTGCTCTCTCTCTTGGAAGGACAGCCTTGACCTGTAGTGTGTCCAACTGCGCCCCTATGAACTCCAGACTTTGGGTTTATTTATTTATTTATTTATTTAAAGGGTATTCTATCCAGCCTTATCCTTCAAGGCGGGTTGGAGCAAGATGGGACTTGGGGTAGTTGATGACAAACCCCAGGTGCTGTGGCAGGAGGGTTGCATGCTCTGTGGCCTGCCTAACCTCTGAGGCTTTACCACCTCCGATTGGCCAGTCGTCCAGGTAGGGGAAGACAAAAGTCCCTTGAAGATGCAAATGAGCAGCTACCACTGCCAAGGACTGAGGTCTTTTCGAAGGAGCCACCGCTGTGTGATTCCGAGGACGCTCGGCCCTCTAAGTGCTGGGCTTGGAGCTCGGCGTTGGGGAGGCCGGTGCCGAGTTGGACCTGGGGAACAGTTTTCTCTTGCAATTCCAACCTCTTTCTATTGGTTTTAGGCATCATGGCTTGGCACAGGTCATAGGAGGTGCTATCATGGTCCGGTCCCAGGCAGCAGTCATGGGTGTCGGTGACAGACATGGTTTGACTGCAGTGGTCACATTTTTTAAACCCAGCGGGAGACATGGTGGGGAAACACCCGGCCGGGATAGACAACCACCAGGCGAAAAAGGGCAAGGCAAGCCTAAAAATTAAAAAAAAAAAAAAAACAGAAAAGAGGCGAGAATGGCGCTTAGCCCAGCGCCGGCTCGAGGTGGGAAGAGGAACCAGTACGCAAACCGGGAACAACTAATTTTAAAGGATATGGTAAGGATTTTTTCCAGGAAAATTGGACAGACATCAGTTGGGCTCCGCAGTAAAAAGGAGACTGAGCAAGATGGCACCCTTGGGCAGGAAAGGGACCACGTATGCATGGTAGTATTCCCAAAGGCTTTCTTTGAAAGCTGGAGAAATGCTCCGTCAGCGCCGACGTCACTCATATATGTGGACTGACTTTATGCTTGTTCCTGGAGAAACAACAGTGTCTCCCGATCCTGCGTGATCAGCACTGGCAAACTGCCTAAAGCTACTGGATCCCTGGCCAATATCTCCAGCAGAAGTGGAAACCACAGCTGCCAAGGACAACAGAGAACTACAAGGATCATAGTGTCTCTGTCATGTCCAAGTTTCAGGCGAGTTTTCCCCAAGAAAGAGGTATCGAACAACATGCATATAGAAGACCTTCTCCTCTAAGGAGGAAAGCATTCAAGACTAGTTTGCCATGTATCAGTTTCCTGGAGCAGAACAGAGATGCTTGTCTGTTCTGGGGAGTGGCAAAGAGATCTAGCGAAGGAGTGCCCCACTCCTGAAAAAAAATCCAGAAAGCTATTCATGAGGATGGAACATGAGATTCAGCTTGACCGCCAGGACAGTCTTCTCTGACCAGGCAAGTGGCTCTGAGAGTCATCTTGAGAGCAATGACTCCAATCCACATCCCAACTGTTCCCCAGCACAAGAGCACAATGTTCCCTGTAAAATAGTTATCTCCAAGTTACAATACCCTGTTCAATGTAATTTCAGTTTGTTCAATGTAAACCGCACTGATGCAGAATAGCGCGGTATATAAGAGAATGTAAATAAATAAAATAAATAAATAAATAAATAAAATAAATAAAAGAGTTATGAACCTGTTCCTCCCTGCTTGTTGATGTAGTACATGGGCTATTTGGTTGCCTGTTTGAATCATCGCAATTTCAATTGGCCAGTTGATCTCTGAAAACTTTATGAGCATTCGAGAATGCATTCTGTTCCAGAAAAGTGATCTGATAGAGACTCTCCTGGGAGAACCAAAGACCATCTACATAGGCTCCCCATCCCCGTTTGGATGCATCTGTCATAAGTACTTTTTGGAAGGGAGAAACTGGGAAAGGAATTTCTTTAGCCAGACTGAAATGAGCTGTCCACCAGGATAGGGAGTTCTGGAGCAGAACTGTGTCAGAGACAATATCCTGGAGCCTTTTAGTGACCAGTGTGTGTCAAAGGTCCTCTGAGCTTGTCTTATCTTGAGGCATGCCAAGAGTGTGTTACATAAACTACTGAGGCCAAATGGCCCAACATCCTCAACATGGTTTGAAGTGACCTCTGCTGACTCTCTTGCACACCTGCCACAATGGCGACAAACTTGGTACATCTTTCCCATGGAAGGACGGCTTTCACCCGAGTCGTATCTAGCAGTGCTCCAATGCTCAAATTGTATTAAGGGTAACTTATAACAAACCCTAGCAACTCTAATACCCTGAAGGTAGTACGTATGGATTCTTGAGCACTTTTCCAATCCATCTTCCAAACAAGGAAATATGTGCACCCCTAGTCTGTGTCAATTTTCTGCACCTACTGTGAGACATATGAGGAGCAGACAGGATATGTTACTGGTAGTACTATTTCCCTATGACAAACTGCAGACACTTATGACTTGGATTTATCTGAATGTGAGCGTATGCATCCATTAAGTCCAGAGAACACTGATTTTTACATTCAAAAGCAAGATCAACTAAGTACAGTAGGAAATCATACTGAACTTTTCTCGGATCAGATATTTGCTCAGATTGCTCAGATCTAGAATGGGATGGAATACCTCTGTCTTTGTGGTGATCAGGAAATACTTTAAGTAAAATCCTTGCCCTTCTGTCTCTGGTGGAACAGGTTTGATCGCACTGGCCTCAAGGCTGGCTTAAGTATTGCCTGGTGTTGAGATTTTTTTTTTTTTTTAAGGTAACCCTTTTGCAATTTCGAGGGAGTTACAATAGATGCAATCTGTACCCGAACCAGATGATTTTCAGGACCCAACTGTTAGAGATGAATAGGGGCCACCAGTCTAAAGAACTGCAGTTTCTCCTCAACTGTAAAAGTTGTCTGGAACTTGCACTTGAATTTTGGCTATGTTCTCCAGGAGCCTGTCAAAACTGCATCCCTGGTTTTGGTTAGGGAACTGGCTGAAACTCCTGGGCTCTGTGCTGACGAGGCAGAGCACAAGAATCCTGTTTCGCCTGAACTGAACGAGGGTTGGAGGATAAAAACCCTCTTATTAGAGGATGCCTCTCACTCTTGTTCACCACTTATGTTTATTTTACCATACTCTAGTCCCCAGTTTTTTGATGTTCTTCATCTTGATAAGACTGTAAACTCTGATAAGCAGGGACTGACTCTTACACTTATATATACAGCACTGCATATGCCTTATAGCGCTATACAAATGATAACAACAACAACTACTACTACTTAAGTGCAGTCGATTCAGTGTTGACTCATGGCAACCCTCTGGTTAGTTGGCCTAAACTGTGTCAGGATCTTTGAGCAAATTTAGCTTGAGTTTGCATGCTACTAGCTGGTGATCTGTACCACAGTCAGCTCCAAGTTTTGTCTTTTTTGATGTTATAGAGCTTTTCCATCACCGACTTCCACAGATGTAGTCAATTTGATTTTTGTACAATCCTTTGGGTGAAGTCCATGTGTACAGTCGCCGTTTGTGTTGCTGGAAGGTGTTTGAGATGAATAGATTGTTGGTCTTGCAGAATTCTATCAGTCTGTCTCTCCAGTTTCATTTCTGTTACCGAGTCTATATTTTCAAACCACTTAGCTGCCTTCTTTGTTGCCAACTTTTGTGTTCCCCATGACTATCCATGACTATCAGAATGTCCTGTTTGCATGTTCTGTCAATTTCAGCTTATACTTGATCATAGAACTCATCAACTTCATCCTCTTCTGCAGCTGTTGGGGCATATACCTGAATTATAGTTGTGTTGTTGGGCATTCCTCATAGACTAACAGAAATTAAGCGTTCACTGATTGCATTGTATTTCATTATAAGTCTTGCAAGTTTCTTCTTGATTATTAGTAGTACATTTCTAAGAGTAAGAGGTCCTCCTATGCCCCTCACTAGGCAACCTCCAGGCCTCTGTTCAGATAGAAAGCCTAATCCCAGTTCTGGGACTGGTTCCATGTGCAAGATGCCTGCAAGCTGAAGCCCTCATGAAACAAGTGGAGGAGCCAAGAGAAGAGGTGGCGAGGCTGAGAAGCATCCATGACAGCGAGAAGTAGTACATTGATGAGATGCTTCTTGAAGCATCCAAGTTATCCGACAGAGGTTTAGATAGTGTGCTACAGATAGAAGAGAGTTGGACATGAGTCAAAGACTGCAGAATAGATAATCCACCACCACCAGCCCTCAAACTGAAGAACCATCATGCAGCCCTGGAAGTGGAGGAAGTGAAAACACCCCAGGAATGGGAAGAGCCAAAACTCAAACTTCCCTTTGTTGCAGACTCAATGACCACAAGTAAGCGAAGGGTAGTGGTGGTTGGTGGCTCTCTTCTGAGGAGTACTGAGGTGTTAATCTCCCGACCAAACTTGATATCCAAGGAGGTGCGCTGTCTGCCAGGTGCCAAAATCAGAGATGTTATGGAGAGTTTACTAAGACTCAAGCCTACTCACTATTATCCAGTAATGCTCATCCTGTCAGCATAAATGATACTGCTAGCTATCTCTCCATGTGTATCAAGAGTGACTTCATGGCTCTGGGAGAAAGGGTGAAGCAGTTAAGTCCACAGGTGGTGGTCTCTTCAATCCTCCCTGTTGAGAGTAAAGAGTCAGAGAATTTTGCATCCTGGAGATGAATGCATAGCTGAAAAGATGGTGTCATCAAGAGTGTTTTGGTTTCCAGGACCATGGGATGATTTTCCAGAGGCTGTTGAGCAGAGATGGCATCCACCTATCCAAGAAACATCAAAGTGTCTTCTGGAGCAGACTGGCTAACCTACTGAAGAGGGCTTTAAACTAGAATCATTGGAGATGAGTGAAGAAAGTCCTTGGGAAAGTACTACTACTACTGATCATTTGTATAGCACTACAAGGTGTATGCAGTATTGTACAGACACATGTAAAAGACTGTCCCTGCTCATCAGAGCTTACAATCTAATCAAGACAGACATCACAACAGCTGAGGACAAGGATACAGTCTAGGGGAATGATAAGGAAACACATTGCAGCCTAAGCAGATCAGGATCCAAAACCAGCCTTGAAGAGGTGAGTTTTCAGCCTGGATTTGAAAAGGGCGAGAGATGAAACCTGATATACAGAGTCAGGTAGTTTGTTAGAGGTATAAGAAGCAGCAAAGTGAAAGAATCGAAGTCTGGAGTTAGCAGTAGAAGAGAAGGGCACAGATAGAAGTGATCTGCCAGAAGAGTAGAGTTCCCAAGGAGGGGTATAGGGAGAGATATAGGGAGAGATAAGGTAGGAAATTTAGTGAGGAGCAACAGAATGAGTGCACTTATAGGTCAGTAGGAGAAGTTTGAACTGGATACAGAAACAGATAGGGACCCAGTAAAACAACTTGAGAAGAGGAATTATATGAGCATATCAAGGTTGGATGAAGATTAGTCACGCAGCTGAGTTCTGAACAGATTGAAGGGGAGAGAAATGATTCAGAGGGAGACCAGCAAGGAGGTAAATGCAATAGTCTATACTGGAGGTGACTACTAAGTGTCTTAAAAGCATGTTCAGAAAGGAAGGGGTGAATTTTACTGATGCTATAGTGAAAGAAATGACAGGTTTTAGCTATCAGTTGGATGTGTGTGGAGAATGAGGAGTCAAAGACGACCCCAAGGCTGCAAGCTGAGGAAACGAGTAGTAGAGAGCTATCCACAGAGACTGAGAAAAGAGGAAGGGGGGAGATGAGTTTAGGGGGAAAAATAAGAAGCTTGGTTTTGGCCATGGCATCCAGCCAACAATGTCAGATAAGCAGGCAGAGATCCAGACCTGGATTGCCAGAGAGATTTCCGGTGTAAAGAGGTAGATCTGAGAGCCATCAGCATAAAGATGATACTGAATACCATGGGAAGAAATGAGTGTACCAAGGGATTGGGTACAGAGAGAAAAGGAGTGGACCCAAGACAGACCCTTGAGATACACCAACTGAGAGCGGGATAGCAGTTGAGAACGATCCACCAGAACAAACACTGAAAGTGTGATCGAAGAGATAAGAGAACCAGGATAGCACAGAGTCCTTAAAACCAAACAAGTACAATGTATCGAGAAGAAGATGGTGGTAAACAATGTCAAAAGCAGAAGAAAGGTCAAGAAGGATGAGGATAGCGAGTAAAGGCCCTTTGATTTTGTCAGGAACAGGTAATTAAAACATTAAATACATCTGTAGATACGGGTAATAGGGGCAACATCTGGAAAGCAGTATGCATTAATGCCCATAGTATGGGAAATAAGATTTCAGATGTTGAGGCTTTAATGGAAGAGTCAGACTTGGATTTAGTTGTGGTTACAGAGACATGGTTCATGGACAACCAGGAGATGGATGTAATTATACTAAGCTATACTTTATTCAGGAAGGACAGCAGGAGTAGCACTTTCAACTTCTGTAATAGCATACTCCAAGGTCTGTCAAAACAAGCCCTAAATCAACTACAGGTGGCCCAACACACTGCTGCACGCCTCATCCATAAAGCACCAAAATCAGAACAAATCACACCAATCCTATACATATTATACTGGCTCTCAGTAGCAAGCAGAATTAAATATAAAGTCCTAATAATCACCTTCAAGATACTATACAACTTATCCGCAACACACCTAGAATCACTCATTCACACAACCCAAAAAGCAGAACAAGACGACGCTGCACGCAGAATACCTTAAAAATACCTATGGATTTTAGAAAAAGCAACCAATCTACATGCAGGAGAGCATTCTCGCTCTACTCACCATCACTCTGGAATGCACTACCAGAAAAATTGAGAATCATACTGGACCTCTTAACATTCCGAAAGCAGCTCAAGACACACTTGTTTGCAGTGCACTTTGGGAAGAAACTAGGCTGCCCAAATACCAGCCCAACATAACTACATCCCATATGTTATAATATCTCCTATCTACCCTAACCATAGTTATGCTTCCACCTAGTATTAATGCTAATGCTTGATGTTATTTAATTTACCCTAATTTAGTGTCCTGTTCAACTTAATTGTTTCCCCACACTGTCCAAGGGACATTGTTAAATATTATGCAATTATAACATGGATGGACCAATCAACGTTATTTAACCTTGTTACTTATGTTTTTCCTTTGCTACCTGTTATGTCTAAGATTATGTTAAACTATGTTATTTGTATATTTTTATTCCCTGTAAACCATTTTGATTTATTGATTAAGCGATATAGAAAACATATAAGTAAATAAAAAATACATATGTAAAAAAATATATATTAAAAGCTACAGAATTACAGGGCTTATGAGGGAAGGAGAAGGCACTATGGGTTAAACTAGAAAGAGGGAATGGGGGTCTCCATTTGCATTGGTGTGATATACAGATCTCCAGTGGACAGAGATTTCATTGAAGACATTTGCATTAATGCCATGAAAGGAAAAGTGCTACTGAAAGATGATCTGAATATGCTGGATGTTAATTGGCACATCCCTGCTGCAGTCATCTAAAACTAAGGAAATTCTGGAATCTCTACAAGGAGAACTATTCTGTCATCTGGTAGCATAACCACATGTGAGGCGGCCATACTAGACCTGGTGCTTACCAATGGGGAGAGAGTTTCTAATGTCATAGTGGATGATCATTTTACATCTGCGTTATATGTAATAGTTTGAAGCTTCTTAAACTATAAATCACTTTTACCATGAGAAAAAACGGTATATAAAAATAGCTAAAGAAATAAATCCAGTGATCATCAGATAGTGTTTGGTATTAGGACTGGAGCTGCTGAAGTCCATTCAAAAATGAGGGTCCTAGACTTTAGGAAAACTATCTTTGCCAAGATGGGATAATACCTCAAGGAGTCATTAGTGGGATGGGAACATCTGGGGGATGTAGAAAAGCAGTGGGCAAAACTGAAAGAGCAACAAACCTTGTAGCTAACTCAGATTTTCTTTCCACTGTGAAGTTCTCCTTGTTTCCCTGGATCTTACGGTTGCCCGTGACTTGGTGAACCACTCATTCCTTCTCTCTCAGCTGTACTCTTGGGGTTTCTGGTCCTGCGCTACACTGGCTTCACTCCTACCTGCAGGATTGCACTTTCATGG
This sequence comes from Ichthyophis bannanicus, assembly GCA_033557465.1. Lineage (NCBI taxonomy): Eukaryota > Metazoa > Chordata > Amphibia > Gymnophiona > Ichthyophiidae > Ichthyophis > Ichthyophis bannanicus. The sequence goes on from CM066032.1 coordinate 1,418,165,353, forward strand.
TCTCTTGGTCTGTGCACTATTCTCCTCCTCTGCCTCAGCATGGTGGTGTTCCCCAAGGGTCAGTATTAGGGCCTATCCTTGTCAAACCTTTCCTCATCCCCCTAGCTTTCTTGCTTCAGTCCATGGGTATCATGTTTTTCTTTTATGCTGATGATATCCAGCTCCTCTTCTGTCGCCCGTCTGCTCTAGTGCTGCTGTCTCTCAGGTCTCTGTTATGCTCACCCAAGTCACCAACTGGCTGTCGGCTCATGGCTTGGAACTCAAGACATCTAAAACTGTTTGCCACTGCCTGCTATACCCCTGTCTCTGCCTGTCCTTCCCTCTATCAATGGTTCAGTCACCCCTCTATGTGACACCATTAAAATTTTTTGGGTCACTTTTGACTATTCTCTTTATTTTTCTTCACATATCTCTCACATTGTGCAGCACTGTTTTTTCTTACTCTGTCAGGTTCACTCCATTCGTAAGTACCTTGACCTTCCCTCGGCTCGCCTTCTGATCCTCTCTCTCGTAATCACTCAGCTGGATTATGCCAACTCCTTCTTTTACAGCCTTCCCCATTATCTGCTTTACTGTCTTCAATTGATTCAGAATATGCTATTAAACTCCTCCTTGGTGCTGTCAATTTGATCATGTCACCTCACTCCTCCTCTCCAAGCACTGGCTCCCGGCTACCTTCTGGGTCTTCTACAAGCTTCTCTCACCTTTCATGTGTTCTATTCTGATTCTTTTCTTTCTTGTCACATCTCATCATTTATTTTTTTTATTTATTTAACATTTCTTATATACCGCCTTTCATGATATCAAGGCGGTTTACATTGAACAAATTGAAATTACATTGAACAGGGCATTATAACTTGGAGATAACTATTTTACAGGGAACATGGGCTATGGAGGGTTAAGTGGCTTGCCCAAGACCACAAGGAGCACCTGCGGGACTAGAAGCCCCAGTCCTTCCGGCCCAAGGTTTCTGTCCTCTAGTGGGATTTGAACCCCTGACCTTCCGGCCTGAAGTACCTTGCCCCAACCACTAGGCCACTCCTCCACTCCATGTCATACGCTCATGTCATGTCATGTCATACGTTCCTTCTCGCATTTCTTCGATCTGCTTTACATAATCTACTGGTGGTTCCTAGCCCTTGTGTGGTCCGCACCACAGCTGCCTATTCTTCAGCCTTTTGGAACGTGGCTCCCATTCTTTGGAATTCCCTTCCCCTCTACTTGAGCTACCAGCTCTCCTACAACCGTTTTAAGGCCAAATTAAAGGGTCACCTCTTCTCCCAGGCATTCCCTTCTCCTGTACTCTGATTGGTCTCCTTTCCTTGACCCACTTCGGGCCATCTGTTTCCAATGCATTTTCAGGATTTCTCCCTTGACCCTGGTCTGTCTCCCCTGCCCCCCATCCACCTCTTACTTTTGTGGTCTTAGATTGCTGCAATGACTCTGTAAACCTAGGGCCTTTATCCCCCCTCCCCCCAGTCCTAGTCGTTTGCTCTGTGGTGGTGGTCTAGTGGTTTTGTCGACTTGATTTGCTTTTATTGTAAACCGCTGAGGTATGGCTATCATTGACAGTATAATAAGTTCAATAAACTGTAACTGTAACTGTAAAAAGGAAAAGGAAGCCACTACAGTTCTCAAAAGTAATGCAAAAGGTGGGGGGGGGGGAGGGAAAGAGGGCAGCCTTCATAAAATATAAGGGATCACAGAAAGAGGAAGACAAGCATCAATATTTGGAAAAGCTAAGAGAAGCAAGGAAAGTAGTCAGTAAAGCAAAGATACAAATGGAATTAAAAATGGCCAATGCAGTAAAATGGGGGAGGGACAAGACATTTTTCAGATATGTTAGAGAGAGCAGGAAGTGCAAGAATGGTATTGTCAGACTTGGGGGTGAAAGGTGAGGGAAAGGTAGTTACTCAACTGTAACAGGTATATTCCATGGACAGCAGGAATAAATCCTCATGTATGGATGACAACCTCTGAAGGAACCTGTGAGGGAACGCTCCCCAGCTCCTATTGGAAGCTTTTGGGAAACTCCACTGCGCCTGTGTGCCTCCTTCCCACTAGAGTTCAGTAACTATCTTTTCTCCATGGACAAGCAGGAATGAGTTCTCACGTATAGGCCCTCCCTAGCTATAGGCTACCAAAAACACAGGAGAATGCAGACAAGCCCAACAGCGGCCACAACCCATCTGCATAATGGCAACAGGCCTTAGTAGTCAGGAGACCAACTATGTACAATATGAGTGATTCTCTCTTGCTTATTTTTTTGTAGCATGGACAAAAAAATGGGTCTGGGGGGGATGGAGTTGGATTCTAATTCCCATGCAGATTCTAAAGTACAGATTGGCCGAAGTTGTAGCATTGGGAAGCCCTGTCTAGACAGTAGTGAAATGTGAATGCATGGACAGAAGACCACATCATAGCCCTGCAGATTTCTTCCGCTGACGCAGCCATACCTCTGACATTGTGAGCTGTAGCGAGCTGTAGCATGACCATCAAGGCTCAGGTCTGCATGGGCACGAGCAAGAGATGAAGTCTGCTAGCCAAATTGAAAGACTGCGTTTGGAAATGGCAGTCCCTAGCTTGCTCAGGTCAAAGAAACAAAAAGTTGGATGAACTGTCTATGGACTTCTGTCCGCTCAAAATAGAAGGCTAAGGCTCGCTTGCAGTCCAACATGTGCAATGCAATGTCCCCTTTGTGGACATGAGGTCTTGGGAAGAATGTTGGAAGAACTGACTGATTAAGATGGAAATCTGATATCACTTTTGGAAGGAATTAGGGATGAGTACGAAGGGCCACTATTATGATGTAATCTTGTATAAAGGTGGATGAACCACTAGAGCCTGAAGCTCGCTCACTCAGCATGCTGGAGTGACTACCACCAGAAAAAACACCTTCCATGTCAAGAATGTCAGAGTACAGGAACTGAGCGGCTCAAAGGAAGCTTTCATGAGTTGCATGAGAACCATACTTAGGTCCCAAGACACTGTGGGAGGTTTGTAGGGAGGCTTCAAGAGAATAAACCCCCGCATAAAGAGAACAACTAAAGACTGTACCGAGATGGACTTGCCTTCCACACCTCAATGATAAGCTCCAATTGCACTGAGGTGGACCCTGACTGAGTTGTACTTAAATTCCAACTTGGAGAGATGCAGAAGATACTCAAGCTGTTTTTGTGTGACACAGACGAGAGGATGTAGGGCCTGACCCTCACACCAGCCTTACTCCTGCAAATGGAAGAGGTTTGCTAAACCTTTGTTGAGGCCCTCCTGGAGGCCAAAAGGACAATCAGTCACACCACCGGCAGGTTGAGCTTAGACAACATTAGCCTCTCAATATTCACACCATGAGGGCCAAGAAAGGTTGGGATGCAACATCAACCTGTCTTTCTGTGAAATCAGATACAGTGCGAGGCCGTGCTGGAGCGGCTCCTGACTGGAGAGCTGTAGCAGGAGAGGAAACAAAGGCTGCCTGGGCCATTAGAGATTGACGAGAATCATCATGCCTCTGTCTGTTTTGAGCTTCAGGAGGGTCTTTGCAATGAGGATTAGAAGATTCACATACAGAAGACTCTACCCCAAAGTAGGAGGAAAGCATCCAAGGCTAGTCTGCTGTGTGATCTTACTCTGGAGAAGAGCAGATCTACCTGGGCATTCTGCAGTCTCCAGGTGCCAATACCTATGGCAGAAGCTCTTGATGCCATTTCAAAGATGTCATAGGTTACCTGGATCATGAATTCCAAACAGTCCTTGCCATGAGCAACTAGGGAAAAATACTACTCCAATTTCTCTGGTAAGAGCTGGTAAGGGGCCATGCAGGCTATGAGCATGGAACTCTGAAAATACCTTCTCCCTAAAGAGTTCAATGTCTGAGCCTCCCTCCCCAGGGGCGCCGAAAAATGAGTCTTGGTACTCTTAGATCTCTTAAGGCAGTGGTTCCCAACCCAGTCCTCTGATACCCCCAGGCCAGTCAGGTTTTCAGGGTATCCACAATGAATATGCACACAATGGAAGCAGTGCATGCAAATCTCTCTCATGCATATTCAATGTGGCTATCCTGAAAACCTAACTGGCCTGAGGGTACCCAAGGACTGGGTTGGGAACCACTGTCTTAAGGGCTGATTTGTCCACCAAGGAAGGGCAAGGAAACCGAGGCTTCTCAAATCTGGGAGGGCCAAGGGTTCAATTCTTGCATGGGGACAAGCAATCTCAGGCCAGAGGGACTGGGGTCTCTTGTCCCATGGTCACTCCTTGTGGCCTTGGGCAAGACACTTAGCCCTCCATTGCCTCAGGTACACTTAGATTGCGACAAGGGGACAAGGGAATAAAAAGTACCTGTTCGTATATACATACATGTAAACCGCTCTGATGCGCATAGTAAAGGGTGTTATATAAAGTGCCTAAACCATAACCATAAACATTCTGATTTGTGTATTTGGAATATAGGCACTGCCTACTTAAGGGCTGAGGAGTACTGCAGGATCTCCCATTCTTCTTCCCTGGATTCACTGTCAGTCTCCAAAGAAAATGGTATGGCTTTTGCATGTCCCTTTCAAAATCCTGGAAGGTCATGTCCTCAGGAAGGAACTTACGCCACTCATGAGGTAGAGAAGGGTCCGATGGCAGTTCATGAGACTGGTCCTCCGACAACTCTTCAGATTTCACATTGGTTACCCAGCCTTCTAAATCAGACTCAAAAAGGAATCAATGCCCCTCGGATGCTCAAAAGAATGAGCTCTCCTCCATTCAGTACAGCTTCCAGGGTGCACTCAGACCCTCATCTCTCTCAATGTCATGCCTCAATGGGCTCCGACACTGATGCACCAAAGTCTTCACTCTGTGCTCTGTTAGATCACCCTTTGGCACCGAAGACAAAGCCAAATCCTTCCTCATTTTCAGATGGAGATCAATCGATGGCCGATGCTCCATGGCATTATGGGTGATCAGTTCAGAGTAGTCTCAAGATTTCCTCGATTTTGATGCAGTGCCAGCATCCAATGCAGCCTTTGAAATCAGTGCAGTCGATGCATACGACAATAGATCGGAGTTGAGTGCCAAAAAGTGATTCATGCTGCTTCTCTCAACCTTCGAGTCCTTTTTGTCATCTGTAAGCACAAATGTCAAGAGGGCTGATGATTGGGTTCGCTGACGGTACTAACTATGGGTATCCATGGCAGATATGGTCCTAGAGCACTGGGAACACTTTTTGAACCCACTCGCCAGTTTCTGAGACATGTCAACTGGAAAGACAGATACAGTGAAATCAAACTGTTTGATTTTTAATTGGGGCCTCGGCTGGTGCACTGGTGCCTAAGGAGGCTGAGGTGCTGTGGAAAAAAAAGAAAATTAAATGACTGAGGACAAAAACAAAGGGAAAAGAGAAAAAAATGTGATGGCAGGTGATCGCAGAGTGAAATTGGAAGCACAGGATCCCCTGCAGGGGAAAAAACATGAATTACCAAGCAGAGAAGACTGGAATGCATCCGTAAGGCTCTGTGGAAAAATGAAGACTAGTTTTAAGATGGTGCCAGAGTGACAAGGTACACAGGCGCAGTGAAGCCTCTAAAAAGCTTCCAATAGGAGCTGGGGAGCGTTCCAATGTGGGCTCCGTCGGAGGACATCACCCATATGTGAGGACTCATTCCTGCTTGTCTATAGAGAATATGTAGAAATTGATGAAGATAAAGCAATATGCTAGAATTACTTAACAAATACAGTATTTTCTTTCTGTATTCACAGATGAAGGGCCAGGAGCAGGACCTCTGAAAATGCTCACAAACAGGAACAGAAGTGAAGGAGGTGTTGAGCAATTTTTAGAAGACTGTTCTTGAGGAACTAGCTAAACTAGAAGTACACAAAAAGTGATGTGGCCAGATGGAATACATCTGAGAGTACTGAAGAAATTTGGGGAAGTTCTAGCGGCTCCACAGTCTGACCTTTTCAATGCTTCTTTAGAGTCTGGCGTGGTTCCAGAGGACTGGAGAAGGGTACATGTGGTCCCTTTACACAAAAGCAGAAATAAACATGTAGTTGAGAACTACAGGCAGGTTAGTATGACCTCTGTGGGGAGTAAATGAGTGGAAATGCTGCTAAAACAGAGGATAGTGAGGTTTCTGGAGTCCAGTGGATTGCAGCATCTGAGGTAGTATGGTTTTACAAGAGGCAGGTCTTGTCAGACAAATCTAATTAATTTCTTTGACTTGGCAACCAGAGAGTTGGACCAAGGGAAAACCCTAGATGTGGTGTCCTCAGATTTCAGTAAAGTCTTTGACACTGTTCTGCAGAGGTGACATAAATAAATTGAGCACCCTTGGGATGGACCCTAAAGTGACTGACCAGATTAGAAACTGGTTGAGTGGTAGGTGATAGAGTACAGTTAAATGGACCTCACTAGTGGTGTGAAGCAGTGATCTGTGTCCTTGGTCAGATTCTCTTTAACATTTTCATTTGTGATATTGCAGAAGGAAATTTCCAGCGATGCATGTTTGGAGGAAGAATGCGTGAGAGTTCGGCTCTGAACTTGGGCCCCAAAAACCAGCGAAAATAAGCCGCTTCCCTCCAGACGTAGTGGTTGGGTGCAGAGAATCCCCACTGTGAGGTACCAGGTGCTCAGAGTGGTGGTGTTGAGGGTATGCCTCATAGAATACCGAAAAAGGGCAGAGACATAAAAAGCTGCACTGGCCCCAAAATGGCTGCTGACATATCTTAAGGCGACTACGGCCGGTGCGGGTGAGCTGGCAGCTGGAATCTCCCGAGAGATGGCTGCAGCCACGGAGGATCGTCTAACAAGTTGCAGTCTATGGTTGACGACATAAAAGAGTCCTTTGAGACACAGCTTGTCTGCATGTCTGAGGTTGAGAACAGAGTGGCAGCTCAGGAAAAGCAGATGACACGACAAGCGAGTCAGGTAGCCTGACTCACCAGCGAAGAAAACCAGCTGTTGGAAAGACTGGAAGAGCAGGAGAACCGCTCCTAATGAAATAACCTTAGGGTGACTGGCCTGCAGAAAGCATTAGTGACAAGGAACTTGATACATTTTTCCAAGGATATTGCAGATGGGCTGTAGGGTAAGGTTTGCCCCTTTGCAGATGATGCTAAATTCTGCAATTGAGTAGACACCCAGGAAGGCGTAAATAACAGGAGGAGGAATCCAAAAATCCAAGGAAGCAGTACAGTAAAGGGGGTGTAATACTTATATCCACAAAAGAAAAGCGGGACCTGGGCGTGATCGTTTCCGATGATCTTAAAATGGCTAAACTGGTAGAAAGTGCGACTGTGAAAGCCAGAAGGATGCTTGGATACATAGGGAGAAAATGTACGTATGGCCAGCAGGAAAGTGAAGGTGATAGTGCCTCTCTACAAGTCTTTGGTGAGATCTCATTTGAGTATTGTGTGCAATTCTGAAGACTGCACCTTCAAAAGGATATAAGCAGGTTGGAGGGTAGCTACCAAAATGGTCATTGGGCTTTGTCATAAGACATATGGGGACAGACAAAGATCTCAATATGTGGAGGAAAGGCAGGAGAGAGGAGATATGATAGAGACGTTTATTTATTTATTTAACATTTTTTATATACCGTCTTTCTACAAATCAAGACGGTTTACATAGAACGTTTCAAGGCAGTGTGTTTCAACTGTTTACAAAGAACAAAGTAACAAGGATACATAAGTGAACAATATGAACTACCTGTTCATATTGTTTAAATACCTCTGTGGCATAAATGCACAGGAGCAGAGCCTCTTTCAATTTAAAGAAAGCTCTGCAAAGAGGGTGCTTAGGATAAAGGTAAAAGGGGATGGACTCGAATAATATGCGGAAATATTTCTTTACAGAAAAAAAAGTGGTAGATGCATGGTATAGTCTACCGCTGTAGGTAGTAGAGACAAGGACAGTATCTGAATTCAAGAAAGCATGGGACCAACACAAAAGATCTCTAAAGGCAAAAAAGGGACTATAGTAGTTGATATGGAAGGGCAGACTGGATAGGCTATATGATCTTTTTCTGCCATCATATTTCTATGTTTCACCAAAGACTTATACAGAGGCACTATTACCGCCTTCCTGCTGGCCTTTCCTCTCTCTATGCACCCAAGCATCCTTCTGGCTTTAGCCATCACCTTTTCTACCTGTAATTCTTTTTTTTTTTTTTTTACGTTAAAGAGCCAGGCCGCAGCAGGAAAGCACAGTTACTTACCTGTAACAGGTGATCTCTGGGAACAGCAGGAATTAGTCATCACATATGGGTACGTCGGTACCGACGGAGCCTGCGCGGGAAAGCTCCCCAGCTTTTCAAATGAAAAACTTTTGGGGCCTCCCACTGCACATGCGCGCTGCCTTCCCGCCTTCCTGACCAGCTCTCCTCAGTTCGAGTTTAAAGCTGAGACAATAGAGAGAGAGGACAGGAAGATAGAGGAATAGAGAGACAACTCCTAGGGGAGGTGGGTGGGTTGTGATGACTAATTCCTGCTGTTCCCAGAGATCACCTGTTACAGGTAAGTAACTGTGCTATCTCTAGGAACAAGCAGGAATAAGTCATCACATATGGGGACTCCCTAGCTGAGATGCCTGGGAGATCCCCCTCCAAGGGTAACCATCTTCGGATGGATCTCAGGCATCCATTCTGGGAAGGTGGGCAGGAGTTGTTTAAGTATGGAACAGGTGTTTGAGGACAGCCTGACCAAACAAGGCATCCCGGCGGGAGTCCTTGTCCAAGCAGTAATGGGCTGTGAAGGTATGCACCGAGGCCCAAGTGGCTGCTCGACAGATCTGATCTATGGATACAGAGTGAAGATGAGCCATAGGAGTGGTCATGGCTCTCACATTGTGAGCTGTGACATGGCCTTCCAGAGAAATGTTCTTACTCTGGTAAGCAAAGGAAATACACTGAGCAATCCAGTTGGAAAGTGTGCGTTTGGCGACTGGAAGTCCCAAATGAGAAGGATCAAAAGCCACGAAAAGCTGAGAAGACTTTCGATGTGGCTGAGTTCTATTGAGGTAAAAGGCGAGAGCTCTTTTACAGTCAAGAGTATGAAGGTTCCTCTCTGCACTGGATGCATGAGGAGCCGGAAAAAAGACAGGTAGATATACCTCTTGATTAAGATGAAAAGGCGAGACCACTTTAGGCATAAAGTGGGGATTCGTCCTAAGGACCACCTTATCATGATGAAATCTGGTATAAGGTGGATTTGCCACCAAAGCCTGCAGTTCACTGATGCGGCGAGCCGAAGTGACTGCAATAAGGAAAAGGACCTTCCAAGAAAGAAATTTCAGGGAGGTAGATACTAATGGTTCAAAGGGTGGCTTCATAAGTTGACCCAGAACTAAATTCAAGTCCCATGCTACCGGAGGAGGCCGGATGGGAGGCTTAGTGAGGGTTAGGCCTCTCATGAATCTTGCAATAAGAGGATGAGAGGAAACAGATTGTCCATTTATAGGTTTTAAGGATGCTGTAATAGCACTTAAATGGATTCGTACTGAATTCGTCTTGAGGCCTGCATTGGAAAGATGCAGGAGATAGTCTAGTAGAGAATTCAAAGGAAGTGCCAGAGGGTCAAGACCCTGTTGAGCACACCAAATGGAAAAACGTTTCCATTTGAAAGCATAGGAACGCCTGGTAGAGGGTTTCCTAGAGGCATAAAGGATATCTTTCACTGGTTGAGAAAGATTAAACTCTTGAAGGCTTAAGCCTTCAGTAACCAAGCTCGGAGATGTAGGGACTTGGGGTTTGGATGCCACAAAGTCCCCTGCTCCTGAGACAGAAGGTCTGGTGCAGCTCCCAGGTCCAGGGAGGAGCCCTGGGAGAGCTGTAGAAGGAGAGGGAACCACACTTGGCGTGGCCAGCGTGGAGCAATGAGGATCATGGATCCGTGATCCCTCTGAAGTTTGAACAGAGTCTTGGGAATCAAAGGAATGGGTGGAAAAGCGTACAGGAATTCCTGACCCCAATGCAGGAGAAAGGCATCGTTGGCCTGAGCTCCCTGACACGGAGTCCTGGAACAGAACCGGGGAAGTTTGGCATTCCACGGACTTGCAAAGAGGTCTATGTCCGGGGTCCCCCATTCCTGAAAGAATCTGCGTATCTGGTCCATATGTAGGGACCATTCGTGTGGGAGCAGAACTCGACTGAGTCTGTCTGCCCGAGAGTTTTGAACTCCTGGAAGATATACTGCCAGAAGATGAATTTGGTGCTCTCTGGCGAAGGCCCATAATCTGAGAGCTTCGTTGCAAAGCGACAGAGAGCCCGTCCCTCCTTGTTTGTTGATATAAAACATGGCCACCTGATTGTCTGTCTGAACTAGCACAGTCAGGTTGGCAAGGAGGGTATGGAAGACTGTGAGGGCAAGGAAGATTGCTCGCAGTTCCAGAAGATTGATATGAAGGGTGGTCTCTTGGGGAGACCAGATTCCCTGAGTGGAAAGATGTTGAAGATGAGCTCCCCACCCTGTTTGGGAGGCATCTGTTGTGAGGGTTGCTTGGGGCAACGAAGGTTGGAAGGGGGTCCCCAACAACAGATTTTTGGAGGATGTCCACCACTGGAGAGACCAAAACAGACGTTTTGAGGTGAGTACCTGGTCTGACAGCAGTCCCGATGCTTGAGACCACTGGGTGGCCAATGTCCATTGAGCTGCTCTCATATGGAGACGAGCATAGGGTACCACATGAACCGTGGAGGCCATGTGGCCGAGAAGTTGCAGCATTTCTTTGGCTGACAAGTGACTTCTGGACTGAGCCTGGGAGGCCAAGCTTATTAGCCTTTGGCCTCGGACCAGAGGGAGGTAGGCCCTTGCAGTGGTGGAGTCCAATTGGGCCCCTATGAATTCCAGGGACTGAGTAGGGATGAGTTGGGACTTGGGAATGTTTACCACAAGTCCCAGATATTGAAGAATACGCCTTGTGCGGTCCAGAGAAATCTGGGCTTCTGATTGAGATGGAGCTCGGATGAGCCAGTCGTCCAGATATGGGAAGACAAAGATTCCCATGCCTCTGAGAAATGCGGCAACGACTGCCATGCATTTTGTGAATACTCTTGGAGCAGAGGCCAGACCGAAGGGTAGTACTCTGTACTGGAAATGTTTTCCCTGGAACAGAAATCTTAGATACTTTCTGTGGGATGGATGGATGAGTATATGAGTGTACGCATCCTTGAGATCTAGAGAACAAAGCCAATCTTGACTCTGAAGGTATGGAAGGAGAAGGCCCAGAGAGAGCATTTTGAATTTCTCCTTGAATAGAAACCTGTTCAATTCTCTCAGATCTAGGATAGGTCTGAAGCCCCCTGTCTTCTTTGTTATGAGAAAGTAAGGGGAGTAGAAACCTAACCCCTGTTGTGGAGGAGGAACCTCCTCTATTGCCCCTTGGGCAAGAAGAGAAGAGACTTCCTGACCCAACAGGGTCAGAAGAGATGGGGGAGAACTGAATTGCCTCACCATGGTATGGGGAGGAAGGCTGGAGAAATGAAGTTTGTAGCCTTCTCGGATAATAGAGAGGGTCCATTGCTCTGATGTTATTTGCTCCCATCTGGGAGCAAAGTGAGCTAGCCTTCCAGGAATGGTGAGGGGCTCTGGCTGTGCTAGAGCCAGAAACGGCAAGTTCTCTAGAGGGAAGTCAAAACCCCTGAGGGGGTTGAGCCTGCTGGGATGTAGCAGACACTGCAGGCTTCGACTTTACCTGCTTAGATTGTTGACGCTTAGCCGCAAGGCGAGGCTGAGCAGATTGCTGGCCAGTATTTGTGGGAAATCTGGTCTTTTTATAGTAAGGCCTTTTAAAAGGCTTCTTTTTGGTAGGGGTAGAAGTAGACTTGGAAAGTCTATCTAGAGTGGCATTTTCTGCATCCATTTGAGCAGCTTTAATCTGCCAGTCTTCCCCAAATAAGTTCTCACCGGTACAGGGCAGATTCCTGAGGCCTTCGACAACCCAGGGTTCTAGGTTAGAAGCCTGGAGCCAAGCGAGACATCGGGCTGCAATAGCAATTCCCGAAGCTCTGCCTGCAACTTCAAAGGAATCAAAGGCTGCCCTGTTGGAGAACTTGGAGACCTCGGAAAGTTGTGTCACCATAGAAAAGAAGTCCGCCCTTTGATCATCAGGGATAAAGGGGGCAAAATTCTGTATTTTTAGGGCAAGTTGCCCAAGATACATGCCCATATAAAGGCTATAAGAGTTGATCCTGGCTATAAGCATACTAGCCTGGAACATCTTTCTTCCAAAAGAGTCTAGGTTCTTACATTCTCGCCCTGGAGGGGTAGAAGAATGCCTCTTAGGACTCTTTATTTTCTTCATGGCAGACTTCACCACAATGGAGTGGTGAGGCAGCTGAGTTTTCTGGAACCCAGGCGAAGGAGGGACCCGATACATGGTGTCCAACCTGCGGGAATGGGGAGACAGTGTTAAAGGAGTCTCCCACAAATCCATCAAGTGTTCTTGAAGGATTTCATGGACAGGCAGAGTGACTGCCTCTTTAGGAGCTTTTGAGTATCCTAAAATGTCCAATTTTTTTGATCTGGGTTCTCTTTCAGAAGATGTAGTAATAGAAAGTGCTTTAGCTACATCAACAATGAAATCCTGAAAGGATAAATCCTCTGGAGGAGACATCCTCCTCTTGGGAGAAGAGGGCTCCTCAGGAAGAGTAAAGCTCAGCAGAGTCATCAGAGGAATTGAATTCATCAGAAGAATCTGAGTACTCTTTCTGTGCTTCCAATGTACGATACGCATACCGATCGGTATCGACATCGGGCGTATCGGGCATGGGATCGGTACCGGGCGAAAGCCGGAATCCGGCATGCGAAACCGATCGACGTTTAGAAGTCGATGGTCTCGGTTCCGGTGTAGATACCGGAACCGGGGTCGGTACCGATGAAATCGGTACCGAGGGCGTTGCAGCCTTAATGAAGGCCAGTACGGCCTGCTGCATGGTCTGGACAGTACTGCCCATAGACGCCACTACTGCCTGGATGTCGGTACCGGTATGGGCCGGTACCCCAGAGCAGTCCAACAGGTGATCTGTCGAGGCCGTGCCATCGATGTCAACCTGTGACCCCATGATTGCTTTGGAGGCCGGAACCTCCCGCCGGGGTTTTTTGGCCTGGGCAGAATCCTCGAACTCAGAACTGAGAGCCTCTCGATCTTTAGAAAGAGATTTGCTTTTAGAGGATTTGCCCACAGAAGTTTTGGTTACCTGAGATCCATCCGGAGAGGAAGACCTGGATGACTGTGATGCTTCTGAAGGAAACAGCACATGGAGCTTGTTAGCCCGGTTCTGCAAACCGCGTTTAGACATCTGGGTGCAGGATGGGCAGTCCGGTATGGAGTGCTCAGGTCCCAAACATTTGAGACACCATTCATGGGTGTCTGTGACAGAAATGACAGCACTGCATTTGGTACATTTTTTGAAACCAGGGACTGGCTTCTCCATGAGGAGAAATTGTGTAGGCCTTAAGGCCTAACACCGGGTACCAAGCTGTGCTGAAGAAAAATAAAAAAGTCTTTTTTTTTTTTTTTTGATATAGAAAGAAAGAAAGACCGGCGATACCGGTTTCGGTATGGGGAAGGCAGGTACGCGGTCTAAAGAAACAAACAAAAGTAACAAATTCTTCAGCGGTGACAGGAACACGACCTGCTGGCTCCGCGGAAAAAGAAGAACTGAGGAGAGCTGGTCAGGAAGGCAGGAAGGCAGCGCGCATGTGCAGTGGGAGGCCCCAAAAGCTTTTCATTTGAAAAGCTGGGGAGCTTTCCCGCGCAGGCTCCGTCGGTACCGACGTACCCATATGTGATGACTTATTCCTGCTTGTTCCTAGAGATATAGACCCATGTTTCTCCTCAACAGCTCTTGAGAGAGAGACGGGATCCCCCCAGCCTGACACAGGCTTCAGGTTAGGCAGCTCTTTCTCCAGGAGAGGGACCTGGACCACCAGGTTTAACACCCTTTCAAAGAAACCTTCCACTGATTCAACAGGTTAGGTTCTCTGTACAGCAGTAACCTCCAATTGTTCAGACTGTCTCAACTTCTTTTAATGTCCTGTCAGTGGAGTCCAGACTGCACAAGTGGTCATCACCACCTGCTGGAGACTGAGAATATAGTGAGAGGAGGTGCACAGAACACATACTGTGATGTCATCAAATTCCTGTGGTTCTCAGTCTCCATCTGCTGGTGATAGGACATAGCCCATGCGTCTGGAATGTCCTGTCATTAATTGTAATTTCCTTTCATTTTTCTGGCCTTGCGCCCACTTTGAATTTTTGTACATTGTGAACCGCTCTTATTTCTAAAGTAGGGCGGTATATCAAATAAATAATTATAACAATAAGAAGAATCCCATTTCCTCCTTCAGAGGCCTGTCCCCTTCATCTCTCTCCCTCTTCATAGCTCTCTGCCTCTTTCTCCCCTTTCCTCAGCATCTCCAGCATCCATCCTTCTGCTATGCTTCCCCATCTCCTCTTCCCAAGCATCTGCCTACACCTCCTTTTATTTACTCTGTTTTTCCTCCTCTTTACCACAAAAATCCATCTCTATCTCCACCTTACCCAGCATATGCCATTGTTTCTCTTCCCACAGTATCCGTTATTCTCTCCTTTCTCACGCCTACAGCATCAGCCCCCTTCTCCCACGTCCATCCCCCGCATCTGCCAACATCAGCCCTCTACTCTCATCACTAGCCTCCAACTCAACTTTCAGACCCCTTCTCTAACCCCAGCATCAGGCCCTTCTCTCAACATGATGCCCTCCTTCTCCTACCCAGCATCTGTTAGCATCTCCACACTCTTTCCTCCATCCCTCCTTCATGGTTCATAAACTCCCCACTCTCTCTCTCTTTCTCCCAGCTATCCAGCATCTCCCCTCTTTCTCCCCCCCCCCCTCCAAGTCTAACACTTCCCTTCAAACGTCCCTCCCTACCTCCTGCCATGGTCCCCTCACCTCACTGGGCCAGAGGCAACTGCAGCAATGAAAGAAATACGAGAGAATGCTGGAGCCTCTTCCACAGAAACAGAAGTACAAGCAGGGGGCAAGAAACAGCTGAAATTTCAAGAGATCATGGGTCCAAGGCTCAGATGTACTTTAACATTTCTTTCATTGATGCCACTGGCCCAATGTGATGCAGCAACAGCAGTAGGAATAAGGCAAGGGGTAAGGGGTTGCAAGCAGATATATATCTGTGCCAACAGTTTAAAATTAGGCTGGGCCAAGGCACATATGGCTTACCATGTTACAATCCCCCTGAAGGTACCATACAGGGAAAGCGTAGTTACTCACCTGTAACAGGTGATCTCCGGGAACAGCAGGAATGAGTCTTCACATATGGGTATCACCGGTACCGACGGAGCCCGCGCGGGAACGCTCCCCAGCATCCAATAGGAACGTTTGTAGGAGCGTGCATCCACGCATGCACGCTGCCTTCCCGCCTATCTACCTCTCTCTCTTCAGTTGAGTTTAAAGCTGAGACCGAAGGAGAGAAGTAGATAAAAATAGAGAAAGAGAGAGAGAAAGACAACTCCTAGGGGAGGCGGGTTGGTTGTGAAGACTTATTCCTGCTGTTCCCGGAGATCACCTGTTACAGGTGAGTAACTACGCTATCTCCAGGAACAAGCAGGAATGAGTCTTCACATATGGGGACTCCCGAGCTGAAAGATGTCTAGGGAAGACCCAGCATATAGCAAATCTATCTAGATGGGCCATGCTTCCCCCAGGGACCTCAGGCATCCAATGGATGGAGGGCAGGAGTTGACTATGAGTGGAAAAGGTGTTGCAGAACAGCTTGACCAAACAAGGCATCCCGGCGAGAGTCCTTGCCCAGACAATAATGGGCAGTGAAAGTATGTACTGAGGCCCAAGTTGCTGCTTTGCAGATTTCATCAATAGCCACTGAACGAAGGTTAGCTGTTGAGGCTGCCATGGCTCTGACATTATGAGCTGTGACATGGCCTTCAAGAGGTATTCCTTTACTTTGATATGTATAGGAAATACAATCTGCAATCCATTTAGAGAGGGTTCTTTTAGTGACAGGAAGTCCTAAATGGCTAGAGTCAAAAGCCACAAAAAGCTGAGAAGACTTTCTGTGAGGGTGGGTCCTTTGGAGATAAAAAGCTAGAGCTCTTTTACAGTCCAAAGTATGACGTTTCCTTTCCGCAGAGGAGGAATGAGGTCTAGGAAAGAAAACGGGAAGATAAACTGACTGGTTTAGATGAAAAGGTGAAACCACCTTTGGAAGAAAATGAGGATGGGTCCTAAGAACCACCTTATCATGATGAAACCTTGTATAAGGCGGATCAGCCATTAAAGCCTGAAGTTCACTAATGCGTCTAGCAGAAGTGATGGCAATCAGGAAAACAACTTTCCATGAAAGAAACTTTAGATCCGAAGTAGCCAAAGGCTCAAAATGTGGCTCCATGAGCACACCTAAAACAAGGTTAAGATCCCATGCCACCGGAGGTGGTTTAATGGGAGATTTTGTTAGAAGAAGTCCTCTCATAAATCTAGAAATAAGTGGATGAGAGGAAATTGGTTGTCCATCTAAGAGCTTATGAGATGCAGCAATAGCACTAAGATGGACTCTAACAGAATTGGTCTGAAGACCAGAAGCCGACAAATGAAGGAGATACTCTAGAAGAGAGTCTACTGGTACCAAAGAGGGATTAAGTCCTCTCTGAGAACACCAGGAAGAAAACCTTTTCCACTTAAAAGCGTAAGAACGTCTTGTGGAAGGTTTCCTGGAGGCCAGAAGAATGTCCTTCACTTGTTGAGACAGGTCTAGATCTTGAAAGTCTAGGCCTTGAGTAACCAGGCCTTGAGATATAGGGACTGGGGACTGGGGTGCAGTAGAGATCTGTTGTCCTGGGACAGAAGATCTGGAGCACTCCCTAACTCCAAAGGGGTGGCTTGAGAGAGTTGCAAGAGAAGAGGATACCATGTTTGCCTCGGCCAGGAAGGCGCTATGAGTATCATGCATCCCTTATCCCTCTGGAGCTTGAATAAGGTTTTGGGGATTAGAGGGATTGGTGGAAATGCATATAGGTAATCCTGACCCTAGTGAAGTAGGAATGCATCCCTGGTTTGACAGTTCTGTGCTGGAAGTCTGGAACAAAACCGGGGAAGTTTGGCATTCTGTGGACTTGCAAAGAGGTCTATGTCTGGTGTTCCCCAGACACGAAAAACTCGAGCAAGATGATAGGAGTGGAAATTTTGAATTTATTAGACAAGCAACAAAAAGACATACAAAAAGCAAAAACAATCAACCCAACCAAGTCCCACACCCCCCCAAAACCCCCACCCCCCCGACATAGCACAACAGGAATCATAACCCCCCGTGACCCACCTCCCAAACCCACCACCACACCCAGCAACCAACACACATGCCCCTCCCCCACCAACAACCCGCAAGAGTCCAAACAATGTCCATGTCCCAACCCCCCCCCCCTCAGTCCAATGTCCATGCCCGACCCAACCCCCCCTTGCAAAAACACCCCAGAGCAGTCCACACATTGTCCATTGGTGTTTGCAGACCCACACCCCTCCCCCGCACACAAACCCCCACCCGTCAAATTGTACGTTCTGTCCGCTGGTTGGGGACTGCCATACTCCCCCCCCCCCCCAACCACCCAAATACAGAGTCCCCTGTCCCCATCCCTTCCCCTGCAGAGGGAGCAGCAGCAGCTCCCCCCTCCCTCCAACCCGATCCCCGCCCCCTCCCCATCCACCCCACAAAAACAAACACATCAAAAGCAAACAACCCCGCCCCCACCCCCCCAAACAAAAACATAAGGGCACCTTGAGCCCGTCCCCAACAGAATCCCACCAAAACAAAACATAACCAATGATACAAAGCAAAAGATAAACAAAAGATAAACATAACCCAGTGCTGCCCTGCAACCCAGACAGCGGAACGGGATGCACAGGACACGAAAAGGACGGACATAAACACAAAAACAATTTGGGACAGCCACCCCCAAGGAGAAAGGGAGAGCGGACAAGTGGTCTAACCCCTGCAGCACCAGCTCACCCCCCCCCCCCTTCCGGGAGAAAAACAACCCCAAAATCCTACCCAACAACAAATCCCAGGGAAGGGAACCCTCCCCCTCCTATCACACCCCCCTCCCCAGGGAAACAAAACAACCCCAAAGCCCTACAGGGACGAGAACCCCAGGGAAACCCTCCCCCTCACGGGGGGCGGAGGGTGAGGTGACGCCACAGACGCTCCCAACGATGAGCCTCCACCACCCGCCTTTCGCGTTGCGCCATGCTGGACACTTCCTCCAAAATGTCCCGCACCACCTCGTCGAGGGGCAGGACCAACCCCCGGGTCGAGACATGACAGCGCGCTTGCCACAGGTGGTAGCGCACTACAGCCGTGACGAGGTAGAGGGTCCCGGAGTCCTGCCTTAGAGGAAAGGACCAGGCCCCGTACACCCACTCCGCATACGTGAGGAGGGAAAGGTGACGCAGGTGAAGAGCAGCGGACACCAACCGGCAGGCCTCCACGTTAAAGGGGCACTGCCGGAGGAAATGGTCCATGGTCTCTGTCTGCCCTTCACACCCGGCCCTCGGACAGACCCGCTCGGCCTGTGACCTGTACTTGAGGTTGTCCCTCACGTACAAACGCCCGTGGAAAGACAACCAGGCCACATCCCGAACCTTCTTCGGCAGCCGAGGGGAGTTCAAATGCCGAAGGCCCCGCTGCATCACATCCACTGGACAGTCCTGCAGGGCCCACCGTGGTTAAAAGTGAGAGGCGAGTACCATCCGCTACAATCCTTTCCGCCCCAAGGACTGGGCGAGCGGGTCGGTCACCCCCCACCGCCGAATGAGCCCCACCATCGCAAATACGTACAATGGGGCCTGTTCCCCGCTCCGGCGCACACGTGGGACGGAGGACGCCCCCTCCCACTGCTCCCAGAAGCGGGAGAACCACTCCCGATAGGAGGCCACCCACCAAACCCCACCCCCTTCCCGCATCCTACCTACGTGAAACGCCATAGACAGGACTGACAGGAAAACAAGGGGGTGCAACATACCTAAACCGCTCTCTGCCCGATCCAGGCAAACGATGTTGCGCTGGACAGGGTTCAGGCGGTTACCCCACAGAAAACAGAAAAAGACAGCACTGACTGACGCCTGACGGGACGACGGAAGAACGAAGACCGTGGCCACGTGCAGAAAGAGGGGAAGCAGAAACGTCCCGAGGAGTTTGATCTTCTCCTCGAACGTACACCTCCACCCCCTCCACCGCAGCACCCGACACCGTGCAGTCTCAAGACAACGATCCCAATTGGACTCCACACAGTCCTCCGACCCGAAGACGAGGCCCAAAATGCGGACCTCCCCCACGGGAGGAGGAAAGGGGGCGCAGGAAGGCGGGGAGGCCTCCGAGGGGCCCAACCACAGCGTCTGGCACTTGCTGTGGTTGACAACAGAGTGGGCTACCTCCGAGTACTCCTCCACGGCCTCCTGCAGGGCCTCTACCCCTTCAGTGCCGTCCACGTAAACTGAGATGTCGTCAGCGTAGGCGACGACGGTCACCGGGGGCACACCAGGCGCCTCCAGGCCCCGCAACCCACCTGAGGACAATCTCCGGAGGAAGGGGTCGAGGGAGAAGACATACAGCAGGGGGCTCAAAGGGCACCCCTGCCGCACCCCCAAGGCGACACCAAACGGCCGTCCAAGCCACCCGTTAATAAACGGGAAGCTCACCCCCCCTCGGTACAGCGCCTGCACGACGAAGAGGAAACCTGCGGGGAGGCCGAAGTGCTGGAGCACCACCCACAGGTACCGGTGACTGACTCGATCGAAGGCTTTGGACTGGTCCAAGGAGACCAACCAATGGTCCCGTTGGAGCGACCGGCCTCTCTCCACCACCTCCCGGACTGTGGCGACAGCGTCCAGAACCCCTCTCCCCCGAACGGAACAATACTTCGAAGGGGACAGCAAAACGCCCGACACCTCCACCAGTCGGTTGGCCAAACACTTGGCCAGAATCTTCCGGTCCGCGTTCAGAAGAGAGAGCGGCCGCCAAAAGTCCAAGGAGCTATCGTCCTTCCCCTTGGAGAGCAGCAGCAGGACAGACTCGCGAAATGACCGCGGGAGAAACCCCGTGTCCATGATCTCCTGAAACAGAGAGGTCAGGAAGGGGGCCAGCTGGGCGATGAAAGTGTGATAGAACTCCACAGGGAGCCCATCGCGCCCAGGCACCTTCCCCAACGGCATGGCACGAATCGCCCTCTCCACCTCCACCTGCTGAATCGGAGCAGCGAGTGCAACAACCTGTGCCTGGACCACAGCCGAATACACCGGGGGAAGGCCCAAGTACTCTCGGATATGGGTGAGGTCCACGGGGCGATCCCCAAACAGGTCCGAGAAGTATTCCCCCACCATCCGCAAAAGGTCCTCCTGGGAGGTATGAATGGTACCGTCCTCGCCCCGCAGGGCCATGACCTCCCGACGCCGAACCCTCTCCCTGCAAGTTAGGAAGGGGTCTGGAGCAGCGACCCCACCGGCCGCCCCCTCGAAGCATAGGGAGGCATGGCGATCGTAAAGCAGGCCACGGAGCTGGACTCGCACCTCTTCCACCTCCTCCCGCGCTGCCCCTCGGGATACCAAACGATCCAGCGAACTCCGGAGGACAGTGTAAGTGAGGTAGCGGGATCGAGCCATGGAGGTACCCCGGGAACGGAAGAGTTGGCGGGCACGCGTCTTCACCTCGTCCCACCAGGCACCACGGGAAGGAAAAACACCCAACAGGGTCTCCTGGTCTGCAAGAAAGGCCAAGAACTCCTGGACCACCTCTGATGTTGCCAACAACTGCACATTCAGTCGCCACAGGCCAGGACCCCTGCTAAGCTCCTCATGGTTAGCCAAGAAGGACACGGAGAGGACGCGGTGGTCCGAAAAGTCAACCGCCTGCAACTGCGGAGGGGAACACTCCACCCGGGCACTCACATATATCCGATCGATACGACTCCTGCAGGTCCCATGGTAGTAGGTGAACCCCGGCGACCGAGGAAAGGCCCGGTGGAAAACATCCACTAGGTCAGCCGTCCGGGTCATCTCGGCCAAAAAGAGGCCCTCGTAACTGGGTGGGCAACGATCCCCCCCTCGGTCCTGCAAAAAGGTGGTGGTGTTGAAATCCCCGGCGAGGACCACCAAACGGGAGGTGTGTAAGTAGGGGCGGATGACCCGAAAAAGGGTCTTCCGCGCCAACTTAGACTGGGGGCCGTAGACCACCACGAAACGAAACCGATGGGGCCCGCAGTAGCCGTCTAAGAGCAAACACCGGCCCTGCTCCAGTTCCCACACGTACTGCACCTGAAATCGGTTCGACGTGAACAAAACCGCCACTCCTGCGTAGGGCTGGGCCGCAAGGGACCAGTACGAAGGACCCCTCCTCCACTCCCGCTTCGCCCGATGAAGGCTAGCGAGCGAGGTGAGCCTGGTCTCCTGCAAGAAGATGACATCCAGCCCACTCGTGGAAAGAAAATCATAGGCCGTAGCCCGCGCCTGGTCCGTAAAAATGCTGGCCACGTTGATAGTGGCGCACGAGAACGCAGGAGTGCACGCCATGCCTAGTTTGTGTGCAGTGACCCTTTCCTCCTCTTCTCACCATACCCTGGATCCCCGGAATCCCGCTTGCAGGACAAGCCCGCGAGCTGGAGCAACTCCTCACGGTCCACGTTGACCACCTCGAGGATCTCCTCCTCCTCCTGCTCGACCCTGTCACCCCACGAGGTGCTGGTGTCCCTGAGACCACCAGGCAAAGCTGCCGCAGGGGCTAACCCAGCTCCCATGGGGCGAGGGGGCACGGACAGGTCAGGGGTCGGAGGAATGATCTCCTCCGTGGGGTCCACCACCGGTGCCTCCCCCCCCTCCCCGGACAAAGACTGAGACAACGGACCAGTGCCCACCCCCGCGGGGGAGGCCGGGACGGCCGAGTCAGCAGGGGGCTCCTGCGAAGGCCCAGCACCCAACTGCGGGGGCAAAGACCCATCCTCCCTCACCCGTCGGGCACCAGTATCCACCTTGATCGGAGGACCCTGACCGCGGCGCGCCTTCGACACTTTCGAAGGTCGCCGCTGAGGAAGAGGGGCCGCCCCCGCCGCTAACCGCTCCGAGCGCCGCACAGGAAGCCCTGCCTCCACAGGCATGCCCTCATCCGCCTCAGCCGCATCAGCAGCCAAAAAGACGAAACGGTTGATGTCC
This sequence comes from Ichthyophis bannanicus, assembly GCA_033557465.1. Lineage (NCBI taxonomy): Eukaryota > Metazoa > Chordata > Amphibia > Gymnophiona > Ichthyophiidae > Ichthyophis > Ichthyophis bannanicus. The sequence goes on from CM066032.1 coordinate 1,418,187,531, forward strand.
AACACGGGCTCTGCATCCGGCAATGGGGATGTCTCCCGTTTCTTCCTTTTGGACTTGCCACCCTTAGAAGGGACCGTGGTCCATTCCTGAGGTGGCACCACCCGCAACCCACTATCCTGTCGTGACACATCAACCTCCACCACATCAACCCTCTCCTCCCTCCTACCCAAATCCCCTCCCCCTGGTGGCTCCCTCGGTTCGATGGACTCCTCCACCCTAGGGCCCCCGGACTCCTCCTGAGGGAGAGGGTCCTCCACAACCTCCTCCCGCACAGGAGCCCGAGGTGGGGCGACGGCATCCCCCCCCGGTCCATTGTGTGATGTGGAGGGGCAGCGGGCAAAGGGGTGGCCCAACTCCCCGCAAAGGTTACACCGGATAAGCAAACACCCGGCCGAGGCATGACCCCGTCCACCACAACGGGTGCAGACCTGCTCGAGACAATTCATGCTCAGATGACGGAATGAGCCACAGTGGTGACACTCACGAGGTTGCCCGGGGTAATAGCACAAGATGCGATCCCAACCGAGGAAACCGGCCGAGGGCACGTGCTGCACCACGTTTCCCACCTCACGCAAACGGATCCTACCCTTCCACGACCCGTCCCACCCCCCTAGGGGCCCAGCGCCCTTAACCAGGGGTGCGAGGAGCACTGCATGGCGCGACAACCAAAACTGGATGTCCTGCCCTGGGAGCGACTCATTCCGGGATAGGATGGTCACAGGTACTGTCCCCTGGCGAGAGATAGGCACAACACGAAAGTCAGCCCACCCTCCCTGCCCCCTCTGCTGCTGGTATCGGTCCCAGAATATCTCCAGCCCCCGTCTCAGCATGAAACTAACATCATATTCAATGGTGTTGTTCATGTGGATGAAGGCGTAGAGATCTCCCGGGAGAAACCCCAGCCCAAGGACCATCCTCAAGACCTGTTCCCTGGCTGGAGGGGGCCCCTCCCAAGCCCACCGGATCTGCGCCACGTTGCGCCGTCTGACCTCACCCCCTACCCCTCGGAACCCTCCCCCACCTCCTCCCCCTCCTACAGGACCATTCCCCTGGGAACCCCCCCTCCCCCCAGCCCCACCTGACGTCCCCGGAGTGGTGCCGGACCCCCTCAGAGCCTCTGCAAAGGTACGGGGGGGGGGGAACTGACCCCCCAGTTCCCATCCCCTGCTCTCCTCTTTCTTCTCCTGCATCCACCTGCGGGGGACCCTGCTGCTGGTCTGCAGGATCCGCAACCGCCTCACAGGGGGCAACCTGGGGACTGGGCAGGGTCAGCTCCGCAAAAACAGAGTCAGGGATACTATCCCTTCCGGATCCCTGGGTGCCACCGAGAACCTCCGGAGCACCCCTTCTGTCACATCTGGCTGCTGCCGAAAGGCAGCAAAGGCCCCTGGAGGGCCGGTCGGGGTCTCCAAAGCCAATTGAATGGCATCACGGACCTGGTTCTCGGTAACACCCAGGGGACCAGAAAGCCCCCCCAAACCCCCGTCCCGTGTTCCCGACCCAGCGCAAGGCTCCTGGGTTTCGGCCACCACTACCGGGGACGGACCCCGCTCCCCTCCATTCCCGGGATCCATGGGGACCACCCCATCCCCCAACCCCACTGATAGCGGACCCGTCCCCCCATCAGGACCAACCACTACCGCCTTCCCCCCTAATAGACCAGTCGTCTGCTCCCCCTCTCCCTCCGCCAGACCCTCCACCGACCCACCGTCCGCTACCCCCTGTAAGGCTACCGGCAATAAGGCAGGACCTACCCGAGACAGTAGGGCAGATCCCGCAAAAATAAATCCCCCCAAACCTCCACCCCCCTGCCCCCCGTCACTCCCAGGTCCTACCTTATTGCCGGTGCCAGACGTGGCACAGGGGTCCGGAACCTCGTGGCCGGCAGCCAGGGCTCCAGCAGCAAGGGCGGACGCCCCCCTGCGAGCCAGGCCTTCCTCGGCCCCATTAGCAGACAGGACTGACAGCTGCACATCCCGCTCCGTGGTCCCAGGTTGCAGAGACAGCTGACCCGCTATCCCCCGGCCCCCCGTGGGGGCTGCAGAAGACAAACAGCTGCCCCTACCCTGCTCCTTCCCCTTCCCAGCACCCTGCCGGCGCCAGACAGCCACCCCAGGGAACTGAGGCCGGCCAATCTGCAGCCGTCGAGGGCCCTGGAAAGAGGAAGCAGAATCCCCTTTCACAGTCCCCTGCACAACCGCAGAGCACTCAGCACCGGCAAAGACGGGACCTCCAGGCATCCGGTACTCCACGGCAGCATCCGCGGACCCCCGACGGTGAAAACCAGCCTCCGGAAATCCACCGCGGGTTGCAGGAACCCCTCCGATAGAGGGGCAACAGGGACGGTCCCATACCGTCTCCAGCGATCTTCTTCGGTGCTCCGTTGGCCGTGCAGAGGAGAGATCGCAGCCATCTTCACACTTCCGGGTTCTCCCGGAAGTGACCTCACCGGACTCACGGCGGCCATCTTTGGAGCTTAGGCTGGTAGAGGGAAGCCCTGCAGCGTTATCCCTCAGCGGGGCAACCCTCTCCGGATCCCGGACTGCAGCTGTCAGTACTCCCCGGCGATCAGGACGGAGGCGGCCTTCTGCAGTCGGTGTCAGCAAGGAAGCAGGACAACCTCCCGAAAACACCCGCGGATGGTGGGGCTGGATTCCTCCGGACTCCTCGGGTAGGGCTGGATCGGCAGTGCTTGAGGCAGAGAGCAGACGCTGCGCTGTCATTTCAGAAGCCCTCCAACGCTGACGAGCCCCTACTTCTCCAGCAAACATCCAAGCAGGGGGAACAGGATCCAACGGGCAGGGGATCATCGGCCCAGCCTCCGATACTGGGACAGCCACATCTCCATCAACACCACTTTGTTTCTGCAGGTAAGGGTCTCCGGACAGCGTTGGCACACCCGGGCATTGTAACACACAATCTTCTTCTCTCAGATGGGTTGGATATTGGAAGGGCAAGGTACAGGATTGGGGGTAGCCACCTTTTCTACCCACCCCCGGGGGTCTCCCCTGGACTGCAGATATACCATGCCATCTGTCATAGTTGTGGTACATTTCAGACAGGGACCCACAACCCTGGCTCTTCAAATAGATGATCTGCTGATGCTTGGCCTTCAAGGCCCGCTTCACCCCCTTCCTATAGATGTTATAGGCCACCCACTCCTCACCGGGAATGGTGGCCTGCAGGCTCTCCAGGTGGGAGAGCTGGGCTTGCAGCTGGGCCGCCTCCTCCTGGAGACCCCGGAGCCGCCGTACCGCCACCACAATCTCATCTGGGGCCCTAGCTGGCTGCTGGAAGGACGGCAGGCCCGACCCTCCATCCTCATCCTCACTGGAGGAGGTAGAGGCCTCCTCCAGGACCCGAGGTGGAGGGGGGAACCCGCCTCCTCCAGCACCGTACAAGGCAGGCCTCCAAGGCCTCCCTAGGGCCTCTCCCTGCCTCCACCCAGCCTCCACACCCTGCCTGGGAGGGAGAAAGGAGCCTCCCCCCTGGGGCAGCGGGCCCGAGCCTCCGGGCGTGTGGGTCCGTCTTCCTTGGCCATGTGCAGTCCTACCTGGGGAGTCCCCCTCCCGGGGTACCGGCTGCACCCTGCTTCCAGGTTCTCCATCTGGGTCCAGCAAAGGAGGCCCACCAGGCTTGGTAGGCCTCTGGGCCTGGGCCTCTCCTGCTGGAGGAGGCCCAGGACCCGACATCCAGGCTCCAACTGCTCAGCTAGGCTCCGCCCCCTAGCAGGAGCTCACTCAGATAGGTCTGCACACCTCCACTGCTGAGGAGCAACTGAGTGGAGTGACCACTCGTGTGGCAGGAGTACTCGACTGAGTCTGTCTGCACAAACGTTTTGAACGCCTGGAAGATAGACTGCCCGCAGATGAATCTCATGCTCTCTGGCAAAGGCCCATAGTTGCAGAGCTTCATTGCATAGATGCAGAGAGCCTGTTCCGCCTTGTTTGTTGAGGTAAAACATGGTTACTTGATTGTCTGTTTGCACCAGAACTGTTTTGTTTATGAGCTGGGTGCAAAAGACTCGAATAGCATTGGAGACGGCTCTGAGTTCTAGGAGGTTTATATGAAGAAGAACCTCCTGTGAAGACCAAAGGCCCTGCGTTGATAGATTGTCTCAGTGGGCTCCCCAACCCATCTTGGAGGCATCTGTTGTGAGGACAGCCTGAGGTTGTGGCTGCTGGAAAGGAGACCCTATTAAAAGGTTTTCCAGAGATTGCCACCAACGGAGAAACAGAATCAGGCGTGTGGTAACCTGATTTTGTCTGAAAGGCTTCCTGAGGCCTGGGACCACTGGGAAGCTAAGGTCCACTGGGCCGCTCTCATGTGAAGACGAGCATAAGGTATTACATGGACGGTAGATGCCATGTGACCTAATAGGCGAAGCATCTGTCGAGCAGTGAGGAAGGTCTGCAGCGCTGCTTGAGATGCTAGCTCGATGATTCGCAGACAGCGTGGTTGGGGCAGGAAAGCCCTTGCAAGCTGTGTGTCCAAGCGAGCACCTATAAACTCGAGGGTCTGAGATGGGGCGAGCTGGGACTTTGAAAGATTTATGACCAATCCCAAATACTGAAGTATTTGTTTTGCTCGCAATAGGGCCTGATGAGCTTCTTGAGATGACTGTGCTCGGATGAGCCAATCGTCCAAGTAAGGGAAGACAAAAATCCCCAGGGTCCTCATGAATGCTGCTATTACTGCCATGCATTTTGTGAAGACCCTTGGAGCAGAGGCCAGCCCAAAGGGAAGGGACTCTGTACTGGAAATGTCTTCCCTGGACTAGGAACCGAAGGAATTTCCTGTGATTTACATGAATAAGGATATGCATGTAGGCATCTTTTAAATCTAGAGAACATAGCCAATCTTGCCTGTGAAGGTATGGCAGAAGAGAGCAGAGAGAAAGCATTTTGAACTTTTCTCGGACTAGATATTTGTTCAGCTCTCTGAGATCTAGGATCGGCCTTAAACCCCCTGGTTTTTTTGGAATGAGAAAATAGGGGGAGTAAAACCCTGTATCTTGTTGGCATAGAGAAACCTCTTCTATAGCTCCTTGAGCTAGAAGAGTAGAGACTTCTTGTAGCAAGAGGTCTATGCCTAGAGGTTGAGAGTTGAACTGTTTTACTAGTGTGGGTGGTGGCAAGCTGAGGAAACGAAGCTTGTACCCCAGACTCACTATGGACAAAGTCCAGGCCTCTGATGTGATTTGTTGCCATCTGTTGGCAAAGTGGCAGATACGGCCTGGAATGTTTAGAGGTTCTGGGCCTAACACAGGAAGAATGAGTAAGTTCTCTAGACAAAAGTCAAAAACCCTGAGGAGGCTGAGTCTGCTGAGCCGGCTGAGGTTTGGGTTTTCTTTGTCTCGTCTGTTGTTGCCCTTTTTGGGGAACATATGCCTGTTGGGTGGAAGATGGATAGAACTTTTTCTTCTTAGAGAAAAAGAGTTTCTTGAAGGACTTTTTCTTAGCTGGGTTAGCAGAAAGTTTTGACAATCTATTCAAAGTGGCATTATCAGTGTCAAGCTGATTAGCCTTAGATTGCCAATCCTTGCCAAAAAGATTTTCTCCAGTGCAAGGAATATTCCCCAGCTTTTCCTGCACCCATTCTTCCAAGTTGGAAGCTTGGAGCCAGGCAATACGTTGTGCTCCTATAGCTATAGCAGAAGTTCTGCTTATACATTCAAAACAGTCAAAGGTAGCACGATTCATGAACTTAGAGACATTCTGAGCATGTTTAACTAGTGATGAATGGTCTGCTCTTTTATCATCTTGAAGGAAAGGGTTCAAAGCTCTAAGTTTTTTGTAACCTCCTCAAGAAACATTCCCATGTATAAAATATAGGAACTAATCCTTGCTGAAAGCATGGAGGCCTGAAAACATCTACGCCCAAACGCATCCAGGGTTCTAGATTCACGACCTGGTGGATTAGAAGAGTGTCTCTTTGTACTCTTAATCCGTCTCATGGCAGACTCCACCACCATAGAATGGTGTGGTAGTTGAGTCTTTTGAAAACCTGGACAAGGTGGCACTCTATACATAGTATCAAGGCGTTTAGAATGTGGGGATACTGTTAAAGGAGTTTCCCACATCCGTAACATTATATCATGCAAGATCTAATGTATAGGGAGCATAGCTGCTTCCTTTGGAGCCAAGGGGTATTGCAGAATTCTTAATTCTTCTGCCCTAGGCTCCTTTTCAGGAACCACTGTAATGGCAAGTGCCCTTGCCATATCACGCACAAAATCGTGAAAAGACATGTCCTCAGGAGGGGACATCCTACGTTGAGGAGAAGGAGTTGAATCTTGTAAAAGTTCAGCTCTGCTACCGGTGGAGTCATCTGAGTCATCGGAATCGGAAGACTCAAAGGGAGGAAGCACCGGGTTCTCCTTCAAAAGATGTCTTCGGTACCGCTTGAGGTCGGTACCAAAGCGAGTCGGTACCTGATCCCCCATGCTTGAGAGTGATTCTAAACTCGGCATCGGGGGAAGTAAACCTGCCGAAGCAGGTACCGAGGGTACCGGCACCGGTACCAGCAGCGATACCGGTGCCTGTGGAACGGACTACAGCGACTTTAGCGGTACCGAAGTAGCCAAAAGATTCGCTAGACTGCGTTCAATGGCGAGGAGTCTTTTATCCATCACCATTTCTGATGCCGGGGTGTCGGTACCGATGGAAGCGGCCACAACCCCCGAGCATGGAACAGGAATGTCCATCGAGGTCGAAGGCTCGAGAACATCCTGGAGCCCCGATAATGCTTTGGAGCCCGAAGACTCCCACCGGGGCTGTTTTGCCGGTGCAGGATCCTCGAGGGCAACGCCATAGGCATCTCGATACTTAGAAGGAGATCTACCTCTCAAGGACCGGCTAGATTTAGATTTATGTTTAGTTACCCGAGATCCCTGGGAAGAAGTAGAGGCCCTGGAGGACACTGATGCTACCGACATCGTGTCCGATGCAAACAGGGCACCGAATTGATTTGCTCGATTCTGAAGACTTCTTTTGGTCAGCTTCCTGCAGGAGAGACACTCTGCTGGGCAATGGTCAGGACCTAAACATTTAAGACACCAGTCGTGAGTGTCTGTGACAGAAATTGTGTTGCCACACTTTGAACATTTTTTGAAACCAGTAGCTGGTTTCTCCATGTTGAAATGAAGAGGCCTAGTGGCCAAAATGGCGCCAAGCATCAAGCAGAGGAAAAACCCCTGACTGAAAAAACACAAGTTCTGTGTGGGTTTTGTTTTTTTTTGAAGAAAGAAAGAAAGAAAAAACACCGGTGGTACCGGTGGGCGTCAAACTAAGGCAGGCGCGACCACAAAAAATAAGAAATAAAAGTAGAATTTTCTGCGGTGACAGAGTTTATGTCCTGTCGGCTCCGCGGAAAACGAAGAACTGAAGAGAGGGAGGTAGATAGGCGGGAAGGCAGCATGCATGCGTGGATGCACGCTCCCAAAAGCATTCCTATTGGACGCTGGGGAGCGTTCCCGCGCGGGCTCCGTCGGTACCGACGATACCCATATGTGAAGACTCATTCCTGCTTGTTCCTGGAGATAAGACTTTGCTGGAACATATTCAAAATTAGGCTATTCATTTATTTAACAGGTCTTCTATACCGCCTTATCATATATTCAAAGCGGTTTACATGGAACAGTTATAGCAACAAGCTTTACATTGAACAAGGTTAATCAACTTGGAGGTTACATTGGGGTAAACAGGCAATTAACAATTGCTAACAATATACAGGAACTGTAGTGGTGTCTTATGGTCCAGTTTGTTATCAATCTTCATCTTCTGGGGTAGTTCCAAAGTATTCTAGGAAGAGATGGGTTTTTATTGCCTTTCTAAAGTCCACTAGGTCTTTGATATCACGTGTTGATGTGAGGAGATCGTTCCACGGCTGGGGCGCAAACAGGGAGAAGGCCCTACTGCAGGTAGATTGGTTTGCTTTCCTAAAGTTTAGTGGTGTCTTTAGGATGTTGTTGTCTGCTCCTCTTCTTGTCCTGGTTGGGGGTGTCTTCTTGATCAGTGGTTGGAGAGAGGTTGTTTAGTGTTTTAAAGATTATTATGTTTTTGTACTTGGTGCATACAGCCACAGGGAACCAGTGCAGCTGATGGAGCATGGGGGTTATGTGATTGTATTTTGCTGTTCCGGTGATGAGTCTGGTCGCAGTGTTTTGTACCAGTTGTAAGGGGAGAGTCGTTTTCTTTGGGAGTCCATGGTAAATTGCATTGCAGAAATCTATTAAAGGCATTATTATGGCTTGGCATATAGTTCTGAAATCATTGTCGGTGAGCAGTGGTTTGAGATTGCGTAGCATTCTGAGTTTATGGTAGGCTGATTTGGTCGTCCTTTTGATGGGTGGTGGAAGCTGAATTGCTGGTCAAAGGTGACCCCGAGGTATTTGACTTCTCGTTTATTCCTTATGGTATGGTCGAAGATTTTTATTGAGTCCGGTGGTGAGAATATCGTACTTCTGGTGATGTGCATCAGTTCAGACTTTTTGTAGTTTATGAAAAGGCTTTGATTGTTGAGCCATTCCGACATTGCTTCTAAGCATACTGTGATTTGTGAGTAATCTGGATGTTTGGTGTTTATGGGGGTGAATATCGTGATGTCGTCTGCGTATATTCTGTAATGGATGTTGAATTGTTTTATAATGCTGCATATCAGTTGTATGTAGACATTGAATAGTAGAGCCGAGAAAGCTGAGCCTTGTAGGACTCCTTGGTGTTGAGTGAAGGGTTCAGACTGTTGGGCTTTGCTTCTTACTTGCTGCGTACGTTGGGAGAGGTATGAGAAGAACCAGTCCAGGACTGTGCCACTTATCCCCACGTCCCTGAGTCTTTGTGGCAGGGTGCTGTGATTTACTGAGTCAAATGCAGCAGTGATGTCAATGAAACATAGTACAAAGCCATGGTGTATATTGTCTATGCCTGTTATAATGGTGTCCAAGAGAGATGTGATAAGAGTTTCTACGCCATGGTTTTGTTTGAAGCAGTACTGGTGGGGGTTCAGTGGGGCATAGGTATCTATGTGGTCCTGTAGTTGATGCTGTACACATTTTTCAATTATCTTGGTTATGAAGGTGAGGCTGGATATTGGTAGGAGTTTGGTTCATTCTTGTCAAGGTTGTTGTTTAAACCTCAAGTGTTTTGGCTTTCAATGAAAGATACACATTCCAAATACAATCAAAGACTGCCAATTTGGTAGTATCAATGTTGTCTCCAGTTTTGCAAATGCAAGGTTTTGTGCACAGAAAATTTAATTTTTTTTTGTGCAGAATTTCCCCAAAGATAATTTGTGTCCAGATGTAAATTTGATTGGTTTCCTCCAGGTTCTCGTGGCTTGATGTGTCAACACTCATCTTGGCATTTGGTATCCCTTCAGAAGTCTTGAGGAGCAATTATTTCCTCATGATCTTGGCCTTCAGGGTTTCCAGTTTCAAACAACTCAAGTCTTCAAGGGCAGAACACCAGCCCTACCCTAAGAGTCCATCAGTTTGAGACCAGATAGTGATTTAATCACCCTTATGTGTTTAGTACAGTCCTGATAAATTCAAATTTAAGTGTGAGTTTTAATTTAATTTTGAGTAATTTATAATGAACTCTAGCATCCAAATGACAATGTACATAGATCACTTCATTCCTGCCTAATGGGCAAGTGACAGTCAAGAACACAAGCACACCCTAGTAATAAAGAGAAATACAGCAACCACTACTAGGCATTTGTGGCCTATTTACTAAAGTGTGGTAAGTTTTTGCGCTTACACCTTAAGTGCAACGCCCGTGCAGTAAGTGCAGGAGACATGGTTAGCATCTACCCTGCATGAACAGTAAAGAAGAGACATACATCACACAGGCTCAAATTATATGCCTATGTGTTCTCTTCTGAGGCATATAATGTAGACTCAGGCAGATATCGAAGCTATGCAACCCAATCCAACCCAAACCCCACCCCCACCCCCACCAAAATAATCTCCCCTTTAATCAGACCTCCCCATTCTGATCCCCTCCATAGCAGAAGCCAGCCCCCGATTCAATTTTGCCCTCCAGCTGGCACCCCCTTGATCTGATCACCCCAACTTCAACCCCCAGAGCAGATGCCCCTCTTCTCATGTCCATCCCCACCCTCTCTCCTCTTGGTACTCACCCTTAGAGATCCCTGGTATCTAAAAGTCTGGAGTGAAAATGGTCTCCCTCCAATCTCAGCAACAGCAATCCCCCTTCACTCTCTCCCCAGTGCCACCTGGGTTCAAAATGTCAGCTATGACCCTTAGTAGTAGTCTCATGTCACTATCACTAGGGGGTCATTTTGCCATATAAGAGCAATCACTCCTCATATGGCAGACTGACCCCTAGCAGTAGTACTATGACACTACCACTAGGGGTCATAGCCAAAATTTTGAACTCCTGCAGCTCCGGGAAGAGAGCCAAGGGATACTGTTCCCACTGCTCACTCAACTACCATGGATTGGGGGGGGGGGTGAGTAGTGGAGGGAGCATGTCGAGAAGGTTGGACTATATTCCTTCTCTCTGAGCCATGACCATACTACCTGACTGCTTGTAGTGCAGCTGCACTTATTGCCATCTCCTCAGGTGGTGTTACATGCAACCATGCTATCAATGGTTATGACAGTTACCACACAACAGTTGTTGTTGCTGGCAGTGCCTTATGTTAAAACCCACGGCAAACACTTATCACACTTTAGTAAGCACTCCCCTTTATAAATACCCCCAGAATCAACATTAAGCCAAAAGGGCAATATGGGTAAATGGATGAAGTGAATCGCTTCTATGAATCTAAAATATTTCTTATGAAATGGCATATATCTCTGTGCTAGGGTGGATTATCCCTCTAAACAAGTTAAAAGTAAAACAGATTCTACACAGGATCAGAAAGAGCTGGAGAGGGAGTTGATGAGGAACCCAGAGCTCAAGGACAGAGAGAGCAAGAAGCAGCGTGGAAGAAAGAGGAAAACATCTTGGAGGTCTAAAGAAGGAGCCCATAGCAGTACGTGTGTTGGGAGTCATTCCAGAGGCAAGCATACTCCATTGGACTGGAGGAAGCCAGATGAGTGGGGTTACAGAGCCAGGAATCCCCGGACGGCACCTGTAAAGGAGACGGCTGCATTTGGAAGGGGCCCTAAGACCAGTGCAAGAAGGTATGTGAAGAGAGACCCAGTGTCCAGGGATCTGGATTGGAAGGCTGGACATAAAAGCTGGATTTCTTACTGGCCAGGATATCTGGAGAGGAAACCTAACAAAGGAAGCTCAGGTATGAACACTGATCTATGCCCTAGCTCTTCACTTGGAAGACAGCAGGGAAACGAGTATTGTCCTGAGAGTGCTCCATTAAGGAATTCCTCTGAGCCAGACCATGATATTGATTCTATGATAGCTGAAGAAGAAGGAGCATTCGAACTTTATGCCCCATCCCTCTGGAACTCTCTACCAAACCACATCAGGAACAACGCTGACATCACATCATTTAAGAAACAGCTGAAGACAATCCTATTCCGTGAACATCTCTGAACGGAAACACCACCATGACCTAATACTTAGATTCAGCAGAAGTAAACATGTCCATGTCTACCCAAATCATTAATTGTTGACCTTGGTGATGGCCCCACCCTAAAAAATTACCCCCTCCTATGTTACATGTTACACCGCTTTGACCCGGTGAAAAGCGGGATATAAATGCAGTTAAATAAATAAATAAATAAATAAATAAATAAGGAGATATTTTAAATGATCAGAATGATTACATGGATTGCTCTCTGTCTAGGCTGCTGTGGTAAATACTTTCACAAATACAACAACCATCAAAAAGAAATATAACTTGTTCTTTTATCTACCCAGAAAAGTTTACAAGAAAGCTTTAGGGTAGGATTTGAGCCACGTATGGAAAGTAAACCAGCCAAGAGGTTTGCAGCTGGTTAATTGTTGGCAATTAAGCATTGCACGATTGCACGTGAGCTCTGAAAGGAAACTACTGTTTGTGTGTGAAAATACAAGAAAGTATCCTTGAAAAAGAACAGTTTTTGGTTACTTTTTGGGTTTTGTTTTTGTTTTTGGAGCACTGCTAAAAGGTATTAGCAGGAGCCCTCAGAAAGACCTTTCTGTTCCCTTCAAGGTCTTTATTGTTTGATTGATTGCTTAAGAAGTTCAGTTGCTGATCATGATTTGTTTTCCTAAGTACAATACTGAAAGCAAGTATCCTTTTGTGCTACCAAGTAAATCTGTGTGGGAGAAATAACCCCATAAATAAAATATATTTTCTTTGCTTACACTCGAGCAACACAACTCATTATTTTGTGAACGGCTGATTCTGGTATGAATGGACTACATTCCCCACAATCCTTTGCAAGTCATAATAGTATTTGCCTTTGCCAAGACTGTGGACATTCTCACCCAGCGCCCCCGTTTACAGACTGCCCATTCATTTCTATGGGCCAATGCAGCACTTAACATGTGTTACCTTTACTTAATGCACGCTTACTAAAGGTTAACATGCCCCTAAGAGGCATGTTTACTAAAGTGTGCTAATCATTAGCATCCATTTTAGTGCACACTAACAGCCCATGTTAATGGTTACTGCACATTAAAAATCCCATACTAACTGCTTAACATACGATGAGGCAGAGAGTGGGTGGATTATGGGCAGAGAGCATGTGTGGATTGCACATTGTGGTTAATATGTTGGTACTTGTATGCTGTTGGTATGGCAGTTAACATGAGTGCACTTAACATTACCTCCAGAGGTCTTAGGTATAACCCCATTAACTACATATGAACCTAACACATGGTAAACTGTAGCCATGCCCATGACAGCATATGGTCTCTGCATTAACCACTCATTAATGTTTACTTCTAACATGCAGCAATAGCAAAATCTTACCCACACAGCAATCTCAAATCTTTTTTTTATTATTTTGAATCTAGACTATAAGCTGTAAAATGTCTGAGCATGAAGTACAAGGGAGAAAACAGGCCCAACTGTTAGCATAGCAAATAAGGTTTGGGAGCATCCCACAAGGCAGTACTGCATGGGAAATCCCACACATCCTCAGACAAGTATTTCAGAAATTTACCTATAGCATCAGAAGAGAGCACCCATGTGTATGAATGCATTATCCTGCTTGTTCTTTGAGAATTCTGGCAAACCCTTGAGCAAGTGTACAATTGTCCTGATTGGAAGTAAAGACCTTAGAAAGCAGAGCTGGGTCTCAAATTAAATGCATATTAGAGCTGTTAAAGCAATTCTCCAGTCACTAGAGTTTTGGGAAGAACTAACAGACAAATGTACTATAAAATGCTTACAGGGAAACCAACACACTATACATTCAGGAATCTCAGAAAGATTTTATGAAAACAGATCAAACATATTTCAGAGGTATATGCTGCACAGGATTATTTTATTCCAACACCAATTCAGAAAACAGAAAGCAAATAGAAAAACAACTTCATTTTAATAATGTATGCTTAAAAAATTCCTCCTTACATCCAATCTATGCGTCCTTCCTTTCTTCTTTGAGAGAAAATTTCCTAATTAAGAAACAAAGTCTGAAACGTGGTAGAAAACATGGTGCTTGTGCTCAACCTACCTTATTATTATTAAAGCTAGTATGAAAGCCTGTCAAATGATAGGCAACTAGACAATGATATGTAAACTCAAGCTCACCCTCTGTGGCGGGTCAGCCCCCAAGTTCAAGATGGAGATTCTAGACCTCGGAGCAGCCAGGAACCTGAAGAAAGCAGAAGCATCAAAGAGGAAAATTGCATCAGAAAGCCCACAAAGCCAAAACTCTAGGCATCAGGAACCAGCTGAGGCTCAGCCACAAGGGGTTGCTGAAAAGCTAGAAGTTGTTCGTTGCCAATCAAAAGCTAAACACCTCGCTTGTATCAAGCCTCTAATTTGCAAAGTCCTTGCTACTAGTTTTGACCTCTGTTTTACCACAACACTGGAGACAAGTCAGAAGAGAGAAAATGCTGCCCAGGTGCTTACCTTCCAGGTTGTTATCTACTTGCTGTCAGACCAGAAGAAAATACTGTCAAACTTGAACCAGCACTCGCTGATACTTATATGTAGTATGGCACAGAGTTAAGTAATGTACAGCAATTAGGAAAATGGTAGCTCCTATGATTTATACACAGACAAAAATTGTTCCAGAATCACTAGGATTTACAATTGCAAATCATTTTGCCTTTCTTCATATGCAGTTTCTTAATAGATGATCTGTAATATAGCAAACCAGGCAAATCATAGCTAAAACTACTGGAATTACTGAACACTGTGCCTTACAGATAACAAAGCACCAGAATGACTGTGTGATGCAAATTGGGAACCATTCTAGACTACTTAAGAGTGTAACAGATCAAGTTTATAGACTGCAACATGAAAAAAAAACCCTATGGCAATGCAAGCTGAAACAGCTGTATTACATCCTGTGATATCAGCAGCTAAATTCAGGAATGAAGGCAGGTTCTCAGACAAGAACACATCTAACCACAGTGTTCCAGAAAGCTATCTGCAGCATTCCATCTTAAACATGATTGAAAGAATTGCTGGTTCTCTGGGGACAGCAGGAATCCATTCTCACATATGGGTGATGTCGGCGTCTATGGAGCCTGGGCAGAAGCATCTCCCCAGCTTTCAAAGAAAGCCTTAGGGAGATGCACCATGCATCCATGGTCCCCTTCCCACCCAAGGGTGCCATCTTGCCTCAGTCTAATTACATAGCTAAGATGGCAAAATTAAAATACGGTAAAGAAGCAACTCCAAGAGGAGGAAGGAGGGTTGTGAGGACTGATTCCTGCTGTCCCTGGAGAACACCTGCTACAGTTGAGTAACTACGCTTTCTCCGGGAACAAGCAGGAAGTCAGTCCTCACGTATGAGACTGCCCAGCTACAGGCTATCGAGAACCTGTAAAAAGCGCCACAGTAACCTGCAAAGGATGAGCAGTAAGCTACAGCAGTTGAGATCCAACTGCGAGACTCTCGCAAGACCCAAGTGTCTGGCAGTGAACCAGCACTCCGGTAACCTGAACAAAGAGTTGGAGGGGAGGAGTTGCCTACACCCCAAAGAGATTACGGAGCATGGGACAGCGCCTTCAGCCAGGCCGTCAGGACTCCCTCTCCAGGCATTAGTGAGTTGTGAAGATATGGAACGAAGACCACTGGCAGCCCGGCAGATTTCCGCCACAAATACAAAACACAGATTTGCCACAAAGTAGCCACAGCCCTCATGCAGTGTGCCATGACCCGTTGGTCTAGTGAGATCCCATCCTGCTCATAGGCAAGGGCAATGCAGTCTGCCACCCAAGTGGACAGAGTTTGCTTAGTCACTGGGAGCCCCAATCAACTGGGATCATGGAATACGAAAAGCTGGAGCCACCGCAAAGCATCTCAAGTCCATTGCAGATAGAAGTACAAGGTCCTTTTACAATCCAAAGAATGGAGGACAGTCTCTGCCTTGCCAGCATGAGGCCTCAGAAAGAAGCTGGGGAGCACCACCTCCTGATTGACGTGGAAGGGGGACATCACCTTCGGCAAAACCTTTGGGTGTGAGCGGAGCACCACCTTGTTCTTGTAGAACCTCGTTTAGAGAGACTCTGCCATCTGAGACTGGAACTCACTGACCCTGCGAGCTGTTGTGAGTGCCACGAGAAAGATGACCTTCCAGAAGAGGTACCGCAATTGGCAGGTAGCCAGGGACTCAAATGGCGGCTTAGTGAGCTGCGAGAGCACCACGTTGAGATCCCACTCTGCCGCTGGTGGGCGGACAGGGGTTTGGCTAGCACGAGACCCCACAGGAAGAGAAATACAAAGGGCTGGGCTGAGAGGGGTTTGCCCTCAATGGAATGGTGGTGTGCTGTGATAGCGCTCACGTGCACTTTAAGTTGGACTTTAGCCCCGCCTATGACAGATTGAGTAGGTACTGGAGTACCATCTGCACCAAACAGGAGATCGGGTTCTCCCACCTCTCAGCACTCAAGAACGAGAGCTGGCGCCACTTAAAGACATATACCCTTCTCATGAAGGTCTTGCGGGAGGCCAGAAGGACCTCCTCCACATCCTTTGGGAGGTTGAAGAGAACTAGAGCTACCCTTTCAGCAGCGATACTGTCAGTGGCAGGGACCCCAGGTTGGGGTGTAGGAGAGAGTCCTCTTCCTGTGAGAGACAGCAGGAACCAAGGTTGCCTGGGCCACTGGGGGTGCTATGCGCTGGGCCTTGAAGAGAGTCTTGGTGACCAGTGGTGTCCGCAGGAAGGCATAAAGGAGGCCTTCCATCCATGGGATAAGGAAAGTGTCCACAGCCATCCGGGACAGGTGTGGTTGGTGGGAGCAGAAGCGGGGCAATTGCATGTTGTCCGGGCTGGTGAACAGGTCCACTAGGGGGATATCCCAGAGTCGAAACAGCCAGGAGACCACTATGGGATCCAGGAGCCACTTGTGCAGCTGGATAACTCTGCTCAGCTTGTCTGCCAGGGCATTGTCTGGTCTGGGAGGTAGACCATCCTTAGGAGCATCCCTTTGCATGTTGCATATAAGCGGAGGGCTACTGCTTCCTGGAAGAGGGGGTACAACCCCATGCCCCCTTGCTTTCTGACATAGAGCACTGCGACTTTGTTGTCAGTCTGGACCAGCATAGACTGATGCTGCAGCCAGGGGCGAAAGGCTCAGAGAGCCAGGAATATTGCCCGGAGCTCCAGAAGGTTGATCTGCAACTAGCATTCCAACTGGGACCAGCTGCCTTGTGTGCGGAAGTCCTCGCAATGAGCTCCCCAGCCCAGCAAGGAGACATCAGTGGTAAGGATCCTCGGGGGGGGGGGGTGCCTGGAAGGGCATCCTGGCCCAAAAATAGCAGGGAATCTGCCACTAGTCGAGGGAGTCCACCAGCTGGGTGGGTCACTCTCACCCTGTCCCGAAGCCTGCCCATGGCTTGTGTCCACTGAGAACGGAGGAACCACTGGGCTGCCCTCAAGTGCAGGACCAGTGGAAGCCACGTGGCCCAGCAGGTGGAAAAGAAGACAGGAGAGTAATGACTGGCGGTGCTGTACCTCTGCGGCTAGCCCCCTGAGGTGTTCTGCCCTCTCCTGAGGGATAAGGCCTTGGCCTGGAGGGTGTCTCGCTGAGCCCCTATGAACTCTAGGCACTGAATCGGGGTGAGGTGTGACTTGGGGTAGTTTATGATGAACCCCAGATACTGCAGGGCATGGCTGGTGAGTTCGGAGGCATAGTGTACCTCTTCAGCCGTGCCTCCCCTTCTGCGCCAGTCGTCCAGGTAGGGAAAGACGAAGGCCCCTTGGAGACGAAGATGGGCTGTGACCACTGCTAGGCACTTGGTGAAGACCTCTGGCGATGAAGGCAGCCCAAAGGGTAACACCCTGTATTGGTAGTGACCTCCTCCCACCACGAAGCAGAGGTATTTTTGGTGGCTGGGACTGATCAGGATGTGCGTATAAGCATCCTTCAGATGTAAGGAGCATAGCCAGTCTCCCTGCTGGAGGTAAGGCAGCAGTGTTCCAAGGGAGAGCATCTCGAGCTTCTCCATTACCAGAAATCTGTTCAGGTCCTGCAGGTCCAGGATGGGCATGCGGCCCCCTATTCACTTGGGGACAAGGAAAAACCTGGAGTAGAAGCCGGAGTCCCAGAGATGTTTGCGCACTGACTCCACCGCCTTGTCCTTGAGGAGGCCTGCGAGTTTGGTGAGGAGCAGAGGCCTTACAGGCTCCCCTGGAAAGTATGAGGGTGGCATGCATTGTAGGTGGAGGAGGTAGCTCTCCTTGACCACTTGCAGTTCCCAGGAATCTATGGTGACTGTGGTCTACCTGTGGGCAAACAGGGCCAGATGCCCCCCCCCCTTGTGGGTTGTTGGGGACCTCCTGGGGGAATGAAGGTCATGCCCAAGGAGTCAAAAGCTCCCCCCAGGCTGAGCCGGGGCCAGCGCCTGGGATTTGAGGGTCTTTTGTTTGCAAGGACCATGCCCTTGCCCCTTGTGCTGCTGGCCTTGCTGCAGGGCTGAGAAGGTTTGGAACTGTGAAGCACTGCCAAAACGACCCTTTTTCCTTGGGAAGAAGGGCTTCTTCCCCAGGGCCTTCTTACAGGGATGCACAGTCTGGTCCTGGTCAGGTACTCAGTCTCTATTTCTGTCGCTTTGTCTGACATGGGCTTCCTGAAGAGATCTTCTCCGATACAGGGGATATCGATGAGTTTGTCCTGAACCCACTGCTTGAGGTCAGACGACTGCAGCCGTGCCTGGTGTCGGGCCCCAATGCCCACAGCAGTTACTCAGGTTGGGGACTCTAAGCCGTCATATGCTGCTCGAGATAAAAAATTTCAAGCACTCCTTGACTGCAGAGACCAGAGACTTGAACCACAGGAGGAGTTCCCTGTCGAGGCCTGCCGAGAAACCGGCAAGCTCCCTCACCAGGTCTTTGAGGTATATGCTGATGTACAATTGATAGGACTGGACTCAGCACATAAGCATCGAGCCCTGGAAGGCCTTTTGGCCAAGGGCATCGAGGATCCGGGCCTCCCTGCCTGGGGACACCGAGGAATGGGTCTTTTGGCTCTTGAGTCTGAGCATGGCAGACTTAACGAACATTGAGTTGTGGAGAAGTTGGGTCTTCTGAAACCCAGATCGTCAGCGGACTCGATACATGGAGTCAAGTTACCTGCTTACAATGGGCACAGACAGCAGTGTCTCCCACATACAGAAGAGGCGCTTGAGGATTGGAGGGACGGGCACCATGAGGGCCTCTTTTGAAGGAACCCCATACTGCAGGATCTCCAGTTCCTCCGTGCGAGGATCCTCCTCCGCCTCGGTCTCGAATGCAAGTGCCTTAGCCATGTCCCACCCAACATCGAGGAAGGCAATGTCCTTGGGCAGGGAATGGCGCCAGGACACCAGGGTAGATGGGTCTAAGGGCATGTCTTGGTGCCAACTCAGTGTCCGGGGACTCCTCATCCTCAGTCTCCCAACCCAAGTCGGAGGACGAATCCAAGGCCCTGCGGTTACCGCAGTAAAGGCCCATGACCTCCAGAGGACCTGCGGTCCAAGCCACGTGTACTCCGAAAGGACTGGTTTCCCGAGGAATGGGACCGGGACCTCATCCAGTGCTGATGGCTCTCTCAAGGCCGGTGGCGCTCAAGGATCGGCCTTTGATGTCGAGGGTTCCATCGTCAGGGCACATGAACGCCCACTGCTGGACCAGTAAGGTAGAGAACAACAGTAAAGCACTTATCCACGTGCAATAACAGAAACCAAACCAAACCGTGGATTGCAATGGAAAGAAAATGTTTTATTCAATGAATTAAAATCAGCCAAGGCCCGACACAGGCCATGTTTCGCAAACACCTTCTTCAGGGGCTAAATGGCTAAACACAAAATAAATAACAAAATACATTAACATGATGTAATTAATCATAAAACAGGACTAAGAACGAAGTGTAGAACATATAAACAATATAAAAAGTCTACATGATTTTAGTAAATTGACACGCTTAAAAAACAAATTTCTCTCTTAGAAATAATCTCCCCATTAGTCAATTTTTAAGGACCAGGAGAGTTTCCATTGCAATCCACGGTTTGGTTTGGTTCCAATAAGGTAGAGATACTGCACTCCAAGGCCACCATCCTGGTTTCTATGGCAGTTGGCTCCGCAGCCTTCGACGTGGGCACAGAGGATTTCAAGCCCGGTGACAGCTCTGTCGAGGGGGGAATCCTCGACAAGGATGGCCTCGGATGTCCGAGGCCGGTTGCCAGATGCAGACAACTCCTTCCAGGGCAGCTTGTGAGGCCGCTCCTGCTCCGCCTCCTTTGACTCATGCTGGAGACTGCGGGGCCTGGAGTGGGATTTTCTCATCTTCCTGGACCCGTCCTCTGAGGTGGTCTTCGAGGGTTTTGACTTTTTATGTTCCACCTCCGGGGATTTCTTCTCGGAGGAACCATGGCCATGGGACTCCAAGACAGCTTGGGCATCATGAGGTGCCGGCGTACCAGAGGGGGCCCTGGTATGCAGTGTCACCGGAGACTCCAGGGCAGCAGCGGACTTGTAAAAGAACTTTTCCTGCTGCAGCTGACTGCTCTTGATTGCCTTTGGGGTCATGGCCCTGCAAAGTTCACAGCCTGAGTCAACGTGGTCGGGCCCAAGGCAGCGGAGACAGCAGTCATGTGGGTCAGTGAGGGACCTCATCTTAGCACACCGATCACATTTCTTGAGGCCGCTAGAGGGGAAAAAAGGGATCCTGCCGCCGGGCATAGGTCCAAGGCCTGCGGCCAAAAAAAGGCACGAAGCACCAGTAGAGGAACACCTCGAGAAAAAACAAAGGAAAAAAAGGAATGAATCAGAGGAGTGATGCTGAGGCAAGCTGGCTCAGGGGCAGGAAAGGAACCGGTACGTGTACTGGATAAAATGAGATTACAAATTTAAAAAAAAAAAAAAACACACACACACACACACTTTTTCCGGGGGAAACTGGACAGATGTCCGGAGGGCTCAGTGGACAAAAGGAGATTGAGGAAAGATGGCACCCTATTTTATCTATTTTTGAAAAAGAGTCCATAGCTAAAAATCTTTCTTAAAAAAAAAAAACATTATTTTCAGCTCACTGCTTTCAACATCAGTTCATATATCATCTAGCATAAATGGCAGCTCATCTTCAATATTATAATCTACAATCTTACATGGCACCATGTTTCGAAAGAATAGTTATCTACTTATCTTTCTGCATCAGGGAATTCCATATATTCAGGTCCCACAACAGACCTCTTCTCTAAGAATGAGCTGTTTTGTGAGATATGAAGATATAAAATTTCCCTGGTGCAGAAAGATAAGTAGATAACTATTTTTTCTAAACATGGTGCCATGTACGTGTGTGTCTTGCATGTCTGTATGCATGCATGCATGCATGCATGCATATCTTGTATGTGTGTGCATGTATACATTCATTTTGTATATTGACCTTGGGCAATTTCTTCAAATGGGTAAATTTCACATATACCATAACAGTAATGAACCTCACTCCTGAACCAGGGTATGTGGAGTATGATCTGTCTCTTGAATTGCGAAGTACTACAGCGAGCATTAGCAGTAATGTGCCAAAGAAAAATTCCTTCTTGAGGTCATAGGAAGTAATATGTATAGGCAACTTGTCAATGGGTTTAAAAAATTTTAATCAGGCCTGTGATTCCCAATATGATGGGAAATATTTCTGTATCGTTCTCACATTTTTTTTTTGTACATGAGGAGCTTCTCCCTCTCCACACAATTCACAATATAATCACTTGAAATTGACACCTCTATGATCAATACTGTCCAGGTATTTTTTTCTCCTTTACCATTAAGTTGGGTTTCCTCGTATCCAGCTTCTTATCTATTGGAATGGGAATATCCAAAATGATCATAACTCTTTCATTCTCTGTAATTCGCTTAGGATCATGAGCCCAATACTTTTCTGGTACAGCAATGCTGTAATGCTTACAAGGCTCCAACGCATGAGACGTGTCACCTTCTTTTGCATTTCTGTACAGAAATTTTCTGCCATCAGAACTTCATAACAAATTATGAGATGAATGACTGTTTCCGCTCCTTCTTACAGAATCTACACGTCTGTTTTA
Source organism: Ichthyophis bannanicus (assembly GCA_033557465.1). NCBI lineage: Eukaryota > Metazoa > Chordata > Amphibia > Gymnophiona > Ichthyophiidae > Ichthyophis > Ichthyophis bannanicus. Next base: position 1,418,209,143 of record CM066032.1, read on the forward strand.
TCAGTTTTCTTTATGCTTACTGTAAACCATCTTGTACGTAATACACTGTCCTGGGCTGCAACTATCAATCTGTCACCCACAGTTTTGATCAACAAATAGTTCCTAGAATAACACTTTGTATTTGCCACTGTATATGTGCATTTGTCACTTGTCTTTTTTCTTGTTTATTAGTCTTAATCTTTAAAGTATTTTTCTCTTCTTTTGCACATTCCGTTGCTTCTTTCCCTATGTGTGCTAGTGGATTCTCACCCATTCCTTCTACTCATTGTAATGCTTGCCCAAGTTTAATGATGAAGACAGATTCTGGACACTTACTTTCATATTTCAAACACTTAAGTATCTTGATAAGAACATAAGAAATGCCATACTGGGTCAGACCAAGGTCTATCAAGCCTGGTACCCTGTTTCCAACAGTGACCAATCCAGGTCACAAGTACTTGGCAGGTTCCGAAAAAGGCACATAGGAAATCCACTGCTTACCCTGGGACAAGCATTGTGTAACCTATGTCCTCTTTAATAATAGTTTATGGACCTTTCCTCCAGGAACTTCTTCAAACATTTTTTAAATCAGACTATACTAATGGATTTTACTACATCCTCCAGTAACGAATTCCTGAATTTGATTACGTGTTGAGTAAAATTCATTGCGTGTCCTCTAATCGTTCTACTTTTTGATGATATAAACCAGCGATGGCGAACCTATGGCACGCGTGCCAGCTGTGGCACGCGAAGGCCTTGCAGCTGGCACGCGGGAAGGTCCGCATTTTAAAAAATAAAAAAAAAGCTGTCTTCTGCCGCTTCCGGGGCCGCCGCGGCAGAATCGAGTGTGCCGCGGGGCCCCCCCCTGTGCCTGGCAGAGCCTGCCCTCCAGATCCTGCCTTCCCCGGTATCAGTCCCTGTTTCCAGCTTGTCACACGCGCCGGCTTTCAGAGCGCGAGGGGAGAGTTTCTCCCTCGCTGCTCTGTTAAGCCCGCGGGGGCTGATGGGAAGTTTCCATCAGCCCCCGCGGGCTTAACAGAGCCGCGAAAGGGAAACTAGTTCCCTTCGCGCTCTGAAAGCCGGCGCGTGTGACAAGCTGGAAACAGGGACTGATACCGGGGAAGGCAGGATCTGGAGGGCAGGCTCTGCCAGGCACAGGGGGGCCCCGCGGCACACTCGATTCTGCCGCGGCGGCCCCGGAAGCGGCAGAAGACAGCTTTTTTTTATTTTAAATTTTGGCTGGGCTGGGCTGGGCTGGGCTGGGGGGTTAGGAGTGGTGATGGGCGCTGCGGGGGGATTAGGAGTGGTGATGGGCGCTGGGGGGTTAGGAGTGGTGATGGGCACTGGGGGGGTTAGGAGTGGTGATGGGCACTGGGGGGGGTAGGAGTGGTGATGGGTGCTGGGGGGGTAGGAGTGGTGATGGGCTATGGGGGGGGCTTAAACTAAAAATTGGGTGATGGATTAGGACTGGAAATGGGCTGGTGGGATTAGGACTGGAAGTGGGTTGATGGGGGTTAGGACTGATAATGGGCTATGGGGGGCTTAAACTAAAAATTGGGTGATGGGGGATTAGGACTGGAAATGGGCTGGTGGGATTAGGACTGGGAGTGGGCTGATGGGGAGGTTAGGACTGGTAATGGGCTATGGGGGGGCTTAAACTGAAAATGGGGTGATGGGGATTAGGACTGGAAATGGGCTGGTGGGATTAGGACTGGGAGTGGGCTATGGGGGGCTAGGACTGGTAATGGGTTGGGGGGGTTGCTAGGACTGGAAATGGGCTGAGTGGAAGGGGGCTTGAATTGCAAATAGCTGATGGGGGACGGGGCTTGGAATGGAAATGGGCTGAGGGGAAGTGGGGGGCTTGAACTGCAAATAGCTGATGGGGAGGGGGACTTGGAATGGAAATGGGCTGAGTGGAAGGGGGCTTGAACTGCAAATAGCTGATGGGAAGGGGGGCTTGGAATGGGCTCTTAGGGGAGGGAGCTAGGACAGGAAATGGGCTGATGGAGGGGCTAGGATAGGACTGGGAATTGGGTGTTGGGGAGCTAAGTTTGGAAATGGGCTGTGGTGGGGGCTTGGATTGAAATGAACTTATGGAGGGGCTAGAACTGGAAGTAGGCTCATGGGGGGCTTGGATTAGAAATGGGCTGAGTGATGGTGGGGCTAGGAAAGGACTAGAAATGGGCTGATGGGAGGCTGGTATTGGAAATGAGCTGATGAAGGGACTCGGATAGGATTGGAAATGGACTGATGGGGGGCCAGGACTGGAAATGGGCTGATGTGGGGACTAGAAGGGAGCGGATACTGGGTGGGGCTGGAATTAAAAGGGAGCTGATGTTGGGGGAGATTAGAAGGGGATGGGGCTGGGAGAGTGAAATGGAGAGGGGAAAAATATTTTGTGTGGGAGGGAAGAAAAATGTACAATTGGCCGGGTATTGGGAGACTAAAAAAGGAGAAAGATTATTATGTTAAAGCAGATGAAGAGAGAGAATGGAAAAAAACTAGAAGAGAAGAAAGGAGAAATGGACAGCAGACGATGGAGAGATAGCAGAAGACACAAATAAACCAGAAGAAAGTGGCTGGAACAATTGCAACTGAAAAAAATGCACAAAAGGTACAAAGATATCTCTTTATTTTGAATTTATTAACTGGAATATGTCAGCTCTGGGAAATGTGCATCATTAGTGTCTGTGCTTTGTTTAGTACAAGAGGAAATTAATTTATAGTTTTATTTCTACAGTGTTGTTGTACATTCCAAGTTTGGCTTTTGGGGTTCCCAGTTTAATTATTGCCTTCCTGTTTCTAAATTGAATGAAATCATTAAAACATTATAAATTGCCAATAAATTGAAATGAAAACCAAAGGATTGTGAATCAAATTGATTCTCTGACAATACAAAGATTCCAAACTTTACAAATGATGTTACATAGTTCAGGCAACTTTATAAAGAGTTTTTAGATACTAAAATCTTGTTGTTAAGGTTTAATTGACGTGCTGGCACTTTGAGGAAATTCTTTGGTTTTGTGCGGCAGTTTGGGCACTCGGGCTCAAAAAGGTTAGCCATCATTGGTATAAACAATCAAATCAATCAATCAATCTACATTTACCCGTTCCACTCCTTTCATTAATTTATAGACCTTTATCATATCCCCCTCAACCGTCTCTTTTCCAAGTTGAAGAGCTCTAACCTTTTAAGCCTCTCCTCATAGGGATATCCTTCCATCCCCATCACCATTTTTTGTTGCTCTTCTCTGTAACTTTGCTAATTCTGCTATATCCTTTTTAAGATATGGCAACCAGAATTGCACACAATATTCAAGGTGTGGTCACACCATGGAACTATACAGAAGCATTTATATCATCCTTGGTTTTATTCTCCATTCTTTTCCTTATGATTCCTAGCATTCTATTTGGCTTTCCTGGCCATCACTGCACACTGGGTGGAGGGTTTAAACGTATTGTCCACAATGACACCTAAATCTTTTTGCTGGGTGGTGGTTTCTGAGGTGGTACCTTACATTGTGTAAACTAAAGTTTGGGTTGTTCTTTCCTAGGTGCATAAATTTGAACCTGTCCACATTAAATTTCAACTGCTATTAGGACGCCCAGTCTTCCAATTTATTACCCTCTTGCAATTTTTCACAATCCTCTTGGGTTTTAACAACTTTGAATAATTTTGTGTCTTCTGCAAATTTGATCATCTCACTTGTTATTCCCATTTCCAGGTCATTTATGAATATGTTAAAAAACAGCAGGCCCAGCACAGATCCCTGGGGTACACCACTATACACCTTTCTCCATTGAGAAAATTGGCCATTTAGTCTTAATCTCTACTTTCTATTTTTTAATCAGTTCCTGATCCACAATACTACACGGCCTCTAATCCCATGACTTTTAATTTCGCCAAGAGTCTCTCCTGCGGGATCTTGTCAAAGGCTTTCTGAAAATCCAGATACACTCTATCAACCAGCTCACCTTTGTCTACCTGGTTTATTCACACCTTCAAAAAAGTATAACAGATTTGTAAGACAAGGCTTCCCTTGGCTAAATCAATATTGGCTTTTTTCCATTAAACCATGACTATCTACATGTTCAGCTTACCGGTCTGTAATTTCCCGGATCACCCCTGGAACCCTTTTTAAAAATTGACGATACATTGGCCAGTCTCCAATTTTCCGGTACTGCAGATGATTTTAATGGTAGTTTATAGATTACTGCAATCTTATATTTCAGTTCTTTCAACATCCTCAGATGTATACCATCTGGTCTAGGTGATTTGTTATTCTTCAGTTTATCAAATAGTTGTGATACATCTTCCCGGTTTATTGATATTTCTTTCAACTCTTCCGATATATCACCTTTATATACCATTTAAGGTACGGATAACTTCCCTAAATCATCTTCAGTAAAGACCGAAACAAAGAATTCATTCAGTTTCTCTATGGCCTTGTCCTCACTTAGGGCCCTTTTACCCCTCTATCATTCAATGGTCCAACTGACTCTCTTAGTTTTGCTACGAATTGAAAAAGTTTTCATTATGTGTTTTTGCTTCCATGGCAAACTTTTTTTCAAATTCTCTCTTTGCCTGCCTTATCAATGCCTTGCATCTAACTTGTCAATGCTTATGTTACTTCCTGTTTTGCCATTTGGCTCCTTTTTCCATTTTCTGAAAGACACTTTTTTGGCAACAGCCTCTCTGACCTCGTCTTTTAACCATGCTTGCAGTTTTTTGGCCTTCCTTCTACCTTTCTTAAAGCATGGAATAAATCTGTTCTGGGCTTCCAAGATAGTACTTTTAAACAACACCCATGCTTGATGTAAAATCTTTAAACCTTTGCAGCTGCTCCTTTTAGTTTTTTCTTAACAATTTTCCTCATTTTATCATAGTTTCTCTTTTGAAAGTTAAAGGTAGTACTGTGGATTTCCTTGCCATCCTTCTTCCATTTATTAAATCAAATTCGATCATGCTATGATCACTAACCACACCACAAAACGAGTTACACAAGACATGACATCCACAACATCAAAACATCCTATTACTCTCAATAAAATGTATATAGCCCATTGTAGCTAGCTCAACCTGTATATATTGCACCCCAAATCAAGTTTTACCTACCTACACACTCATGAACACTACCTTCACAGCCACTGCATGCCGACACCCCCGCACTACCCTACTTGATTGGTTTGCAGTGAAATCCACTTTGATTCAAGGATAAAGCGGGATATAAATACTTTTAAATAAATAAATAAGTATTGCCAAGTGGCCCCAAAACCCTTATCTCTTGCACCAGATCCTGTGTTCCACAAAGGACTATGTCCAAAATAGCTTCCCTTCTTGTTGGCTCATGAACTAGCTGCTCCAAGACGCAATTAAAGCTGTTAAGTAGACCTGGAGGCCTACAATAGTAGCTCTGTATGTATAGTCTACCTCTATGAAGCCCATTCCCCATCTGGTTCTAGAGATGTACAGTCTTGGCATACACTGGTTCCTATAAATTACTTCATGAGCACAGCCAGTTTTTCAAAATTTTTAACTGGCCAGTCTACAGTCCCAAAGCTGTATGAGAATATAAACCATTAATCAGCTGGCAATGCCTGTATCTTATTCTGTGATGTTAAAGCAATTTTCAGTAGCAATTTTAATCTCCCATAATATTTGTTACTGATATTTTATCTCAGTATTTTCTGCTCTATTGCCTCACCTTCCTCTCTATTCCTAGGTATTTATATACATCTTCTTGATCACGTTCCTTGATGTCACAGTTCTCAGCCATGGAGATGCTTTCGGTTTTGCTCAATTTTCCTCTAAGGAAAGTTGCCTTAGCATATTTCTCTAGGCCAAAAGTCACCTTGATGTTATCTGAGAAGCTTTTTACTTCACAAAGTTATTCCACTAATTGCTGGTCACTGGAAATGTGGAGTTTCGGGTCATCTACAAACAGTAAGTGGGTTTTACCTTCTTTATGATTAAGACTAAATCCATATCCCAAAGTGTTAAGAGTGTTCAGCAGATTAAGCACCATACAAAAAACAGAAAAAGCATCACTGAGTCTCCCAGAAATATTCCTCACTGGATCTCGATATTAGGAATGATGATCCTGCCATCTTCATATTTCAAATGGAGTGTGGTTTGCTATACTTTCATCGTTAACTTAATGTATTCAATCAAGTCAGGGTTTATTTTATACATTTCAAGGCAATTTATCATCCAAGAGTGTGGGGTGCTATCAAAGGCTTTCTTACTGTGAATAGTCAATTCATGCTATACTGAGATTTCAGCTTCTCTTAACACTGGCCATGATGGCTTTATTCAACATTAGTTGGTCTTTGGTTCCATATGTTACCCTCATATTGCTCTTCTGCTCTATTGCCATGATGATATTGGAATCAATATGATCATATATTCTGTCCGTATCTATTGTGAACAGCTTGTAGATTTAGGTAAACAGATTATTGGTCTGTGATTTTTGGGAACATTACTTGGATCTCCTTTTAGGAGGAGAATTGTTCTTCTCGCCATTGTGGTGTTAAGTCTGGTTACCTGATCAAGTGATTTTTGTAGTTTTCCAGGTCTTGGTGGAGTGATGTTAACCGTTTGAGCCAAAAGCTGGGTCATTCCATCTTGATGCTCTTCCAGTTTGGGGGTCTTTTTAATCTGCTTTCCAGCTCTTTTGAAGTTACTTCAGGCCATTCCATAGGTTTCATATCTTCGCAGTTTTTGTGCTGCTATCACTACCTTCAGTTTATTATTAGAGAATATGAATTTCAAGTCTTCTGTTAATGCAGTACGTTTCATGTTGATGCTTTGGATCGGTCTCGTCATTGGTGATCTGAATCCTTTCAGATACCCATCTAGCAGGGACATCTCTCCATGAAGTGAATCTATTTTTTTCTATACATTTTTTTTCCAAGGAGAGGTTATCTATCTATCTATCTTTCTCCTGTTCTTTAGGCCCTGTGCCCTTTATGGTACAACTTTCTTACTCGTAGTAACAATTTTTGCTGCACAGTACAGAATACGATTTAATCTCCATAATATAAGCTGATAGTTTCTTGAAGCAAATTATGGGCTTTTTGATTTTACTTATGTTTTTTGCCTTTGATGTAAGGTGTAACCTTGGCAGTTCTTGAGTTTATCTGTTGTGTTTATGTCTCTATTTTGTATGTTTATCTGGTGTGTTTATACAAGGAGGGGATGTATTTTTGTGGGCTGCTGTATGTTTGATGCCTCACTTCCCCCCTTCCACCTAAGTGTTTTTTTCTACAGGACCCCGATACTGTTGGGATGTGACAGTAAGTGCCAGGCTGCAGTGTGTGTGTCTGTGTGTGTCTATTGTGCGAAGGTGAGGGGTAGGGATGGGTTGATGTCTGACTGTTCTGCAGAGGTGGAGTGCCTGTTTGTGTGTATGCCGGTGTAGGAAGGGTGCTTGAGTGCTGGGGGGGGGGGGGGAGATACACCTTTTTGCATATACCGATTGTGCTTTTGTCCCCATTCATTTGTCTCTTTAACCTACAAGTCCTGGATGCTTCCCTCTCCCCACTATCTCCCCTTATCCCTCTCCCTAGCATTCCCATCATCCTCCCTTTTTTAAGGTAGTACCCCCCTTTAAATTTTTTGATGCCTCACTTCCCCCCCTTCCACCTAATCTTTTCTTTTTTTTTTCTACAGGACCCCGATACTGTTGTCCTCTGCTTCCAAGCCCCAACCGTGGCCTTCCCCTCCTGTTCTGCCCGGGGACTTTGCCGTAATCACAGTATGCTTCTCTTCTGCTCATGGGGGATGGGATCCCAGCAGGCAGCCTGCTGTCTTTGGTGCCACAATCACAGTTTTCCTCTCATGTTCTGCCTGTTGGAGATCGTATCCTCACAGGCAGGCAAAAAGTATCTTTGCCACAATCATGACTGTCCTCTGCCTGCGCTCGCAAAAAAGGTGGGACAAGAAAGTGTCAGGGTCAAATTTCTGCTCACCAGGGCGACCTGGGGCCTGGGATTTGTCAAACCTTGCCCTGGCCAGAACAAGGGCTTTTGCCACCCTAGGCAGGCCTACTGTGCTGCCCCATGCTGCCCCCTCTTCATCATCTCACATGGGAGAGGGGGCAGCATGGCGATCCCTCAATACAGCATAAGCACGTCAGCTGGCCTTAAAAAGTGTTCCCGCACGAGCCCATGTGCCAGTGGGCAGCAGGTCCCAGCTGGCAGCACAGTGACCCCCGACCCTCCAAATATTTTTAAATCGGCAGCCACTTCAGCAACGCGGACAGCTTTAAAGTGCCACGTGCATGTGTCCTCACAGCCTGCCGCTCCTGACCCCTGCCCTTCCACCACAACTTCTTGCTCTCTCAGACAGTACATTGTGTTGGAAGGGGCAGGATCAGCAGGCTGTGAGGGCATGTGCACATGGCACTTTAAAGTCTGCCATGTTTCTGAAACAGCCACCGATTTGGGGGTGGGTGTCACCGTGCCGCCCACTGGGACCTGCTGCCCTAGGCAGGCGCCTAGTTTTCCCACTGAGTGGACCAGTTCTAACCCTGCCCTATACTTTGGATCCAAGCTTGGGATGATGTGACCTTGTCAGTTCCTTAAACCAGCCCTGCCCACAGCAAATGATAGAAAGCAATACAATTCAGTTAGTAGCTTTCATAGTTGAAATAACTACAGAAAAAATGAAAAACATATGTGAATAATATAAAATGCAGCACATCAGAGCTAGAAAGTTATTTGTAATCAGTGTGTGTACAGTGCATGCGTTGTGTCCGTGTGTGTTGGAGGGGGGCATTTCTGGGAGTACATCGTTTTGGGGACTAGGGACAGATGCAGGGAGGTAGTTTTGGGAGCGAGATGGTTTGCAGGGTAGTGGGGTAGGTGCAGTGAGGAATTTTGGAGGTGATGGCAGTTGCATGGGGGAAGTTTGAGGGTGGGACAGTTGCAGGGGGTGCAGCAATTCTCAAGGTGATACAGAAGTTCTGGGGGTTGTTTTGCAGGGGGATGGAGCATTTGGCATGGTAGTAGAGCAACTGTGGGCCAGTAGATTTTTGGGATGGAGCAGTGTGCAAGATGGCATGACAGTTGCAGTGTGGTAGTTTTTGGGATAGGGCAGTTGTCAGGAGATGTTATTTATGGCTGGAGCAGTTTGTGGGGTTGGATGACAGATGCAATGCAGTATTTTTTGTTTTTAAGCAGTAGGGCAGTTGCATGGGGTTATATTTTGTGGAGGGACAGTTGCGGGGGTGTACATTTTTTGGGGGTAAGGCAGTTTCAAGAGTTTTTTGGGGGAGTAGAGCAGCTTGTGAGGTGGTGAGGCACTTGTCAGGAGATACTGTCTATGGGTGGCGACAGTTTGTGGGGCAGTTTGGCAAGTGTGAGGGAGGTTTTTCTTTTAGCAGTAGAGCAGTTTGCAGGATAGTAGGGTAGTTGCAGTGGGTTAGATTTTGAGGGTGGGGAAGTTGTAGGAGTGTAGTTTATAAGGGTGGGGCAGTTTGCAAGATGGAGAGGCAGCTGAGAGAGGTTTTGGAGAGGGCAAGTTAGTGGTGTGGTTGGACAGTTAAGGAGGTATCTTATTTAGGGTTGGGCCAGGGTGGCAAGACAATTGTGTGGGAGTATTTTTTCTAAGGTGGGGGCATCTGGCAGGGAGTAGGGTGTTTTGTTTTGTTTTGTTTTTTTAAGTTATGGGGACAGTGTGAGGGGTTCTGCAACAGTTGCGGAGGCAATTGGAGGGTTGGGTGAATAGAGAACAGGGAGAAAGATTTTCAAAAGAAGAATTCCCCAACTTCTATGTTTGGGTGTATGAAAGTTTCTCTGCTACATAAGCTGGAACTCATTCGCCCAAAGAAATGCATTATGCCATTTTTTGTTCAGGGAAGGGAGCTTATTTCTCTGGAATCCCCAGTTCCATTTGACCCATTTTCAAACTCTATGTGTCTTTTTCCCCACAAGTCAAGTTTCATTCCATTCCATTCCATTAATTTTTCAGGGAGTTATTTTGCCCCCAATAGATAGACAGATTCTCAAACCCCTTTATCATTCTTTCCAACTTCTGTTGGGTTGGATAGAATAATTATCAAGTGCAGCCAGTAGAAGGTTCCGCCTGCCACTCAAGCTACAAAGGAAGAAAATAAGCAAGTTCAAAAAGTTTCTAGGTTGGCAACCATCAGTGGGTACAAGAAAGTGTTTTGTAGTATTCACTTCTATACTGTTTTCTTTCCAAATGAATATACAGAAATTTAATTTTTTTCCTTGAATCCTACTAGGCCAATTCAGATGAGTAGGTTAAGCTCCCCAACCAATAGGGAAAGGCAGACTAGAGCAAGTTTCAGCAATGTCATCAGTAGTATACCCACTGGTGCAGTATGGAGCACGCATGGAAGCATCTCCCCAGCTTTCAAAGAAAGCCTTAGGGAGATGCACCACGTATGTATGAGCCCCTTCCTGACCAAGGGTGCCATCTTGCCTCGGTCTAATGACATAGCTAAGACAGAAAAATGAAAATACAATAATGAAGCAACTCCAAGGGGATGAGGCAGGGTTGAGAGGACTGATTCCTGCTGTCCCCAAAGAACACCTGTTACGGGTGAGTAATTATGCTTTCTCTGGGAACAAGCAGAAAGTCATTCCTCAAATATGGGATTTCCAGCTACAGGTGTGATGCAGCAAGGGGTACACAGCCTATGCAAATTCAGGTAAAAGAAAGACTTACCTCAGAGTCAGCTTTAGAAAGCAGCACTAGGCACTCTGATTCACCGGAGCAAGGGAAATTCTTGCTACGTAGCAAACAAAAATCCCATCAGGAACACCTGAGTGAAAATCCCCAGGTCACGTGCAGAGCTAGGGATTACTTAAGGCAAGGTTCCAGTCAGTGGAGTAGATTGGGAGTGGCAAGAGGAGGAGCAAGAACACGAACACCAAAGGGAACTGCAGAGAGTAGGACTGCAGGTCGGGTTGCAGAGAATAGCAGGAGGTGTGGCTCTCATCAGCTGAGCAGAAACCCCAGGGGATGGCTGGGAGGAAACTCTTCTCACGGAGAACCAGGAAGTGAGTCTGACTCCAGCTCTCGAGAAGAGAGGTTCAAGGCAAGCTGTTCCAAGAGTAAACCTGCTACCAGAAATAACCTGAAAGAGAAGCTAGGAGGATCCCACTACACTAGAGACCGGTATGTGCCAGCTCGAGGCAGAGGTCACTGTGAGAGGAAAGTGTTGGGGGATGGGAACTCCAAGCACGTCTGCAGCCTAAGAAGTAGGTGTAAAACTAAGTCTAATTATACTCCTCCACAACCAGCCTGGAAGGCAAAAGCCATAAGGTATAGGGAGCCAAGTATTAAGGCAGTCCCTGCAGAGAGAAGGAATCCTCCATATGATTATAGGGAGAAGTTTAAAACCCCTAAGTACCAAGGGCGTGGTCCTGAATATAACTACAAGCAGCAAGGTGGTTCAGAACTGTTATTCTGGGAGGAGAGCCCAGGCAGAAGATACCACAGGCCAGAGAGGTATAGCCCTGAAGGGAGAAGAGCCTCTTTTGATTATTACAGTGATTTATCACAGGACACTGTGTCTGAGCGCCATTTGTATGAGGAGTCTGACACAGGGAGTTTGGGCACTGCTGAGGAGAATATGATATGGGAAGACGCTAGCAATCTTCCGGAGCCCATTCCCATGGAATGCAGCATGTGTTACAAACGCAGCCTTGCTATGTGAATGAATACAAAGAGAACTTTGTACAGGAAATAAGGATTATTTGTTTGCCATTAATTTGTTGCTCTGTTCATCTTTGAGTTTCTGTTTTCTTGACAAGTCCGAGCGGGACGGGGAATAAAACCCACTTTAAGTTTCATTCAAAATTGCTCTGAAAAGACTCTTTTATTTAACAAGCCAGAGCAATTGCTTGTTCATAGGCCCTAGGCAACCGCCTATACAGGGCAATAAGGGCTCTAACCACGGGCCCCATCACACAGGATACCGAGGACCTGTACAAAATGCCATGGGTGACCAGAGAAGGTGCACCGTGAGCTGCAGCAGTTGAGTTCCAACTAGGAAACTCTCACAAGACCCAAGTGTCCAGTGGGGAACCAGCACTCCGATAGCTTGAACACAGAAGGGTTGGAGGGCAGGAGTTGCCTACAGGATTATGGAGTATAGCCTGGCCAAAGGCACTGTCCTGTTGAGACTCCCTCACCAGGCAGTAGCGAGCTGCGAAGGTATGGACCAAAGACCAGGTGGCAGCCCAGCAGATTTGTGTCACAGGTTCAGAATGCAGATTTGCTACGGAGGTAGCCATGGCCCTGATGCAGTGCATCGTGATCCGGTGGTCCAGTGAGATCCTAGCCTGCTCATAGGCACAGGCAATGCAGTCTGCTTGGTCACTGGAAGCCCCAGTAGACTGGTGTCATAGGATACGAAAAGCTGGGGCACTTTTCGGAGGCCCCAAGTCCATTGCAGATAAAAGGACAGAGTCCTCTGACAGTCCAGAATATGGAGAATGGCCTCCACCTTGCTGGCATGAGGCACCACCTCCTGATTGAGGCTGAAGAGGGACACCACCTTTGGCAGAAACTTGGGGTGTGTGCAGAGCACCACCCTGTTCTTGTAGAGCCTCATGTAGGGAGGCTCTGCCATTAGATCCTGGAGCTCACTGACCCTGCAAGCCGATGTGAGTGCCACGAGAAAGGCAACCTTCCAGAAGAGGTACCGCAAGTATCAAGTAGCCAGGGGCTCAAACGGCAGCTTAGTGAGTTGTGAAAGGACCACATTGATATCTCACTCCGCTGTTGGTGGGCAGATGGGGGGCTTGGACAACATGAGGCCTCGCAGGAAAGCAGAAACAAGGGACTGAGCCGAGAGGGACTTGTCCTCAACAGAGTGGTGGCACGCCGCAATAACACTCAAGTGCAACCTGACTAAGGACTTCAGTTCCACTTGGGACAGGTAGAGTAGGTACTGGAGTACCAGCTGCACCGAGCATGAGAATGAATTCAGCTGCCTCTTGGTGCACCACACTTAAAATCGACGCCACTTGAAGGTGTACGCCCTTCTCATGGAGGCCTTGTGGGAGGCCAGAAGGACCTCTTTCATGTCTCGTGGGCAGCTGAAGGGGGCTAGAACTACCCTTTCAGCAGCCAAGCCATGTCGAGACAGGTTGGGGTGCAGGAGAGTGCCCTCCTCCTGTGAAAGTAGTCCTGGGACACAGCACAGGGGAACCTGAAACGTCGTCAATGGATAGAGAAGCAGCAGGAACCATGGTTGCCTGGGCCATTGGGGTCCTATCAGTATCAGTGATGCCCTGTTGCGCTGGACCTTGAAGAGGGTCTTGGTGACCAGTGGTGTCTGTGAGAAGGTGTAAAGAAGACCTTTCGTCCATGGAATAAGGAATGTGTCGGCACCACCCAGGATGGGTGCAGTTGGCAGGAGCAGAAGTAGGGCAACTGTGTGTTGTCCGGACTGGCAAACAGGTCCACTAGGGGATTGCCCCAGAGTTGGAAAAGCCGGGAGGCCACTCTGGGGTACAGGTGCCACTCGTGTGGCTGGAAGACTCTGCTCAGCCTGTATGCCAGGGCCTGGGAAGCAGACCACCCGCAGGAGCATCCTGTTGCATGTCGCATATGAGAGGGCTACAGTCTCCTGGCAGAGGGAGTATGACCCCGGCTCCCTTGCTTGACAACACAGAACATTGCGACTTGGTTGTCCGTCTCAACCAGCACAGACTGGTGCTACAACCAGTGGCAAAAGGCAAGAGGGCCAAAAATATCGCCCAGAGCTCCAGAAGGTTGATCTGCAACTGGCATTCGGTCTGCAACCAGCTGCCTTGCATGCAGAAATCCAATGAACTCCCCATCCCAGCAGGGAGGCATCCATGGTAAGGACCCTCTGGGGAGTGGGTGCCTGGAAGGGCATCACGGCCTGAAGGTGGAAGAGGAGCTGCCACTAGTCAAGGAAGTCCACCAGCTGGCGGGTCACTCTTATCTCGTCTTGAAGCCTACCCGTGGCTTGTGTCCACTGGTAGTGGAGGCACCAGTGAGCAGCCCTCATGTGCAGGTGGGCATACTGGGTCACATGGACCATGGAGGTCACATGGCCCAGCAGGCAGAGGAGAAGTTGAATGGGCACTGACCGGCAGTGCTGCACTTCTGCGGCTAGCCCCCTGAGGCATTCTGTCCTCTCCAGAGGGAGGAAGGCCTTGGCCTGGAGGGTGTCTAACCGAGCCCCTATGAACCCCAGGCATTGAGCCGGAGAAAGATGGGACTCGAGGTAGTTGATGACGAACCCCAAATGCTGCAAGACATGAGTGGTGTGCTCTGTGGCATGGTGCACCTCTGCAGCCGTGCCTTTCCTTATGATCCAATTGTGCAGGAAGGGAAAGATAATGGCCCCTTGAAGACAAAGGTGGGCTGCAACCACCACTAGGCACTTGGTGAAGACCCTTGGAGGTGAGGCCAATCCGAAGGTTAGCACCCTGTATTGGTTGTGACCTCTTCCCACCATGAACTGGAGATATGTTCGGTGGCTGGGATGAATCAGGATGCGTGTATAAGCATCCTTCAGGTCTAAGAAGCATATGTGAGAACTAACTTTTTGTTTGTTGCCGGAGAATTGACTCTATGTCAAACAAAGATACTGACAAAATAAATCAAGACACAGTACGGCTCCCAGACCTGTAGGAATAGTTTTCCAAGAAGGTTCTGGACTGGTCTAGAAAGATTCAAAGAAAGAAAAATCATCATTTATGTAAATGTCTCCCTCCTTATCATCCTGCTAGACCAGTTGAGACAAGTGGGACATACTCAAGCAGTCAGGACCCAGGGTGGGAAGAAGATGACATGCTGGACAGATCTACTGTGCTAAAGGCACCACCTACTCCAGCTCCCACATGCAACCTGTAGGATTTAATACTACCACTGAGCACAAAAGGTGCTCAGAGATGACTAAGTAGCTGTCTTACTGATGTCCTCCGGGGGAACACCAAAGCAGACTCTGCACAGGTATCCCCATCCAACTCCCAGTCCGAGAGGTCCGAGAAGGAGTTCGACTCGGGCTGGTCGCCCCGTCCAGAGGTCAAGTCCTGCTTGGAGACAGTCTTGAAGGATCTCGCTCCCAAAGAACCGGGAAGGCGAGCAAGATAGACGCCGAGGACCCTCATGAGGCCCACGGCTCTCGGGGGTTTCCAGGGAGGGTTTCAGTATCGCTCTCGAGGGAACCTCTGTCTCAAGGCATGGGCCAGCCATGCTGGGCAAGAGCACCTGCTGGACAGCTAAGAAGGCAGAAATGCTGCACTCTAGTGCCAGTATACGGGACTCCCACGTGGACGTGGGTCCCTGCAACATTGACACCAGGGTTACTGGATCTGGTGTGGAGAAAGAGAGGGGGCCCTGACTGGGACAGCCCTCAGGAGACCGGGCGCCATCATCAGAGGCCTCCGTATCTATACGAGATACCTTACAAGGCCGCTCCTCGTCAGACTCTCAGGAACGCCGAGGGGGGCTGAGCGACCAAGCGTGGGAGCGCTCGCGCTTATCTGGAGCCCCTGACAGAGACTTCGAAGTATTCTTCTTCTTACTCCTCTCCCCTTCAGGGGACCCCTAGTCGGAGTACAGCCGAGAGCACGGGACCGAGGTGGGGGATCTCACCATTGGAGGGACGACCGAGGATTCCAGGGCTACCTTCCACAAAATGTCATTGGATTTCTTCTTACAACTTAGCAGGGCCTTGGAGGACATTTTCTTGCAAAGGGAGCAGAATGTGATAGGCGATGGCCTAGTTCATCCTGTAGGTAATAGAGGCCTGTATATTAGGCCTGAGTCCCCCTCCCTTACTTTAAAATATTATAACTGATTTTGGAATATTATAGCAGAACCAGACAGAAAATGCCAGTAGCTGTTAGAATCACTGCTCTGCTCTGCTTTTGATAAGAATGCTTCTGATAAACAAAAGTAAAACTTTTCCACTGTTATGACACTCACAGCTGTGTTTTCCACTATCTCTGCCGGCTAATTGACCTTGCAAATCAGCGAAATGTACTGTAGCAGAAGTATTATGACTAGAGATTTGAGCCACTGTTAGAAATGCCTGCACAGAATAAAAACAGGTTCAAGCCAGATCAGAGGTGGCTATTGGGAGAGGGAGGGGGGCCACCGAGACCAATGAGGAGTTTTGCCTGTATTAGACTGGAGAAGAACAGTATATAACCTGTCATTTTTCTGAGCTCAGGGCTCAGACATTTTGTATGTGACATTGGCCTGAGACTGTGCACATTAAACTGGTTTGAATTCTAGTCAATAGACTCCTGGTTTTATTCGTTGGGGGCCCTTCGCTATTACATATTCATGGTGCGTTGGCCGGGAAGGCGTAATACGCGAATAGTACGCAAGTGAATACTACCACGTATTACCGCCTCCAGGTTTGGTCCGGCTGGTCCCACAGCCGACCGACGTGGAGAGGATCCCAGGCGCCGACCGGTCCCTTGCATCGGAGGGTTCCGCCCTGCCTCGGCGGCCTGCTGGGTCCGGCTGGCCAACACCTCGAACCCAGGGGAGTCCAGGATTCAACCCAAGGTGGAACTGGTTGCGCAGCGCATTAGCTACCGGATCCGGTGAGTATTGATTTTTCTGGTTCTTAGTCAGTTAGCTCTGGGAAAGTCTCGAGACTGATTTGGCACAGTAACAGGTAAAGGAAGTCTGATCAACTTCCATGGCGATCCTAGTACCCCTGCATGAGTATGCACGGGGCGAAGCCATCGACCCTTTTGGTTTGGTAAATTTAGGTTCAGTCAGTTAGCCCGGGAATTTGGAATTTGGGAAATGCTGGCATGTTTGGTTGTGTGAAGTGTGATTGAGAGGTCTTGCAATATAGGCCAAGTGAGAGGGGACTCCTAAGTAGCGCAGTTCCTGACCGGGCGACCGCGTTCAGGTCGCGAACAGGAGGAAGCGTTTGGTGTTTGTCCCCCTCATTGTTTTGTGGGCTGCGCGGACCCCTTACCCGTAGCCATCCTACCTACCCTTTCTGTTTGCTGTCTTGTATGTTATACAGACATTATAATGGGAGGGGCGGAGTCCGTACAAACTCCGCTGAACTGTATGATCACGAATTTTAAGAAAGGATTTAGTGGTGATTATGGGGTGAAAATGTCACCGACCCGCTTAGAAATATTGTGTAGTAGGGTGTGGCCGGCGCTGGACGCCGGGTGGCCACCAGAAGGTACTTTTGATATCCAAATTGCGTCCCGTGTGCACAAGGTAGTGCGCAGCTATAGTCCCGAACAGTTTTCCTATATAGACTCATGGTTAGGGATATGTGAGAAACAGCCCTCTTGGATGAAGCGTTGCGGTGAGGGGCAGAGTAAAATTATGTTAGCAACTGCCACGAGAGTCCCTGCCAAGAAAGAAAAAAACCCTATTTATGTAGCCCAAGAGTCTCCAGAGACCCCAAGGAATCCACCCGCCTTTCTGTATACTCCTGTCCCATCAGCTCCACCAGTACTCCAAGAACCCCCGCCAATACTCCAAGTAGAGCCAGAGGAAGAGAGAGTACCTCCAGCCGAGGTGCCTCCACCCGGTCATCCGCCTCCAAAATCTGAAGTGCAGACCAGTCCCCTAAGAAGTCGGAGCCCTAGTCCTGAGCAGCGCTCTGAGGTGGAACAATCATCCCCCGAAGAATCCGCTAGTGGAGAGTTACATGCCAGTCCAGGGTCATCCACTAGTCCAGGTACCAGTAGCGGCATCACCCAAAAGCCCACTGAAATGCGCTATGATTTCAGAAGTAGAACGAGAGAAGCTCACCAACTGCCATTGCGGCAGGTCCCGGGATTACCCATTCAAGAGAACGGTCAGGTTGTGGTCGGATCGACCAGTCTAGTGTATGTGCCCTTCTCCACAACAGATTTATTAAACTGGAAAACGCATTATGCCTCCTATACTGAAAAGCCCCAAGATTTAACAGAGTTAATGACTAGTATTATGCAAACCCATCAGCCCACCTGGTCTGACTGTCACCAGCTTTTGGCTACCCTCTTTACTACCGAAGAGCGGGCACGGATAGTGCGAGCGACCACTCGATGGTTGGAAGAGAACCCTGAAGTGGGGAGAAACCTATATCCCAGACAGGCGGCAGCCGCAGATTTCCCGAATGAAGACCCTGGATGGGACCCAAATAGTGATGTAGGAGAAAAGGCCCTCACCCGGTTCCGCCAGGCGATACTGCAGGGCCTAAAGAAAGGAGGCCAGAGAGCTATGAATATTGGGAAAGTAGCGGACGTTCTTCAGCACCCAGATGAGAGTCCAGCAGCTTTCTACGAACAATTAACTGAAGCTTATAGACTTTACACCCCCTATGACCCAGCAGCTCAGGAGAATTTACGCATGGTGAATGCCGCTTTTGTGAGTCAGTCCCAGGGAGACATAAAACGAAAACTGCAAAAATTAGAAGGATTTGCGGGCATGAACGCAGCACAGTTAATGGAAGTCGCACAAAAGGTATATGTGAATCGTGATCAAGAAAGCAAACGGGAAAGTGAAAGGAGGATGAGGAAGAAAGTGGATCTGCTCGCTGCAGCATTAGTTGAAGGACGTGGAGGAGGATATCCTAACAGAAGAGCCAGAGGATGGGGAAGGGGCCGAGGGAGCGCTCGGCCCCCTTTAGGTGCAAATCAGTGCGCTTATTGTAAAGAGGAAGGACATTGGAAGGATGCGTGCCCGAACATGAGCTCCACCCCCTGGAGGGGACGCGGGAGCGCCAGGAGAGCGGGGGGCGATTCCAGCAGCGAGGGGGGATGCAGCGCGCACAGTTTCAACAGTTCCAGCAAAATGAGACTGCCATGCAGGGAGTGGCAGTCACCGAAGCAGATTTCATGGATGATGAGGAATAGGCCAGACTGGGCTCCAAGTTCTTCTTAGGTCTCCAGGAGCCTATGGTCAATGTAAAAATTGGAGACCAGCATATGGACTTTATGGTAGACACAGGGGCCGAGCATTCAGTAGTAGCCAAGCCGGTGGCCCCTGTGTCCTCTCGATCTGTTGCAATCGTGGGAGCTACAGGAACAAGAACCACGAGACCCTTTCTGCAGAACTGCACCTGTGAATTAGGGGGACAGAAGATAACACACCAGTTCTTGTACATGCCTGAATGCCCAGTTCCCCTGTTGGGCCGAGACATGCTTGCAAAGCTTCAAGCACAGATATCCTTTGTTGAAGGGGGAAAAATGGAAATGACTATAAACTCAAAACCTGCCGGCCTGATGGTGTTAGCTGTCCCCCGAGAAGAAGAATGGCGGTTCTATTCATCTGCATCCAAAGCAGTAAGCCTCTGTACACCTCTCAACATTGCAGCCCCGCCTGGAGTATGGGCAGAGAATAATCCACCTGGCCTAGCGAAAAATATAGCCCTGTATTTGTTACCCTTAAGCCAGGAGCAGAACCAGTGCATGTGCGTCAGTATCTCCTCCCACGACCAGCAATTGAAGGTATTCATCGCCACCTGAAGAAATTACTGCAGTATGGACTTCTTAGAGAATGCCAATCACCCTGGAACACCCCCCTTCTCCCAATCAAGAAACCTGGGACAGGTGACTACCACCCAGTGCAGGATCTACGTCAAGTAAACAGTGCAGTTGAAACCATACATCCAGTAGTACCAAATCCTTACACCCTCCTGGGACTGATTCCAGCAGAAGCCACTCATTTCACTGTTTTGGATTTGAAAGATGCCTTTTTCTGTATACGTCTGGCAGAGGCCAGTCAGCTTTTGTTTGCATTTGAATGGGAAAACCCTACCACAGGAAGACGAGGACAACTCACTAGGACTCGCTTGCCACAAGGATTCAAGAATTCACCCACCATCTTCAGTGCAGCCCTCAGTCAAGATCTGTCAAGTTACCCTGTAACTCCGGGAAAGAGAATCCTACTTCAATATGTGGATGATTTGCTCATAGCCACCAACAATGAAACTGATTGTGTACAAGCTACTAGTAATCTTTTGCACCTTTTGAATGAAGCTGGATACAAGGTCTCAAGAGCCAAGGCGCAATTATGCCAGACAGAAGTGAAATACCTAGGGTTCCATTTGTCAAAGGGAAACCGGAAATTAGGACTTGAGCGAAAGGAAACAGTATGCCGCATCCCAACCCCCACTACCAGAAAACAGGTGCGAGCTTTCTTGGGAGCCGCAGGCTATTGCCGAATATGGATACCGAATTTTGCACTCATAGCAAAACCCTTGTACCAAGTCACACAGGGAGCTGAACGATCCCCCTTGGAATGGGGCCCAGAACAAGATAAGGCATTCAAATCATTGAAAACAGCATTGATGTCATCCCCCGCCTTGGGACTACCGGATGTGCAGAAGCCATTTCGTCTATATGTCCATGAGTCAGGTGGAAATGCATTGGGAGTTTTAACCCAGCCTCTTGGGTCTTGGCAGCGACCTGTGGCCTATCTGTCAAAACAACTGGATCCTGTTGCCAAAGGATGGCCACCTTGCTTGAGAGCTGTAGCAGCCACAGCCCTCTTAGTGAGCGAAGCTGACAAGCTCACCTTAGGACAAAATTTGCGAGTCACTGTACCACATTCTGTTCTAACCCTAATGGAACACAAAGGAAACCACTGGCTCACCAACGCTCGAATGTTGAAGTATCAAAGTATGCTATGTGAGAATCCGCGATTGCAATTGAGCGTCAGCCAAACTCTGAACCCAGCTACCCTGCTGCCAGCCGGTCCAGGCCCTCCTGACCATGATTGCCTAGAAGTAATGGACACTGTATATTCAAGTCACCCAGACTTAACTGATATTCCCTTGAGCCACCCAGACAAAATCTTTCTTTGTGGATGGAAGTAGCCTCATAATAGAAGGACAGCGATGTGCGGGGGTATGCAGTGGTGACCCTAGACATTGTAGTAGAATCATCAGCCGTGGCCCCAGGAACCTCAGCACAGAAGGCTGAATTGATAGCTCTAACACGAGCACTCAAACTTGGAACAGGAATCAGCCTGAATGTATACACGGACTCTAAATATGCTTTTACAACCCTGCATGCCCATGGGGCCCTATACAAGGAAAGTGGATTGATCACCTCAGGAGGCAAGTCTATTAAGTATGGTCCAGAAATATTGACTTTGCTGGAAGCAGTATGGGCCCCCAAAATGTAGCAGTGATGCATTGTCGAAGCCATCAAACTGGAGATGGAGATGTATCCCGCGGAAATAGATTTGCTGATGCCTCAGCCCGAGAAGCAGCCATTGCAGGACAAATTACTACCCCAAATGTAACGATTCAAGCAGCCATATTTCCAGTACCTTTGAGTGTATGGACACCCAGATATACCTAAGTAGAGAAGGACCGTTACTGTCAAAAGGAGGGGGGGCAGTTATCTGAAATTGGATGTATAGTGTTGCCCCCGCCTGAAGGGAGCTCAACCCCTGGTATGACCGTGATCCCTGAAGTCCTAGGCCCTGCCTTTGTCCAAGCCTTTCATCACCGGACGATTTGAGGGCAACTACAGACCTCAAAGACTTTAGGAAACAGCTGAAGACCATGCTGTTCATAGAACATTATGGACACATCACATAACCTCGGAGAATGTATAACAGCACACGATTCCGCCTAACACTGTATGTATAGAAAAGGTTTTATAGCCACACTGTATATAGCTCACTTTGTACATAGCTCAAACTAATCTAGCACACAATACAACACACTCAACTAAATTTCACCCTCACGGCATGTATAACACACTCACCTTACCCGATTGTTTGCTGTGATACCACCTTGATTAATAAGATAAGGCGGTTTAGAAATACTGTTAAATAATAAAAATAAAATAAAAATCAAGCCACACACTATGGAAAAACAAAGATGGCCAATGCTTTAAAGCCATACTTCTATATCTCCCTGTTGGGACCTTTGACCACCTCAGTAGCCCGAAGATGTGTGACCTGTGCCAAGAACAATGCCCGACAAGGTCCTGTACCTCCCCCAAGAGTTCAGTCAGTAGGCGTGACCCCCATGGGAAAATATCCAAATAGACTTTGCAGAAATGCCAGGAGCAAATGGATATCGCTACTTGCTAGTCCTAGTTTGTACCTTTTCTGGATGGGTGGAAGCTTTTCCCACCAGAACTGAGAAGGCCAGAGAGGTCACTAAAGCCTTGCTCCATGAGATTATCCCCCGATTCAGAATACCTTTGACCATGGGGTCTGACAATGGGCCCTCTTTTATATCACAAGTAACTCAGCAGCTAGCCCATGCCCTGCAAATACAATGGAAGTTACACACAGCCTACAGGCCCCAGAGTTCAGGGAAAGTAGAGAGAATGAACCGAAACCTAAAATCTCAGTTATCCAAACTTTGTCAGGAAGCCCACTCGAAGTGGCCCCAAGCTCTTCCCATAGCCCTTCTCCGAATACGTTCAGCCCCCACCACGCCATTAGGGGTATCCCCATTTGAGATTTTGTATGGGAGGCCCCCGCCCATAGTACAGGGGATAAGAGGAGATATGAATCAAATTGGATCCGTAATTACTAGGCAAGAATTGTCGGCTCTAAGTTCTGTTTTGCAGAGCCTTCATACCTGGGTGCAGGACCAGTTGCCTATCAATCTAACAGAGCCATTGCATCCTTTCAAGCCTGGAGCCTCGGTGTGGGTAAAGGAGTGGAAGAAGACACCGTTGGCGCCTCATTGGAAGGGACCGTATATCGTTTTGCTATCAACCCCAACAGCAGTTAAAGTGGCCGAGATCGACTCCTGGATTCATCACAGTCGAGTGAAGCCAGCAGCAGTTCCTGAGAGTCGCCCCTGGACTTCGATCGCTAATCCTGCATCACCGTTGCGACTCACGCTGCGAAGGAGAGATCCCTCATCGTAAAGACTTTGCCAGCTTGCTCCTGAACATCTACATTTCAGACTCTATCCTCTATCTATCTACCTCAATCAACCATTAACTACCTCATTAATCATCAAAGACTATAATCATGATGATTACTAATTGCTGCTATTTCCTTCTTGCGGTAGCCCTGGGACACTTGAGAACCACTCTTGCTTTCCCCCCTTATGCAGCCTGTATAACCACCACCCGAACTGGTATGCAAGTTACTCAGACTTTGCTTTATCACTCTTATTATACTTGTACAGGTATAGTCAAGCAGGTGTATCTATAATGGTACAGAATTGAATGTCTGCACAAAGGGAAAGACTCGTACTTGCTTCAGACCTCGCCAGAATCCATCTTACTATGTCCTGGAACCCTCATCAACGCCACAAGTCAACTCTCTGATCCTAACCAACCTGCTTACCTGTATTTTGATGCTTGTGACTTGATTAATAGAAATAATTACTACAGGTGTGGATCATGGGAACAAGCTTACTATTATGGTGAGAAGTATATGTGTCCTGAAGGTGCGTACAACTGGGGAATATGCACGGGGATATATTCCCCAACAACATATATCAAATCAGCAGAAGCAGACTATTTCTGTCCGAAATGGGATTGTGTGTACTATGCTACCTGGTCCGGTAGCCCTATAGGACAGACTGGAGATAATCGCAAGGCGCTGCTGGAAAGATTACCCTTATTGAAACCTGAACAGTGCAAGAGAAGCGCCTGCAATCCCCTACGGCTTCAGATCTTCGACCCCAGCCAGTGGAAGCAAGGATTTCGATTCGGCCTGCGCATAGCAGGAGGTGGAACTGATCCTGGAACCATTGTATTCATCCAGCTGAATGTAAAGACTCATGTTTCTTCACCTTATCGCATACATCATACCTTCCACGAGGCCATGAAGGCAGAATTTGTTGTTCCCCATGCTTCGCAAAATTTGTTCATGGAACTAGCTGGAGCTGTGGCATCCAGCCTCCATGTCTCGGACTGTTTCTTTTGTGGAGGAACTCAGATGGGAGACCAATGGCCTTGGGAAGCACAAGAATTGAACTATTCCGTACCATATAACCAAACTGATGTGCATAACACTACCAATGAATGGGTCCTCGCCCACTCCATAGTGGGTAAACTATGTTTTGCACGAGCAGGACCACAATTGAATGCACCTGTGGGACAATTAGTCTGTTTGAACCAGAAATATTACAATGCCACAACTGGGAAGACTTCTTGGTGGTCAGGTGCCAATGCTCCAGAGCCGTCTAACCGTCTGATCATCTTTCCTTATTTGGCCAGGATATGGACTAATCTGGCTACCCACAGCACTTGGCAAGCCCCACCTGGACTATATTGGATTTGTGGCACCAAAGCATATGCTAAACTCCCTGCCAAATGGGGAGGAGCGTGTGTTCTTGGAACAATACGACCATCTTTCTTTCTTTTGCCCCTTTCCCACGGAGAACAATTAGGGTTCCCTGTATATAAAAGTCGACAGAAACGAGAAGCTCTGAAAATCGGCCAGTGGGACAAATGGGATGCAACCTCCGAAGAATGGCCGCCAGAGCGAATTGTTTCTTACTATGGACCTGCTACCTGGGCACAAGATGGTTCTTGGGGCTACCGCACCCCTGTATATATGTTAGACCGTATTATACGTTTGCAAGCTGTTGTTGAAATTATAACCAATGAAACTAGTAGAGCGCTAACCTTGTTAGCTAAACAAGCCACACAGATGCGTACAGCCATTTACCAGAACCGCTTAGCTTTAGATTATCTGCTTGCAGCTGAAGGAGGAGTATGTGGCAAGCTGAATTTAACTAACTGCTGCTTGCAAATAGATAATGAAGAACAGGTTGTAGAAGATATAGCCAATCACATGAGAAAGCAAACTTATGTCCCAGTCCAAACATGGCATGGCTTGCAACTAGATGGCTGGTTTGGTTCTTGGTTTTCAGGCCTAGGCGGCCTGAAGACACTTATAGTGCTTGTATTTTTGATTGTGACTGTTTGCTTATGTATCCCATGTTTCCTTCCCCTATGCTTGCGTATGCTACGCTCCATTATTGATAATATTATTGACCGCAAGGCAGCAGCACAAATATTAGCAATGTGGGACTACTACCCTATACCACGGAGTGATCCCTCTACCATAGTTTAAAGTACTTTCATATATATGTGATTTGATTCTCACCCTCTCACTTGCGGGTGTGAATAATCAAAAGGGGGGAATGTGATAGGCAATGGCCTAGTTCATCCTGTAGGTAGTAGAGGCCTGTATATTAGGCCTGAGTCCCCCTCCCTTACTTTAGAATATTATAACTGATTTTGGAATATTATAGCAGAACCAGACAGACAGAAAATGCCAGTAGCTGTTAGAATCACTGCTCTGCTCTGCTTTTGATAAGAATGCTTCTGATAAACAAAAGTAAAACTTTTCCACTGTTATGACACTCACAGCTGTGTTTTCCACTATCTCTGCCGGCTAATTGACCTTGCAAAATCAGCGAAATGTACTGTAGCAGAAGTATTATGACTAGAGATTTGAGCCACTGTTAGAAATGCCTGCACAGAATAAAAACAGGTTCAAGCCAGATCAGAGGTGGCTATTGGGAGAGGGAGGGGGGCCACCGAGACCAATGAGGAGTTTTGCCTGTATTAGACTGGAGAAGAACAGTATATAACCTGTCGTTTTTCTGAGCTCAGGGCTCAGACATTTTGTATGTGACATTGGCCTGAGACTGTGCACATTAAACTGGTTTGAATTCTAGTCAATAGACTCCTGGTTTTATTCGTTGCGGGCCCTTCGCTATTACAAGAGCTCCAGGCATGGTCAACCCCAAGACACCACAGACAGCAGTCGTGGGTGCCCGTGACATGTTTTTGTAGCATCTGTCACATTTCTTAAACCCGGTGGCCATTGGGGAAAAAAGGGTCCCTGCTAGGTCGAAGATCTTTGAGGCCAGCGGTTGGGGAAAATAGGGCGCGAAGCCTGCAACAGGAAAAAAAATGTTTAGAAAAAGACATCCCCTTGCTCAAGGAAAAACAGAGCAGGGGAGGATGGGTAGAGGACCGGTGCTACCGGAAAAACCAGAAGCCAGAGGCCAAAAACGAAATACTTTTTCTGAGGGACAAGGACGTGCATCCGGAGGGCTCTGCGGAAAAAGGGAGACTGAGCAAGATGGCACCTTTGGACGGGAAGAGGACCACGCATGCGTGGCAGCAATCCCAAAGGCTTTCTTTGAAAGCTGGGGAATTGCTCCGCGCGGGCTCCGTCGGTGCAGATGTCACCCATAAAGTGAGGACTGACTTCCTGCTTGTTCCTGGAGAACAAAGAGATGGTCTGATGGATGGAAGAAATAAGGAATCTCCAGGAATCTCACTTACGCCTTCCTCACATCCACTAGATGCAGCGAGGATCCACCCAAAGGTCCTCTTCTGAGGAAGGGGGGCAAGATAACAGCCTGATTAAGGTAAAAGAAAAACAGCACTTTTGGGATCAAGGATGGCACAGTCTGTAGAGACACAGACATCATCAAGATGACCAAAAAAAGGCTCTCTGCAGGTCAATGCCTCAGTTCTGACATCTGCCTAGCAGACAAAATAGCAACCAGGAAAACCACCTTTAAGGTCAAATCCTTAAGAAAGGCCTTCCAAATGGGCTGAAAAGTGGACCTTTCAGTGCCTCCAACAACAGAGAAAGATTGCATTGAGGAACAACCAGATGCACTGGCAGATGGATCTGCTGCTTCGCTACCTTGAGGAAGCGGGAGATGTCAAGGTGCACTGCCAAGGGCCACTAACCAGCAACTGTGTTCACCTTCTTGGCATCTAAGGCCTGAAAGGAACACCACCTATTGAAGATCCTCCAGGCTCTCACATAGGCAAAGGAAGTAGAGTCTCTCTGAGGCCTTGAGAAGGGTGTCTACTACTGCTCCAGAGTAGCCCTTCTTGGCCAGCCTATGTCTATGTCTCTATAAAAATAGGCTAAAAATAGATACCTTTCTCAATCTCCCAAGCTAGGCGACCTATTATAAAATCATACTATAAAAGGACTTGCTTACCAAATGTTAGCATAACGTTTTGCACTTACTGTGAGTTACGTTTCGCCACTAACATATAGTCAGTGCAAAGCCTGTGCGATAACAGTTGGGAGTGTGGCCAGAATCTACCAGTGTCATACAAACCTACCTACACACCATAGTCCGACTTTCATCATGTAAATAGTTGCCTAAGGTTCTACCCTATTTGTCACCCCTGTTGTAGTATAATGTTCAATTTGTCATAAAAGGTTACTGTTCATTGTAATGCCTGTTTAGTTTTGTGCACTTGTTCCATATAATGAGTTGTTTCACTGTAAACCACGCTGATTTAAAATAGTGAGGTATATAAAACCAAATGAATAAATACATGCAACCGCATTATCTGCAATGCACTTACTGCAGCCTCTTCAGCAAAAAGGAACCACACCCCAGCTCTTGCTGGGAATTTCTCTGGTGTATAACAGGAAGTGGGAGCAATCCTCAGTTGTTCCTCCTTCAGGTACCTAAAAATGCTTTGGGATAGTCTTGCAGTACTACGGCTAGATATCAAGCTGCCAAATAAGAGGTATGCACCCCTTTTGGGCAACTTGACCACTAGCACAATATTACTGCTAGGGGTTAGAAAGAACATTTCGAGCCAAGGCACTCAATGGAGCAGGAGTGACTGGGAACACTCCTACTCTCCACTAGACATCAGGGAAACCCCAGTAAGAGCTAGAGTGCTGTGGGAGGGCTTCTAAGATATAAGGGATTCAGAAGGTGCATCGCTAATAGCACAGATGCACTTACCGCCTTTTCTTCAAGGACAGCCCTGCAGTAACCATTACTGCACACTAAAAGCAGCCAGCCCAGTATAAATTCTGTGTTAAGTACTTAGAGAACAATGGGGTGGGGGCAACAGCTAACATATGGGATGTTGCTACATGCAGAATTGCTGATAGCATAGGCAGCATTAAGTGCTGCTGCGCTACTGGGAGTCCAGTAGCATTGTCGCTCTCCAGCACATGAAAGCAGCAGACACTGCACCCCCTGGCACAGCTCTCCCACCACACAAGCCCCACCCAGCAGCACACACATTCTCATTAATCACACCCCCTAAAACAAAGCTCCTCCCCCAGATGCTGCCAAATAGCCCCCCCCCCCCTACATAAATCCCTACTTCTGACCTTCGTCCAAGCCCCAACTCCCTCCAGATCTTATTCAGGATATCCCTGGTATCTAGTGGTCTTCAAGACAAAGGCAGTCTTCTTCTCCTGCCACAGCTGGAGCAGTATCCAAAATGGCAGCTTTCACTCTTAGTGGTAGTCTCCAAGTACTTCTTTTGATTCTAATGGTAGTACCATGAGACTACCACTAAGGGTAAAAGCCGCCAGTCTGAATGCCACTTCTGTTCTGAAAAACACATATACCACACTTTAGTAGACATGATCCTAAAATGTTTAAAATTATGTAGCGCTCACCCCACCAAGTATCTACCCCTGCATTCTTTATCAACTATGTTACCGAAACATCAATAAGCATCTTTTGTACATCACTGCCCATTTCAGCAGTTAAATAGCTTTCAATACCTAAATATCCAAAGTAGTCCAGAGCACACACTACCTCAACATAAAACTGGTTTACATAAATGATAATTACACTTACCTGGTAATTGTAGTTCCTTTAGTGACGACAGTTCAGTCCTCTACCTCTGGGTTGTCAATCTCTTCCTGCAGCTAGGAGACTGGTTTGTCAGAATGATGACATCACGGGATATAGCCTGCTGCCCTTCCATCTGCATCCCAGTGTAAACTATAACAAAGCAGACTTAAAGGAGCAATCAATAAGTAGCCAAACAGCAATACAATGGTACTAGCATGGATTTCCACCCCCCCACGGGCAGGCCTTCTTACCTCCTGCTCTGACATAGGGGGAGCCCCCGAATAAGAGCTAGTAATGAAAACAGACTCACCTGAAACTCTCTTCTGTGCGACACTAAAGCCGAAACTGCAAAAAATATCCGGGCGGGAAGGAGGACTGAACTGTCGTCACTAAAGGAACTACAATTACCAGGTAAGTGTAATTATCATTTCCTTAGCGTTCCTCCAGTTCAGTCCTCTACCTCTGGGAAGTACCAGAGCAGTAATTAATGGGAGGGACCCTTCCAGCCGGCCGACAACACGGCCGATCCGAAACGAGCATCCGAAGCCGCCGCCACATCCAACCGGTAGTGCTTACTGAACGTATGCAGAGACGACCAAGTCGCCGCCCTACAAATGTCCCCCGGAGGGACCAAACAGTGCTCCGCCCAAGAGGACGCTTGCGCTCGAGTGGAATGCGCTCTCAAACCCACCGGGACCGCGCGCCCCCGGAGCAAATACGCGGAAGCAATGGCTTCCTTGAGCCAGCGGGCGATAGACGCCTTAGCCGCCGCCTCGCCACGACGAATACCGCCGAAGAGAACAAACAGTCGCTCTGACTTGCGGAAGGACTCTGTGGCCTTCAAATACTGACGTAGAGCCCTCTTCACATCGAGCCGCCGAAGACCCCGATCCGCGGAACCGCCCCCCAAATCCTCTAGAACAGGCAAGCAAACCACCTGATTCAGATGGAAAGGGGACACCACCTTAGGAAGAAAGGACGGAACCGGACGCAAAATCACTCGTTCCCGGGAAAAAGAAAGGTAGGGTTCACGGCAAGACAGCGCCTGCAGTTCCGAAATCCGTCGCGCGGAACAAATGGCCACCAGAAACACCGTCTTGAGCGTGAGATCTTTCAGAGACGCCCGACGCAAGGGCTCAAAGGGCGACTCGGCCAGCGCCGTGAGCACCAGATTCAGATCCCACGGGGGAACAGTCACCCTGCGCACCGGACGCAGTCGGACCACCGCCGTGAGAAAACGACGCATGTCGGGATGAGAACCTAACGGGCGGCCATTGATCTTGCCCCGATAACAGGACAAAGCTGCCAACTGAACCCGCAAGGAACTGGCAGCAAGCCCCTTGTCAAAAACCATCCTGGAGGAACTCCAAGATGGAAGGAATGGAGGCCGAGTTCGGCCGAACCCGACGCTGGGAACACCAATCCTCAAATACACGCCAGACCCGCACATACGCCAAGGACGTGGAGTGTTTACGCGCCCGCAGCAGGGTAGAAACCACCGCCGAAGAATAGCCCTTCTTCAAGAGCTTAGCCCTTTCAATGGCCAAACCGTAAGCGAGAACCGATCCACCTGCGGCATGAACAGGGGCCCTTGAAGCAACAGGTCCGATCTGGCCGGCAGCCGCCACGGCACCCCGTCCAGCAAGCGAAGCATGTCCGCGTACCAGGGACGCCGGGGCCAGTCGGGAGCCACCAACAACACCCGTCCTGCATGTGCCCCGATCTTCTGAACCACCCGGCCGATCAGGGCCCAGGGCGGGAAGACATAGAGGAGGCCCTCCTCCGGCCACCGGCGAAGGAGGGCGTCGATGCCCTCCGACATCCGTTCGCGCCTTCTGCTGAAGAATCGACCGACATTTGCCGACTGGAAGGTCACCATAAGATCCATGACCGGCATTCCCCAGCGCCTGACTATCTGCCGAAAGACCGCGGGATGGAGTTCCCACTCCCCGGCATCCACGTGGACTCTGCTGAGGAAGTCCGCGGTGACATTGTCCTTGCCGGCGATGTGCGCCGCTGAAAGCGCAGTCAAGCGGATCTCGACCCACTCGAAGAGCCGGTCGGCCTCCGCCTCCATCGCTGCACTGCCGGTGCCGCCCTGGCGATTTATATACGCGACCGTCGCCGAGTTGTCGGAGAGAACCCTTACGGCATTGTCGCGCACCAAGGCCTCGAACGCCTGAAGGGCCCGAAACACTGCGCGAAGTTCCAGACGATTGATCGTCCACGAGGCCTCCAGAGGGGACCAAACCCCCTGCGCAAAGTGACCCTCGCAGTGAGCCCCCCAGCCCACCAGGCTGGCGTCCGTCAGCAAAGGCAGCCACTCCGGCTGATCCAGCGACAAGCCCATCGCTAACGACGAGGGACAAAGCCACCACTGAAGGGACTTCCGAGCCAGTTCCGGACAAGGAAGCTGGGCACTCAGCGAATGCTTTTGATGCGACCAACGACGAAGGAGCGCTCGTTGGAGAGGTCGCATATGAAACCGTGCCCAAGGTACCGCCTCCAGCGTCGCCGCCATTGTGCCCAGCACTCGGAGATAATCCCATGCCGAAGGAGCCGACCCCGACAGGAACTGTTGCACCAGGGCCCGCAACCCCTCGGCCCGGTGGTCCGGCAGAAACACTAGACCCTGGAGCGTATCGAAGCGGACCCCCAGATATTCGAGAACCTGAGTGGGCACTAACCGACTCTTGACCGGGTTGACCACCCAACCCAGATCCTGTAAAAAACGCACCACCCTGTCCGTCACTCGGAGGCTTTCCGCCGCCGATTTGGCGCGAATCAGCCAATCGTCCAGGTATGGATGGACCAGGATGCCTTCCTTGCGCAACGCCGCCGCGACCACAACCATTATTTTGGTGAAAGTCCGAGGCGCCGTCGCCAAGCCGAACGGCAGGGCCCGAAACTGGTAGTGGCCCCAGGGCAGGGCAAACCGCAGAAAGCGCTGGTGAGCCTCTCGAATTGGAATGTGCAAGTACGCTTCCGAGAGGTCTAGCGACGTCAAGAACTCTCCTCGGCGTACGGCCACGATGACGGACCGCAAGGTTTCCATCCGAAAATGCGGCACCCGCAAGCACCGGTTGACCCCTTTCAGGTCTAGAATAGGTCGCAATTGTCCGCCCTTTTTTGGCACCACGAAATAGATGGAATAGCGACCCAATCCGTAATCGGCCTTGGGAACCTCCACGACGGCTCCCAGACGAAGGAGCCTGTCCAGAGTCTCGAACTGCCGCCACCTTCGCGGGACCCCGACAGGGTGACAGGACAAAGGCGTCTCGCACGGGCCGGGCCAACTCCAAGGCATAACCGTGTTGGATGATTTCCAACACCCACTGATCCGAGGTGATGAGGGTCCAGGCAGGTAGAAACTCCCGCAGCCGACCTCCAATGGGTGGCTCCACCGCCGGGACCCGCCTCGCTTCATTGGGGCTTTCGGGCCGCGGGCGCCGGGAGAGAGGAGAATCCTCGACTCGCTCCCCGGAAGCCTCGAAACCCCTGACCCCTCGAGGGGAATCTCCCCCTCTGGGAGCCAACTGGTCGCGGGGAACGGAACCTTCTGAAGTCCCGAAAGGATCCCCGACCGCTCGCCGCAGACTTAGGCTGCTTGGGCTTGTCCTCGGGCAGACGGCCCCCTTTAGACTCACCGAGGTCCTTTACCAACTTCTCCAAGTCTTCCCCAAACAGTAAACCCCCCTTAAAGGGAAGCTTACCGAGACGGGAATTAGAAGGGCCGTCCGCGGCCCAATTACGCAGCCACAACGAGCGACGGGCAGCCACTACGGAACCCGTGCTGTTGGCCAGCGCTCGAATCAAATCATAATGAACATCAGCCAGATAGGCCGCACCCGACTCCATACGATCCAGCTCTTTGATCTCCTCGAGATCAACATGCGGTGATTGGCGCAACCGTTGGGCCCAGCGCAAGCATGCCCTGGCCACCCAGGCCCCGCAAATAGAGGCTTGGAGCGAAAGAGAATCCGCCTCAAACACCTGCTTGAGCAGACCGTCCACTTTACGGTCTTGGGGATCTTTCAAGGCCGCACTGCCCTCCACCGGGATGGTGGTCCGTTTGGTGACAGCCGCTACCAGGGCATCTAGGCGCGGCGTCCGAAAACGATCCCTAGCCGAGTCCGCCAGAGGATATAACCTGCTCATGGCACGGACGCCCCGGAGGCCCGCCTCCGGCTTGTCCCACTCGTCCTGAATCATCCGTTCGACCACCCGGTGTAGTGGAAACACCACCTGAGTCTGTCGTACCGCCTGAATGACCGGATCCTCCAATTCGTCCTCCACAGCTGGAGGGGGTGCCAAATGCAACATCTGCAAAGCCTCCGAAATCAAGGCAGGCAATTCCTCTCTGCGGAATACTCTGACAACCTTTGTTTGCTCTTCGTGCTCCAGGATCTCGCCTTCCTCCAGGTCCTGAGACCCCTCTGCAGGATCCCAGTCCGGATCCGCGGATTCCAGCCAGGCACTGTCCGTCGGGTCTGCAAGTCGCGCACGCGCTTTGGAACCGGCGGCTCCACGAACGCCGCCCCTTCCGCTGGCAACTGCGCAGGCTGAGCCACAGGGGAAACAGAGCGCGTCCGCTTGCCCTGCTGGCGCAGACAAAAGGCCTGATGGAGAAGAAGTACAAACTCGGGACTGAACTCCGAGATGTCCGCTGACGGCGGAGCTGCGGAGACCCCGGAGGGCCCCGGCAGCGGCTCTGCATCGGACTCCTGCCCTAAGATCGGCAGGGACTCGGCCGGCGACTCCGCAGTCGCCACTTGCGCATCCTGAGACTCAGGAGGCGCCATCTGAAGTTCCACCTCTGAGGAAAGAGCCACGCAGCCCCGGCACACTCCTGTTTCAGTGACCGGGCCCCTGCGGGACCCACAGACCAGGCATAGAGGCCGGGTAGCCATGCGAACCCCCTAATAGCCCAAAGAACTGGAGTAGGCTGAAACACTTTGTAGGAGGGTTCCCTTTGATTTTTTTTTTTTTTTTTAACGTTAAAGATGTTGGTGAACTATCTGCCCAGAAGGAAGCGAAAACCCCCGCAGCCCTCTCCACCCCCCGGTAAGCCAGAGGACCGACGACAGAGGACTGAAGAAGAAATCAATAAAAATAACTAAAAGAACTAAAAGAACTGAAAGAACTAAACCAAATTAAATAAACCAAATTAAATAAACCCCAAAGCAGGCAGCAACCCTCCGTTGCTGAAAACGGGAGGGGATGCTCTGCCACGCGGCTGCCGCGCGGCTTTGAAAATGGCCGCCGCGGGCAACAGCCGCGAAGAAAAAAGGCGCCAAGCACAGCGACGAAGGAGTCCTGTCGCGAAAACGTGGCGGGACCGAAGAACGGCAGCCTGATACCGGCGAAACACTTACCGGTCAGGTCTGCTCAGCACTGCTCGGAACGCGGCGATTCCCCCGGGCTCTACAAGACAGTCAGAGGTGAAGAGACCGCCCGACAGCAGCACCGGGACACCGGCAGACTAGAAAGGCTCACCCCCGTAGTGTCCGGGGGGTGAGACTCCTGGGCCAAGCAGAGGAAGGAGGGGTACGGCAAACTGAGCCAAAGGACCCCCCCCCCCCACCAGAAAGAACACTGCCGCAGTGCCACAGGCAGGAAGCAAGAAGGCTGTAGCCCAATGCTGTCCCACCGAGATTCTTTTTTTTTTTTTTTTTTTTTTTTTTAAAGTGGTATACACTAACTAAGCAAACCCCTTTAACTACACTCAATTAGCCATGCACCTTAACCACAACTCCTCTCTAAGAGCCTCTCCTTAAGGCTCGTCAAACTCCTCCTGCTGCAAAGGAGACTGGTTACACTGGGATGCAGATGGAAGGGCAGCAGGCTATATCCCGTGATGTCATCATTCTGACAAACCAGTCTCCTAGCTGCAGGAAGAGATTGACAACCCAGAGGTAGAGGACTGAACTGGAGGAACGCTAAGGAATTCCTTTTGTTTTCTGTCTGCAAGAAGGAAATATAGTGAAGTGTCCAGATCTACAGGATGAGTATGACCAGAGCCAAGATAACTAAAAGAACTGATCAGTGATTTGATGTATCATTGGTTTACCTCCGTACTTTAAGTGCTAAACAGGACAGGTCAAAAACACAAGATCTGTTCAGTGCTTGTCCATTAGTCTTAAAATACCCATTTCACAGTAGAACCTTGTTTAGTGGACTGTACCCATAACCTTTCATGAAGTATTTCATAGATGAATCTTAAGAAGCTCTATCCTCACAGCCTCAAACTGGCAGATGCACTATTTTAAGTAGAAACTGCACAGTGATTGCATCCAGACTACACAGAAACTGGACTATGAAATACTCTGAAATTGATCATTATTTAGAAAGTAATTGCCTTAAAAAAATATGCCGAGAAAACTCGTCCCTGAATACCATCAGGTTCACAATTCAGTTAGTTACAGAAAAGACTTCCTTTGTGAAAGAATGTTTTCTAGTATAATTCTGTATGGTTTCTCAAACCAAACTCTAAACGCTTTACTGAAATGATTCAGGTTAATTCCAGAGAATATTTTAATAGGCAAGATGTAAAAACAGAATTCACACTAATGATTTTTCTCATGGCATGAAACCAAAGGCATGCTGCAGAATCAGTGATTTATTTTTATTCAATATGCCAAATATAGTTCACAGAAATAAAGATACTGAAAAAGCAAATCAAATAGAAAAAGCCTGATATTTTTTCAAAAACATCAATTCATATAAAAACATTCCTGTAAACGGTACTGAAAGAAAAATGAAATTTCAGCCTGAATCATTAAAATATATTTATTAATTTAGTCTACCACCTGTGCATTTAGAAGGTAATTTTATAAAGTTATTCCCATGTGTCTATGGCCACATATGCTTGTAAAAAATCCCTAATAAGCATCAACCAGTGTAGAAACATACATCTTGGTATCCAGATATGTGTCACGTGGGTGCGCACAGGGGTGGAGTTTGGGTGGAGTGCAAGGGCTGATGTAAATGTCGATGCCTGCAATGTAAAAGCACATTTAGGCCACTTATGCCAGTATTTTCCATAGACAAGTAGACACTTACTCTCTTTATAAAAATAAGCACCTTAAAATGTGCTTCAACTAGGTACTCCCTTATCAAAATTACTCACTTAAAAAGAAAACAAAAACTAAAAAAAATGCATGACACTTAACTGCAGTTAATTTTATTCTTTCCAAACCATCAGAACTTGTAAAGAATCACAGAAGAGAGGTTGAAAATGTCTGTCTCTTTTGGGGCAAAATAACTCTCCAAAAAATTAACAGAATGGAATTAAACTTGGCATGTGCGAAAAAGACAGGAGTTTAAAAATGGGTTAAATCAGACTGGGGATTCCATAGATATGTCACCCCAAAAGATAGCCTCCATCCCCAAACACTGCCCCAATTCCCAAATACTCACTCACAACTTTCTCACCACCCTGCAAACTGCCCCAACCCCATGAACTATATCCCCCACAACTGTCCTACCACAGCGCTCACCCCCAAAAAAACCAACCCCATCAACGGCCTGACCACACAAACTGCCCCATCCCCAAAAGCTACATCCCTGCAACTACCTCACCACAAACTGCCCCCCAATAAACAACCACCCACAAATGCCCCATCCTCAAAAATCCTCAACTACCCCACCCTTGAATCCTACAGGTTCAGTCATAGGGCAGTGCGGCAAGGGGCCTTCCTACAAGTCAAGTTAGTATGCAGGCAGATGCCCTACTTCTAGTTCCCTTGTCCCTGTAGGGTCCACACTGTAATTTTGGTGCCTGCGGAGGTTTTAGTAGTTTACCAGGACCTGGAGGACCGCTAGGGGGTCTGGGGACCCCAGTTCTTAGGGTCCAAGATTGATAAGAACAAAAGAACATAAGATATGCCATACTGGGTCAGACCAAGGTCCATCAAGCCCAGTATCCTGTTTCCAACAGTGGCCAATCTAGGTCACAAGTACCTAGCACTTTCCCCAAAAGACACAGGTTCCACAATGCTTGTACTGGGTCAAGCATTGATATCCTGGGTCCCTTCTTAATAATGGTTTATGGACCTTTCCTCCAGGAACTTGTCCAAACCTTTTTTAAACCCAGCTACACTAACAGCCTTTACTACATCATCCTCCGGTAACAAATTCCAGAGTTTGATTACACGTTGAGTGAAAAAATATTTTCTTTTATTAGTCTTAAATAGTTTACCCTGTAGCTTCATTGCATGTCCCCTAGTCTTTCTATATTCTGATAAGGTAAACAATCGATCTACGTTTACCCGTTCCACTCCGTTCATTAAATTTATAGACTTCTATCATATCTCCCCTCAGCCGTCTCTTTTCCAGGTTAAAGAGCCCTAACCTTTTTAGCCTTTCTTCATAGGAGTATCCTTCCATCCTCTTTACCATTTTGGTGGCTCTTCTCTGAACCTTTTCTAAAATCGCTATATCCTTTTTAAGATACGGCGACCAGAATTGCACACAATATTCAAGGTGCGGTCTCACCATGGAACGATATAGAGGCATTATAATATCTTTTGTTTTATTTTCCATTCCTTTCCTTATCATACCTAGCATTCTATTTGCTCTCTTGGCCGCTGCTGCCCACTGGGCCGAGGGTTTTAACATGGTATCCACAATGACGCCTAAATCTTTTTCCTGGGTGGTGGTTCCTAATGTGGAACCTTGCATCATGTAACCCTAGTTTGGGTTGTTCTTCCCTAGGTGCATAACCTTGCACTTGTCCACATTAAATTTCATCTGCCATTTTGATGCCCAGTCTTCTAATTTATCAAGATCCTCTTGTAATTTTCCACAATCCTCTTGGGTTTTAACAACTTTAAATAGTTTTGTGTCATCTGCAAATTTGATAACCTCGCTCGTTATTCCACTTTCCAGGTCATTTATGAATATGTCAAAAAGCAGCGGACCCAGCACAGATCCCTGGGGTACACCACTATTCACCTTTCTCCATTGGGAAAATTGGCCATTTAGCCCTACCCTCTGCTTTCTATCTTTTAACCAGTTCCTGATCCACAATAGTACACTGCCTCCTATCCCATGACTCTTTAATTTTGCCAAAAGTCTCTGATGAGGGACCTTGTCAAAGGC
The DNA here is from genome assembly GCA_033557465.1 of Ichthyophis bannanicus. NCBI lineage: Eukaryota > Metazoa > Chordata > Amphibia > Gymnophiona > Ichthyophiidae > Ichthyophis > Ichthyophis bannanicus. The sequence goes on from CM066032.1 coordinate 1,418,246,750, forward strand.
TTTCTGAAAGTCCAGATACACAATATCAACCGACTCACCTTTGTCCACCTGTTTATTCACTCCTTCAAAAAAACATAACAGATTAGTAAGACAAGATCTTCCTTGTCTAAAGCCATGTTGGCTGTCTCCCATTAGGTCATGACTATCTACATGCTGAGTAATTTTATTCTTTATAATGGTTTCTACCATTTTTCCCGGTACTGATGTCAGGCTCACCGGTCTGTAGTTTCCCGGATCACCCCTGGAACCCTTTTTGAAAATTGGTGTTACATTGGCGATCCTCCAATCTTCAGGTATTAGAGATGATTTTAATGATAGTTCACAGATTACTAATAGCAGGTCTGCAATCTCATATTTCAGTTCTTTCAACACTCTTGGATGTATACCATCCGGCCCAGGTGATTTGCTACTCTTCAGTTTATCTAATAGTTGTAATACATCTTCCCGATGTATCGATATTTCCTTCAATTCTTCCGCACCTTTAAATACCACTTCAGTCATGGGTAACATCCCTACATCTTCCTCAGTAAAGACCGAAGCAAAGAATTCATTCAGTTTCTCTGCTATCGCCTTGTCGCCTCTCAGTGCTCCTTTAACCCCTTTATCATCTAATGGACCAACTGACTCTCTCACAGGTTTTTTGCTACGAATGTACTTGAAAAGGTCTTTATTTCATGTTTTTGCGTCTGCAGCAAGCTTCCTCTCAAATTCTCTCTTTGCCTGCCTTATCAATGCCTTGCATTTGACTTGCCAGTGCTTGTGCTGTTTCCAGGTTTCGTCGTTTGGCTCTTTGGGGGGGGGGAGGGGTGTGAGTGAACCAGCAAGGGGGAGGGGGGGGAGTGTGAGTGAACCAGCAATGGAGGGGGGGTGTGAGTGAACCAGCAAGGGGGGGGGGGGCGATGGTGTTAGTGAACCAGCAGGGGAGGGGGGGTAAGTGAGTGAGTGACCCACCAGGAGGGGTGAGTAAGTGACAGGGGGGTGGGTGAGTGAACCAGCAGTGGAGGGGGGGGGGTTGGTGTGAGTGAACCAGCAGGGGAGGGGGGTTGGTGTGAACCAGCAGGGGAGGGGGGGTTGGTGTGAGTGTTTGATTCCTATTCAAGAGAATTACTTTATATATAGTCAATATAGGCACAGAGGTAAATTTTTTTAACATTTTCTAATGGTGGTGTGCCTCGTGATTTTTTTCATGAAAAAAGTGTGCCTTTGCACAAAAAAGGTTGAAAAACACTGCTCTAGGAAATCCACCGATTCAGCATCCTCAGTGTACAGAAGCCAGAGATTGGTCAACATTTGCGGGTAGCTTGAATGGACAGAGGGCTGGTGGGCCAATACCCGAAAAGGTGACAGAGCACGGCCTGGCCTAAGTTGTTATCCCATCAGGAATCCCCATCCAGACAGCAGTAGTCTGTGAACATGTGTACCAAAGACGACGTGGCAGGCTTGCAGATTTTCTCCGTGGAGGTCAGGTGCACATTAGTGATGGAAGCGGCCATGGTTCAAACGTTATGGACTGTGACATGACCTTCAAGGTTCAGGCCAGCCTGGGTATACACATTGTCACGCCACCACCACTCGCCTCTAGGTTATAGGGGCGTGGATTATTGAAGGAACTTTCTGCTGTATGCTTTTTCAGCTGCTTTTTTTTTTTTTTTTTTTTTTTTTTTTTTTTTTTTTAACTATTTCCCTGCTATGCCCTCTGGGAAATGTAGCCCTTATTCAGCTGTATGAGTGCACCATGCAGAAAGCTGTAGTCAGGCTCAAGTAGGTAAGGAAAATGACAGAAATTTATTATTTTTATATACACAATGGTTCAATCATACCACACATAGGATTGTTGGTTCATGATTCTTTGAAGCAAAAATTGTCCAAAACATATCCAACCACAAAATGCAGTTTTAAAGGTTCTCTCTATTGCAGGATACACAGTCTTTACCAGCAAGCCTAATTATATTCCCTTCTTAGCTTTGCTGGCTAAAGCACCAAACAAAAGAGTGGAGTAGCAGCCTAGTGGTTGGGACAAGGTACTTCAGGCCGGAAGGTCGGGGGTTCAAATCCCACTAGAGGACAGCAACCTTGGGCCGGAAGGACTGGGGTTTCTAGTCCCTCAGGTGCTCCTTGTGGTCTTGGGCAAGCCACTTAACCCTCCATAGCCCATGTTCCCTGTAAAATAGTTATCTCCAAGTTATAATGCCCTGTTCAATGTAATTTCAGTTTGTTCAATGTAAACCGCACTGATGCAGAATAGCGCGGTATATGAGAGAATTAAATAAATAAATAAAAAATAAATAAAAAAGCACATTTAAAGTCTGTGGTAAACTTCCCCTTTATAAACACATGGGGCTCTCAGCCACCCTGCTTGTGGTATAAGGGTACCTTTTTCCTGGGAGACCTCTTTCAGGACTGGCTTGCTTTTTCTACATTCCCCAGGTTTATAGCTTGGCACAAGGAACAGTCCATGGGAGTGTCCTCCTCAATCAGCTTCACCTCAGGCTCTCCCAGCTGCATAGGCTCTGTCTCCCCGTCCTGCTCAGCATGCTCAGCTAACAGCCTCCCGGGGGATCTTGGAGTCTCTCTTGTTCCTGGCTTCAACTCTCCTGCGGCCGTGCTACATGCCAAATAGCACTCTCTCCAGCTGGAAGCTCCGTTCCTCTGCTCTGCTCAGCCTGGCTTCCTGCTTCTTCTCTCCTCCTTCACACCTCTAAGTCATACTCTGCTCTGGGTTTATACTTCCAGGGCTCTAGCTCCAACCCCACCCTACTCAGGTGACGGCAATCAGCCTGATTCGGGGCACCTGAGTGCTTGAAGCATTCACTGCCTAAAGGGTTCTGAGCCTTGTATCCTCTCCCCTTCATTCCACTAGGGGGAGCATGAAATGTGGTCCACGTGGAAGTTTTCTGATCCCTGGAGGTGTTTATGGCTTTCCTACCCTGTCTTGGTAAAAGGGGGCCCTTTACTAGGGTGAATTCCCTGTCTCTTTGTCCTCCCCTGGACTCTGGATAGGCCTCCTTGCCACAGCATGCGCTTAGAAACTGCAGCCCCCAATTTATTAGGGTCAAAAGAAACAGCTGGGTAGGACCGCCAGTGGGCCTTGGTACTCTCAATGTAGAAGCCAAGGCACACTTACAGTCCAGCATGTACAATGCTGCCTCCCACCAGTTGACATGCAGCCTTGGAAAGTCAGCAGGACAAATCGACTGGTTGAGGTGGAACTCAGACCACCTTTGGCAGAAATTGTGGGTGTGTTCACAAGACCACCCGATTCTGGTGAAATCTGGTGTAAGATGGATGGGCCACCAAAGCCTGGAGCTCACTGACATGGTGGGCCGACATGACCTCCCCAAGAACAGGACCTTCCAGATCAAGTACTTCTGAGGGCATGCATCCAGTGGGCTCAAAAGCTGCCTAAGGACCATGTTAAGATCCCAAACCACCGCAGGGGGCCTGATGGGAGGCTCTGAGAAAAACAAGCCCCGCATGAAGCAAGTCACCAGCCCCCCCCCAAACCGTTATGGTAGGTGTCGAATGCACAGAGGTAAACCCAGACTGAAATGGATTTGAGGCCCGCGTCCAAGAAGTGCAGGAGATATTTCAGCAACTGACCCACAACACAGGAGAATGAACCCAGCGTCCTACCCGCACACCAGGCAGCAAACCTCCACCATTTGAACGCATAAGCCGGATGCGTGGAGTATGCAATGCCAGAAGGACATTCATGAAACTGTCAGATAAACTGAGCTCCAAAAGGACTACCCACTCAATATCCAGGCCGTGAGGACCAGTACGAAGATGCTGGGGTGCAACAGGATCCCCTTGTCCTGGAAGGTGAGTCCTGGGTAGAGCCCAGACGGAGAGGCTCCTTCCAAGAGAGCTGAAGCAGAAGGGTGAACCATGACAGCTGGGGCCAGTAAGGGCCAACGAGGATCATGGTGTCCTTGTTGGCCTAAAGTTTCAGCAGTTTTTTGCCACGAGTGGAATTGGGGGAAAGGTGTAAAGCAGACCCACCCCACAGTGGAAGAGAAAGGCATCCAAAGCCAACCAGTCATTGGATAGCCTCCTGGAGCAGAACCGGCCCACCCGGGCATTCTGCAATGTGGTAACGAGATCGATCGTGGGGGTACCCCACTCTCGAACAATCCGCTCCACCACCCCCCTGTGGAGGGTCCACTCATGCAGCTGGAGGACTCTGCTCAGTTGATCCACCAAGACATTGAGCTCACCGAGCAGGAAAGTTGCCCTCAGCTCCACCCCATGGTCCAGAGCAGACTTCCACAGCCGGGCCGCTTCCTAGAAGAGGAGGTATGAGCCCATACCACCCTGTTTGTTCACATAGAACATCACAACCTGATTGACCATTTGGATGAGGACCACCTGATTCACCAGATATGCCCAAAGGCTCGAGGAAGTTGATCTAGTGCAGACTTTCCTGTCTGGACCATAAGCCCTGCGTGCGCAGGCTGTCCAGATGAGTCAGTCAACACCTGAATTTTGATGAGTCAGTTGTCAGCATCCTACGGGGGGGGGGGGGAGCGTGGAGGGGGCTCTACCTGGAACAGGAGACCCCAAAGCAGGTTCAGGAGATCCAGTCACCAGGAGCTCCAGTCACCAGGGAAAGCACCAGAGGCAGCCCAAGGCCTGCGACCATTGTGTGCAGGGGGTCCATTGCACCTACTGCATGAAAAGGCAGACCAAGAGACTAACATGCACTGTGGATGGCTGTCAGTCACTGCATGCGGTCCAGTGGTAGAAATGCCCTAGCTCGAGTGGTATCGAGGACAGCCTCAATGAACTCCAGCCGCTGTGTGGGCTGGAGGTGGGACTTGGGGTAGTTGATGACAAAAACCAGCCACTCGAGGACCTGTATGGTGACATGAGTGAACTGCCGGACAGCGTCCGGAGTGGGGCCTTTTAATTAGCTAATCGTCCATGTAGGACAAGACAAAGACTCCCATGGTGCGAAGGTAGACAGCTACTATGGCAAGACACTTTGTGAAGATCCAAGGTAATGACACCAGCCTGAAGGATAGTACCCGGTACAGATAGTGCTGATTCCCCAGTACAAACCTGAGGTATTTTCTATGACTTGGGTTGATTGGGCTCTGTGTGTACGCATCCTTGAAAACCAAGGAGCATAGCCAGTGGTCTTTTAGAAGGTAAAAGGTGCAGTGTCCCCAGCGAGACCATCTTGAACCACTCATGCACGAGAAACTGGTTGAGGTTCCAGAGGTCCAGAATGGGTCAAATCCCCCTCTTCTGGGGACCAGGGAGTACCTGGAGTAAAACCACTTCCTGACCCGAGTCGGCAGAACCAGCTCAATGGCGAGGTCGATCAGCAAGGTAAAGACATCCTCCCGCAACAGACTTCGGTGCAGTGGGTCCATGGGATACTTTCCCTGGACAAAGGGAGGCAGCAGCTGAGTGAAGTGCAGCCAGTAGCCCTGCTGGACAAGATGCAGCACCCAGGCGTCCTATGTGATAAGGGGTCACCTGTGGGTGAAATGGATGAGCCGCCCCCTACCTGAAGGGGAACTCAGACGAACAAGGGACAGTTGGCTACTCCTGAGGAGCCAGTCAAAAGCCCACTCCCTGGCTTGGGCTGCAGGGCCAGCTGGGCCTTTTAAGGATTCTCCCTCCACTGCTGGTGGGGGACCTGTGCTTTTGGCTGGGCAATCTGGGGTGTTGGGTAGTACTGTGATAGGCGATGGCCTAGTATGTAGCAGAGCTAGGCCTGAAGTCCTTTTCTCCTGCTTTAGAATGTTATTGCTGACTTTGGAAAATTACAGAATGCTGTTAGCTGTTAGACAGAAAAGCTGCTCTGTACTGCCTTGATAACATGTTCTGCTCTCCTGTAGATAAGAGAATAAAACTTTCTTACTGTTTATTGTTTTGGAAAGCCAGATGTCTTTGCTGCTTCGCTGTGTTTTCGCGAGCTGTGCTCTGACCTTGCAATTAGGCTGAAAATACAGCAGAGAAGCAGAACAGTGTAAGAATATTTTGTCTAGCGTCTTGAGCCAGGGCTAGAGAAATGTGCACAGAGGGAGGAAGGGGGGTCAAAGATGGCTATTGGATGAAGGTATGTGGGCTACCAGAACCAATGAGAAGTTTGGCCTGTATTAACTTGGAGAAGAAATGTATAAATGCTGTTGATTGACTAAGCTCGTGGCTCAGACATTTTGTATGCTAGTGCTGAGACTGTATATACAATAAAAGGGAGTTGAATCCTCGTCCATTGACTCCGAGTATTATTGGGGTTGCGGGCCCTTTGCTATTACAGTACCAAGCACGGATGGCCTTCTTACCCTGGGTACTTCTTGCACAAAGGATCTGTGGTTTTCCTCGAGAGCCTGGAGAGTGCTACATGCTCCTTCTACCCACTTTCTCTTTGATCAGTTTCCCTTAAAGGTTCTCCCCACTGCAAGGGACATTGGTCAGCTTATCCTGGATCCACTGCTCAAGATCAGAGGACTGGAGTCAGGCCAGCCTCCAGGCACCCTTGCCCACTGCCACCACTCTGCAGGCAGACTCGAAGGCATCATAAGTGGCTCGCACAGCATACTTAGAGGAATCCTTGCCATGGCCTATCAGGGCGCAGAAGGAGATGGTCCAGAGGGACATGGGCAGCAAACTCTACCAGGTCCAACATGATGTCCTTCAGGAATATACCCATATACAGCTGGTAGGAAAGGATCTGGGCCACAAGCATGGTACCCTGGTAGCATCTCCTACCAAAGAAGTGCAGTTTACTGGCCTCCCACCCTGAAGGTACCGAGGAATGAATCTTGGTGCTCTTCATACACTTCAAGGCCAACTCAACCACGATGAAGTTGTGCGATAGCTGGGACTTCTCAAACCCCGGCACCTTCTGGACTCGGTACATCGAGTCCAGCTACTGGCTGAAGATGAGGACCGTGAGGGGATTCTCCCACAACTGCAGCAGCAATCTCTGGAAGACATGATACACTGGCACAATCACGGCCTTCCTGGGCACTGAAGGGTACTGTAGGAGCTCAAGTTCCTCTGCCCTTGACTTGTCTTCCACCTCAAGGGAGAAGGGTATGGTCTTGGCCATATCCCGCATGAAATCCTGAAGGACATGTCCTCAGGGGGCAACTTATGCCACTCATACAGAATGGACGGATCAGAGGGAAGGTTGGGAGACCTCCTGTCCAAGATTGCAGAGCCCCTCCATGGTTTCCGTCCACAGACTTGGACTTCAAGAGGAAATCAAAGTAGCGTCAGGTTTCCTCCTGCCTCAGGTCATGGGAGAAAGCAGGCGGCAGTGGGACCCGTGGTGCCCCGAAGAACAGGGGTGTCCCGGGACAATGGACCCCGATACGCTCGAAAGGGAGATCGCCATAGAAACCGGTGGTATTGATTCCGATCTCCAGCCCCATGTGCCTGCCTCCACCAGCAGCGCATGGATCTCCAGGATGGGCTGGATGGAGTGTGGTGATGACACTGAAGCCACTGAAGAAGCTTGCGTGCCACAAGGCTAAAACTGCTGCCATGTGAGCCTTGATGGCCTGCAGGCATTCCTCCAACACCACTGCTGGAGGGGACCGGGGATGGAACTGCAACTTCATCCACTGGTGCCAACACCTTCGGCAGGGACTCCACAATGACAGGCTCATCAGGAGACATCTGGCTGCCCTCCAAAGCTGTGGGGATCAATTCCTTCCATTGGGGAAGCTTGGCAGGCTGGTCCCAGCTCTCATTGTCCACATTGTGCCGGGAAGGGCCACCGTGCTGACACACACAAGGCTTCTCTCAGTGCTGGGGTGCCCCTTTCGACATCGACAGGACTGGTGTCAGGTCCTTCCTCAATTCTGGTCGTATAATCGACGGAGGTTCTACGCTCGATGCCCCAGCCCCTCGGTTCCAAACGTGCCCAGGCGTCCCGCCCAGTTGACCCTTCAGCAGGACTCCATGATGGCGTTGCCAATGCTGGAGCAGAGGATGCTGAATCAGACGTCCTGAAGAGGGGCTCCTCCTGCTTTTCCTGGCCCTTCAGGCCCCTCTATGTCATCTGCAGTCAAAGGTTGCAAGAAGCAGGCTGGTGGTCAGACACAAGGCACTGCAGGCACCAATTATGCCTGTCTGTGACTGAAATAGTGTGGCCACATTTTATTCAGTTCTCAAAGTCGCTCATTGACATAGACATGTCCATGAAAACCGTGTCAGTGAGGCCAAAGGCCTCGATTATGCCGATGGCAGGCAAGAAGCCCCAGAAAGGGAAAAGCACCAGAAAAGAGCAAAAATAAAAACCAAAAAGAAAAAAAAGAAAAAAAAATTGACTGGGAGCCGACTAACCAACGACAAGTGTTGAAAACTATTAAAGGAAAAATACCTGCAAGGGATAGACGCAGAAAGGTTTTTCCCGCTGATGCAGGACACATCCTATGGGTTCCGTGGATAAGAGAGAGACTAGAGAAGATGGTGGCACAAAAGGCGGGAAGGCAGGCACGCATGCATGGTGCAGATCCCTACAGCTTCCAATGGAAGTTGGGGAGCATTCCGTGTGGGCTCCATTAGTGATGTCACCCATACATAAGGACTTAATTCCTGCTTGTCCACAGAGAAAAAAAAAAGTGTTATTCCAGGGTGTCAATCAAGAACAGACACATGAACGGCTAAGGAGAGGTGAACTGAAATCTGCAATAGAGTAGACACCCAGGAAGGTGTAGATAACATGAGGAGGGATCTAGCTAAGCTTGAAGAATGGTCTAGAATTTGGCAGCTGGGATTTAATGTTAAAAAAATTAAGGTCATGCATTTGGGCTGCAGCAATCCAAGGGAGCAATATAGTATAGGGGGTGAAGTACTTTTGTCCACTAAAGAAGAGCGGGACCTAGGCGTGGTTGTCTGATGATCTTAAAGTGGCTAAACAGGTAGAAAAGGCAACAGCAAAAGCTAGAAGGATGCTTGAGTGCATACGGAGAGGTATGGCTAGCAGAAAAAAGGAGGTGATAATGCCTCTCTATAAGTCTTTGGTGTGACCTCATTTGGGAGTATTGTGTGCAATTCTGGAGACCACACCTTCAAAAGGATATAAACAGGATGGAGTCAGTACAGAGGGTGACTACTAAAATGGTTAGTGGTCTTCATTATAAAGCATATGAGGGCAGACTTAAGGATCTTAATATGTACACCTTAGAGGAACGGCAGGATAGAGGTGATATGATTGAGACGTGGCATAAATGCACAGGGGGAAAGCCGCTTTCGACTGAAAGTAAGCTCTGCTACGAGGGGACATGGGATGAGGGTGAAAGGGGATAGATTCAGGAGTGATATGCGGAAATATTTCTTTACGGAAAGAGTGATGGATCTGTGGAATAGTCTTCCAGTGGAGGTGGTAGAGATGGAGGACAGTATCTGAATTCAAAACAGCATGGGACAAACACAGAGGATCTCTAAAGGAAACAAGGGGACTGTTGTAGTTGTTGATATGGAAGGACAGACTAGATAGGCCATGTGATCTTTTTGTGTCGTCATTTTTCTATGTTTCTATGAAGGATGAGAGATTGATAAGTGAAGCCCAGGGTAGTAGATTATGGATGAGATGGTTTACAGCGAGCATAAAAAAAAAACTGGTAAAAAACAGACATGTGTTGTTTCTGTAAGACACAGCTAAAAACAGTGACTCATCTCATAGCTGGCTGTGAAGTTCTGATTGCAGAAAATGTCTATACAGAAAGGCACAACAAAAGTAGCACCCTGCATCCACTGGAAATTCTATAACCACTACAAAATCAATGTGCCTGAAAAGCACTGGGATCATGACCCTAAGAGAATTAGAGAATGAAGAGACTTTGATCACCTGGGATACTCCCATTCTGACCCATAAAAAGCTGGATGCAAGGAAGCCGGACATAGTGATAAAAGGAGAACACCAAACGGCATGGATTATAGAGATGTCAGTCCCAAGCAACTATTCTGTGAATCATGTTGAAAGGGAGAAGATCTTCAAGTACCAAGAAATGCAGTCTGAGACCAAGAAAATGTGGAAGAAAAATACCAAAGTTATTTCCCATCGTGTTGGGTGCCACAGGCTTGATTAAAAAGAACTTCCAAGCACACCTTGATAAACTACCCATATGTGTTACATCTTTCAAACTTCAGAGGGAAGGCTCTCTTTGGCACCATGCAAGTACTATGCTGAGCATTACCAGCAAATTTGAGAGACTGAGCTCATATTCCACATGCCCTGGTTTAGAAGTCAGGTTCATGACTGTCATGGTATGACAAAACTAACCCATTTGGAAAAACTGCCCGAAGGAATCACCACCCAGGAAAAGGATCTGTCGTCATCATGGATAATACATTGAAACTCTCTACCCAGTGTACAAAGGTAGTCAGAAAAGCAAATAGAATTCTAGGAATCATAAGGAAAGGAAAGGAAAGTAAAATAGTGTAAAACCAAGGATATTATAATGACTCTGTATCACTCCATGGTGCAACCGCACGTGAATATTGCGTGCAGTTCTGGTCACCAGGCTTAAAAAAAAAATATAGAGAGAGAGATACATATATACATACAGACAGACATATACATGCATATCTATACATAGATATAGATAGATGATAGATATAGATATAAATATATAGAGATATAGAGGGGGATTAGAAAAGGTACAGAGAAGAGCAACCAAAATGAAAAGGGGATAGAAGGATGCACCCAATGCGGAACGGCTTGTAAGGTTAGGGCTCTTCAGCTTGAAAGAACGGCTGAGGGGAGATATGATAGAGATCTATAAAATAATGAATTGAGGGATTTCTTTAAAGCCATATGAGGTTACAATATGGCCCATGTCTCTTTTCATCTCCCTCCTTTTATTCATTGTTTGCAGTGATTTAAGGACCAATCTGTCTGCTCTTTGTGAGGATCCACAATTAGCCACTTGTGGATACTCCTCTGGGAAAGCACAGTTACTTGTAGCAGGTGTTCTCCGGAACAGCAGGAATAAGTTCTCACTACTCTCCCGTCTCCCCAGGGAGAAGGTTGTTTTTCGTTAAGCTATGTCACTTTACTGAGGTAAGATGGCTCCGCCGGATGGGAAGACAGGCGCAGATGTGTGGTGCAGCTCCCAAAAGCTTCCTATGGAAGCTGGGGAGCGTTCCCACACAGGCTCTGTCGGTGACATCACCCATATGTGAAGACTTCATTCCTGCTTGCTCCCGGAGGACAATATCTGTGAGTTCGAAAACCAGTATTCTCTTAATTCTTTTTTTTTATTATTTTTTTTTACTATATTTTATATTATTGTTATTAATTTTTCCCCGTTTATGTTTTATATATTGTGATGAAACACAAATTGATTTAGGCTAACGATTTGTCTTATATTTTATTCAATTCACTTTTTATTGGTAAGAATGTATTTTATGCTATCATTATTATCTTAGTATAACACTATGTCCTAGCCATATGTTTTTATACACATTTATGATTCTAATTTGTTTTATAACTGTTTTTAAACTTTGTTTTAGTATTATAAATATGAATAAATGTACAACATGGCAATATGGTTTATAAATTTCATTTGAGGTCATACCCCTGAAGGTGGCACACGCCGAAACACAGCCATGTAGTATGAAACAACAAGAAAGAACAATAAATTGAGATTAGAATACAATTCACAATGGTTCTTCATCTTGCTCCTCTTTGGCATCTTTGATACTTACGAGTGTGGGTGCTTCTTTGATATTTACTTTATTCCCATTAGTATCTTTGTCAGTCATGTGCAGTCCTTCTCCAGAATTTTCTTTCTGAGTTTTGTCTATGTTTTTATGTGCTTTCCCGTTTTTAATGGAGTTTGTGTATGCTTTTTTTTGTCTTACTTATATTGTAAACCACTGTCACTATTGATATCAAGGCAGTATATTAAATTTAAAACAAACACTGTTTAGCTATTAAAAAGAAAATATTAACAGACTCAACCTTTCTACCATGGGGGTGAGCAGGGGGAAAGAGTCCCTGAATGCTGCACTTCCCTCCAATTTGGGTTTTACAAGATAACAACTCTCCTGGTAACCCAACACCAAATCTTCTTCACTAGAAAGAGATTATAAATGCCTTGGTTCTGGCCAATTTAAGGATGAAATTCAGCGACTTACCGAAGAGATTCCATCTCCACCTATCTGATATAACAGGAAGCACTTGGTGGGGGAATATAGATGTTCTTGCAGATTACCTCTCTCATGGACCATTCAAAAAATACCAGGAGATAATGTCCTAGAAATGAAGGATCACCAGCTCCTCTCTTCCAAAACAATCCCCCCACTGAGCCATTATCCCCTTCTGAGGCAACAACTTCCTCTTCCTCTTATCTCTCAGAGGAATGCTCTAGCACCCTAAACGTTGCCAAGATCAACCTGTGGTTCCTTCCATGCAGGCATATACATTAGGCTAAGAAGGGCTCCAAGTGGAACATGAAGGCACTGGCAAAGCAGTACCACTAAGGAATTTGTTTTCTTATGTTACAGCAACATTTCATGCATTACAAGCCTAATCTGTCCTTAAAGGCAATCTGGGACGCTTCACCTTTGTAGAGGGGCAGAGAGACGGTTCTGCAGGCTGTTACCACCATTGCTTTCCTAGCTGGGAGGGAGGGGAAGGAGGAGAGAAGAGGGGAGAAGAGATCCAACATGTTGGCAAGGTCACATGCTGAAATATTAACTCTTCAGCAAACTGGAAATGTGCAGGCTCTGCCATGCCTGAGGCTAAATACAGTATTGTAGCCTCTACAAAACTAACCCATTTGATTATCAGAGGAAAAAAAAGAGTAAAAGGCCTGGTCTGCTTCACTTATCTATTTTTGGTGTGAAACTGCTGTAAAATGGCTGCTGATCCAACCAAAAAAAAAAAAAAGCGCTGACCCAGCCTCATTTTATGTGCATCACACAGGCCATAGCACTATATGGAGAACCCAGCTTTGCTTTTGACTGGATGCTAATTCTCTATAGATTGCACCATCTCACCTGGCACCTGCTATCCTGCCTGCTCCCATGCTAGGTCAAAAGCACTGGCACACACACTGAGCTGCCATGACTTACCTGCAGCACATCACCTCCCTTCCCCCCATCCCCACCCCAGACATACTGGATGATAGTAGAGGGAAAGCAGAATGCACCCACCTACCAGGAGCCTTCTCGTTCCTAAGCCAGGCCAAATGCACAAGCTGGCATAGTGAACCGCCATGACTTACCTGGAGCGTGTCACCTCCATTTTCCAGATATTCTGGAAAAACGTGGACGGTGGGAAGGTTGGGTGTGATCACTTCAGATCCCCCCGACCAGCTCCAAATCTGAAACGGCACCATAGGAGACTGGGAAGCAGTCTGGAAAGAGGCTGCACTGAAAGCATTTTTTGTTGTTTTATTGGGGGGGGGGGGGGTCATTTTACTGTCTTTCTGTTGCTCTTCCAAGATAAAGAGTGTGCTGTCAGTAGCTTCTGCTGTCGGACCCACCAAGGTTGAAAAGTCACTGGGCAACATAGAGAAATTAGACTTACCTGCTAATTGTTGTTCCTTGAGGAACTCCAGTTCAGTCCCTCACCGCTGGGTTGTGTACTTCCTCCTGCAGCCTGGAACTTTCAGAATCATGACATCACTGGAGGCATTCCGCTGGTCTCTCCGATCAACCCCCAGTGTTCTATTGACAAAAGCAAACTCAAAGGAGCAACAAATAAGTAGCCATAGCAATAATCATGCAAAAACTAACACTTATTTTAATTCAATTAAAAAATAGATATATAACTCCCTCTGAACTGAGGAAACATTTTCTTTTCCTATTAAAAAACACATAGAGAAAAGATAACTGAAAGAATATAACATCTATTAAAAAACTTACGTAAACGAACAAATCCCAGGGTGGGTATCGGGACTGAACTGGAGTTCCTCAAGGAACAACAATTAGTAGGTAAGTCTAACTTCTCTTTCCTTATCGTCCCTCCAGTTCAGTCCCTCACCGCTGGGATGTAACAGAGCAGTGATTACTGGGAGGGACCTGTCCACCCGGACCGCAAAACCGCAGACCCAAAACAAGCATCATTTGCCGCCTGGACATCTAGGCAATAATGTTTACTGAACGTATGAAGAGAAGACCAAGTGGCTGCTTTGCAAATTTCCACCAGCGGCACCAAACTGTGTTCCGCCCAAGAAGCCGTTTGTGCCCTAGTAGAATGAGCCCGTAACCCCACAGGCACCCGACACCCTTGTAAAATATATGCTGATGCTATTGCCTCTCGTATTCATCTTGCAATTGAAGCTTTGGCTGCTGCCTCACCTTTACGCGGACCCCCAAAAAGCACACACAAGCGCTCTGATTTACAAAAAGACTCCGAGACCTTCAAGTATCTACGAAGGACCCTCTTCACATCTAAACGCCGCAAACTACGATCCGAAGCATCCTCCCCATAATACTCAACACTGGCAAAGAAACCACCTGATTCACATGAAAAGGTGAAACCACCTTAGGTAGAAAAGACGGAACCGGTCTTAAATACAACTTTTTCCCTAGAGAGAGAAAGAAAGAAACGGTTCCCGGCAGGACAACACCTGCAACTCCGAAATTCGACAAGCCAAACAGATGGCCACCAAAAACACCGTCTTTAAAGTTAAATCTTTGACAGAAGCCAGGCTCAAAAGGCTCCCTCGTCAAAGTCCCTAAAACCAAGTTGAGATCCCACAGAGGAGAAACCAGCCTACGAGAAGGTCGTAAACGGGATACGGCTTTCAAAAAACGAATCATATTGGAGGTGTGACCCCAATGGCACTCCTTGAACCTTACCTCGATAACATGAAATAGCTGCCAGTTGAACCCTCAATGAACTGGCTGCCAAACCCTTATCGAAACTATATTTCAAAAAACAATATCGTAGGAACCGAGACCTTGGATGATCGAAATTGACACTTAGCGCACCAATCCTCAAAAATACGTCAGACACGAATATACGCCAGAGAAGAGGATCTTTTTCTAGCCATCAATAAGGTATCAATTACCTTTCCATAATAACCTTTTTTATTTAACCGAGCCCTTTCAATGGCCAAACCGTAAACGAGAACCAATCCACCTGAGGCATCCGCAGAGGACCTTGAACCAGAAGGTCCGCTGTCACCAGTATTCGCCAAGGCATTCCGTCGAGAAGACGTACCAGATCCAGATACCACGGACATCACAGCCAATCCGGCGCTACTAACACCACTCTCCCCTGGTGAGCTTCAATACACTGAACTACTCAACCTATGAGCGCCCACGGGGAATGATATAGAGAAGGCCCTGCTTGGACCACTGTTGCATCTAAGCATCGATGCCTTCTGACATTCCTTTCTCGTCTTCGACTGAAAAACCGACTCACCTTGGCCGATCAGAAGGTTGCCATGAGATCCATAACTGGAGGCCTCCACCTGATGACTGAGCAAAAACCTCCAGATGAAGTTCCCATTCTCCGGCATCCACTTGAACTCTGCTTAGAAAATCCGCTGTTACATTGTCCGTTCCTGCAATGTGAGCTGCTGACACAGCCTGAAGCCGAGACTCTAGCCAGGCGAACAAGATCTCTGCTTCCTCCTCTAGAGCCATGCTTCCCGTATCGCCTTGACAACTGAGATAAGCCACTGTCGCAGCATTGTCCAACAGTATACGTACCGCTCGGCCCTGCACCGAGTTTTCGAACGCCTGAAGAGCTAGCGCAACCGTCCACAACTCCAACCGGTTGATCGACCATTTGGCCTCCTGCTCATTCCAATGTCCCTGTGCATACAGATCTCCGCAGCGAGCTCCCCAGTCTGCAAGACCTGCATCTGTTAACAACGGAATCCACTGCGGCTGCTCCAGTGGCATGCCCGGGTCAGATTCTTCGTGCAAAGCCACCATTGAAGAGACTTCCTGACATTCATTGGGCAAAGAAGCCATTTGCACATGGAATCGTTCTGATGCGACCGACGCCTGAGTAACGACCTCTGCAACGGTCGCATGTGCATTCTGGTCCAAGGAACCACATCTATTGTCGCCGCCATTGTCCCTAGAACTTGAAGGTAACTCCAGGCTGTGGGCACTGGAGACCTTAAAAACCTGTGCACCCGAAGTTGAACTATCCGAACCCGCGGATCTGGCAGAAAAACTGCCCTCAAACGGGTGTCAAATCGTACTCCTAAGTCCTCTAGGACTTGAGATGGACTTAAATGACTTTTGGATACATTGACTACCCAAGCGAGACTCTGAAGAAACTGCACCACTCTGCTTGTTACTCGAACACTCTCCACTTCGGATTTCGCCCATATCAGCCAATCGTCGAGATAAGGATGGACTAGTATACCTTCTTTTCACAGAGCCACCGCTACCACCACCATTACCTTGGTGAAGATATGCGGAGCCGTCGCTAGACCGAAAGGCAATGCTTGAAACTGAAAATGCCCGCATGGAAGAGCAAACCTTAGGAAACTCTGATGCCCGGGCCTGATAGGAATGTGTAAGTACACCTCGGTAAGATTGAGTGACGTCAAAAACTCTCCCTTTCGAACTGCCACTATTGCCGACCGCAATGTTTCCATTCAAAAATGAGGTACTCGCAGAGAGCGATTCACACCCTTGAGGTCCAAAATAGGCCCAAATGACCCATCCTTTTTTGGAACCACGAAATAAATAGAGTATCGACCGATGCCGTAAAACTCTTGTGGAACCGGAATCACTGCTCCAAACTGAAGATGCCGCTCCAAAGTCTGCCGTACCGCAGCCGCTCTTTTCTGCCCTCTGCAAGGAGAGAGAACAAAAAAGAGTCTACTATTGGATGAGCAAATTCCAGAGCATAACCTTTGCGAATGATCTCTAACACCCACTGATCGGATGTTATCTGGACCCAGGCCAGAAAAAACCTTTGAAGCCGACACTCCACCGGCTGATTACCTGCCCGGGGCCCCCTCACTTCATTGTGACTTTCTAAGCGCTGTGGCAGAGGAACTAGCAAATCCTCTGCCCGCCTCTCGAAAGCCCCGAAAACCTTGACCTCTTGAAGCAAATCTTCC
Source organism: Ichthyophis bannanicus (assembly GCA_033557465.1). Taxonomy (NCBI): domain Eukaryota; kingdom Metazoa; phylum Chordata; class Amphibia; order Gymnophiona; family Ichthyophiidae; genus Ichthyophis; species Ichthyophis bannanicus. The sequence continues at coordinate 1,418,263,765 of CM066032.1, forward strand.
TCTTTGAAAGCCTCCAAACTGTGAAGTACGAAACCACCTGAAGTCTCGAAACTGACCTCGCACAGCCAGTTGAAAATGACCTTGCTTTGGCTTATCTTCCGGCAAGCGTCCACCTTTAGACTCCCCCAAATCCTTGACTAATTTGTCAAGATCCTCTCCAAACAACAACTTCCCTTTAAAAGGCAGTTTACTAAGACGAGACTTGGAGGAACCATCTGCTGCCCAATTTCTTAGCCAAAGATAACAACGAGCAGCAACCAATGAAGCCATACTATTTGCTAAAGCTCTGATTAAATTATAGTGAACATCGGCCAAGTAAGCCAACCCAGGCTCAAGTCGTGCCACTTCAGCTAAACTCTCCTGAGACTGCAATGTCAGCTGCTGTAAACACCGCAACCACCTTAGACAAGCTCTAGCCACCCAAGCTCCACAAATAGAAGCTTGCAGCGACAGAACATTAGCCTCAAAAGCCTGCTTTAACAAACCATCCACCTATCTTGCACATCTTTCAACACCGCGCTGCCTTCAACCGGAATAGTCGTCTTCCTTGTGACCATGGAAACCGCTGCATCTATACGCAGAGAACGAAACATCTCCCTTTCTGAATCAGCCAAGGGATAAAGCACATTCATTGACCTAACACCCCCCAAACCAGCCTCTGGTAAATCTCATTCACCTTGGATCATTTGTTTAACTACTCGATGCACCAGAAAAACTGCTTGAGTCTGATGCACTGCTTGGATAAGGGGATCCTCCAAACCCTGATCCTCCGTTGGTTGAACCGAAGAAAGATTGAGTGCCTGAAGGGATTCAGTAATAAGTGCTGTCAACTCCTCTTTCAAAAAAACTCTTATAATTATCAGCATTTGCATTCAGATTGGCCAGATGCAGATGATATTGACTTAGATCCAGATCTAGGAGTTGAGAATCTTGAGGAAGGCGAAATTCAGGAGCTTGAAGATCAGGCAAGGACACCACTCTCCCCTGGTGAGCTTCAAGCTCCTGAATTTCGCCTTCCTCAAGATCCTCAACTCCTAGATCTGGATCTAAGTCAATATCATCTGCATCCGGCCAATCTGAATGCAAATGCTGATCAAAGACCGTGTCCTCTTAAGAGGTCTCACCAGACCACTTACCATCTTGTCTGAAGCTGACCTTGCCAGTGGTGACTGATCCTGCTGACGTAAGCAGTAAGCCTGATGCATTATCAAAACAAAATCTGGAGAAAAACTCCCTAAAGCCAATGCCTGGCCTGCCGGAGCACCAGTACTAGATGACGCTGTCAGATTCTCCATTAAAGGTATAGATGAAGCATCCAAAAGAGATTCTTCCTCTGCCACTCCAGGCGGAGTCTGAATCTTCACCTGAATCTCCTGCTCCATATTGTTTGACTCAGCAGCACAGCCACGACAAACCCCCGCATCCGAAACTGCACCCCTACGTGACCCGCACACAAGACACCGAGGACGTGATGGCATGAGCCACTAGCAAACAGAACTCAGCTCAGAAAGAAAAATAAACCCCTTTTTTAAATTTGTTTAATGTGTATGTACCTTTAAAAAACAAACTGACTGAATAAATAAATTTAATATCCAGAAGAAACCACTGCAAACACACAAGAAACTCTTAATAAATTAAATAAATTAAGAATAGGCTAATAGTATCACATGACCTCTCTGCTGCTTTTGACTTGGTGGATCACTCTCTTCTCCTTTCTCGTCTATGGGACGCCGGCCTCAGAGGAACAGTCTTTCGATGGCTTATCTGTTTGCCCGCTCTTGCTCTGTGATTCCCAGTTCCTCCTCAGATGTTTCCTCTGATTCTTTTCCCCTCCACTGTGGTGTCCCTCAAGGTTCTGTCCTGGCTCCCCTGTTATTTAACATCTTTATGGCACCCCATGCACATACAGCAATCAGGTATTTCAGCCTTCTATTATGCCGACGATATTATTCTTCTACATCATACCTCTCCCTTGCACCCCGATCTTTCACCCCTTAACTCCTGCCTCTCCTTAGTATCTGACTTGGTTGGTTTTGAATTGCTTGCACCTTAACGTTTGTAAGACCGTAGCCATTTGGTTCTCCCATGGAAGTCCCCCCTTCACTGGCCCCCTCATTTTCTGGCTCTCCAATTCCTTTAGTTGCATGGTTTCGCTATTTGGGTGTTCTTCTTGACTCTGACCTCTCTTTTCATGACCATATCTCTCACCTCACCAAGTCCTCTTTTATCTTCCTTCATCAGATTTGCGCTATCCGCCCTTTCCTAACACTGCAGGCTCTCCCTACCCTCCTTCTTTCCCTGGTTATTTCTCATCTGGACTTTTGTAATTCCGTTCTTTCTGGTGTCCCTAAATCTCAGCTTCTCAAATTGCAAAGAATACAGAATACAGCCGCACACATGCTCTCTCACTCCGCCCCCTGGGATCACGTTACACCACTCCTTGTTGACCTTCACTGGCTCCCACTAGCATCTCGTATCCATTACAAGCTCCTCACATTGGTGCACCAGGCGATTTATTCCCATACCCCCCCAATATTTGTCCGATCTTCTTCAGTTCCACACTTCCAGCCGGTCCCTTCTCTCAATTCACATTAATCGACTTCACCTCCCCTCCCCAGCATGTGCTCATCTTCAGTCCACTCGATCCTCTGCATTTTTCTTCACAGGACCTGCCCTATGGAACTTCCTACCTACCTCCCTCCATTTGGAACCACATTACCAAACCTTTAAGACACAATTGAAGACCCACCTGTTCAACGAAGCCTCCAACTCACCTGTTACCCCTGGTTAACCCTATGCCCTCCCTCTTATGTCCTGTTTTGTAGTTACATAAAGTTGTATCTGTTTCTTGCTTTCCTGTCATTAATGTAACTTCCTTTCTTTTTTGGTGCCTCTGGCCCATTTCTATATTTTTTGGAATTGTAAATCGCCTTGGTTGTAATTTGAAAGGCGGTATATCAAGCGTAATAAACATAACAAACAATAAAAAAAAACTGCCCGCAAAGCAACGAACATTAAAAAACACGAGTACAACGGAGCTCACAGCAAAACACCATGTCCCTGAAACCTAAAATCAGCTCTGAATCAATTTTTGCCGTTAAAAACGGCAATCATGACATCCACGGCGCTGCTTAAGAAGGCCCGAAGCTGCTGCCACCACGAGGACCGACAGAACGCTAATCAAAAGAAAACCACTGCTGCCTTGCCTGAAGTCCCGAAACTGAAGACAGCCGTTTGAAACAGCCTGCACAACTCCTCTCCGTCCACACAAGGAGGGGAGAGCAGATCAAATGGTAAACTTCACTGACAATAAACCGGAGGAAAGAGGAAGGAAATCCCTCGGTTCGATCCCTCCCCCAAATTTTTTTTTTAAAGAAATTTAAAGATATATTGCCCCAGAAAATAAAATAAATTACAGGGAAGTTAAATAAAAGTAAAACCTGCCTAAAAAGGCTAACTGCTCCTCTAGTGAGTCCAGCACCTAGGCTCACTACATCCTCCTGCTGCATGGAGACTGGACACACTGGGGGTTGATGGGAGAGACCAGCGGAATGCCTCCAGTGATGTCATGATTCTGAAAGTTCCAGTCTCCAGGCTGCAGGAGGAGGTACACAACCAAGCGGTAAGGGACTGAACTGGAGGGACGATAAGGAACCAAGACCCATCTGAGTGTTCTCAAGGGGAGAGAGAAATCATCCCCAAAGGACTATTGGCACAGAGCGTTCCCCCCTGACTCAGTCTATGCTCCATAGGGAATCTGAGCCTACAGATTTCCCAGAAACAGCATGCACCATCTTCTGAAAGACAGCACTGGCTCCATATAAAAGTGAGTGAAGTTAGCTCTAAGCTTTTTTCCTCTAACTCCCTCTGCTGGCAGGGGGACATAACCCATTTGTCTGGACTGGTCTGACATGGATGGTAAGGAATTCCAATCTTGGTAGGTGTCCCATTTTAAAATTCTCTTCATAATATTCAATATATGCCTGGTCTTTAGTGCTGTCGAAGATACACAAATTTTTCATCAGCTCAGTGTAACATTTGAACAACAAAAACAAGTCGCTCTCCATGCAACATTCTCTTTTTGTATGGAAAACATCCACAGAATAATATACAAATATGCAACTACAAAAGCAAACATAATGGAAGGTGTCACATATTGATATAAAATGCCCTATAAACATCAAGAACAACTTTCAAAGTTTAGCTCTGGTGCAATCATTTCTCCAGATTTAACAATATAGACTAGTTGTTGTTAATCGGTGTATCTCAGGGTCATGGCAAGCAGGGCAGTGGTTCCAAAGATGTGGTGACGGCAGGAAGCACAACAGCACAATAAAGCACAGCAGCAGGATATGCAGCACTACAAGATGCAACATTCTTCTTTAATTTGTTCAGAGCAGCACTCCTTCCCAGAGTTGCAGCAATAGGAGGCACTTATTATGATGTCAGTTCTAATGTGTTGAAAGCAAAATGGATTCTGCTCTAACCAAAAAGACAATGGAAATGCATTTCATAGCCTTTGGACAATGATTGAAAAAGGCCTATTGCATGTACAGGTTAACAGTCCTTCAAGCAAAAATGGACCCCTGCCCTGCTGAACATAAATATCCAATATTATAATGCTTTCTCATATTCCGTGGTAATTCATGTGCATTCTGTGAAGACTTTTTTCAAGTTTTGTATTATTTCACAATGTGTGTGATAATGGAAAGATTTATGTTGCCGTTACTCAGATGAAATGAGAATCGGAATTTTTTTGTATGGTGACTTCCATTAAGCACCGCATACGCCTTGTAGCACTATACAAATGATCAGTAGTAGTAGTAGAGCAGTGCCCTAGTTCTGCTCTGTACCTGTAATGGGAGAGGTAGGGTGTTGTGGATGCAGAGTATGTTTACATTTAACTAATGAGAGCTACTATACTGTGTCAGACCAAAGATTCATGAGTCATGTGTGCGATGTGTCACACATACGAGCATCATCTGTCAGGTGTGTCCCAATGGAAAGAAAATTGGCTTTTGTGCCTTTTGTCTATACCTTTGGTTCTCATTCTGATAAATCCCTGCATGGTTGCCTTCTGGAGAGGTGCTTATTAGGTTCATTAGTGCACACAAAATTGATTGTACATCTGTTAATTTTTTAAATCATACATTAGAATTTAAAACAAATCCATGCAAAAAACTGGAAAGAAAAGCCTAGAAAACGAACTAGACATTTTTTTTGCCTGTGCGTCTCTCTATGGCTCAACCACATTAATTTCAACAGCTGCATTATAGAGCATCAGAATAACAGGTACAAAGATAAAATCATTCTAGTACCTAATTTAAGTCAGCAAAGCTTGTTGTGCTAGTATTTAAACATGCTCTCGCTCTCTCTCACGCATATCACCATGATGCAAAAATGCAGAGCAACACTGAATGCCTGCTCTGTTTAAGGCCTCAATGGTTCAAAAACTTTAAGAAGCAAATCATTTCTAACATATCTTTGCATTTTTCATGCACCATGCTGCAACTGGCATCTAAATAGTTTCTTTGGGGCAGGGAAATGAAACATCTTGAATGCTCAAGCTGTATTTTTATGAGTGCCTGGGGACCTGAAATATTAGTGGTCTATTAAATGCCAGCAATGTCATGCTGCCATGCATAGAACAGCATTCACATAATCCAGCACAATGGCTCCATATAGCAGAAAAAGTTTAACATAGCGACATGTTCAGTATCTTTCATTAAAAAAAACAAACAAACAAAAAATGATTCTCTCCTTTTTGAAAAGAAACCATTTTAACCAAATTACTGCAATGAGCATTTTGTTGGAAAGGCACCTTTTTGAACTGTTGCTGCATTTTATTTAAATAAAAAGGGTAGAAATTTGTCTCAATGAGTATTTCATGAAATAATCAACTAAAACAAAGCTTTCCAATAATTTTTTCATTCTAGGAGTTTACAGAGATACCTATTTAAAATAAAAGCTTTGGATGTCAAACTGCCATACTAGTTGATTGATTTTATTTTTGCTCTGGTTGCACCATCTTAATATTTATTATAGAAAGATACTGTGAACTTATTCTTTGATTATGAAAACTGCATATTTTTATTGCTATGCTTTATGCCATAATATGCTGGTGCTTGTTGCTTCAGATACTGTTCCAGCCAATAATGTCACAGAATAAGGCAATTATGACGCCAGTCCCCTCCTCTGAATGCTAGAAATTAAAACTGTCTTACCTGGCAATATCATCCTTTTCATAAAGAAGTCTAGTCCTACAGTTTGTTTGTACTGCTTTCCAAAAGCTTCCTGTGCAAACCGCATAGCAACAGATGTCTGAAACAAAACATGAGAAACTGAGGATGTAGTGAAAAAACACAAGTGTATATGCTAGATTCATGATTTTGAAAAGATCTACAAAAGAGGCAGGATGAAGAGGCCAGTCAAAGTCTTTCTAAAACTAGTGTCTTCTCATTGAGGGGCCACCAGGCACTGATTTGGCCAAGTAAAAATCAAGCAAAAGGTGTCAATACTGGCAAGAAAAAAAGCACTTCATGCTCAACATTTTGCAAGAAAATAACTTACATGGTGGCAGACAAGCATATTTCTTGTCCTCTGGCAAATTATAAAAGCAGGTATCTCAAATACTGTACATTAAAATTATTTAATTTCAGTTCTTAATTGCATTTATTTAGCTCTAGGTTTCTGATCAGACTGCAGACAAAAAAAAAGCCACCTGAATACTGTAAATATAAAGTTTCCAGATGAGGGTTTTGGATTTGTTAGGAACTGGGGAACATTCTGGGGAAAGGAGGGGCTCTTCCGAAAGGATAGGCTCCTCCTTAACCGGGATGGAACCAGGCTGTTGGCATTAACCTTTAAAAAGGAGAGAGAGCAGCTTTTAAAACTAGATAATAGGGGAAAGTCGACAGTCGCCCAAGAGTGCATGATTCGTAAGAATGTATCCTTGAAGGATACTACCAAAAGCAGAGAGGTTCCAAAAAAGAGTAAAGTAGCCCAAATGCCCTCGAGTATGGAGCAGACAGAGCTTAACCCTTTCCAGGCCAAGCCCAAAACTCTCGGGATCCAAATTTCTGACTAAATATTCCTATCAAATGGTATATAATACATGACCATAGCAGAAGGAAAATCACTATTAGAACATATTGAATAAGACGGGTACAATTTTCCTGAAATATGCAAAAATTAACCCGGCTGCAGAATGTGGATTAAAATTTTAAAGTAGGCCTTCAAAGGGTTAAAGATCCCAAATTACCCATGCCTACCAATAGCCAAACTAATATGAATAAAATATAGTCTCTAAAATGATTGTATGCAAATGCCAGAAGTCTAAAAAACAACATGGGAGAGTTAGAATATATAGCACTAAATGAGAGGTTAGATATGATTGGAATATCAGAGACATGGTGGAAGGAGGACAACCAGTGGGACACTGTGATTCCTGAGTACAAACTATATTGTAATGATAGAGCTGATCAAATTGGTGGAGGGGTTGCGCTCTATGTTAGAGAGGGCATTGAGTCAGAAAGGATTAAAGTTTTGCAGGAAACAAAATTTGCTGTAAAATCTCTATGGATTGAAATTCCATGTAAAAAGGGGAAGGCGATGGCAGTGGGGGTGTACTATCGACCACCTAGCCAGAATGAACAAATGGATGATGAAATGCTCAAAGAAATCAAGGAAGCTAACAAACGTTACAGCGCAGTAATAATAATGGGTGATTTCAATTACCCCGGTATCGACTGGGTCAGTGTCACGGCAGGACATGTTAGGGAGATAAAGTTCCTAGATGAAATAAATGACTGTTTCTTGGAGCAACTGGTTCATGAACCGACCAGAGTGGAAGCCATATTGGACCTAGTCCTTAGTGGGACACCAGATCTGGTGCAAGAGATAAGGTTGTTGGGGTCACTTGGCAATAGTGATCATAGCATGATCGCATTTGATTTAATTAGTGGAGGAGGGATAGTAAGGAAACCACAGTACTACCTTTAAACTTTGAAAGGGAGACTATGATAAAATGAGGAAAATAGTTAAGAAAAAACTAAAAGGAGCAGTTGCAAAGGTAAAAAGACATCAAGCTTGGGTGTTGTTGAAAAATACTATCTTGGAAGCCCAGTCCAGCTGTATTCCACGCTTTAAGAAAAGTGGAAGGAAGTCCAAAAAACTGCCATCATGGTTTAAAGGTGAGGTCAGAGAGGCTGTTGCCACAAAAGCATCTTTCAGGAAATGGAAAAAAGAGCCAAACGAAGCCTAGAAACAGCACAAGCACTGGCAAGTCAAATGCAAGGCATTGATAAGGCAGGCAAAGGGAAAATTTGAGAAGAAGATTGCTGTGGAAGCAAAAACGCGAAATAAAGACTTTTTTCAAGTACATTCGTAGCAAAAAACCTGTGAGAGAGTCAGCTGGTCCATTAGATGATAGAGGGGTTAAAGGGGCACTAAGAGGCGACAAGGCAATAGCGGAGAGACTGAATGAATTCTTTGCTTCAGTCTTTACTGAGGAAGATGTAGGGATGTTACTCATGATAATATGTAAATATGTTTTTAAGTACCCTGTATGTAGCTGCGATATTCAATCAACTGTAAATCCTGTAACTCCATGCTTGCTGTGCACTATCTCCCCTCCCTAATCGAAATGTACATACTCTAATTACCGGCCGGTACAGCCAACTCTCCCATGTATAGCAACCGCTGCTGATCACTGGAAGCAGCGGGATACAAATGTACGTTAAATAAATAAATGACTGAAGTGGTATTTAAAGGTGCGGAAGAATTGAAGGAAATATCAATACATCGGGAAGATGTATTACAACTATTAGATAAACTGAAGTGTAGCAAATCACCTAGGCCGGATGGTATATATCCAAGGGTGTTGAAAGAACTGAAATACGAGATTGCAGACCTGCTATTAGTAATCTGTGAATTTTCATTAAAATCATCTGTAATACCTGAAGATTGGAGGATTGCCAATGTAACGCCAATTTTTAAAAAGGGTTCCAGGGGTGATCCGGGAAACTACAGACCAATGAGCCCGACGTCAGTACCGGGAAAAATGGTAGAAACCATCATAAAGAACAAAATTACTCAGCATGTAGATAGTCATGGCCTAATGGGAGACAACCAACATGGCTTTAGACAAGGAAGATCTTGTCTTACTAATCTGTTATTTCTGAAGGTGTGAATAAACAGGTGGACAAAGGTGAGTCCGTTGATATAGTGTATCTGGACTTTCAGAAAGCCTTTGACAAGGTCCCTCATCAAAGACTTTTGGCAAAATCAAAGAGTCATGGGATAGGAGGCAGTATACTATTGTGGATCAGGAACTGGTTAAAAGATAGAAAGCAGAGGGTAGGGCTAAATGGCCAATTTTCCCAATGGAGAAAGGTGAATAGTGGTGTACCCAAGGGATCTGTGCTGGGTCCGCTGCTTTTTGACATATTCATAAATGACCTGGAAAAGGGAACAAGTAGTGAGGTTATCAAATTTTCAGATGACACAAAACTATTTAAAGTTGTTAAAACCCAAGAGGATCTTGATAAATTGGAAGACTGGGCATCAAAATGGCAGATGAAATTTAATGTGGACAAGTGCAAAGTTATGCACCTAGGGAAGAACAACCCAAACTATGGTTACACGATGCAAGGTTCCACATTAGGAACCACCACCCAGGAAAAGGATTTAGGCGTCACTGTGAATAACATGTTAAAACCCTCGGCCCAGTGTGCAGCGGTGGCCAAGAGAGCAAATAGAATGCTAGGTATCATAAGGAAAGGAATGGAAAATAAAACAAAAGATTTTATAATGCCTCTATATCGTTCCATGGTGAGAACACACCTTGAATATTGTGTGCAATTCTGGTCGCTGTATCTTAAAAAGGATATAGCATTATTAGAAAAGGTTCAGAGAAGAGCCATCTATAAATTAATGAACAGAGTGGAACAGGTAAATGTAGATCGATCGTTTACGTTATCAGAATATAGAAAGACTAGGGGACATGCAATGAAGTTACAGGGTAAACTATTTAAGACTAATAAAAGAAAATATTTTTTCACTCCACGTGTAATCAAACTCTGGAATTTGTTACTGGAGGATGTAGTAAAGGCTGTTAGTGTAGCTGGGTTTAAAAAAGGTTTGGACAAGTTCCTGGAGGAAAGGTCCATAAACCATTATTAAGAAGGGATCCTGGATATCAATGCTTGACCCAGTACAAGCATTGTGGAATCTGTGTCTTTTGGGGAAACTGCTAGGTTCGTATGACCTAGATTGGCCACTGTTGGAAACAGGATATTGGGCTTGATGGACCTTGGTCTGACCCAGTATGGCATATCTTATGTTCCAATCTTCTGTATATCATAAGATCTAATTAGGCACCACTATCAGCAGTACACTAAACAAAGCTGACAGCAAATAAAGAGACATTTTAAAAACTGAGTAATGATAAAAGTACAGACGCCAGGGACAGATTCTTTCTGGCTTTTTGCTGATCATGAAGTAACTGTCTTGTAAACCAAAAAAAAACCACCTCAACTTAAGTAGTTCACTGAAATACAGTGTGTACGAGTATAAAAGTATCCTCTGACTGATGTACAGGTATATCCAAAAAGAAAAAGCAGACCTTTTTTTGGAAGAAGACATTCATTTAACTAATACATAGCATGGGGGGGAGTTAATACAAAGGATTTTTTAATCATTGTATACCAAATGTCCGAGATGTGAGGCACTGTTTAACTCAATGGACTTACACAGAGATACTCATCTTTCACTACATGGTTCAAAAGCAATCCATACCAATGAAGGTCATCGTTATCCGATGACCAAAATGGCCTAAACAAAGTTCCTGGTTTCAGTCCAGTCTCCAGAGGACAGACATTAAAACATTACTAAAACTGACAACAAACCGACACCTAGCTAAGAAAGCAAGGAGATTACCCCGATGTCTTCACAGATGTACAGAAAGTCATTTCACTGCTGTTTTGAGTTGCAATGTTCTATGCTTGGTTCCCCTAAATGGCAAGAGGATGGAAACCAAGCGCAGAGTGCTTTAGCTCAAAAATGGAAATTACACTTACCTGGTAATTGATGTTCCTTGAGGGAGTACAGTTCAGTCCTCCACCACTGGGTAGTGCACCTCCTCCTGCAACATGGAGACTGGACAAGTCAAACTTGTGACATCACCGGGTATATCCTGCTGGTCTTCTCCCATGATCCCCCAGTGACCTACTGTCAAAGCAGTCTCAAAGGAGCAAACAAACAACCAGTTAAAGTACTAAATACAAAGCTATGCTCAAACTTCAACTTTAAAATCACAGGGCCCCAAAAAGAAAGGCCGAAAACACCCACCTCCGTGCCCCTGTCCCCCTGCGCACCAAACAGCGGAAGACAGAGAGCTAGAAGGAAGGAGAACTAAGGAAGAGTATAGGCAGAAAAGGTTGCTCTCGCGATTACCTGCCAATCAGAGCCCGTTGCCGACTCTAGGATCCGAAAGCACACTCGGAACTGACGCCTCGCGTCTGAAACATCCATCCCCGGGCGGGAATGAGGACTGAACTGTACTCCCTCAAGGAACATCAATTACCAGGTAAGTGTAATTTCCATTTCCTTATCGGTCCTACAGTTCAGTCCTCCACCACTGGGATGTACCAGAGCAGTAATCATTGGGAGGGACCTATCCAGTCGGCTCGGCCCCTAAACGAACAGAGCAGGCACCGACCCCAGCCCGCTCCTCACGTCAACAGGCGGTAAGCCAACCAGGAAGACACGACCGAGAGCCCACTTGGATCCTCTTCACTGGTGAAAACAGCACAGAACTCTGCCCCAAGCAGCGCTAGTGCTTCAGAAAGACAAACTCGCCATCGCAAACACACTGAACGCCCTAGAAACAGACCTACTGAGAAGGCTACCGGAGCTCCGCCTGAAAAATCCGCTTGAGCTCCCCCCTGGCTCTCAACCCCACCAGGGTGTCAAGTGTTAGCAACCGCTGCTCTCCCGCAGAACCCGCCTCCACGGAGGGACAGGCAGCAAAGAGACCTCCCAGAAAGCGACGGAACCTTCACCTATGGTCCAAGGAACGCAGGTTACAAGCAAAGTGTTCTTGCGTAAGTCCCAAACCGACAACTAGACAGGCACAGCCAGATTCCACGAGGGAGAACGGAACCGAGGTCCATACAGACAGAGGTGGGAAGCAAAATGAGGGAAATGGAAAAACCACCAGCGTCAAACACCCTATTTGTCACACCTCTTAAGGGCTTTATTCTTTGCAACACAAAGTAGCTCTACAACTATGTCCTGGACCAGTTGGAGTCTTTTTAATTGAGAATGTGGAATGCAGCTAAGCAATGAGTTGCAATAAACCAAGCATGATCCACCAAGGGCATATAAGAGGGTGTCAAGTGCCCCAGAGTCCAGCGTTGTTTCAGAAGATGTGGAGTCTTACATGGTGTGACAAAAAAGAAAGGAGACTCTGGTAGCCACGCCCACGACGCAATGCCAGTAGGCCAACTGCTTACATCACCTGGATATGCCCTCCGGAATTGGAGGAACCATGCAGAAGTAGCAATCGCCGACGTGATCCATGGGCCCTCTCCAGATCATTGGAACCGCAAAAGACTTTGATGGTCTTTTCCCATCCATCCACAGCCTGAGATCTGCTACACATGTATTGCAGCATATGTGTGGTGCCTAGCTTTTATCCTGATCTTTTATTCTGCAGCCAAAATATAAATTGTAGGCTTTCTGAACCGCCACAGTCATATGCCATTTTTGTGATGTAAAAGTCACATCACCACAACTAGAGCAGAAATTATCTGCATGATTAACACCAGTACGAGGAATCGCCAAATATGCTGTGAGTGACCTATCGGTATAAAATAAATATGTCTTTTTTTTTTTTTTTTTTTACTGTCAAGCGAGGCAAATTTAAGTAGTGACTGCATCAACTGGTTTTGGACAGTTATTTCGATTGGTTGCAAGTAAAGATTATGCAAGCTCACGCAAATGTTGCAGAATACACTGGTAATGGTCCCCACTGACTAATGAAGAGCACATATCTTTGCAACCAGACCCAGTCGGCCATTTTCACTATGACCTCTGAAAGGCATAGAATGGACCGGGCCACGGCCCCGTACCAATGCGTCGACGCTATCCAGTAGCCTCATATGTCCTCTGCTAAACATCGACCCGTCGCCGCAGACTGACAGGTCGCCATGGAGGTCCAATATGGGCTGACCGCATCTGAGCACACACGGCGCGCACACCGCCTGACGCAATCTCACTCCTCCGGCAAACACTCGGACCCCGCTAAAGGACATTCGCCACCACAGTGTCCCCACTGAAACGCAGGCCGCCAAGGCTTCAACCGCGCACGCTGTCCCTTCGCTCGGGCCACCCTGACCACCCAACCGACTCCACCCTGCCAATCAAAATAGGCCACCATCCCGGAGATCTCAGACAGCACCTACAGCGCTCGATCCGCTACCGTGTCCGCGAACGTCTGCCACGGCTGACGTACCGCGTACCGTTCCAGTCAGACGATGGAACACTGGGCGTGCTGCGTACACTAAAACGCCTTGTACATAAAGGATCCCCAAAATGTAGCCGAGTCTAACCACGCTCCGGCCAAGCTCCCGGAAGAAAGGGACTGAACCTTATAAAAAAAGAAGTGGGGACAATTAGGAAGGCTTTCCTGTTTGATTATTCTTTTTTTTTTTTTTTCCTTTTTACAACTCCATAAGGGCCACAAGGCACACAACCGAACAGGGCATTGTCCAGAGAACGCAAGGCCCCTCCTCCAGGCTGACTCCACATCCACAGCCTAAACCGGCAGTCACCTTGGCTGATGCCGAGCAGCGCGGAAGCCAACTTGTCAGCCCAGCATATGAAGTATGCCTACTAGTACAGCATTCCACAATGGAGGGACAGGTAACCGGACGGCTTTGAATATGAACCTACAGATATCCCGCGCTTGCTCCAAGACAAGCACTGTGCAGCCTACTGGTCTTCTCGGAGCACCGCCACGACCCGAAGACCTAAACCGGCCAGCAAAAGACGACGTACGCTGGGCCCGAAGGAACCTGGTTGAACGGATCCCAGCACTCCCTGTATCGTTAGGATCGGAGCCTCCCCCCAAGGGCTCAGCCCTGGCTGGAACCGGCTGAGCATAACTCCAGGCCCTGCGGCGAGCCCCCACGAAGAAGTGGGACGCAACGATGCCTTGAGGAAAGGGAAGGCCCAATGGGTGAAGCAAGTTGCTAGCCGACCAAGGGAGTAAACCCCACACGCGCACCTCAACGGAAGGTCGGAAGAACCGAGGATTCTGGTCCCACAGGTGCGCCTGCTAGCCTTTAACAACATACACCTCCGCAGGTACAAAAAACTTAAATTGTGAGCACCTTCAGGGGTAAGGGGAATAGACGACAGCCTCCAACTGTTGACCACCTTGTCTTGCACAACAGACAGCAGCACCCCACCAAACAAATGATTGGGAATATATGACCTCAGAACCCCAAGGCAGAGGTAAAACAGTAGTAGAACGTGCAGTGGACGTGAATTTCCAGATCTGCCAGCCCCCCTGCCCACATTGAGAAGAGGCAGAGAAGAACTGGACCGGCGGATCTGGAGGGGTGCCTCCTGGACAGCCGGGCCACCGAAGGGAAAGCTGATGACTGAGGCCCAAACTCCTCAGGATGGCCCCGTCTTGCATTGGCAACCCCATGCAACACCATGACAACCCCGCTCACGATATCCCAAGCGATCTCTGTCATTGCTGCAACAATCACCTGAGCATGAGATCACAGACGGAACACGGACATGCAGAGGCACTCAAGGAGAGTGCATCTAAGAAGTATGAGCCTATCCAACATCCAGCACCACATGTCCAGGTGTCCCACTCCTGTCACCCAAAACACAGGACGCTTGAACCTAGGTGACCGTCATAGCAAAGACAGGGAGGCCTGACTGCCGCTATCAACCCTTCCAGGACCCTGGAACACTAAGCCCCGGACTGTGCCATCCAGCAACACTTCTCACGATCCCCAGCAGGGGCCTTTCCCCAGATGGCCCAGATGGGCAGTGTTCCCGCCAAATGGGCAAGCTGCGCTCTGATAACATAGTGCAGAAAACCAAATCAAAGTGTCTTAACCTAGCTAATTTTTGTCTAATAGTGATCATTCATAATATCAGCCAGGCTCAATCATAACATTAGTATTAATGATCTCTAAAGATTGAAGAGTTACTAATGTAACACTAATTGGTGTTTTTTTTTTGTTGTTGTTTTTTTTTTTAAGAGAGCTTCAAAGGCGATCTTGGAAACTACAGACCAATGAATCTGAGTTCAGTGCCAGTTAAATGATAGAACTTGTTCTGAAAAGCAGCACCAAGCTGTCTTTTCAAAGGGTTAATAAACATGTGAGTAAGCCAAATGATATGTATCTGGATGTTTTAGAAGGTACTTGACAAAGCCCCTTATGAACTTCTCCTGAGGAAGGAGATGATGTGCTATTATAGAATGGGAAATGGATCAAAAACAGGAACACAATAGGACTAAATGGCCAGTTTTCTCACAGGAGACCCGTAAATAGTGGAATGTCTCGGGATCTGCACTGGAACTGGCATCTGGTAACATCTACTGCACTGAAATGATCTGAAAAAGAGATCAGCAAGCATGGCGATCAAATTTGCAGATGGCATAACGACATTTAGAGGCTGTCTGCACAATTTCCAAGCGTATAAACATGGAAATAGCATCCTTATGTAAATGACAATTTCAGAAAGGGCTCAATTTGTAGGTGGTTGTGCCGCCGATGACCCTGAATGGCCAAATCCTAGCACGGAAACCTGCTGCTGACAGATGTCGCTAACTGCCAGAATGCAGACAAAGGTAAAGGCACCCCCCAAGAAGTAAAACCCAAACCAATCACATTGCATTCAAAGAACTATAAACTATCATGAAATTAAAAGGAAATTAAAATTAAAAGGAAATTAAAATTAGAATTAAAATTAAAAGTAACAGCAAAAGGAAGTCCTTATCTGGGTGTAGCCGCATGGAACAGCGTCGTCTGCTCAAACGCGGGGCTGCTCCGCTCTCCGCCACGAGGCCTCAGCCCTGCCGAGAAAATGGCGCCAATCCGAAGCAGGCCCGTTTGGCGCCAAACACCACAGAGGCGGCAAGAGCTCAGAGCCCCTCCATGCGGACTCGAGAGAGACTCCCTTGTGGCGTCGGGATGCAGCAGTTACCCCGCTGTAGCTGCGGGGTGAAGAGCTGTCCAGACACGCTGCTGCCTCGCGCCACCAGAAGTAGCAGACGCTGCGAACCCCGGCCCACCGGCTAAAGAACCTCGAACGGCCTGAGGCTCCCGCCGCGATGGGAATCTGCCGCATGGACACTGACAAAATGCAGGTGTTCCACAGAGCTCACCCCCGTACAGTCCTGGGGGAGAGATCATCACCGGGCACAGAGACCGAAGAATCCCAAGCAGAGAGGCTAGCTGGCAGCATGAACTTTGAAAAGGGACAGAACCCCCCTTTACACTAAGGCAGACTAGGTGAAAATAAATAAAGTAAAAGTAAATGAAATTAAATGAAAATGAAAATGAAAATGAATACAATTTACAGGATTACACCTAAAGAAGGGCAAAAGAAACGCAAGGTAAATCAAATCCTGACTAACTGCTCCTAAACTGCTTCTCAAGTGAGCCCAGCACCTAGGCTCACTACGTCCTCATGGAGACTGGACACACTGGGGGATCATGGGAGAAGACCAGCAGGATATACCCGGTGATGTCACAAATTTGACTTGTCCGGTCTCCATGTTGCAGGAGGTGGTGCACTACCCAGTGGTGGAGGACTGAACTGTAGGACCGATAAGGAATGGCAATGAAATGACTTCCCGCACTGCTTAGAAGGCATGGGAGATAATCTGTACAGAGCAACAATTACAAACCTAACCACCCTAGTGGGCAGACTGGGTGGCCACTTTGGTCTTATATGTCATTCACTATGTGGTCTTGAAAGCTCATGTGCATCATCATCTTTGGTGAACTTTTGAAAAACAGATCAAAGCCTAGAAAAAATTCCAGTATTTTACTGGATTGCATTAGTTGGACAGAATCAAAAAAAGAACAGAGATATTGACTGGATACTCTCAGCAATCTACACTCACCACAGGGGATGGTTCCTCAAGCACAGAACTCAAGCAAATTAGTCTGAACAGCTCTGTATTGTGAAAGCTGCAGTGGACCGATTCAGTAGATTAAAAGGGAGCTCCAACCGTCAAAAGCACTAATTTCATCACAGTATGTACAAGAAAAATAAACTACCATGATGACATGTAACAGTTTTCTCCTTTTTGGCTGTTCAGAATAATCACCCAGGCATTTCCTTCACATATAAGATAACCAGAATACTGTTTAACATCCTTCATGAATATAATGCTTTCCAGTTTTTATATACCTATGCAAATAGGTGTTTGACTTCACCCATCAGTGCATCTAGATTACCAGCTCTTGTAATTTTTTTCTATTACCATCTTTTTATTGAGAAAGTTAATATATAGCACAGCATACAACAGTTCCATTTAGATACCATATATTCTATCACATTACATTAGACATTTATGGGGTTATGTTAGAAGCCCTCTTCATATTTTAAACACAGATGTGCCGGCACATACACATGTAAACAGCATCCATGTGGAAAACACAATTTTGGAAAGGCCCCAATTTACATGTGGATGCGTTTCAGGCATGGAGTGGGCGGCACCAGATTTACACGGATATGCCCCCGTTTGACCTTCTGGTACAGTGTGCTGGCAGGCTCCTTTTTATCACAGCCATGGGAGAGAGGGCAAACACCACTTTTTACTCCCACGGCTTTGCAGAGGTCAGTAGGAGCTTCTGGGATCCCCGGCTCCTCTGAAGCCGATCAGGTACGAGGCCCCTTTTGGTGTGTGGCTGAGGGGGGGGATGGGCATGGGGGCTAGAATGGGAACGGGTGGGAAGGCCAGGAATGGAAATGGGCTGATACTGGGGGATGGGGAACTGGAAGGGAACAGATACTGGGAGGGGGTTAGGACTGGAAATGGGCTGATGCTGGGGGACAGGAAGGGAACTGATGCTGGGAAGGACTGGAGGAGGACTGATACTGGGGGGGCTAGGACTGGAATGGGCTGATGCGGGGGGGGGGAGGGTGGACAAATGGGATTGGATGCTGGGGAGGAGCTGAAACCAGAAGGGAGCTGATGATAGGGGAAGATCAGAAGGGGGTGGGGCTGGGACTGGCAGAAGAAAAAAAAAAGCTGTGGGAGAGGGGAAGAGAGATTTTGTGTGGGAGGGAAGAAAATCTATTTTTGGCTGAGTACTAGGAGAGTACGTGGGGATTGAGGATGGAGGTGTGAAATTTGAGTGGATGAAAAAGGAATAAAGAAATAAATGGAGGAAACAGCAAAAAACGGAAAGATCAGTATGTTAGAGGCAGATGACAAGAGAATGGAAAAAAGTAGAAGAGAAGGGAAAAAAAAAAAAAGGACAAATGGATAGCAGACAATGGAGAGTTAGCGGAAAACATGACGAAAGCAACTGGGGCAATTGCAACTGAAAAACATAACACCGAAACAAAACATAGTAAATGACAGCAGATAAAGACCAGTATGGTCCATCTAGTCTGCCTAGTAAGATAGCAGGAGTAGGTGCACCTGCCACTCTGTGCAGGCCACCCCTCCCCATGTCTTTGTTTAATAATTTTTCTTCAGAATTTTTTTCTTTGTTTGGTGTATATTCTCTGATTTCTCGATTTCTTGTGCAAGTGATTGTATCCTTGTAAAAAATTTGTATATTTTTGAAAAAGAAAGGAAGAAACAAAAAGGTAGAAAAAAAACTTTTATTTTGAATTTATTAACTGGAGTATGTCAGCTCTGGGAAATGTGCATCACTAACGTTTGGCGTTTTGTTTAGTATGAGAGGAAATGAGAGGAAATTTCATAGTAACATAGTAAATGACGGCAGATAAAGACCAGCATGGTCCATCCAGTCTGCCCAGCAATAAGGCAAGAGTGGGTGCACCTGTCGCTCTGTGCAGGCCACCCCTCCCCATGTTTTTGTTTAGGGGTGGACACACCACTCCATGTACAACACCCCTATTTGTTGAGAACTTATTTATAGTTTTATTTATCCAGTGTTGTTGTACATTCCAAGTTTGGCTTTTGAGGTTCCCAGTTTAATTACTGTCTTCATATTTCTAAATTGTGATCCCTTGTTCTATCTTTGGTGACGGACTATGTTTTGCATGTGTAACCGAGCTGCCGTATTCTGTTCATGTAGTTTCTATGTGACAGTCCTACTTGTTATTATATGGCGGGTTTGCTATGGATTCTATATGAGCAGGGTGTATAATACTTCCTAATGTGCCTGGCAGTTGACACTGGAGTATAGTAATACAGAAATCCGGTAGTCTCTTCATCCTCGCTGCCCATGCAAATGGTATCAAGATCAGGAACGGCCCAAGGGGGGATGTGGGGCCATGTGCGGAGACTCATTGAGGGGCCTCAGACATAAGGGGCCTCATTTGCATAATGTTAACGTGCACTAACTTTTTGTAAACATGCCAGTGAGTGTCTGGATAAAGAAAGACTACTGGATTTCTACATTATTATACTCCAGTGCCAACCATCAGGCACATTAGGAAGTACTATAAGCACTGACCCTTTTGAATCCATAGCAAACCCGCCATATCATAACAGCACTACCAGGACTCACAAAACACCAAACCCTACCTATCAAAAGGCAACATTGCAGATATTAAACCAATACATCTCAGAGAATACCAATACATCTCCTACTGGGGAAAGGGAACAAGTGACACTGTCATATAGAAACTACAAGAACAGAATACCGCAGCTCGGTTACACATGCAGAACATAGACCGTCACCAAACCAAGAACAAGGGATCACGATTTAGAAATATGAAGACAGTAATTAAACTGGGAACCCCAAAAGCCAAACTTGGAATGTACAACACTGGAGAAATAAAACTATAAATCAATTTCCTCTTGTACTAAACAAAAATGCAAATACATTAGCAATGCACATTTCCCAAAGCAGATATATTTCAGTTAATAAATTCAAAATAAAAAAGTAATTTTTCTACCTTTTGTTGTTTGGGCATTTTATTTTTCAGTTAAAATTGATCCAGTCACTTTCTTCTGGTTTCTTCGTGTCTTCTGCTGTCCATTTGTCCTTTCTTCTCTCTTCTAGTTTTTCCCATTCTCTCTCTACATCTGCTTTAACATACTGTCTTTTGCTCTTTCCTCCGCTTCTTTATTTTTTTTCATCCACTTAAATCTCACCGTTCCATCCACATTCCCCACTTACTCTCCCAATATCGGGCCAATCATAGATATTTCTTCCCTCACACACAAATTATCTTTTCCCCTCTCCATCCTCATGCCCCCAGCCCCATCCCTTTCTAGTCCTCCACCAACATCAGCTCCCTTCTAGTTCCAGCCCCACCCAGCATACCCTTCTAGTCCCATTCTCCCATCCCCCCGCATCAGCCTATTTCCAATCCTAACCCCCCATCAGCTCATTTCCAATCCTATCCTAGCTCTCCATCAGCCCATTTCCAGTCCAAGCCCCCCCAACCAGTCCACTTCCAATCCTAGCTCCCCTATCAGTCCATTTCCATTCCCAGCCCCACCAGCCATTTCCAGTCCTATCCTAGCTCCCTATCAGCCCATTTCCAGTCCAAGCCCCACCAGCCATTTCCAGTCCTATCCTAGCTCCCTATCAGCCCATTTCCAGTCCGAGCCCCACCAGCCATTTCCAGTCCTATCCTAGCTCCCTATCAGCCCATTTCCAGTCCAAGGCTCCCCCATCAGCCCATGTCTAGTCCAGGCTCCCACATCAGCCCATTTCCATTCCTAGCCCCCACCCCCCCCCCCCATCAGCCATTTCCAGTCCTATCCTGCTCCACCCCCATCAGCCCATTTCCAGTCCTAGCCCTTACCCACACCCTGAAGAGCCCCGCGCCTGTCTGAGCGGCTTACGAGTGAGCTGAGGATGCCAGAGGACCCGGCTCACCTCTGCACAGTGCTGGAGCGAAAAGCAGCATGCTCCTTCACTCGCACTGTGTTCTCGTGAAGTCCGCTTAGTGCCAAGAAACGTTAAAGGTCATTATCTGTTTTCCGGCACTGAGCGGGTTTCACATGAACACAGCGCGAGTGAAGGAGAACACTGCTCTTCACTCCAGTGCTGTGCAGAGGCAAACCAGGGCCTCGGGCGTCCCCGGCTCCCTCTGAAGCTGGCTCTGCAAACCCTGCGGAATGAAGTTTGCACAGGGCCCCCTGAAGCACAGGGCCCTGTGAGAACAACATTCTTGCTCAATGGATGTGCCGGCCCTGATTAAAACACTCATTAAGAGGCATGTCTACTAAAAGTTAATGTACTAACATCTGTGAATATGCATTAAGTACAGCAACACCCATTTATTTCTAGTGGTGCAGTGGCACTTAACGCACATTAATATTTAGCAAAACATGCCCCCAAGTCATTGCCAGGTTAAAAAAAAAAAAAAAAAACGATTTGTCAAGGGCTCCTTTGAAAACCGCATAAAATCTTTTAGATGGGCAACACATACATTTTAAAATAAAATTAAATTTATGCAAATGAAGTCCAGTGGCTATACAAATGAGGCCCTGCAATGAGTCTCTGCACATTGCCCCGCATCACCCTTGGACCGTCCCCAAGAGGCTTCACACCACAAAACACTTTGATGCCAAAGAATGAAGTAGGAATAATAGTCATAAATAGATAATATAAATTTAATGTCTATAAGCAATGCATATAAGAACAAACATCAAATAAAAAATCCATAAAAGACCCCACATGCTCATGTTTCGGCAACAGGGGCTT
Organism: Ichthyophis bannanicus; assembly: GCA_033557465.1. Lineage (NCBI taxonomy): Eukaryota > Metazoa > Chordata > Amphibia > Gymnophiona > Ichthyophiidae > Ichthyophis > Ichthyophis bannanicus. Next base: position 1,418,285,673 of record CM066032.1, read on the forward strand.
GCTCAGGAGTAAATAATGAAGAATGAACTGTAAAATAGAAATACAATATACATTATTTAAATAATATTGTAAGATTGAAATCATCCTAACAAAAGAAAATTGTTATATAAAAATTACTTCAGTGTGTCAAACCCAATCCTGACAAAGGATTTTTTCTATTCTCTATCTCTGATCAACTGCATAAAAAAGGTGAAATTAGACCTTATCTGCTCATTTTCTTTCCTCAAGTCCCTCCAGTAGTGTCCAGTCCAGATGTGAGGGTTTACACACTCCTACAAGCAAATGGAGTTTGAGAACCACTAGCTTGATGACATCACCCTGTAAGGAACTTGTGCAGCTTCTGCCCACCGCTATCTCAATAACAAAGCAGAGGGAACATTACCTATCCCCAAACACAAACTTCCTACTGTTTTTGTTTGCTATTGGTGTTTTTAACTATAGGCCAAAACCACAAATACCACAGCAGAGAACCCAATGGAAGAAAGGCAAGGGATCCCCCATTCTCCCTTTATTTATTTATTTATTTTTAACTACAGATCTGCAAACATCCCCCCCCCAAAAAAAAAAAGGATGGAAGCTCAAGAAAACAATCCCAGGGTGGGTCTTGGGACTGAACTTAATTTTCTTTTGTTGAGTCCCTTAACAGGTAAAACCTGAGTTCACCTCTCTTATCGTCCTTCCAGTCCAGTCCAGACACTTGGAAGTACCAAAACAGATTCTAACAAGAAGGACCCAACAGGCCAGCCCCCAGTACCTGCATAACAAACTCCACATCCTGCCTGGCCTAAACATTGAGTAGATAATGGCACACAAAAGAATGCAAGAACTAGACGATACTCCCCCAGGAAGAAGCCTGAACCCTAGTACAATGAGTCCTCGATCCTGGCTAAGCTAACCATCCTTTAAGCAAATAAGTCAAGTCAAAACAATGGCTTTATTTATCCAATGAGCAATAGATGTCTTGTATGCTGCCAACCCTTTATGCAGTCCTTGAAACAAGACAAATAAGTGATCAAAACTTTGGAAAGCCTTGGTTCAGTGTAGGTACTTGTGCAGAACTTGCGTCTCCTCTGGATCTCAGACATCTGAACACCTTGGAAAGATAAAATACCTGACTGAGATGAAACACCAATACCACCTTCAGCGAAAAGTGACAGAATTGGCTAAATTGTGACTTGATCCTTAGAGATTACAAAAAACGTTTCTCTGCACAACAATGCTTGCAACACCAAAATACTCCTGGCAGAACAAATAGCTACCAGAAACACAATCCTCAACATCAAATCCTTCACTGAAATCTCCCACAAAGATTCAAAGGGCCGGTCCGATAATGCTATCAACATCAAATTAAGATCCCAGAGTGGAATTTCTGAGCGACATGGAGGCCTCATAGACCAGACTCCTTTCAAAAAACTAACCACATCCAGATGAGAAGACAGAGTGTCTGGGAATCCCATCCCTGAAGCGGAAGTTGCAACTTGCACTTTCAAAAACAAGCTCAAAAGATAAATCTAATACTACAGTCTCTCTCAAAAACATAAGAACATAAGATATGCCATACTGGGTCAGACCAAGGTCCATCAAGCCCAGTATCCCGTTTCCACGAGTGGCCAAACTAGGTCATAGATACCTAACAGTTTCCCCAAAAGACACCAGGTTCCACAATGTTTGTATGGGGTCAAGCAGTGATATCCCGGGTCCCTTTTTAATAATGGTTTATGGACCTTTCCTCCAGGAACTTGTCCAAACCTTTTTTAAACCCAGCTACACTAACAGCTTTTACTACATTCTCCAGTAACAAAATCCAGAGTTTGATTACACATTGAGTGATAAAATATTTTCTCTTGTCTTAAATAGTTTACCCTGTAGCTTCACTGCATGTCCTCTAGTCTTTCTATATTCTGATGACGTAAACAATCGATCTACGTTTACCCGTTCCACTCCGTTCATTAATTTATAGACTTCTATCATATCTCCCCTCAGACGTTTCTTTTCCAGGTTAAAGAGCCCTAACCTTTTTAGCCTTTCTTCATAGGGGTATCCTTCCATCCCCTTTACCATTTTGGTGGCTCTTCTCTGAACCTTTTCTAATAACGCCAAATCCTTTTTAAGATACGGCGACCAGAATTGCACACAATATTCAAAGTGCGGTCACACCATGGAACGATACAGAGGCATTATAATATCCTTTCTTTTATTTTCCATTCCTTTACTTATGATACCTAGCATTCTATTTTCTCTCTTGGCCGCCGCTGAACACTGAGCGGAGGGTTTTAACATGTTATCCACAATGACGCCTAAATCATTTTCCTGGGTGGTGGTTCCTAATGTGGAACCTTGCATTGTTTAACCATTGTTTGGGTTGTTAACTTTGCATAACTTTGCACTTGTCCACATTAAATTCCATCTGCCATTTTGATTCCCAGTCTTCCAATTTATTAAGATCCTCTTGCAATTTTTCACAATCCTCATGGGTTTTAACAACTTTAAATAGTTTTGTGTCATCTGCAAATTTGATAACCTCACTCATTATTCCCTTTTTCAGGTCATTTATGAATATGTCAAAAAGCAGCGGACCCAGCACAAATCACTGGGGTACACCACTATTCACCTTTCTCCATTGGGAAAATTGACCATTTAGCCCTACCCTCTGCTTTCTATCTTTTAAACAGTTCCTGATCCACAATAGTACACTGCCTCCTATCCCAGAAAGCCTGGAAGGAAAGCACCCAATAGATACAGGAGGAGATAATCACACCAGCTCTCAAAAATCCTCTACATGCACACATAAGCCAGGGAAGTAGAGTGCTTTCTAGCCTGAAGCAACATTATGATGACCCATGCAGAATATCCCCTCATTCTCAGGCATGCCATAAGTGAGAACTAAGCCATGTCCAGCATCAGGATTGGCCTCTGACACAGAAGGCTGTCTTACAGAAAGAGCAGGAGCAGATCTCCCACTGCCAGCCTGACAAAATCTGCGTATCTTGGCCTGTGAGGCCAATCTGGAGCTATCAACACCACTAAGCCTGGATAGAACTCCACCGTTTGAATTGTTCTGCCTATTAGAGGACAAGGATCAAAAGGCATACAAGTAGACCTTCTCAAGGACATCTCTACACCAGGGCACCTAAGCCCTCTGACATCTACTCCCTTCACCAACTGAAAAACCTGTTTGCTTGGCAATGGCTGCTGACACCATTAGATGCACTACTGGAGTCCCCCAATGCCACATGATCAATCAGAAGGCAGACTCCACTAGAGACCATTCTCCCAGATCTAGAGTGTGCCAACTCAAATAGTCTGTCTGTACAATGTCCTTCCCTACTTTATGAGAGGCCGGGTGCACCAACAGATGGGCTTCTGCCCACTTCAGAAGAGGTGCCACATCCTTTGTTACCTAGAGAGTCTTCATACCACCCTGATGATTTATGCAGGCAACTGCCATTGTGTTGTCCAACAATATTCTCACTGCTTTGTGTTGGATCAATGATAAAATGATAAAAAGGTTTCACAAACCACAAACACCAATAGCACCTCCAGACAAGTGATTGACCAAACACTCTGCTCTAGTGACTACTTTCTCTACATAGAGATAGAGAGAGAGAGAAAGAAAGAAAGACAGTGGGCCCTCTAGCTGCTCAAGCTAGCATCCATGATGACTAACACCCACTCCGGCAGATCCAAATTCATTCCTGCCACCAATCTCAAGTAGTCCAACTACCAAGACAGACTCACCCTGGCTTCCCCCTGCAAGGGAGGTCACAACCGCACACTGTGTCGCTGTCGCAACCACTGCAAAAGCAAGGCCCTCTGCAGTGGGCACATATGCAGCCTGGCCCAAAGCAGCAAATCCAAGAGGACAGCCATGGGCCCTAGAACATGAAGATAGTCCTAGACCCACCTCTTTGAAGTTGCTTTTGGATCCTGATGCCCCTCATTCTCTTGCCCACTAGTTATGTGTATCTTAGCATACATACTCTAGTCCCCAGTTTCGTTATGTATTTTGTCGTGATTAGGCTGTAAGCTCTGATGAGCAGGGACCGTCTTACATCTATATGTACAGTGCTGCATACGCCTTGTCATGCTATACAAATAATTATTACTAGTGGTAGTAGTCGTCGTCATTATCATCCAAGTCCTAGTCCCAGGGCTTCCACACTCAACAGTTCCTTAACTTGTCCCTGAAGCTTCAAGATCTGCTCCTGCATCAATGAAACCTTGCCAGATTTCGTGTTGAAGCTTGTGCCCAGGTATTCCAATGACAGAGGATTCCAGCTTGCTCTTTGCAAGATTAATAACCCAACCTAGTTCCCTGAAGGAAAAGTTATCACTTGTCACATCACCTGTCGATTCCCCTGAAAGCACTTCACCCAGATCAACTAGTCATCTGCATAAGGGTGCACCAGAATTCCTTTCTCATAGAGCTACCGCTATATCTACCATTACCTTGGTTAAAGTCTGAAGGGTCATGGCCAGACCAAAAGAAAGGGCTCTGAAATGGAAGTGCCTCATTGGTACTGCAATGTGTTGGAACTTCTGGTGCTCTGACCAAATGAGGATGTGCAAGTATGCCCTCTAAGATCCAAGGATTTCAAACACTCACCTTGCCTTACCACTACAATGGCAGAGTATAGCGTCTCCATTAGGAACCTGGGCATTCTCAAGAGCCTTGTTCACCTGTTTTAAATACAAAATTGGAGGTTCCTTCAATGATATCCCTGGTTCCCCTGTGGCTGCCCAGAAGGGACTTGCCACGGGACAGGAAATTTGACCAATCTAGTATACCAAAACCTATAGCTGTCCCTAAACCTACCCCAGGCAGAAGAACCTCGACCAGACCCCTGAAGCCAGGGAGCTTAGGCATCTTAGAATCTTGTATGTCCTTAACCAATTTCTCGAGATCCTCTCTGAACAACTTTCCCTTGAAAGGGAGCTTACTAAGACATGTCTTGGAAGCTATGTCCACCAACCAGTTTCTCAACCACAAAAAACACCATACCAACACTGCCATGGCCATATTCTTGGTGGCAGCACACATTAAATCACAGACATCCTCACATACCTGTGAAGCAGAAAGGACTTCTGGGGCATCTGGATACCCTCTACGAGCGAATCCTCCACTGGATCCATTGGAGCTGAGCAATCCTCTGATATTCAGAGCAATGCAAGTTTGCACAATGATGTTTGACAGTTCATCCCCATGGAAAATTAAGAGCAATGTAGGATCTTCTCCTGTAGGAGTTCTTCCTCATCTAGTTTCTCCTCCAGAATGCTATTCATCTGCGCAGAGGTGCCCTCCGGGGATCAAGAACAGCTGCCGCTTTAGGGCTGTAATAACCAGGCAGCCCCTGACCTGAAACTGGGTTCGGGAGCCGCACAATCCCCAGTTCAACACCACCACATGCAAACCACTCCCGTTCAGAAGGGGGGGGGGGAGTCCTCTCTGAACTTCTATTTTGTTTTGTTTTGTTTTTTTAAACTATCAGAGAAAGACAAATAAAATGCTCTCCAGTGAGAGACTTGTAAAAATAAAGCAAGAATAATGAAAAACTAACTAAACTAAATTGCTTCTTAGTTGTCCCTTCAGTGGGTCCAGCACTCTGGCTCACTACCACCTCCAGTTGCTTGGAGACCGACAATATTGGAGATGAGGAGCAGTCCCCACTTTATTAGTACTGGTGTCATCAAAAGATGACATGCTCAGTCTCCAAGCTGCTGGAAGAGGTGCACTACCCAGAGGTGCAGGACTGGATTGGAGGGGCAATAAGGAACTACATTTCATAGGATGCATTACACCTGCACCTCCAATAACTTTGTAGAACTAGTGCTATACCACCAAGGAATAATGTTGGTGAAAAACACATCACCACCTTGTGCTTCATCTGACAAAGGGAGGGTGAACACAGCTTCCCGTACCCTCACTGCTCCGAGGCATGCAAATCTGTAGAGGTGGTGCATGACAAGTCCAGTGGTACAAGCACTAGTCATCAAAAGCCTTAGTAATGTGGAGTCTATAAGTTGCTAGTGGCAGCCAATGGCAGATCGGCTGTCTTCTTATATCCCTTCATAGTGACTACCAATCCACCAAATGCATTTAATTGACTATTTATGCAACCTTTTTGGTGGACCCCATTCACATGATAGCTATGTAGCCCAAACATCTTGCACGCATGCACACCTTCTAGCAAGACACAGTGCAAGATTCTGTTGTAATTCACCATAGACGTTGCTTTTTGTCCTCTCAAGGTTATGCTTGCCACCAAGGCCATGCTGTAGCTTGTGACAAGGCAGAGGCTGCAGAACCTAAAAATAGGGGTTTAAAACACTTTTTGTCCTCAGAAGCTGTCAGTAAAACAGGTCAGGAAAGGGTTAGGGATCCAGCCCTGAAAGCTTCTCTGCACAAGCAAGCAGAAAGAGAGCCACACCCGAGCTCCAGACAAACTCAGGGAGCTGACGTGGGAGGAAAAGGGGCGGAGTCACAACTGATAGGGCAGCCCTGTTCACATAACCAGGAAGCAACTGTTAGTCCAGGAGAAGGAGGAAAAGGAGCCCTCAAGGGAGAAAAGGCAGCCAAGAGAGAGCAAGCAGCCAAGGGAGAGCTGGCATCCAAGGGTGGAGGAGAATCCAGAAGAGACTCAGCATTGGAGTTGGACTCAGCCTTGGAGGGAGAGCAGTTCCAGGAAGGTCCAAGAGAGTCAGATCCAGGGAGAGATCTGGGGACCAGGAGAAGCAAAGCCAAGAGCAACCGGTACCCGGTTAGCACAAGGTGCTTGGGGAGTTGCTGGCCAGACTGCAGAGAGACAGCCAGGTCTCAGGAGAGAGGTCTGGAAAAGCTTCCAGGAAGGAACTACCTTGAGCCGCACAGCAAACAGAAACAGGTCAGGAACTATTTCAAACCTCAGGGGAAAAGGTTAGATACCTTGCCTAGAAGAGACAGGAGTAGTTCTCTGGAACCTTCTCTTGAAGCCATAATTACGGAGGAGAGGTTGGGCAGAGAGAAAGTCCCAGTCGAGGGACTGCAGGGGTTTTCCCACTACAGAGAACGTGACAGGAGTTCTAGCTCAGAGTATAGCCCAGGTGCCACTAAGCAAATTGCTAATTGCAGGCATCACAGCCAAGGGCTAGAGTCAGACCCTGAAGAGCACGCTGTTTTAAGGGAGCTGGTAAAGCAGTATCGAGAGAAATATTTGCCTCTCAACCAGAAAGCATATACTAGGCAGACCAGAAGGATGGTGAGCCCTTTTTATGATGTTTTAAAAGGTGCTGGTGATTTGGAATCCTTGCAAGTGCCTAGGAGTTTTAAGGATAACAAACGGAAGCAGCTTAGAGCACTGATTAAGCAGTGGCAATCTGTAGACTCCATTAAATCTGGTCATAAGGACGTATCAGATCCGGAGCTGGAGGAATGCAAACTGAAGCACCTCGAAGTGATAGCAGTGGTTCAGATATGGACTGTGGGTTTTGTCAAAGGGAGTGAAAGCTGTATAAATGTATCCTGTAGAAGTGCTGAGAAAGCCTAACTGTTCTAACCTGAGTTTTGCACGGAGAAAGGCAGCGTTCTGCCTGTGTGAAAACTCAAGCCTAATTAAGCAGCTGTGAAGAGGAGTACAACGCTGTGAAGTTTTCCTTTATTTAGAGCATGTACCTGAAAGCAATGCCTATGTGGGGAAACAGCTGTTGTAATTTAAAGCTGGAAGAAGTTTGGAAAGCTGTATGTTTTGCTTTAATCTAGTACCTGAGAAGTATCAGGAGATCCTTGGACTTTTATTTGACACAATCTAGTAGCCACATCTTATGTCTGTGTTTTGGGGAAGTAGTTCAGTAAAAACTCCTGTGCAACAATAAAAGTTATTGTTATCCCATTCAAGCCTTCGCTGTACTTACTTGGTCCACAACTACAACGGATACCAGGCTGCAGCACTTATAAGGTTAAAAATATGTATTCTTCTCCTGTCTCGCCTGCCAACCCCTCCTATGTATATCGGAGGGTGGTGAAGTGTGACAAGCTCTAGCCTCGGATAATGCACCTCTGGTACTCTGACTATTCCACATATCTGTATCCTGTATGAGACACTCCATTCCAAACCATTTCTCCCATTCCCTTTACTCCATTCCATGTAAACCACTTTTTGCACCCCCTCCCCTGCCCCAGACCATCCTTGTTTCCAGTATCGGAATGCAGAGCAGCTTAGCACAGTCTGCATCACCTCTGGGGCACTTATAGACCTTTATCTGCAGCTGCTTATGGCACTCCACTGGAAACAGCCAATAAAGACAATCCCCTTGTCCAGGGTTCTAGTGAGGTTAGCAATGCAGTTTAGCACTGTAAGCTGTAGATGCATGGTATGAGCAGGCATCTCAGATTGGCCAGGTACAGTTGCAATAACTCTCACTCTTTGGGCATCCATAACATGGACAGGGATGTTCTCAACAGCAGTGATATACTTTTCTGCTCCTGCAGCTCCTGTATGATGCACTTCAGCACTTGGGAGTAGGACCTCCACATAGCCCTGAACCTGGTTTTGAGTGCCTCCAGATCCTACATGATGCAAAACTATCTATGGGAGAAGAGTGAGATCATCCTAATTAGAGATCTGAGCCATTATCATGTTCACCTTCTAACATCCTCATTCAGGTTTTCAGACTGCCTTGCATTAATGTATTTGCATGCACTGCCCCCACTGTATTCAAATTTATCTCATGCATATTCATTAGAGGCAGTCTGAAAGCCTGAATGGTTTGGTGTCCTCCAGGACTGGAGTTGGAGACCCCTGGGTTAGGGCTTTTCAGCTTGGAGAGGAGACGGCCGAGGGGCAATATGAAAAAGAACTATAAAGCAATGAATGGAGTGAAACGAGTTAATGTGAATCAGTTGTTTACTCCTTCAAAAACTACAAGGACTAAGGGACATAGAATGAAGCTACTAAGTTATAGATGTAAAAACTAATTAGGGTTTTTTTCACACAAAGCCTAATTAAGCTCTGGAATTCATTGCCGGAGGACATGATAAAAGCTGTTAGTGTAGCTGGCTTTAAAAAAGGTTTGGACAAATTACTGAAAGAAAAGTCCATAAACCATTATTAAAGTGGACTGGGGAAATCCCTTGCTTATCCCTGGCATAAGCAGCACAGACTATGTCTATTTTTGTAACCTAGATTTGTCATTGTTGGAAACAGCATACTGGACTTGATGGACCTTCAGTCTGGCCCAGTGTGGCAAATCATGTTCTTAACATGCACAGTAGATAAAACACAGCATGAATCCCATACAATGCCAGTAATAATTATAGACTTATGTTATTATCAAATTAATCTAAAACACATTTTGTCATGAAAAATTAGTATTAAATCTAATTTGATCTCTGAAATAAAGACTCCACTGTAAATGATATGAAATTTGTGAAATGCAACAAGACCATAACCTAAATACTTTACTCACTTCCAGAATCAAACCTGGAGTGCCATAATATTGAGCGACAGAAAGGGAGGGGTTTAGCTGAGTGACATTTGGGAAGTTACAAGGGATTATGAGGCCGGTACAGGCCAATGTCCCATCAACCATTATCAAAGACTCTTGATCTACCTCTCGCACATTACATGCAACAGCTAACCCTTGTTGTTCCATACCTAGAAGTACTTTTTCCTTCACTGCAATGATTACTCTCTATTAAAAAAGTCCTAGGTTTTAATGTTATTAGAACCTGTTTTGGAACAGGTTCACATCTTTTTACATTTTTAATAAAAAAGTATTTCAGGAGAAATTTAATTCCATAAGTATTTTCTTCGTTCTATACATCATTACTAAATTTTCCCCTTTTCTGAATCAGATAGGTTAAAAACGTGACACACTCTCAGCTAAATACAAAAAATGTTGCTGCCATTAGCACAGGTATCTGCAGTGTTCATGCAGAATGGAAATGCCAGCACTAAACAGCTAATTATGCATTTAAATCCATTTAAATGGATGGTAATGAAGCAATTAGCTACACAGCGCAGATGCAAAGAAACATGCAGAAGACCAAAAGGTTGAGGTCAACGCAAGATTTGAATGCGAGATCTGAGGAGATATTAAGGGATAGCTCATAGATTTGAAGTCAGTGTTACTTATACACGTTTATTCAGCATACAGCACAAGCAATTTTTTCTGGCTTTGCTGAAGAAAGTGCTGAAAAACATGGCAGATAGGTATGCTGAACAATTGTATGTGCATGTACTGGATTGCTATCTGGAACATAAACAGCAATATTATTCTGAGCAGAATAATATGCAACAGATAGCAATCCAGCACTTGCACTCAAGTGCCAAATTGTTGTGCAAAAAAAAAAAAAACCCAAGATATACAATGATATACATAGATGCTGCTAAGTCTCAAGTCACTTCTTTGGCTCCCTATCCATTTCTGCATCCAGTTCAAACTTCTCTTACTGACCTCTAAGTGCATTCATTCTGCATCTCACCTTACCCCCCAAGAAATCCACTCCTCTGGCAGATCCCTTTTATCTGTGCCCTTCTTTGCCACTGCCAACTCAAGACTTCATTCATTCCACCTTGCTGCTCCATATGCCTGGAGCCAACTACCCGAATCTGTACACCAGGTTCCTTTTCTAGCCCTGATAAAATCCAAACTAAAAGCCCACCTCTTCAAAGCTGTTTGTGGATCCTGATGCCTTTCTCTCTTGTTCATCACTTATGTATATCTTACCATACTCTAGTCCCCACTTTTGTGATGTTATTCATTTTGATTAAACTGTAAGCTCTGATGAGCAGGGGCTGTCGCTTACATCTATATATACAGCGCTGTGTATGCCTAGCAGTGCTGTCAAATGATACTTAGTAGTAGCAGTTATTGTTGTGCACAGAGATCAGTCTTTAGCAATAACAACATGTGCTTGACTTGCTCTCCTTTTTTTAGTGCAGACTTTTCGTGCACAGCTCATTTGCACAGCACTGCTGAGCAAAACTTCAGCGCTAAACCTGTTTTAAAAAGTCTGAACTAGAGCTTTAGCGCTGGGATTATAACACAGGGTTTCTTCATTAGGCTGTCGTTTCTAAAAGCAAAAAATTTAAAGATTTAAAAAGAAAAAATATGTATTCCACAGGGAACAGAACAGCAACATGCCATACATTGCACCAAGTCACTTTTTTCCGTAGGTAACGGTCTGAACTTCCAGGAAAAGGTTCGTGTCTGAGCACAGAGACCAGGGAGGAGATAAAGAAGCATTTGTGTTTAAACGCCGGATTTGAGAGAGCTGTAAGACCGATGCACAGTACAGGGAAATAGGCAGGATGGGGGTCGCTCAGCCCTGTCCCGGTCTCCGGATATATGCCCTATTGCTTCTCCCACGCTGGGACCTCCATCCGCCCTCGCTTCTTTCCCTCTCTAACCTTCCCTCGGACCAAACAACAGGGCACAAACCAACCTTGCCCGAGGCGCCATCTCCTAAAATGACGATCTTCAGCTGCCGGTCCTGGCTCTCCTCCTCCGAGTCGGACATGGCCAGCCCACTGCCGCGCCGGATTTACAGACGGAGCGCTAAGCAACCAGACGCCATTTTTGCCCAGCTGCCCGGCGCAGACCACCAGTGGAAAGGACAAGAATGGGGGGAAAGAGAGGGCAAAAGCGCGCCACCGAAACTCCGCACTTTACATTTGGGGTGGTGGAGGAAGAATGAGAAAAGTGTTACAGTGTTTATAAACAAAGTTCAGGGGGTGAACTGAACACTCTGCAAGGAGCAGTCCGTGTGGGTGTCACTCTAACTCCTTTCCCCCGTGTGGCGGGTGTTATGGTTCAATCCGCCAGTGACGCGTCACCCGGTAACCAAGGCCAACGGGGTTAGCGGAGGAGAAACCTCGCGCTGCCTGTCTTGCTCATAGTTTTGAAGTGCAGAGGTGGATGGGGAGGGATGAGGGAGAGCAGAGCACCCGAAAGAAAAACGAATGTTATTCGTGGAAAATACAGAAGCTATACTAGAGAGCTAGGAGAGAAAAAATAAATCGGATACAGAGGGAGAAGGATAAAAAATATGAGACGCCAGGAGTGAAAAAAAAAATAGAGAATGAGAGCATTAGGAATGCAGAGGGAAGCAGGCAAGAGCTGCGCCGAGTTCAGAACTTGGTGGACAGGAAGAAATTAGTTGTGGCTCAATTCATTTTATTAATAATAAATACCGTGACATTGGATGTGAAGGGAGGTTTTCTATGGGAATGTGCTTAAATTCAATGCTAGACAAGGAACAGTATAACCTCCTGTAATAAAACTGCATTAAAAATAAGTATTGCGTTTTTAACGCTGTTTTCTTTTTACTTCCAGTTTAATAAACTAGTTATATGCAAAAAGCAATAAAGTAAAACGTAGCACTAAACAGGTTTAACATACCACTTTATCGTTTCAGTCAAAGCGGTTTACATTATAACTTAAACTTGGTAATGTACATTAAACAGGAACATTGATAACTTGTTTTTTTCTGAGTCAATGGAGGGTTAAGTGACTTGCCCAAGGCCACAAGGAGTTCTAGTGAGACTTGAATGCTAGTCTCTTGTAGCCTAATAGTTAGAGCACTGGCTTGGGTACCAACTCCACTCCACAGAGGTAACAAAATATATGGCATGGCATATGACAGCAGATTAAAACCAATATGATCCATCTAGTCTGCCCAGTAAGGTGGCTAGAGTGGTTTTAACTGCCGCTCTGCAAGTTACCCCCCCCCCCCCGCCATGCTTTTGTTTGGGGTTGTAACCGCCGCTTCATGCAGGTCAACCCTCTCCCCCCCCCCCCCTCCTCCTTGAAGTATAAGAGATATATAAGTTTGCTTTGATTTCATCCTCTTGCTATAAAAGTATCCACTGTGTCTGTCCCATGCCATTTTGAATTCTGTGGCTGTATTTTCCTCCACTACCTCCATCAGAAGAGCATTCCAAGTATCCTCCACCCTTTCAGTGAAAAAGTATTTCCTGATGTTGCTTTTAAGTTTACCACCTTGCAGCTTCATCGTATGCTCTGTAGTTTACAGCTTCCCCTTCTTTGAAAAAGGCTTGTTCGTTCATTAATACCCTAAGTATTTAAAGGTCTGTTCCTTTGCGTCCCTCTAGTCCAGTCCCGGAAGCGTAGAGTTGTCAACCTCCACCAGCAGCTTTGGAGACTGAAAGATGTCATCGTCGTGATGTCACTGGTACAAATAGGCTAGATCCGCCCCCTTTCACCAGTACTTTCAGTCTCCAAGCAGCTTGGAGGTTCTGAGCCCGGGACTGGGCTCAGAGGAACAAATAAGCAGAGCTTAATTCTTTGATTAGATTCCTTTTTGGATTGATTTAGGATTTTTGTTTGTATCTTGGTTCTTTAGGTGCCTGCTGCTGCTGACAGAGATCCTGTACTGCTGGGGCTGTTTCTCTCTTCTCTGCTCCCTCTCTTTCCCCCCCCCCCCCTTCCTCTGGCTCTAACGGTGCCCCAGCATGTAAACAAGCATTGCATTAGCTCAGGAGTGTGCCTGCATTTGCCTCCCTGCTCCCAAACCCGCTTGAAGGGGTGAGGAGCAGGTAGAGGACTGTAGAGACTGACGGCAGCAGGCAGTGGTTAGAGCCACAGTGATTTTCAGTCTCTCCAGGAGCTGATGCCGCTTGAAAGGCTGTGCTTCTGAGGGGTTCAGCGCTGCCCTTCCTCACTCTCCTACCGGCGTTGCGGTGAGTAATTCAGTCCGGTGGGGACCCTTGGGGGAGTGATTATTTGATCGGAGCAGGGTTTCGGCAGCTCCACATTAGTACGGGAGGCCTGGCCGCGTGATTTTTGGCGCCGCGAACGTTGCGGTGGCCATTTTGAATGCCGTTTTTTCTTTCTGCAATGTTGTTTTTTCGGGGTTAGAAGCTTCGTTTTTGCAAACGATTGTCAGAGGACAGCTAGTTAGAGCTTACTTAGTGGACAACAGTAAAAAATAAAATAAAATAAAACCGCGTTTAAAATAGAGCTTCTCCTTTGTGCTATACCAGGCTCCTTCATAAGCATTAAAGCGCTGTTTATATACCATGCCTGCCAAGCCACGCTGCCTCGTCTGTGGGGTGAGGCGCGGAGAGCTTTTAGACACTGGCGTTTGCAAGGCGTGTTCTTTAGAGGCCATGGGCATGGAAAAGTCCTTGGGGGAAGGCTCTAAAGATCAGGGAGAGGCTTCTCTGGACGGCAGGGGGTCCAGCCCTCCTTCCTTGATGGCTTCGGAGCCGGTGGCGGGCCCGTCCTCCGCTTGCAGCGTTCCTTTGTTGCCGGAGGGGTCCTAGGGTGCCCGGGTGGCAGGGCTCCCTTCCGAATTTTTCATCTTGATGCAGAAGGCGTTCGCCTTGCTGCAGCCGGAGCGGGGGGTTCGGTCCCCGAGTCCTCCTAGCGAAAAAGAAGACGGTCGGCCAGTCTCCCCGAAGGGGACGTGGCGCTGCCTAAGAGGCGTCGGGAAGATTTGGACCCGACGTCGCCAGCTCATTTAGAGGAGGGCCTGGGGATGCAGGATCTAGAGGATGAGGTCTCGGACGAGGACTTGGAAGACGGTGAATTGTTGGAGGGGGAGCAGCAGAGCAGGGTGGTCCGCGTTTTTCGGCGGGAGGAGCTGCCTGCTTTGATTTTGGAGACGCTAAAGGTGTTGAACATGCCCGCGGGGTCCACGTCCTCCGAGGAGGCGTTGGAGGATCTGCTGTTGCAGGCCGTGCGCACTTCACAGCGGGTGTTCCCTATACACAGAGTCTTCGGAATATGATTCAGGAGGAATGGGACTCTCCGGAGTCGGCGTTGCGAGGGACCAGGGCATTGGACCGTTTATACCTGCTCTCTGAGCAGGATAAGCTGATTTTTCGTTCTCCGAAGGTGGATGCCGCAGTGGCGGCGGTCACGAAAAAGACCACCATTCTGGTGGAGGGAGCGGCGGCATTGAAGGATGGGCAAGATAGGAAGTTGGATACCCTGCTGAAGCAGGTGTTTGATATGAGTGCCCTTTCCCTGCAAGCCTCCATAGCGGGGGCGTGGGTGGCGAGAGGCTGTTTGCGCTGGTCTCAACGTCTTCAGGGCTCCCTCTCGGATGACCAAGCGGTGGATGTGACTCGGCTGGAGTCCGGCACTGCTTACCTGTCCGATGTTCACTATGATCTTATTCGTGGTCTGGCAAAATGTATGGCTTCGGTGGTAGCGGCTCGCCGTTATTTGTGGCTCCGTAACTGGTCGGCGGATGGTTCTTCCAAGGCGCGGCTCAGTAAACTTCCTTTCCGGGGTAAGCTTCTCTTTGGAGAAGATCTTGAAAAGTTGGTTAAGGACCTCGGAGAATCCAAAGGGGGGTGTCTCCCGGAGGATAGGCCGAAGCAGACTCGAGGGACGTCTGGGTCTAGAGGCCTCTCGAGAGATTTTCGTAGGTTTCGCACTTCTCGTTTTCAGCAATCGCAGCGGGGCAGGTTTCCAGCGCGTGGTCAGTCCTTTCGAGGGTTTCGAGGAGCGGGCAGGGGCTTTGGTCCCTTCCAGTCTTCCGGTGCCAAGAAATCCCAATGAGATGAGGCGGGCCCAGGTGGTGGAGGTGCCCGTGGGAGGCAGGTTGCGGGAATTCTACCCTGCCTGGGTCCAGATTACCTCACACCGGTGGGTGTTAGAGGTTATTCGGAAAGGCTATGCCCTAGAGTTTCAGCGTCCCGTAGGAGATTCCTTTGTTCTTTCCCCCTGCAGGGCCCCTCGGAAGCTGCGAGCGGTTGGAGACACCTTGAGGCGTCTTCAGTGGCTCGGTGCGATAGTGCCCGTTCCGGTCGACCAGTACGGCTCCGGTCGATACTCCATTTATTTCGTGGTCCCCAAAAAAGAGGGTACGTTTCGACCGATTCTCGATCTCAAGAGGGTAAATCGTTGCCTTCGAGTGACCCACTTCCGCATGGAAACCTTGCGTTCCGTCATTGCGGCGGTTCGCTCGGGCGAATTTCTGACGTCGTTAGATCTGACGGAGGCCTATCTTCATATCCCCGTGCGGCAGGAGCATCAACGTTTTCTACGTTTTGCGGTGCCGATGGGACATTTTCAGTTCCGGGCGTTGCCTTTCGGTCTGGCGACCGCTCCTCGGACGTTCACGAAGATTATGGTTGTGGTGGCGGCCGCTCTTCGCAGAGAGGGGATACTGGTACACCCTTACCTGGACGATTGGTTGATTCGGGCGAAGTCGAGAGAGGAGAGCGTGGTGGCCACCGCTCGGGTGGTGGAATTGTTGGAAAGCCTTGGTTGGGTAGTCAACGGGGCGAAGAGTCGGCTGACTCCCTCTCAGACTCTGGAGTACTTGGGGGCACGCTTCGAGACTCGGCAAGGCCGGGTATTTCTTCCCAGCACGAGGGCGCAGGCCTTGAGAGATCTGGTGCGCCAGTTTCTGGGGCTTCAGGCGCCGACGGCTTGGCAGTATCTGCAGTTGCTGGGCACCATGGCGGCTACAATAGACTTGGTGTTGTGGGCCAGGGCTCACATGCGGCCGTTACAGAGTGCTCTTCTCAGGTGGTGGTCTCATCAGAGGGATGCGTTGTCACAGTGTCTGCCCTGTCCAGCGGCAGTGAAGGGCAGCCTGCAATGGTGGTTGCATCCCGACAGCCTGAAGCAGGGCGTGCCTCTGGAGCCTCCATGCTGGCGGTTGCTCACGACAGATGCGAGTCTCGCAGGATGGGGGGCTCATCTCGAAGGATCGTTTGCTCAGGGGACTTGGTCACTGGAAGAGCGGCTATGGTCCATCAACCGTTTGAAAATGCGAGCGGTGTTTCAAGCTCTGCTTGCATTTCAGGCGGTGCTAGGTCGAGCGGCGGTGCGCGTGCTGTCCGACAACGCGACCACGGTGGCGTATATAAATCGGCAAGGCGGCACAGGCAGTGCATCTCTGGAGAAAAGGCGAGTGTACTGCTGGCCTGGGCGGAACAGAACTTGCAGGCCCTGTCAGCTCAGCACGTCGCGGGAGTCGACAATGTCAAAGCGGATTATCTGAGCCGCTGCCGAGTAGATCCGGGGGAGTGGGCTCTACACCCGGACGTCTTCGCGATGATTGTGAGCCGTTGGGGGATTCTGGTGATGGATCTCATGGCGACCTTGCGGTCGGCGAAGGTGGAGCGTTTCTTCAGCAGGCGCAAAGAGTGGATGGCTGAGGGCCTAGATGCCTTGGCGCAGCGGTGGCCCGAGGAGGGTCTTCTGTATGTGTTCCCTCCCTGGGTGCTCATCGGCAAGGTGATACAACGCATCGAGCGGCACAAGAGCCGGGTGGTGCTGGTGGCGCCGGATTGGCCAAGACGGCCGTGGTATGCGGATTTGGTTCGACTGTTAGCCGACGTACCGTGGCGGCTCCCGCTTCGGGAGGATCTGTTGCTTCAAGGACCCTTGCGGATGCCTCAGGTGGGTCGATTCTCGCTTACGGCTTGGCTCTTGAGCGGGCGCGGTTAATGGCCCGGGGAAAGTCGACTTACCTGGCGTATATACGTGTTTGGCGTGTCTTTGAGGCTTGGTGTTCCGATCGGTCTCTCAATCCTTTGAGGACTTCTGTTTCCGATGTCCTCTCCTTTTTGCAGGCCGGAATGGAGAAGGGGCTCTCGGCCAGTTCCTTGCGGGTGCAATTGGCGGCTCTCTCCTGTTTTCGGGGCAAGATTCACGGTCAGGTGATAGCAGCACATATAGATATTCGGCGTTTCTTGCGAGCGGTGTTGCTGCTGAGACCGCCGAGGTGTTCGGTTATTCCTCCATGGGATCTCAATGTGGTCTTGGACGCCCTGATCGGGGATCCGTTTGAGCCCTTGGGTAGGGCTTCGCTTAAGGATTTGACGCTCAAAACTGTGTTCCTCGTGGCGATTTGTTCCGCCAGGAGGATTTCGGAACTGCAGGCGCTGTCTTGCCAGGAGCCTTTTTTGACTTTTTCTGCGGACAAGGTGGTTTTGCTTACGGTTCCCGCCTTTTTGCCAAAGGTAGTGTCCACTTTCCATGTTAATCAAGTGGTATCGCTGCCGGTGTTTTCTGCAGAGCAGAGGGCTCAAGCAGGTGGCCGCTTGCATCGTTTGGATGTGCAGCGAGTGCTCAAGAAGTATCTCCGTCGTACGGCGCCGTTCCGGAAGTCGGACAGGCTTTTTGTCGCCTTCGGGGGCCCACGGAAGGGCGAGGCAGCGGCGAAATCCTCCATTTCTAGATGGCTGAAGGAGGCGATTGCTTCAGCCTACATTTTGAGAGGCAAAGAAGTGCCTGTCGGGTTGCGGGCGCATTCCACGAGAGCACAGGCGGCGTCATGGGCGGAAGTCAGCCTGGTGCCGGCGGCAGATATTTGTAGGGCGGCGACCTGGTCCTCGTTGCATTCTTTTGCTCGGCATTATTGCTTGGATGTGCAGGCGCGCGAGGATGGTTGTTTTGGTTCAGCAGTCCTTCAGGCTGGGATTTCAGGGCCCTCCCGTTGATGTTTACTGCTCTGTTACATCCTCTACGTTTCCGGGACTGGACTAGAGGGACGCAAAGGAAGAGTAAATTAGACTTACCTGCTAATTGTTGTTCCTTAAGGAACTCTAGTCCAGTCCCGGATCCCTCCCGTTCTGTGGGTGTCAAGCAGCCTGAAGTTCTCAGAAGCGAGGGGAGCAAGGTTGGTCAGGTGTTGAACCCGTAATATAAAAAAAAAAAAAAAAAAGGAATTTTTCTCAGTATCAGGGCGCTCTGAGAGGCGCTCTCAGGGGGGGTCTCTGTGGAGTTTTGCAGCATCCGGCATGGGCTGGTGGGCGCCGGGCTATGGTGCTTCAGTTCCCAGTCCTATATGGGGCAGTGCCTGTTCTTTCAGGGTGGCCCTGTCTTGTTCCTTAGATTTATATATATATATATCTGTATATACTGTTCAATATAGGTTTTTTGAGATAGCTACTTATTTGTTGCTCTGCTGAGTCTGCTTTGTCAATAGGTGCTGGTGAAAGGGGGCGGATCTAGCCTATTTGTACCAGTGACATCACGACGATGACATCTTTCAGTCTCCAAAGCTGCTGGTGGAGGTTGACAACTCTACGCTTCCGGGACTGGACTAGAGTTCCTTAAGGAACAACAATTAGCAGGTAAGTCTAATTTACTCTTTCATATCTCCCCTGTTCACTGTTCCCTCTAAGCTGTGCGCGTGTGCGCGCGCACACACCTCACTGAGCCAGCACACATACTTTACAACAGAGCGCACAAAAATTACAGTTCTGATTCTTATAGAAAACAACACAGATGTCTTAAAATTTAAAAGTTGTGATTGTAATTACTAGAAATTTTCTGCTTCATTTAGTAATCGTCTATTTTCATTTAATTTGATTAAAATCAATGTGGTGTATATACTGTATTCTGACGTGTAGTCAAATTTTAAAGTATATAACGCCGAGTGTCGTTATGTGGCGCACAAAAATTTAACCTTCCTTCAAAAGCTGCACAGCTGATATTTTATGCGCACACAGCCTACAGAAAATTAGAGGGAACATTGCCCCTGTCCCTCCTCTAGGGTACACATATTTAACATTTTCAAGTCTCTTCTCATATGTCTTCTGGCACAGGCTCCAAATCATGGAGTGGAGGAGTAGCCTAGTGGTTGGGGCAAGGTACTTCAGGCCAGAAGGTCAGGGGTTCAAATCCCACTAGAGGACAGCAACCTTGGGCCGGAAGGACTGGGGTTTCTAGTCCCACAGGTGCTCCTTGTGGTCTTGGGCAAGCCACTTAACCCTCCATAGCCCATGTTCCCTGTAAAATAGTTCTCTGTGTGCTGTGCTTTCCTGTCTAATCAATGTGTTTATACCTCAAAAATTTCCTGTCATGATTTGACAATTTCCAATCTGTAATCAAAAAACTGCTGCTGATCGCTGGAAGTAGCGGTATACTAAATAAATAAATAAATTGTGGTCGCCTTCCTCTGAACCGTTTCAAGTCTTTTTATATTCTTTGTGAGATATGGCCTCCAGACCTGAACATAATACTCCCAAGTGAAGCCTCATCAGCGACTTGGACAGGGGTATTAATATCTCCTCCTTTCTGCTGATTATCCTCTCTGTATTCAGCCCTGCATCCTTCCGACTTTGGCTACCGCCTTGTCACATTGTTTCGCCACTTTGAGAGCCTCAGACATTAGCACTCAGAGGTCCCTCTCCTGGTCCATGCACACCAACCTCTGCCCCGCTATCGCATGTGATTCCTTTGGATTTCTGCATCCCAAATGCATGACTCTGCACTTTAAATCTTAACTGCCAAACATTAGACCATTCTTCAAGGTTTATAGACCTTTCCTCATGTTGTCCACTCCCTCAGAAGTCTCCACTGTGTTGAAAATTTTTATGTCATCTGCAAAATGGCAGACCTTTTCCTTAAATTCTTCCATAATATCACTCACAAATACATTGAACAGTATCAGTCCCAGGACTGATCCCTGAGGCATGCCACTATGCACCTTCTTTTCTTCTGAGCGAGTTCCATTTACCACCATTTTTGTCGTCTGTCAGTCAACCAATTTCTGATCCAGTTTACCACCTTGGGACTTAGCCCCAGGCTGCTCAGTGTATTGATAAGCCTCCTATGAGGAACAGTATCAAAGACTTTAGTAAAATCTAGGTATATCCCATCCATCAAATGCCCTTGATCTAGTTCTCTGGTCACCCAGTCAAAAAACTCAATCAAATTTGTTTGGCATGATCTTCCTTTGGTAATACCATGTTGCCTCGGATCATGCAATCCATTGTTTCTAGAAAGTCTACTATTCTTTTTTTTTTTTTCAAGAACACCTCTATTACTTTTCCCACCACAGAAATAAGATTTAACTGGCCTATAATTTGTCACCGCTTCCCTATTACCACTTTTGTGAAGAGGTACCACATCAGCCCTTCTTTAGTCCTGCAGAACCTCTCCCATCTATAAGGATCTATTGAAAACATCCTTTAAAGGCCCTGCCAGAACCTCTCTGAGCTCTTTGAATATCCTGGGATGTATCCCATCTGGTCCCATGGCCTTGTCCATTTTTGGTTTTGCAAGCTGTTCAAAAACATAATCTTCTGTGAATGGTATGGTATCTTCTCCATTCCCATTTGTATATTTATCAATCATACGTGGTTCTTATCCAGGATTTTCATTCAAGAATACAGAACAGATGCATTTGTTTAGCATTTTCATTTTTTCAGTGTCACTTTTCAGAAATCTGTCCTCGGCACTTTTGAGTCTTGCAGTTCCACCTCTAATCTTTCTCTTCTCCTGAGCATACCTGAAAAAGGTTTTGTCTCCACATTTCACATCTTTAGCCATCTTTTCTTCTGCCTTTGCTTTTTGCTGTCTTTCTTTCTTTCTTTCTCTTTTAGCTTTATCCTGTATTTTTTTCTATGTTCCTCTTTTTGTGTTCTTCTGACTTTAGTGAAAGCTATGGTTTTTTGCCTTTATTTGTGCAGCCACTTATTTGGTGAACCATATAGGTTTCCTTTTCCTCTTGTTTTTATTTACTTTTCTTACATATATATCTGTTGCCTCTTTTATTGCCTCTTTTAGTTTAGCCCACTGCGATTCCACTTCCATCTCCTCCACCCTGACAATTTCTCCTTCAGGTACTTTCCCATTATACTGAAGTCAGAGTTTTTGAACTCTAGGACTTTTGAGTTTGCTGTGATTGGACTCTGCCTTGGCTTTTACCTCAAACCACACTGTGTGATGGTCACTGCTGCTCACATGGGCACCCACCTGGACACTCAACACTCTAACTCCATTGCTAAGCACTAAATCCAGCATCAACCCTTCCCTGGTTGGTTCGATCACCTGATCCCCCTCCATACATCTCTGCACACCACAGCATGCACACTCATGGGAGCCTCAAAATATGATCACATAATACCCCCCTGAAACAACTGCACTGGCACCCACTTGCCAGCCAGATCAAGTACAATACACTTCTAATAACACACAAAAAAACAATCAACAGCAGTCCTACATCTCAGCTACACACACCACTCCAAACCCCACAATATAACCAAGCAAGACAACAATCTGATACTAACACCTTTATTTATTTATTTAGTCAGATTTAATATACCGCTTTATCATTAAATCAAAGCGGTTGACACATCAAACAATCAAGATGGGGGCTATAGTGTGAAAACATGCAGTGGAAACATCTGGATGAGTGTGGTGAGAGAGGTGTGAGAGATTCATTTGCGTTATATGCAAGTGATCTATATACAGGTATGTATACAAGTGAGCTATATACAAGTGACCTATGTACAGGTCTATATACAGTTCGTATGGGTTGCAGGTTTGGCTAGGGCAGAGTCTGTTTCAGGTGATGTCCTTGTAATGATCCATGAAGAGCTTTGTTTTGAGCATCTTTCTGAAATCTTTAAGGTCCGTGGCTGATCTCAGCTCGTCAGGGAGAGAGTTCCACAGGGTGGGTACAGTGCTCTTCTTGAAGTGTCCTGACTGAATTTGGTGAATTCTCTTGGGGTGGTGATGGTGTCTGTGGTTCTCCTTCTGGGTCTGGTGCATAGGTCCGCTTTGATGAGAGGCTGCAGGCTGTCAGCTGAGATGTTCTGTCTTATTTTGAATATGTTTAGGATAACTTTGTATTGTATACGGGAGATGATTGGGAGCCAGTGGAGATGGTACAGGATGGGTGTAATGTGGTCGTGACCTGAGCAGCCTGTTATTATGCGGGCAGCAGTGTTCTGTGCCAGCTGCAGTGGTCGGAGGGCCTGTTTTGATAGCCCGAGGTAGATGGAGTTGCAGTAGTCTAGTTTGGGAGTGATAAGCGCTTGACAGATTGTACGGAAGTGGTCCTGTGCGAGAAATGGGTTTGAGGCGCCTGATGGTTCTCATTTTGAGGTAGGTGTTTCTTGTGGTTCTGGCAATGTGGGCTTGTAGGTTCAGGTCCTTGTCGAGAGTCACTCCAAGGTATCTCACTTCGGGCTTTACTGATATTGTGATGTCGTTTAGTTTGATGGTAGGTGTAATTGAGAAGGTGGGGTTTCTTGAGATGAATAGTGCTTCTGTTTTGTTGTGGTTTATGGATAGATTGTTTTCTAAGAGCCAGGTTGTCATTTGCTGGAGACAATTGATCAGTGCGGTTTACATTGAAACAATATAACACTTGGTCAGTTAAATTTGGCCATCGTTTACATAGAACAGGGATTTAACATGGAGGTAAAAACTTGGGGAAACTATTTACATTTCTAGTACATTACATATTGGAGCTAAATTTGCTGTGGGCTTTTGCAGTCATATAGCAGTGGTTTGAGATTGTGAGGGTGGGGGAGGGTGACGGGGGGATATCTAGATGTGTAAAATGCATGAGAAAAAGGTGGTGTTTGAGGGCTTTTCTGAACAGCCTAAGGTCCCTGATTGCTCTAATGCTGGGAGGGAGATTGTTCCAACACCTGGGAGCATAGTTCAAGAATGTCCTATTGATGGTGGTCTGGTTGAGCTTTGTAGAATCACTTGGCATTAGTAGCATGTCTGCAGCCAGTGATCTCCTAAATCTGTTTGCAGTGTGTGTGATGAGGTCAGAAATAGATGCAGGTGACATTTTGTTGAAGGCCTTGAAGGTAATGAGGAGGGCCTTATATAGGATTCTGCAGCTTATTGGAAGCCAGTGGAGTTCTTTAAGCATACACCATCTACGCCGACAACAATATCATGATGTCGTCGGCGTAGATGGTGTATTGAATCTTGTGGTTCTTGATAATGGAGCAGATTGGATGTAGGTATATATTGAATCCTAATAAAGAAAAAATCAAACCCCTCATGAAAATAAAAAGAGAATAGTCTAATCTGTGTGCTATGTTTGTCTTGCTATGCACTGCTTATCATGCTGTGTATTTTTTTCAAAGGTAGACAAATCTCAGCAGAAAAAGAACCAATGGTCTCAGACATGAATGGCAAACTACTCCTGGATGTAAATTCCCCAAAGGGGTAGTGCCCAATTGCATCAATGACCATAGAACAGGTTCTTTTTAGTGATTCTTAAACATTCTTGTTAATTAATCAGACTCCTCTTAGTATTTCTTTTTCATAATATTTAGAGATTGTGCTTATCTCTCAAAAGAAATCTGAGCAGTCCCAATGCCACCATCCCGGTACCCTCAATGCGTTTCGATTCTTCTTCAGGGGATTGGTTTTGCCAGACAATCTCTGTGGAAGGAGAAAAACCAGTGGAGAGATATACTTCTTCAAAAATCAATTTTACTTGTCTTTAAACTTGTCTATAGTACTATTAAAGCAAAGATTCTCACCACATGTTAAATTCCAATAAATTCAGTGATGTGCGGTCTCTCACATTCCAAAATCAAACAGTTGCTTCAGAAAAATGCCGCGCATGCGGGTTGAACAAACAAACGGAAATTTCAAGCTGACTTCAATTACGTCATTGTGACGTTGATGTTTCCGCACCAGAGTAATACAGGGAACCTTCATTACATTATTGCATTAAACCTTCTCTTACTAGTCTTTGCTATTCTGCCGTGCACCGCTGTTCTAAATACAGGCGCTCCATTCCACCATTGTGTTAAGCCCCCCTGGGGAGACTGATTGTAATTGATGAAGCCACTTTTGTTCCTGGATCAGCAGGCTCTTCACCCTAGATCTGCCCATCCGGCCACTAGCTACCCAGTCTATCCCAAAACATTTTAATTCCTCAAAACTGTGTTGATATTGAGTGCAGTGGGATACTAAAGGAGCTTCCTGTACTTTGCATTTGAGCCTGCTCTTGTGCTCATTCAATCGAACCCGTAATGGTCGCACAGTTTTGCCTACATATAGTAAGCCGCAGGGACATCGAATGGCGTATACTACATGATCCGATTCACAAGAGGTACTATGTTTCAGTTTATACGTGCGGCCATGATAGAAAAAAGATTGCATCTCTTCTGAAACAAAACATATGTTGCAGTGACCGCAAGTTCTATGTCCCGCTAATGAATCACTATCAACACGTGGACAAGATCTTAATTTGGCTGGGCTTAATTTTTCTTTTAAATTGGTATGTCGTGTCCAGACGCATCAAATTTGTTTATTTTGGAGACAAGGAAAGGCACTGAGAACATTTTGATGCCGTTTAAAAATCCGTTTAATTCTCCCACTAAGCGGGGAGAATTTAGTAATGAAATTAATAACATTATCATCAGTATTGTCTATGGTGGCACGGGGATGTAATAATAATGTTCTGTTGTTGTAAAGTGCTCTACGGTAAGCTACTTTTAGAGTTTGTAGAGGATATCCTCTTTGTTGAAATTCATTCATAAAAGTCTTCGCTTGACGTTTGTAGTCTTCAACATTAGAACAGTTTCTTCTGAACCTTATAAATTGTGAAAATGGTAAACTGTCTCGGAGCTGTTTTGGATGTTTACTCTGATAATGAAGTAGTGTATTTCTGTCTGTTCGTTTTCTGTGTACTAATGTTACCCAACCATGTGGACTTTTTTGAATGACTACATCAAGGAAAACAATACGCTGGTCATGAAAATTATGAGTGAATTTAATATGGGGGTTTACTCCATTCATCCAATCTACAAACTCTTGTAGTGTTGCGGCTGTACCCTTCCACAATAAAAAAATATCGTCGATGAATCTTTTCCAAAGCACCAAGTGGTGCTTGTGTGGTGAAAGAGGGAGCCATCGATTTTCATATGTATCCATATACAAATTTGCCACCGAAGGGGCACAGGTGGCTCCCATAGACAACCCCGACGTTTGTTTGTAGATGACTTCCTCAAATTCAAAATAGTTGTTGAAGATCGTAAGTTCTGCCAGCTGAGATAGAAATTCAAGGTGGTCCCCCGAAAGATCTCCTCGAGCCCTTAAAGCAGACAACATTACTTCATAGGCGGCCTTTTGGGGAATGTTTGTATACAGGGTGGACACGTCCATGGTGACCAACAAGGTCTCGGAATCAGAAGCCCAGTTAGAGTATTCTGATAGCATGTTCAAAAAATGGGAGGTGTCTTTTATGTACGACGAAATGTTTTTCATTAAAGGTCGCAAATAAGAGTCAATATAAATAGACAATGGTTCCAGTACTGTGCCTTTTTCGTGATTTAATACTGATGGATGTAAAGAAACTAGAACAATCAACCAATCTAGTCTCTCGGATTTTTACACCAGTTGAGAAAGAAGCTTTGCAAGAATTACAAAATCATTCTGACATCGTTATACGTCGAGCTGACAAGGGGGGGCCATAGTGGTAATGGACAGAAATTATTACTTGATTGAAGCTGAACGTCAACTTTCTCAAATAGACACATATCAAAAACTAGAGAATGATCCTACATCCCATTTGCAAAAAAAGATTAAAAATATCACCTCTTCCACGTTGGAACATGGGCTTATTTCCCGAAAAGAAATGAATTTTCTTAATGAGTCTTCCCCTTCAATGGCTAGGTTTTGCCTAGTCCCCAAGATACACAAAGATGTGAGCAACCCTCCGGGGAGACCAATTGTCTCCACAAAAGGCACAGTACTGGAACCATTGTCTTTTCATATTGACTCTTATTTGCGACCTTTAATGAAAAACATTTCGTCGTACATAAAAGACACCTCCCATTTTTTGAACATGCTATCAGAATACTCTAACTGGGCTTCTGATTCCGAGACCTTGATGGTCACCATGGACGTGTCCGCCCTGTATACAAACATTCCCCAAAAGGCCGCCTATGAAGTAATGTTGTCTGCTTTAAGGGCTCGAAGAGATCTTTCGGGGGACCACCTTGCATTTCTATCTCAGCTGGCAGAACTTACGATCTTCAACAACTATTTTGAATTTGAGGAAGTCATCTACAAACAAACGTCGGGGTGCTATGGGAGCCACCTGTGCCCCTTCAGTGGCAAATTTGCATATGGATACATATGAAAATCAATGGCTCCCTCTTTCACCACACAAGCACCACTTGGTGCTTTGGAAAAGATTCATTGACGATATTTTTTTATTGGGGAAGGGTACAGCCGCAACACTACAAGAGTTTGTAGATTGGATGAATGGAGTAAACCCCCATATTAAATTCACTCATAATTTTCATGACCAGCGTATTGTTTTCCTTGATGTAGTCATTAAAAAAGTCCACATGGTTGGCTAACATCAGTACACAGAAAACCGACAGACAGAAATACACTACTTCATTATCAGAGTAAACATCCAAAACAGCTCCGAGACAGTTTATCATTTTCGCAATTTATAAGGTTCAGAAGAAACTGTTCTAATGTTGAAGACTACAAACGTCAAGCGAAGACTTTAATGAATGAATTTCAACAAAGAGGATATCCTCTACAAACTCTAAAAGTAGCTTACCGTAGAGCACTTTACAACAACAGAAACATAGAAACATAGAAACATGATGACAGAAAAAGACCACATGGCCTATCTAGTCTGTCCTTCCATAACAACAACTACAAAAGTCCACTTTTTACCTTTAGAGATCCTCTGTGTTGGTCCCATGCTTTTTTGAATTCAGTTACTGTCCTCATCTCTACCACCTCCACAGGGAGACTATTCCATGGATCCACTACTCTTTCTGTAAAGAAATATTTCCGCATATCACTCCTGAATCTATCTCCCTTCACCCTCATCCCATGTCCCCTCATAGCAGAACTTGCTTTCAATTGAAAGAGGCTCTCTCCCTGAACATTTATGCCATGGAGGTATTTAAACATCTCAATCATATCACCTCTATCCCGCCTTTCCTCTAAGGTGTACATATTAAGATCCTTAAATCTGTCCTCATATGCTTTA
This sequence comes from Ichthyophis bannanicus, assembly GCA_033557465.1. NCBI lineage: Eukaryota > Metazoa > Chordata > Amphibia > Gymnophiona > Ichthyophiidae > Ichthyophis > Ichthyophis bannanicus. The sequence continues at coordinate 1,418,313,373 of CM066032.1, forward strand.
TAATGAAGCCCACTAATCATTTTAGTAGCCACCCTCTGCACCGACTCCATCCTGTTCACATCCTTTTGAAGGTGCGGTCTCCAGAATTGCACACCATACTCCAAATGAGGTTGCACCAAAGACTTATACAGAGGCATTATCACCTCCTTTTTTCTGCTAGCCATTCCTCTCCGTATGCACCCAAGCATCCTTCTAGCTTTTGCCGTTGCCTTTTCTACCTGTTTAGCTTCTTTAAGATCATCAGACACAACCACGCCTAGGTCCCGCTCTTCTTTAGTGGACAAAAGTACTTCACCTCCTATACTGTATTGCTCCCTTGGATTGCTGCAGCCCAAATGCATGACCTTACATTTTTTAACATTAAATCCCAGCTGCCAAATTCTAGACCATTCTTCAAGCTTAGCTAGATCCCTCCTCATGTTATCTACACCTTCCTGGGTGTCTACTCTATTGCAGATTTTGGTATCATCTGCAAAGAGGCAAACCTTACCCGACAGCCCTTCCGCTATATCACTAACAAAGATGTTAAAAAGAATCGGACTAAGGACAGATCCCTGGGGCACACCACTGGTAACATCCTTCTCCTCAGAGTGAGCTCCATTTACTTGTACTCTTTGTCGCCTCCCACCCAACCAATTTCTAACCCAAGCAGTAACTTTATGGTCCATCCCTAGGGTGCTCAGTTGTTTATAAGTCGCCTGTGAGGAACAGTGTCAAAGGCTTTACTGAAATCTAAATACACCACATCTAGAGCTCTCCCTCGGTCCAACTCCCTGGTCACCCAGTCAAAGAAATCAATCAGATTTGTCTGACAAGACCTGCCTCTGGTGAATCCATGCTGCCTCGGATCCTGTATTCCGCTGGACTCCAGAAACCTCACTATTTTCTCTTTCAGCAGCGTTTCCAATAATTTACTCACCACCGAAGTTAAACTAACTGGCCTGTAGTTTTCAACCACATCCTTACTTCCGCTTTTGTGTAAAGGCACCACATGAGCCTCTCTCCAGTCCTGTGGCACCACTCCCGACTCCAACGAGGCATTGAAAAGGTCAGTCAGTGGAGTTGCTAGAACGTCCCCAAGTTCCCTCAGTATTCTAGACTGTATCCCATCCAGTCCCATCGCTTTGTCTACTTTAAGTTGAGCTTGTTTCTCACGAACACAGTCTTCTGATAATTGTTCAAGATGTCCCTCGCTTCTGTTCTTATTTGTGGGTGTTTTCTGAGGTCCTGCTCCTGGTTCTTCATCTGTGAACACAGAATAAAAATATTTGTTAAGCAATTCTGCTTTATCCTTATCAGCTTCTACATATTCCCCCCCGCACCCTTGAGTCTGACAATACCACTTTTGCCCTTCCTCTTCTCACTAATATATCTGAAAAATGTCTTATCCCCCCCATTTTATTGCATTGGCTATTTCCTCCTCCTTTTGAATCTTTGCCTTCTTGACTACTTTGCTAGCTTCTCTAAGTTTTTCCAAATACAGATGACTGTCTTCCTCTTTCTGTGATCTCTTCTATTTCATGAAGGCCTCCCTCTTTTTCTTCACTTTTTCAGCTACTTCCTTCGAAAACCATAGCAGTCTCCTTTTCCTTTTGCCTTTATTTACCATTTTAACAAAAAGGTTGGTTGCCCTTAAAATACCCCCTTTCAGTTTTGTCCACTGTTTTTCTACATCCCCCAGCTGTTCCCATCCCACTAACGACTCCCTGAAGTATTGGCCCATCTTCGCAAAGTTAGTCTTTCTAAAGTCTAAGATCCTCACCTTAGAATGGATTCTAAGAGCCCTAGTCCTAATACTGAACCACACCATCTGGTGATCACTGGATGCAAAATGATCTCCCACTACAACATCAGAAACACTTTCACCATTGGTAAGCACCAAGTCCAGTATGGCCCCTTCACGTGTGGGGTCTGTTACCAATTGCCTGAATAGTTCTCCCTGTAGAGAATCCAGGATCTCTTTACTTCTAGATGATACTGCAGCAGGAATGTGCCAATCAACATCTGGCATATTGAAATCTCCTATCAGTAGCACTTCCCCTTTCCTAGCAATGCTGCGTATGTCTTCAATTAACTCTCTGTCCACCTCTTCCTCTTGTGAGGGAGGTCTGTATATCACACCAATGCAAATAGATTTCTCTTTCCCTCTTTCTAGTTTAACCCACAATGCCTCCTCTCTCCCTTTTAAGCTCTGTAATTCCAAAGCTTTAATAGTAGTTTTTACATATAGTGCCACTCCTCCTCCCCTTCTTCCTACCCTGTCCTTTCTCAATAAACAGAACGTTATTATTACATCCCCGTGCCACCATAGACAATACTGATGATAATGTTATTAATTTCATTACTAAATTCTCCCCGCTTAGTGGGAGAATTAAACGGATTTTTAAACGGCATCAAAATGTTCTCAGTGCCTTTCCTTGTCTCCAAAATAAACAAATTTGATGCGTCTGGACACGACATACCAATTTAAAAGAAAAATTAAGCCCAGCCAAATTAAGATCTTATCCACGTGTTGATAGTGATTCATTAGCGGGACATAGAACTTGCGGTCACTGCAACATATGTTTTGTTTCAGAAGAGATGCAATCTTTTTTCTATCATGGCCGCACGTATAAACTGAAACATAGTACCTCTTGTGAATCGGATCATGTAGTATACGCCATTCGATGTCCCTGCGGTTTACTATATGTAGGCAAAACTGTGCGACCATTACGGGTTAGATTGAATGAGCACAAGAGCAGGTTCAAATGCAAAGTACAGGAAGCTCCTTTAGTATCCCACTGCACTCAATATCAACACAGTTTTGAGGAATTAAAATGTTTTGGGATAGACTGGGTAGCTAGTGGCCGGATGGGCAGATCTAGGGCGAAGAGCCTGTTGATCCAGGAACAAAAGTGGCTTCATCAATTACAATCAGTCTCCTCAGGGAGGCTTAACACAATGGTGGAATGGAGCGCCTGTATTTAGAACAGCGGTGCACGGCAGAATAGCAAAGACTAGTAAGAGAAGGTTTAACGCAATAATGTAATGAAGGTTCCCTGTATTACTCTGGTGCAGAAACATCAACGTCACAATGATGTAATTGAAGTCAGCTTGAAATTTCCGTTTGTTTGTTCAACCCGCATGCGTGGCGTTTTTCTGAAGCAACTGTTTGATTTTGGAATGTGAGAGACCGCACATCACTGAGTTTGTTGGAATTTAACATGTGGTGAGAATCTTTGCTTTAATAGTACTATAGACAAGTTTAAAGACAAGTAAAATTGATTTTTGAAGAAGTATATCTCTCCACTGGTTTTTCTCCTTCCACAGAGATTGTCTGGCAAAACCAATCCCCTGAAGAAGAATCAAAACGCATTGAGGGTACCGGGATGGTGGCGTTGGGACTGCTCAGATTTCTTCTGAGAGATAAGCACAATCTCTAAATATTATGGAAAAGAAATACTAAGAGAAGTCTGATTAATTAACAAGAATGTTTAAGAATCACTAAAAAGAACCTGTTCTATGGTCATTGATGCAATTGGGCACTACCCCTTTGGGGAATTTACCTCCAGGAGTAGTTTGCCATTCATGTCTGAGACCATTGGTTCTTTTTCTGCTGAGATTTGTCTACCTTTGAAAAAAATACACAGCATGATAAGCAGTGCATAGCAAGACAAACATAGCACACAGATTAGACTATTCTCTTTTTATTTTCATGAGGGGTTTGATTTTTTCTTTATTAGGCGACTATAACCCTCTATAAATAAATCTACCTATTTTGGTATATATTGAATAGCAGGGTGGAGAGGGATGAGCCTTGTGGGACGCCCTGGGTGGCTTTCAGAGGCTGGGAGGTATCTGAACCGCATTTGACTTGTAGCTGTCTGTCAGTTAGATAGGATGTGAACCAGTTCAAGGTGGCGCCGTGTAGTCCAATTTCTTGTACTCTAGCTAGCAAGGTTGTGTGGCTCACTGTGTCAAATGCTGCGGAGATGTCTATGAAAATCAGGAGGATTCCCATTTTGATGTTGTCGATAGTCCGGATCAGCTTGTCGAAGAGTTGGATTAGCAGAGTTTCTACCCCGTGGTTTGGTTGGAAGCCATGTTGATTTGGGTCCAGGAGGGCATGGATGTCTATGTGGCTCTGTAGTTGATGTTGGACCGCTTTTTTGATGATCTTGGCTAGGAGGGGGAGGCTTGAGATGGGTCTGTAGGCAGCATGGTCAGTTTTTGCTAGTGTGAATTTCTTGGGGATGGGGCGAATTGTAGCTAGTTTGAGTGTGCTTGGCATTATTCCTGTAGTGAGAGAGTTTTTAATTATTTTGCAAATGTCCTGGATCAGATCTTTTTTTGCCGCTTTGATCCATGTTACGGGCATGGATCGGTAGGGGCGATGCTGGTGTTGAGGGTGGTGATGATGATGTTTGAGATCTGCTCCTTGGATGGGATGCTGAATTTGTCCCATCTTTGGTTGGGATGAGGGGGCTTGTTGCTGCTGATCTCTCTGTTGTCCTTGGCGGGGGCTGTGAATTTGGTCTTAAGGTGGTCTGCGAAGGTCTGTGGATCAATTTGCTGCTCTTTTCTGGTGCGGGTTTCGTTGGTGAGAGTCTTTACTAATTTGAAGAGTTTGCGGGGTTTGTTAGTAGACTTCAGGATGAGGTTTGTGTGGTAATCCTTCTTCTGTTGGTTGATGAGTTTGTTATATTCTTCTTGTTTCAACTGGTATAAGTCCTGTATGGAGGCTGATTTGGTGCGTCTCCATTGGCGTTCGAGCCTTCTTAGTGCTCTCTTTGCATTGCGTATTTCCTTGGAGTACCAAGGGGTGGAGCTGGGTCTGTTGCTGTGTGGTTTCCGTGTATTGGGGGTGGTGGGTCCGGCAGCATTTGTGATGGTGTTGTTCCAGTTTTCTGTTTGTTCATTTATGTCCTCTGATTTGATGTTGAGGATGGGTAGGGTGTCTTGTAAGAACTGATCCTTTGTTGAAGCTTTTGAATATTCTAGTCGTGGGTGGTTTATCTTGATGGTTATTGTTGTTTACTGATTGTAGCTGGACTTGTAGTATGTGGTGGTCTGACCAGAGTGCTGGTGTAATCATCCCCCATGCAAAAACAAAAGCAACCCAACAAGCCTGCACTCAAGCCTTCAAACTGTATTCACCATCAGCCTGGAATGCTCTCCCAGACACAATATATACCATCATAGACCTATCCACATTCAGAAAACTGAAAACCCTTCTGTTCATCAAACATTTTACCCCATCCCCATGAAACTCATCAACAACAGTAAATAATAACACGGAAACCAACTGACCTCTGATAAATGAAGATAGATATCTTGAACCAACTACTTCACTGTACATAGTTAAATTGGTTACCTGTACATAAGTTTATTGCTCAATGTAAAATCCTAACCACCGTTCATTTTAAACCACCTTGACCATGGTGAAAGGCGGTATATAAACATTGCTAAATAAGTAAATAAAATTTGTCTGAGCAATGCTTCTTGGAAGGCATCCACAATCTTTTTACTTCTTTCCAGATTTGCAGAAGGAATACTCCAATCCACATCTGGTAGATTAAAGTCACCCAATGTGATCACTTCTCCCTTCATAGCTACCTTTGCAATATCAATGATCAAGTCTCTATCCATTTCCTCAGTTTGAGCTGGAGGCCTGTAGACTACATCAGTGTGGATGATAGTGCCATCTCCTCTTTCTAACACAATCCACAGTGCTTCTTCTTTTCCCCATGTCCCCAGCATTTCAGCAGCTTTAATATTGCTTTTGACATATAGGGCCACTCCTCCTCCTTTTTTGCCTTCTCTGTCCTTTCTAAATTATAGCCAGCTATGGCTATATCCCATTCATGCAGCTCATTAAACCATGGGGTATGTTTACTAAAGAGCGTTAAGGGTGCAGCAGTTAGCAAGGATAATGGCAGTGGTAAGGGTGTCATTGTGCGGTAAAGGCCGGGGCAGGCAGTAGGCATTCTGGTGATAAGGGCACTTGGCTTCACATATCCATTTGTCCAAGAAGGGTTGAAGTGTCTTCAGCAGTGGCCTATTAACCTACTGAAGAGGGCTTTAAACTATATTCGTTGAGGATAGGTGAAGAGAACCCCCAGGTAAGTGAAACATTAAATACCTCTGTAGAAATGGGTAATGGGGTAATATCTGGAAAGCGGTGTATATAAATGCCTGTAGCATGGGAAATAAGATCCCAGATGTTGAGGCTTTAATGGAAGAGTGATGTTGCAGAAGGGCTGTTAGGTAAGGATTGCCTGTTTGCAGATGATACCAAAATCTGCAATAAAGTAGTTAACATGAGGAGGGATCTAGCTAAGCTTGAAGAATGGTCTAGAATTTGGCAGCTGAGATTTAATGCTAAAAAATGCAGGGTCATGCATTTGAGCTGCAAAAATCCAAGGGAGTGGTACAGTGTAGGGGGTAAACTACTTCTGTCCTCAAAAGAGCGAGACCTGGGCATAACTGTGTCTGACAATCTTAAAGTAGCTAAATGGGTAGAAAAGGCGACTGCAAAAGCTAGAAGGATGCTTAGGTGTATAGGGAGAAGAATGGCCAGCAGAAAAAAGCAGGTGATAATGCCTCTAAATCTCTGGTGCAAACTTATTTGGAGTATTCTGTGCAATTCTGGAGACCGCACCTTCAAACGGATATAAACAGGTTGGACTCGGTACAGAGTGTGGCTACTAAAATGGTTAATGGTCTTTGTTATGAAACATATGAAGACCAATTTAAAGATCTTAATATATATACTTTAGAGGAAAGGCGGGATAAGGATGATATGATAGAAACATTTAAATACCTCCATGACATCTTTCAATTGAAGGCAAGTTCTGCTATGAAGGGGACATATGCTGAAATATTTCTTTTGGAAAGAGTGGTAGATGCGTGGAATAGTCTCCCAGTGGAGGTAGTGGATACAAGAAACCCAGTCAAAAAACGTGGATAGCAAGGAAGGAATCGTTTATTAGAACACTCTTACTCTTAAAGCCAGGCCCGACACAGGCCGTGTTTCGCTTATGCCTTCATCAGGGGCTTTTGGCTGTGTGTTTTATAATCTGTACCTTGCCACACTGTGGATCGGCTAGCAAGTTTATTCCAACGAGGTGACATTTGCAAAAAAATCTAATGAAGGTTGCAGAACGATAAGTGGAGTTTTGCAAAGTAGAGCCGTCAGCGTCTCTAGGTTATAAGAGTCAGCTGTACATCGGTGGGAAAGAGCAAGAATACCAAAATTAGTGTTCTTTGAGAAATAAGTTGCAGCGAAAGTTGTTTAATAGAGTAATCACGGTGTGGCAAGGTACAGATTATAAAACACACAGCCAAAAGCCCCTGATGAAGGCATAAGCGAAACACGGCCTGTGTCGGGCCTGGCTTTAAGAGTAAGAGTGTTCTAATAAACGATTCCTTCCTTGCTATCCACGTTTTTTGACTGGGTTTGTTGTTTGGCACGTGGATTTGTGCTCTTTAGTTGGACTGGGTAGTGGATGCAAGGACAGTATCTGAATTTAAAAAAGCATGGGAGAAACACATAAGAACATAAGATATGCCATACTGGGTTAGACCAAGGTCCATAAGGCCCAGTATCCTGTTTCCAACAGTGGCCAATCTAGGTCATAAGTACCTTGCAGTCTCCTCAAAAGACACAGATTCCTCAATGCTTGTATTGGGTCAAGCAGTGATATCCTGGGTCCCTTTTAATAATGATTTATGGACCTTTCCTCCAGGAATTTGTCCAAACCTTTTTTAAACCCAGCTACACTAAGCGCTTTTACTACATCCTCTGGTAACAAATTCCAGAGTTTGATTATACGTTGAGTGAAAAACTATTTTCTCTTATTAGTTTTAAATAGGTTACTCTGTAGCTACATTGGATGTCCCCTAGTCTTTTTATATTCTGATGCTGTAAACAATTGATCTACGTTTATCCGTTCCACTCCATTCATTAATTTATAGACCTCTATCATATCTTCCCTCAGCCTTCTCTTTTCCATGCTGAAGAGCCCTAACCTTTTTAGACTCTCTTCATAGGAGTATCCTTCCCTCCCCTTTACTATTTTGGTGGCTCTTCTCTGTATCTTTTCTAATAACACTATATCATTTTTAGGATATGGCGACCAGAATTGCATACAATATTCAAGGTGCGGTTGCACCATGGAACGATACAGAGGCATTATAACATCCTTTGTTTTATTTTCCATTCCCTTCCTTATGATACCTAGCATTCTATTTGCTCTATTGGCCGCCGCTGCACACTGAGCGGAGGGTTTTAACATGTTATCCACGATGACACCTAAATCTTTTTTCCTGGGTGGTGGTTCCCAATGTGGAACCTTGCATTGTGTAACCATAGTTTGGGTTTTTCTTTCCTAGGTGCATAACTTTGCACTTGTCCACATTAAATTTCATCTGCCATTTGGATGCTCAGTCTTCCAATTTATCAAGATCCTCTTGCAATTTTCCACAATCCTCTTGGGTTTTAACAACTTTAAATAGTTTTGTGTCATTTGCAAATTTGATAACCTCACTCGTTATTCCCTTTTCCAGGTATGAATATGTCAAAAAGCAGAGGACCCAACCCAGATCCCTGTGGTACTCCACTATTCACCTTTTTCCATTGGGAAAATTGGCCATTTAGCCCTACCTTCTGCTTTCTATCTTTTAACCAGTTCCTCATCCACAATTGCACACTGCCTCCTATCCCATGACTCTTTAGTTTTGCCAAAAGTCTCTGATGAGGGACCCCGTCAAAGGCTTTCTGAAAGTCCAGATATACTGTATCAACTGACTCACCTTTGTCGACCTGTTTATTCACACCTTAAAAAAAACATAACAGATAAGTAAGACAAGATCTTCCTTGTCTAAAGCCATGTTGGCTGTCTCCCATTAGGCCATGACTATCTACATGCTGAGTAATTGTGTTCTTTATGATGGTTTCTAACATTTTTCCCGGTACTAATGTCAGGCTCACCGGTCTGTAGTTTCCCGGATCACCCCTGGAACCCTTTTTAAAAATTGGCGTTACATTGGTCATCCTCCAATCTTCAGGTATTATAGATGATTTTAATGATAGTTCATAGATTGCTAATAGCAGGTCTGCAATCTCATATTTTAGTTCTTTCGACACCCTTGTATGTATACCATCCAGTCCAGGTGATTTGCTACTTTTCCGTTTATCAAATAGTTGTAATACATCTTCCCGGTGTATCAATATTTCTTTCAATTCTTCCACAGTATCACCTTTAAATACCACTTCAGTCATAGGTAACATCCCTACATCTTCCTCAGTAAAGACCGAAGCAAAGAATTCATTCAGTCTCTCCGCTATTGCCTTGTCGCCTCTTACTGCCCCTTTTACCCCTCTATCATCTAATGGTCCAACTGACTCACAGGTTTTTTGCTACAAATGTACTTGAAAAAGTCTTTATTATGTGTTTTTGCTTCCACAGCAAGCTTCTTCTCAAATTCTCTCTTTGCCTGCCTTATCAATGCCTTGCATTTAACTTGCCAGTGCTTGTGCTGTTTCCAGTTTTCATCATTTGGCTCTTTTTTCCATTTTCTGAAAGATGCTTTTTTGGCAATAACAGCCTCTCTGACCTCACCTTAAACCATGCTGGCAGTGTTTTGGACTTCCTTCCACTTTTCTTAAAGCGTGGAATACAGCTGGTCTGGGCTTCCAACATAGTATTTTTAAACAATATCAAAGCTTGATGTAAGTCTTTAACCTTTGCAACTGCTCCTTTTAGTTTTTTCTTAACTATTTTCCTCATTTTATCATAGTCTCCCTTTCAAAGGTTAAAAAATAGTACTGTGGATTTCTTTGCCATCCCTCCTCCATTAATTAAATCAAATGCGATCATGCTATGATCACTATTGCCAAATGGCCCCAACACCCTTATCTCTTGCACCAAGTCTGGTGTTCCACTAAGGACTAGATCCAAAATGGCTTCCCCTCTGGTCAGTTCATGAACCAGCTGCTCCAAGAAGCAGTAATTTATTTGATCTTGAAACTTTATCTCCCTAGCATGTCCTGCCTTGACACTGTCCCAGTCAATACCGGGGTAATTGAAATCACCCGTTATTATTACTGTTCTGTAACTTTTGTTAGCTTCCCTGATTTCTTTGAGCATTTCATCATCCATTTGTTCATTCTGGCCAGGCGGTCGATAGTACACCCCCACTGCCATCGCCTTCCCCTTCCCCTTTTTACATGGAATTTCAATCCATAGAGATTCTACAGCGAATTTGTTTTCCTACAAAACTTTAATCCTTTGTGACTCAATGCCCTCTCTAACAAAGAGCGCAACCCCTCCACCAATTTGATCAGCTCTATCATTACGATATAATTTGTACCCAGAGGATCTCAAAAGATAAAAAGAGGACTATTGTAGTTGATATGGAAGGTAGACTAGATAGGTCATGTGGTCTTTTTCTGCCGTCATGTTTTTATGTTTCTATATCGGGCGCTAACAGGACAGTGAGTGTGAAGATGTCAAGCATTCACCTTAACGCCCAAAAATGGCAGTCACTTTAACGCAGGATAAGGGAGCTCCTGTGAAAGTCACGTTTTAGGTGATGAATGGAAGGAAAGGTAAGAGCTGATGGACCTGTCAGATCTAGATGTATCCTATGTGTCAGTAAGTGGGATGAGCATGTGGGAGGCAGCTGTACTGTATCAGTGAGGGATGCTCACATAATATGCTGTAATGTGTGTGTGGCATAGAATTGGGAAGAAGTGTCCCCTGGCGGAGCCAGCATCGCCGTGATGTGGGCATCAAAAGGATGATTGAGCAGGAGTGGTGACTTGCAGATCAGTCACAGGAGAGGTGTGAATGATACATCCAAATGATTAAACTGTTCCTGTAAGGGCCATGGTATAGCAGCTGGCAGGAAAATACATGACTGCACATAATGGGCATATGCCGATGGATGAGCTGAAGGATGGATGGGGGTAGATGAGAGTGCAGTATGGCCTTATTGCCCCAATGTACATGATGTGACTGCACAAATGCAGTTGTAGTGTGTGTAAAAATGTGTAGCTGTGCCACATGGGAGTCCCAAAACCAACTATTTGGGTATGACAGCTGTGTCAGCTTTTCTAACTACCATACAATCCTCCTGACACATGTGCATATAACAACTGGACAAGTGTCTCTCTCTCTCATAATGGCCAGATAGAGCAAGTAGGGACATGTGGTGATCCCTTCAGGTGGCCATCCCAGGAGTGGGATATGCCTGCATGTACTGCATAAATGTGATGGAGCCAAAGATGTTCAGTCACAGTCACGATGAAATATTCCAGTCATGTACAACTCATGTGTCATACATCTGTAGGGTGAACATGTCTGACCCTTTGTAATAAGCTACAGCAGAGCCAGGAAAGTTATGCTGTCAGATGGGCATGATTGTAGTGCGCATGTTTGCAGACCCAATGAGCAATCATAACACATAAAGTATAATAATGTGTGTTTTCTAATCAATGCTGATCCTGGACTGTTTCTGGCAGTAAACTGAAGTGAGTTTCCATACCTATGAAGAGAACAAGTAGGAGTCATACCCTGGTTTGTGCTTACTGAGGCCAGTGCTCTAACCATTAGGCTACACCTCCACACTATTCATAGCACTGTCTGAATCAAGCCAGCAGACGATTTGGGAGCTGCACAACAGTGTCATGTTGGAAGGTAAAGGGAATGCTGTGGGGATGGGCCTTGTCTATGGTGTACCTGAGGAAGCATTACAGTGTCACAGCCACAGGTTGCAACTACTTACTGCAAATTAACCTTCTGCTTGTAAATGGTGTCTCACACAGTATATGGAGTTGCTGTGTAGCTGACTTGCAGCATGTTGTATGTACATCCATAAATCCTGGGCATCACATGCATGCACAGTGCAGTGCTGAGGCTCACACTACTGTTGAAACACACATACACACGACCCCGCTGTCCAAAATTGGTGCAGGTTGGCATTCTTACCTGCCCCTTAGGCCTCCTTTGATGCTCCACCATTGTCAATGCCTGCTCAGTGTGCAGGTGCTACTAGCCCACTCTGCAATGATCGGGAGCTGTTAATGCCCACTCAGTATGCCGGTGTTATCAGCATACTCTGCCATCCAGCTATGGGTGGTGCAGCTTCTCAGTGTGGCCTCTTGCTGGATGAAAGTTACACATGCTGATACAGTTCTGGAAAGGTAGGATAAAGTTAACACACCTGGACATACAATTCTTGATCCACAAGCTGGTCCTGAACCTGTGATCCTTCTCTCATACAAACACTGACCATGTGTTTAGAACCACAGAGCAGCTATGTGGGTTCATCAATTCATGGGTGTATATGTGGTCATTGTCAAGATGCATGCGAGCATGAGTTGGGGGTTTGCCTATGTCTGCTTAGATCTCTGCAGGGTCTCTGCCATACTTGTCTGAAAAGATATGTTCAGCAGGTGTGGGAGAGGGACATGTTGTTAGGTCTGTATGTTGCACTGCCTCACTCTGCTCTTGGTTCAACTGACATTCATGTCTTATATATGGGATCTGTCCAATCAAAGGGGCAGACCACGATACATGACCACATGCAATGCAGACCATGAGTGTACTAGCAGAATGACCAACATTCCCATTTCCTAGTGTGTGCTTGTGGAGCAGTTATGGAATAATCTCATATCTTGCAGATGAACATAGCTTATTTGGACTCACATATGACTCAGTTGGTTGTAACTGACTGAGTACTTATGTATGAAGGGGTCACAAGTTCACACACAGATTAAGGTTGTCATTTGGCAGGTGAGGGTGGGCATTTTTCCTCTGACATGGGTTGTTGTCATATTTCATAATGTTCCTGCCTCAGTGGCATATTTCCACCCCCCCCCCCCCTACATGCACGGGTCTTCCCGTCTTTTGTTGCATTTATGGTTTATTTGGATGCCCTGAAGATTGGGAAGCAGGCTGAGAATCATCTCCTGGAATGTGTGCAGGTTGGGCTCCCAGATCAAATGCTGTAAGATTCTACGAGTGCTGGTGTGACAACAGTGCAATATAGCTTTCCTTCAGGAGACACACCAAAATGCTGAAGAACATGCTAAGCTACATAGGGACTGGGTGGGACAGGTGTTTGGTGCTCCAGCAGTTGGGAAGAAAGGGGGGTAGTGATTCTGATTCACAAGTGTATCCGATTTGCCTGTACCACTGAGACCTCGGATGCCTTTGGTCGTTACAATGTCTTGGGTGGGGAGCTGGAGGGATCCCCGGTGGTGCCTTGCAATATCTATGGTCCGAACACTTTGGATGCACGTTTGTTTGCATGGCTAACCTCGAGCATAGAGCAGCTCCCTGAAACAAACTAGTGGTTAGGGGGACCTCAATGGGGTCTTGAACCCTTTAGTGGACACTTCTTGGGGGGGGGGGCCAGGGCTCTGGATGGAGTTACACGCCTTCTCCACAGATTTCAACACCTGTTACAGTTAGTGGACACCTGGAGGTTGCTGCAGCCCCTTGAATGAGACTACACCCACCTGTCGCGGGCTCAATGGACTAGTGCCTCTATTGATTATTTGCTTACATCCGAGTCCTTGTTTGAGCAAATAGAGGATGCCATGATTGGGCCAAGTGAAATCTTGGACCATGCCCTGGTCTGGGTGGACTTAGCATGGCTGCCGCAGGTGGCGGGCCCTTCCCTATCGCGTTTCCTGTTGGAATTTTATAAGGGTGAGCAATTTGGTCTCTATATACAGGAGCAGTGGAAGTCTTATGCTTATCATAATGCACAACATAAATAGATGCCAGAGCTGTTTTGGAAAACCGCAAAAGTGGTACTCCAGGGGGATATTATCGCCTATACTGCATGGTAGCGTAAATTGCTTAGCACCCGTATATTGCATTTAGAATACCAGGTGGTGGTGGAGAGGAGTCATCGCGCATATTGCCCGCCTGCAGGCACCATGGCTCACCTTTTGGAGATGCAGGCCTCCCTTAATGAGGTCCTCCACCAAAGGGCTAAGAAAACCCTGATGTATTATAAGTTTCAGCTTCACCAGTTCATGGATCGGGCCATGAAGCTCCTAGCATGGTGTCTCAGGGGAGTGAGGGACTTGCGAACCATCACCGCTCTGCAAGACAATGCCAGCAACATGCATAGAGATGCGGCTGGTATAGCACAGCTCTTTCAGGCTTTTTATCAGGTGCTAAACAGTGGAGATTGAGTTTCTCCTGTCTGAATAGAGATGTATGTACTGGACATTCCTCTCCTGAGACTTACCGTACAACAAGCTGCCTTACTTGGGGCACTAATTACCATGAGTGAGGTGCAGTGGGGTATTCCGCTGGCACAGTACTAAGAACATAAGAACATAAGATATGCCATACTGGGTCAGACCAAGGTCCATCAAGCCCAGTATCCTGTTTCCAACAGTGGCCAATCTAGGTTATACGTACCTAGCAGTTTCCCCAAAAGACACAGGTTCTACAATGCTTGTGCTGGGTCAAGCATTGATATCCTGGGTCCCTTCTTAATAATGGTTTATGGACCTTTCCTCCAGGAACTTGTCCAAACCTTTTTTAAACCCAGCTACACTAACAGCCTTTACTACATCCTCCGGTAACAAATTCCAGAGTTTGATTACACGTTGAGTGAAGAAATATTTTCTTTTATTAGTTTTAAATAGTTTACCCTGTAGCTTCATTGCATGTCCCCTAGTCTTTCTATATTCTGATAACGTAAACAATCGATCTACGTTTACCCGTTCCACTCCGTTCATTAGTTTATAGACTTCTATCATATCTCCCCTCAGCCGTCTCTTTTCCAGGTTAAAGAGCCCTAAACATTTTAGCCTTTCTTCATAGGAGTATCCTTCCATCCCCTTTACCATTTTGGTGGCTCTTCTCTGAACCTTTTCTAATAACGCTATATCCTTTTTAAGATACGGCGACCAGAATTGCACACAATATTCAAGGTACTGTAAGGCACCCGCTCTGATGGTTACAATACAGAGTTTTATAAGCTCTTACAGGAACATTTAGTGCCACCTTTTAGTGGAAATCATTTTTGTGGGGAGAGAACAGAACAGATAGTGCATTACCCCTGGCTGACTACTTCCATGACAAAATCCACAAGATCACACTCCAATTCCCCATGAGGTCAGCTACTTTCCCTCCTCCCCCTGTTCACTCGCAACTTCCGTCCCCCCCCCCCCCCCGCCCTACATCTAATATACTTTCATATTTTCTTCCTTTTCTATGATCTCTGAGGAGGAAACCACTCACCTTCTTTCCTCATCCAAACTCACTACCTGCTCCTCTGATCCTATTCCCACCCATCTCCTTAGCTCTGTCTCCTCCGTTCTAGTCTCTTCTTATCTCTCAATCTCAACCTATTGCTCTCCACTGCAACTTTCCCTGCAGTCTTCAAACATGCTGTGGTCACTCCTCTCCTCAAGACACCCTCATTAGACCCTCCCAGTCCTTCTAACTATTGACCCATCTCCTTCCTCCCTTCATTTCTAAACTACTTGAATGTGCGATTCACTGCTGTTGCCTCAAGTTTCTTTCCGCTCAAGTCCTTCTGGATCCTCTACAATCTGGCTTTTGTTCTTTACATTCTACTGAAACGTCTCTTGCTAAAGTCTCCAGTGAACTGTTCCTGGAAAAATCCAAGGGCCTGATCTGTGCACGCATGTTAATATTGAACTCTGTCTGGGGCTACAATGAGACAGGTAATGTAGTGAGCTTTGATGAGACAAAGGGAGTTTGCTATGGGTGAAAAGGCAGAGAGATACATAGTATTTGGCAGGGAAGGGTTGGTAAAAGAGAACAAAGAATTAGAGAAATTAGAGAAAGAAGAACAGAGCTAGTTGAGAACAGCAAAACAGAGAGAAATAAAAATGGAGAAAACATGAGAACAGAAGAGATGTTTGGGGACTCAGACAGAAAAAAGAGGCAGAGCCGAAATGTGCAAAAGTGAAAATGTGTTTTTCATGGTGGTGTAATTGTTTGGGAAATTACTTTTTGTGAATGATTTTTGCACTAAACTATAACTGAAACATTATTTTATCAAAGATGTAGTAATTTTTGAAACTGAACAACCTCACACCTCCGCTGCTTACCTCTGATGCCAGTTATCTCCAGGACAAGCAGGAAGTCAGTCTTCACATATGGGTGACGTCGGCACCGACGGAGCCCGGCGCAGGAACACTTCCCAGCATCCAATAGGAATGCTTTTGGGAGTGCTCCTCCATGCATACGTGGCTGCCTTCCTGCCTTCCCTCCTGGTCTCCTCAGTCATCTTTTCTCACGGAGCTATTGGGACCTCATCCCTGTCAGCCACGTCTAGAGACTTCAAACGTTTTCATCTAGTACCATCAAAAGTACTTAGGTTGCCTTTCTATCGACTGACTCGACTCCCAGTCAATTCCGGTTCCCCTTTTGTTTTCTCTTTTACATAATTTTCAGTTTATTTTCAGTTTTTTCACAAACTTAGTTTGAGGCCTGCGGCCTCATCAGGCACCATTGCCTCCATATTGTTCTCAAATATGGAGAAGCCCGAAGTGGGTTCAAAAAAATGCTCCAAGTGCTCCAGCACAGTTTCTATCATTGATGTGCATTCTTGGTGCCTAAAATGTTTAGGTCCAGCCCATGACATCAATACTTGTCTCTCCTGTTACCACATGACTTCCAGAGATTAGAAAGAACTGGGATAAACAGAAAGCTAAGCTGTTTCCTACAGACAGCTCCTTCGGTGCACTCCTCGGGGGCGTTGATTCCTTCAAAGTCTTCCCATGCGTCTAAGCCAGGGGTCTCAAACTCAAATTGCTTTGAGGGCCGAATGAGGACTTGTAAAGTAACCCGGGGGCCGCATAAGACACGGGCCTCATTTGCATAAGGGGCCTCATTTGCATAAATATTTGCATAATGTTGCATAATGAGTGCATGGATAAAGAAAGACTAGAAAATTTCTATATTACTATAATCCAGTGCCAACCGCCAGGCACATTAGGAACTACTACTAACACTGCCCATTTGGAACCCATAGCAAACCCCCCGTATCATAACAGCACTACCAGGACTCACAAAGCACCAGACCCTACCTATCAAAAGGCAACACTGCAAATATTAAATCAATACATTTCAGAGAACAATACATGACCTACTGGGAAAAGAGAACAAGTAGCAATGTCAAATAGGAATTACACAGAATACCTCAGCACTGTAGAAATAAAACTATAAATAATTTCTTGTACCAAAGCACAGACATTAATGATGCACATTTCCCAGAGCTGACATATTCCAGTTAATAAATTCAAAATAAAGAGATATTTTTCTACCTTTTGTGCATTTTTTTTCAGTTGCAATTGCTCCAGCCACTTCTGGTTTCTTCGTGTCTTCTGCTATCTCCATCGTCTGCTGTCCATTTGTCCTTTCTTCTCTCTTCTAGTTTTTTTCCATTCTCTCTCTCTACATCTGCTTTAACATACTAATCTTTCTCCTTTTGCTCTTTCCTCATTCCTATTTCATCCACTCAAATTTTACCCCTCCATCCTCAATCCCCACTTACTCTCCCAATACCTGGCCAATTGTAGATTTGTCTTCTCTTCCAGACAAAATATTTTTCCCCTCTCCATTTCACTTTCCCAGCTCCATCCCATTCTAATCCTCCCCCAACATCAGCTCCCTTCTAGTTCCAGCCCCACCCAGCATCTGCTCCTTTCTAGTCCCTGCATCAGTCCATTTCCAGTCCTATCCTAGCCTCACCATCAGCCCATTTCCAATCCTAGACCACCTTCAGGCCATTTCCAATCCTAGCTCCCTCCCCTCACAGCCCATTTCCATTCCAAGCCCCCCTCCCCATCAGCCATTTGCAGTTCAAGCCCCCCTTCCACTCAGCCCATTTCCAGTCCTAGCAACCCCCCCAGCCCATTACGTCCTAGACCCCCCATAGCCCATAACCAGTCCTAACCTCCCCATAGCGCACTTCCAGTCTTACCCCCCATCACATCACCCCATTTTCAGTCTTACAACCCCCCCCCATAGCCCATTACCAGTCCTAGTCCCCCCATAGCCCACTTGCAGTCGTATCCCCCATCACCCCATTTTCAGTCCTAGCCCCCACCATAGCCCATTACCAGTCATAACCCCCCCCCTGCCAATAGCCCACTTCCAGTCCTAACCCCCATCTGCCCATTTCCAGTCCTAGCCCCCACCATAGCCCATTACTAGTTATAACCCCCCCCCAGCCCATTACCAGTCATAACCCCCCCTGCCAATAGCCCACTTCCAGTCCTAACCCCCATCTGCCCATTTCCAGTCCTAGCCCCCACCATAGCCCATTACCAGTTATAACCCCCCCCCCAGCCCATTACCAGTCATAACCCCCCCCCCCTCACCCCTCTGCCAATAGCCCACTTCCAGTTCAGTCAGCCCCTCCATAGCTCATTACCGGCCAACAAAAAAACCCCCAAAACCCTGGCTTCTGCTGCTGCCGTTGCCGCCGTGGCAGCAGCAGAATCAATTGTCAAATTAAAAAAAAAAAACTGACTTCTGCTGCTCAAGCAGCTGTCCTGCGGCCCCTTTCCCTCTGCCCGGAGATCCGACTCTGCTCTCAGCGGCGTGCTTTTCAAGCCGCGACGAGAGTATTCCCCTCTCGCGCGGTTTTTCAAGCCGCGCGAGAGGGGAATACTCTCTTCGCGGCTTGAAAAGCACGCCGCTGAGAGCAGAGTCGGATCTCCGGGCAGAGGGAAAGGGGCCGCAGGACAGCTGCTTGAGCAGCAGAAGTCAGTTTTTTTTTTTAATTTGACAATTGATTCTGCTGCTGCCACGGCGGCAACGGCAGCAGCAGAAGCCAGGGTTTTGGGGGATTTTTGGTTTTCCGCCGTCGCGGGCCGCACAAAGTTGTCTCGCGGGCCGCGTGTTTGAGACCCCTGGTCTAAGCCATCACCAGCAAAGGAGAAGCATCGCTCGGAGTTACCAGTGCTTAAGAAAAAGAAGACATTTGCCTCGGCATCGAGGTCATCGACTTCCACGTCAGCATCGGCTTTGAATACCAAGCATCAGCACCGTCATTAATCGCATTTTGATGCTGACCATCCATCGAAGCAACCCTGGTGGGAGATGTTACCCTCCAAAGCCACATAGGGGTTCGGGGATGCCCTTGAGGTCCAATTCTCGGTGGAGCCCCTGATACCAGCATCAGGAGTTGTGGCCCACACAGCTGTGTCTGGAGCCACTCCTCCCCCATTACCATCATTGGATGACCGTGTCATCGTCATCGAGCGCAGCATCGCTAAGCTCTTAGTGGCAGTAGCGCCAATAACATTGAGTGCTCTGCAACTTGCACCGGTTCTGCCAATACTGACGGTAGCGACAGAGCTCAGTACTCTTACGCAGGCATCTCCTGCCTCACATAGCTCCACAGAATAAACTATACCAAGACCTTTGGCACCATCGTGTCCGATACCCTCTACATCCAAACAGCGTAGCTCTGAGCAGCAAAGATATCAAACATCTCATAAGGATTATTTTGACTTCCTTCCAGACTCGGATTCTGAAGAGGCCTCCGAGGTGGAATCCATCAATTCTCATACCCATAGGGAGGTATCTTCTGATCCATCACCTCCTTATGAACGTCGACATTCGCCGCCTGAGGACATGTCTTTTCAAGATTTTATTAAGGACATGGCGGCAGCTCTCGATGTTTCAGTGGTTACAGAAATAGAACCGAGAGCTGAAGAGCTCGATATACTCCAATACTCATTGGTGCTGAAGGAGGCTGCTACTCTCCTGGTGCATAACATCTTAAAGAACCTAATGTCTCAGATGTGGAAAGCCCCCATACCAACCCCTGCGGTGTGCAAGAGGTTCGATACCCTTTATAGAGTTCCTCCCTCCCCAGGTTTCCAGAAACCGCAACTCCCTCACCACTCCATAGTTGTGGAGTCTGCCATGAGGCAGATAAAAAACCAGAAAAATCACTCCTCAGTGCCTCCTGGCAGAGAGGCCAGGACCCTGTATGCATTTGGAAGGAAGGCATTCCAAGCTACCATGCTAGCCTCCAGAATAGACTCCTATATGCTATATATTGGCATGTTTCTCGAGGATGTATCAAAGGATTTGTCAGAGTTTACCACCTTGTTGCTCCCTGACTAGCAGGCAGCTCATCAGGTCTTAATAACACATGTCCAGAATACATCAAAGTTCTTGACAAGAGCAGCATTCGATGCATTTGAGGCCAATAGCAGAGCCTGCATAGAGGCTAGAAGAACAGTATGGCTCCAAGCATCTGACCTGGAAGAGTGGGATCAGGACAAACTAATCAACATATCCTGTAATGGTGAGAACCTCTTTGGTCAGAGGAGGAGGGAGAAAACCAGTGAGATAGAAACTGATGATCTCATCATGAAGAGGCTTTCAAGGACTATTCTAAAAAGAAGACTACCACTAAGAAACCATTCTTCCCTAAGAAGAAAAGGTTTTATCCTCCACATCATTCTTATTCTGGCTACTCTGCCCCACAACAGCAACAGAGACAACAAGGCCAGAAACAGGTCAGGAAACCCAAGGTTACCTAACCACAGCCTGCAGCTATTACTCATCCTCCTCAGAGTTTTTGACTGCTTCAAAAAAAGCATGGCCAATTCTCCTATAATCTTCCCTCTTCCTCCTATGATTCCAGGAAGAGTGGTACATTTCGCACACCATTGGATCAACATCACTTCCAAACCCTGGACTTTACATCTAATCAGTCAGAGCATACAGCTGAAGTTCCAGGATCTTCCTCCCACTCACTCTGTGGGACAACCCTCCTTGGATCTCCTTCACTCCTCCTTGCTTCAGCAGGAAATTCTCTCACTACTGAGACAAGAGACTATAGAGGAGGTTCCCCCCTCCAAGGTGCCACAGGCCGGAAGGTCGGTGGTTCAAATCCCACTAGAGGACAGCAACCTTGGGCTGGAAGGACTGGGGTTTCTAGTCCCACAGGTGCTCCTTGTGGTCTTGGGCAAACCACTTAACCCTCCATTGCCCATGTTCCCTGTAAGTATAAGTGTATGTGTCTCATATCCCCTCGTGTTAAATGTATCCCCCAATTGTGTTGTGACCACTTTGATTGAAGGATAAGGTGGTATACAAAATTGTCTAAATAAATAAATAAATAAAATAAAAATCTCAGCAGGGCCTGGGATTCTACTCCTGATACTTCCTAATTCCAAAAAAGACGAGAGTCACAGGCCCATATTAGATCTCTAAAATCTCAACAAATTTCTCATGAAGGAGAAATTCAAGATGATTTCTCTGGGCACTCTTCTGCCATACCTCCAACAAAATGATTGCCTATGCTCTCTGGATCTAAAGGATGCTTATACACACATCCTATTCCACCCAGACTACAGAAAGTTTCTCGGGTTCATTTTCCAGAACAACCACTACCAGTACCGAGTCCTATTTGGACTAGCTTCAGCACCCAAAGTCTTCACAGTGTTTGGCTGTTGTCATAGCCTACCTTCGAACTCTGGGGATCTTTCTGTTCCCCTACTTAGACGACTGGCTGCTAAGGGCAGACTCCACTTCAGCATCAGCTCCGCCCTAAATCAAACCATTCATGTCCTCCAGGAGTTATGTTTCATGATAAATTATCCAAATTCACATCTCACACCAACTCAGGACCTTGAGTTCATAGGAGCTCAATTGGTCAGAGTAAGAAGCAGGGTATTTCTGCCAGAGGACAGATGCCTCCGTCTCTTTGCCTTAGCCACACAGGACCAGCAACAATCATCAGTTACGGCGAGAACATTTCTGCGCCTCTTAGGCCACATGGTTTCCACTGTCCATGTCATGCCCCATGCACATCTCAACATGAGGATCGAGCAGTGGACTCTCTCACAACAATGGAAGCAGTCCACAGGCCGCCTATCAACCTAATTAACATCACTCTGCAAATGAAAATGGCCCTTCAGTGGTTGTGCACACCACAGAACCTAGTCGTAGGGCCATCTTTTTAGAAGTCTGTACCGCAGTATACCCTAACGATTGATGCATCAAAACTAGGCTGGGGAGCCCATCTCAATGGCCTAACAACACAGGGCCTATGGTCCACTCAATAAGCGCTGCTCCAGATCAAACTTCTAGCACTCAGGGCAGTCTTCAATGCCGTCAGAGTCTTCTCTCCCCAACTCAAGGGCCACTCTCTTATACAGACAGACAACCAGGTGGCCATTTTTTTTATAAACAAGCAAGGGGAACAGATTCTCAGGCCTTATGTATGTAAGCCATTCACCTTTGGAATTGGGCAATTCCTCAAGGAATTCACCTCCAGGCAGTATATCTTCCAGGAGCAGAGAATCACTTAGCCAGTAGACTAAGCCGGATCCTCCATCCACACGAATGGATGCTGGAATCTCAAGTAATGCAACACTTGTTCCACCTCTGGGGAACGCCACTAATCAACCTCTTTGCTTCTCCCCTCAATGCCCAACTACCTCGCTTCTACTCGAGAATTCCTTTCCCTCATAGGGAAACATTGGATAAGTTCCTCATCCATTGGGATCAGGATCTCCTTTATGCTTTCCCTCCCTTTGTACTCATAGCAAAAACATTCTTCAAACTCCAGGCCGACCGGGGACAAATGATTCTCATTGCCCCTTACTGTTCCAGACAACCGTGGTTTCCTCTGCTTCTTCAACTTGCTCAGGCACCTCCTCTCAGGCTCGGTTATTTACCAACCCTACTCTCTCAGGAACAGGGGACCCTTCTGCACCCCAGCCTCAAGACGCTCCACTTGACAGCATGGAGGCTGAGCGCTTTGTCTTCTCGCACTTAGATTTCCAAGAGGACATGTTGCATGTGCTCCTATCTTCAAGAAAAGATTCAGCCTGGCATTCTTACACTTTTAAATGGCACAGGTTTTCCATCTGGTGTTCTCATAAAACATTAGATCCTTTCACATGTCCCATTCCGGACTTACTCCAATACCTGTTCCATTTGTCCTCCTCTGGCCTTAAGACCAACTTGGTGAAGGTACATTTATCTGCCATTGCGGCCTCCTACCATACTTTAGAGAACCACCCTATCTCGACGCACCCCTTAGTAGCCAGATTTATGCGCAGTCTTCTTCTGACCAAGCTGCCTTTCTATCCACCATGGACACTCTAAATGTTGTTCTTGCACAACTCATGTGCAGTCCCTCTGAACGAATGGTTTCAGCTCCTTTAAAGTTTGATACATGGAAGCTTCTTTTCCTCATAGCAGTCACTTCAGCTCGAAGAGTCAGTGAACTGCAAGCTTTAGTGAGCTATGCTCGCTATACCACTTTTCACTATGACAAGGTGGTCCTTCGCACACATCCTAAGTTCTTGCCAAAGGTCGTCACCACCTTCCACCTGAACCAATCGGTCTCGCTACCAACATTCTTTCCAAGGCCTCGCACCTCCCCAACTGAAGCCAGACTTCATACCCTAGATTGCAAGAGAGATTTGGCGTTCTATCTAGACCAGGGGTGGGAAATTCCAGTCCTGGAGGGCCGCAAACCAGTCAGGATTTCATGATGTCCCTAATGAATATTCATGAAATCTAGTTGCATCCACTGCCTTCCATTGTATGGAAATAGGTCTATGAATATTCATTAGGGACATCATGAAAACCTGACTGGTCTGCGGCTCTCCAGGACCGCAATTGCCCACCCCTGATCTAGACCATACTAAGGACTATCGTCAATCCTCTCAGTTGTTTGTCTCTTTTGACCAAAGTCATTTGGGGACACCAGTATCTAAAAGAATACTTTTCAAACTGGCTTGCAAACTGCGTATCCTTCACTTATTCGCAGGCTGGGCTGTCACTATCACACCGCGTGGCAGCTCATAATGTCAGAACCATGGCCAGTACTGTAGCTAATCTTTGGTCTATTCCTATCTCAGAGATCTACCAAGCGGTGACATGGTCTTCTTTGCATACCTTCACAGCGCACTATTGCCTGGGCAAAGACTCCAGAGCTGATGCTCAATTTGGACAAGCTGTTCTGTGTAACCTTTTTCAAATTTAAACAACTTGCCCACCACCCATCTGACTAACTCACGAGGAGTGCTCTGAACAAGATGAGTCTGTCGGATCCTTGCTGCAACCTCTAGCTGTGCCGGGATTCTTCTCTTACTTTGGTTGTCTTAAGCTAGGGAGTCCCATATGTGAAGACTGACATCCTGCTTGTTCCTGGAGATAGCATAGTTACTCACCTGTAACAGGTGATCTCCAGGAACCGCAGGAATCAGTCTTCACAACCCACCCACCTCTCCATCAAGTTGTCCCATTTTTTCTCATTCCTGCTATACAAAATTTTTTATTTCTCTGCTATTCACCTGACTGAGTAGACCAGGAGGGAATGTGGGAAGGCAGTGACAAATGCATGGAGGAGCACTCCCAAAAGCATTCCTATTGGATGCCGGGGAGTGTTCCTGCACCAAGCTCCATCGGTGCCGATGTCAACCATATGTGAAGACTGATTCCTGCTGTTCCTGGAGATCACCTGTTACAGATGAGCAACTATGCTTTCTCTCCTCCCTAAAGTACCTCTTATTCCACTTCTTCCCCCATCTCCCACTTGATGCCACCAATTTCATAGCCTCTTGTCTCTACCCTCATACCTCTGTCAGTTTTACTCTTTATGAGAGTTATTTTGGAAGCCCTATTGGTGCTTTGGAATCCGAAAACGGTCATAGAGACCCAAAGCATAGAAACGTCTCCAGAGCCTTTTTAGAAGCCAGGTCTGTGGACATCCAAATCTGAATGGGGGTGTAACTGGGGTATTCCCAGGAACCTGGATGTCTCTGCCTGATCTCGGGAATGTCCTGGAAGTCCAGTGTTGCAGTGAAGTTTAGACCTGCTTCAGGCATGAACAGACATCTGAAAAATGCTTGTTTTTGCTGAAAAACATCCAGAGGGTGTAGAGGAGAAAATACGCCATCATCCCTAGTACTCCAGACAATTTAAATGATAGTAGCAGTGAGATTTGAACCCTTAATTCCCTGTTCCTAACCCTCTAACCATTAGGCTATTCGTAGACATCCAGGGTCTGAAATACTATTCTGGGGATGTCTATGTAGACGCTCTTGCAAACATCCATATCGAGCAGGTCCACGTTTGTGCTATTGTGTCTGCACCTGGACGTACCTGCTTTTTTTTCAGAAGTTCTGGCTTAGACATCCCAGATTACACTTGGACATCCTTTCTAAAATTCTCCTCTATACCTCTGAAGCCAATCTTTCCTCTCCCCCTCTGCTCCCCCCCCCCCCCCGTGTACTTCTGATGTCAGTCCCTACGCCCTACCCCCATACCTAGATGTCAATCTCCCCTGTTTATTTCTGATACCTTCCTTTCCCCCAGATATTTCTGATTTCAATCACTTGCCCTTCTCCCCTCATCCCTTCATTGCCAGTTCCCCCTTGCTCTCACCTCCTTCTTGCAGGAATATCTCTAATTCTATTGTCAGTTTCCTAGGGCAGCAACTTCTCAGGGGCAGCAATGAGCAGCAGCAGTCAAAGCAAAACAAAAAATTCAGAGAGCCCTCAGCACATTCATCTAGCTGCAGGGAGAGTGGGCCCACACATACATACAGCACCTTGCCCAAGTATTCATCCCCTTGGTTTTGTCCTGTTTTGTCACATTACGTACAACCTGGAATGAAAATGGAGGTTCGTTTGGATGTTAGCTAATGGACCTAGCAATATAGTCCAAATTGGTGAAGTGGAATGATAATAAAATACCTTGTATATATAAAAAACACATAAACACTGAAAAGTTCTGAGTGCATATGTATTCATCCCTTTTACTATGAAACCCCTAAATAAGATCTGGTCCAACCAGTTAACTTCAGAAGTCACATAATTAGTTGATTAGGGTCCACCTGTGTGCAATCAGTGTCACATGATGCCTGTACAAATATACCTGTTCTGAAAGGCCCCTGACTCTGCAACACCACTAAGCAAGCAACATGAAAACAAAGGAGCCCTCCAAACAGGTCAGAGACAAAGAAAGTTGTGAAGTATAGATCAGGGCTGGGTTATAAAAAAAATCCCAAGTTCTGAATATCCCATGGAGCACCATTAAATCCATTATAACAAAATGAAAAGAATATTACACCACTACAAACCTGACAAGAGAAGGCCACCCACCAAAACTCACAGACCGGGCAAGGAAGGCATTAATCAGAGATGCTACAAAGACACAGAGGATAACACTGAAGGAGCTGCAAAGATCCACAGCAGAGATGGGAGTATCTGTCCTTAGGACCACTTTAAGCCGTACACTCCACAGAGCGGGACTATGGAAGAGTAGCCAGAAAAAAAGCCATTGCTTAAAGAAAGAAATAAGAAAACACGTTTGGAGTTTGCACAACAGCATGTGGCGGACCCCCCAAACATATGGAAGAAGGTTCTCTGGTCAGATGAGACAAAAATTGAACTTTTTCAAGCCCAACACGTCCCATCACCCCGAGAACACCATTCCAACAGTGAAACATGGTGGTGGCAGCATCATGCTGTGGGGATGTTTTTCATTGTCAAGAACAGGAAAACTGGTCAGGATTGAAGGAACGATGGATGGCACTAAATACAGGGCAATTCTTGAGGAAAACCTGTTTCAGTCTGCCAGAGATTTGAGACTGGGATGAAGGATCACCTTCCAGCAGGACAATGACCCTAAACATACTGCTAAAGCAGGTTTAAAGGGAAGCATATGAATGTCTTGGAATGGCCTAGTCAAAGCCCAGACCTCAATCCACCTGAGAATCTGTGGCATTACTTGAAGATTGCTGTACACCAACACAGCTCATCTAACTTGAAGGAGTTGGAGCAGTTTTGCCTTAAGGAATGGGTGAAAATCCCAGTGGCTAGATGTGCTAAGCTAATAGAGACATACCCCAAGAGACTTGCAGCTGTAATTGCAGCAAAAGGTGGCTCTACAACTTATTGACTTTGAGGGGTGAATACATATGCACACTCTTCCTTTCATTTTTTTTTGTCTTAATTATTATTTGTGTCACAATAAAGGATATTTTGCACCTTCAAAGTTGTTGGCATGTTGTGTATATCACCTGGTGCGAACTCCCAAAACTCCATTTTAATTCCAGGTTGTAATGCGACAGAACAGGACAAATACAGAGGGGATGAAAACTTTTGTAATGCACTGTACAAAACAAAATTTAATATTTAAAAGTATGATGTCTAAATATGCATGTTTACAGGATTGTTGTAGGGGGGTGGTGCTGCGATGATCTCAAAAGGGGGTCACCAGGTTTTTGAGTTGTACAGGTTACAATTATAGCTTGGCATAGCCCTGCATACATATCACATGCAATAAAGATGTATATACACACACACATGGCAATGGCTAGCCTGACCCTGAAGGCCTGTTTGAAGAGGTAGATCTTCAGCAGGACCTTGACTTTTTAAAAGTTGATTTCTAGATGGGCTTGAGTAGCGAGACAATTCCAAAGAGATGGGGCAAGAAAGAAGAAGGCAGAATGTCGAGTGGTGTCGTAACGAGATTTGGAATGTGGGGGAATGAACAATAAATACGTTTAATTTCTGCATCTGGTGGAAAATGAAAGAGAAATGAAGAAATGTAATCCCTACCACCAAAAAATATTTCTCAATGCATTTCTTTAGGAAAAGAAGTTCCAACAGCTGCGGCATATAAAACCGATTCACAGTTAACAGCACTTATGCAAATTTACCTGAAAAAAGCCCTACCCTCTTATCTCCTCTCCCAATCACAGACACACAGAGATCATACGTACATTGAGGTCTTACTATCTGTACCACTTTTTTCGATCCTCCTTGGCCACCAGCATTCTTCTTTTTTCCAGGATTTCTGTGTCATCAAATTTGATTGTATGGATTCCTTCTTGTGGAGGCAGGGCTGGTCTTCCTTCTAGGTCGTCTAGGCAGCCATCTAGGACATAAGAACATAAGATATGCCATACTGGGTAAGACCAAGGTTCATCAAGCCCAGTATCCTGTTTCCAACATAGCCAATCTCGGTCACAAGTACCTAGCAGTTTCCCCAAAAGACACAGGTTCCACAGTGCTTGCATTGGGTTAAGCAGTAGATTTCCCAGCAGACCTCTGTGGGTGGAACGGCGCCCGGAGCAGGTGATGTGCTTCAGCATACATGGCCTGCCGCTTCCAACCCCTCCTTTGACAGGAAGCGGCAGGCCATGTGTGCCGAAGCACATGGTCTGCCACTGCTACCACAGGGCTGAGCCATCCCCCGCCCTACCAAGCCCACAGAATTGGCGTAACGGGGGTAGCAGCTCGGCACAATGGGGAGGGGGCGGCACGGCCGGGGCTTCTCCCTGGGACGGTAGAAACCCTTGGTCCATCTCTGTGTGGAGGGCTACAGCAGATTTCTCTGTGCTGCAGATTTTATAATGTCTTGTCCTCTTGTAGCCTTTGTTCTATGGTGAGGCTGGTTTCACCTCTATGCTGCCAATTGTTTCACAGAAGGTTTAGTGCCAAAGAGCAACAATTTTTTTCCACCTTCTAGATTCTGAGATTGTTGTGAATATCATCCTGCTAAAATTCAAAATTCCCTCCCTCCAGGATATCTATTTGCACTTTTCTGCCAAAATTCAAATTTCCTCTTCAAACCCACCAATCCAGTTTTGAAAATCACTATACAGTATATATAAGAACAGATATTCACAGCATAATTACTTTACCCTGAGAAAGCCACAGCATGATGGCTGAAATTTTGGTTCCACTTACCAAGAGACGGCATGACCCAAAAAACTGAAAAGATCAATATACACATTCATAAAAGTGCACACCGACATACTAACCCACAAAGATACATAAACACACATTCAAGCAAAATAGAGATACTCTCACACACACTCTCTAACACTCATACAGATACAACATTCACAAGACACATACACATAGGTAATGCAGATAAAAACAGACGGGTGTATCACACCCACATATACAAATGGGTAGGAAAGAATTCCATGTGCTAGAAGTGCTCTGAATGCTTTCTTTCCTCGACTGCTAGAAAAAAAGCACTGGTTAAAATTAGTTAAAGAACATGTGTAAACAGAAAAAGAAAATATATTTGATTTACTGCCTTGATTTAACGATAAGGCGGTATACTAAATCCTTCTAAATAAATAAAATCTTCTGTCTGATAAATGATTTCCTAAGATTACCGCTGAAGGTTATGTTCTAGAACATTAATCATTCTCATTGAAAACATTTTTAAGGACCAAGACTCTCACATTCCTGGATATGAGGACTTGAGGGATAGTAAGAAGTCAAAGTGGAAGGCCAATGTACTCATAGGCAAGTAGTACTTTTGTAAATGTTAACATGCATGAAAAGTGCTGTTTGGTGCATTGAGTCTAGTTTATGCATGGTAAGAGCACTGACTTGGATTTAGTGGCGGTTATGGAAACATGGTCCACGGACAACTATAACTGGGATGTAATTATACAGGCCATACTTTATTCAAGAAGGACAGGGTAGGAAGAAGGGGAGGAGGAATGGCACTATATGTAAAAATAATATTAAAGCTATGGAATTACAGGGCTTAAAAGGAAGAGAGAAGACACTGTGGGTTAAACTAGAAAGAGGGAAAGGGAAATCCATTTGCATTGGAGTTATATACAGATCCCCTCACAGGGCATAGAAGTGGACGAAGATTTAATAGAAGATGTGCACAGTATTGCCATGAAAAGAGATCTGCTACTGATAGGTGATTTCAATATGCCGGATGTGGATTGGCACACTCCCGCTGGGTGTCATCTAGAAGTAAGTGAGATCCTGGATTCTCTGCAGGGAGAACTACTCAGGCAACTGGTAACAGAAACCACATGTGATGGGGCCATACTGGACTTAGTGCTTACCACTAGGGAATAATTTCTGATGTTACAGTGGGACATCATCTCGCATCCAGTGATCACCAGATGGTATAGTTTAGTATTAGGACAAGGGCTGATAAAATCCATTCAAAAAGGGAGGGTCTTAGGAAAACTAACTTTGCCAAGATGGGACAATACCTCAAAAAGAGTTGTTAGTGGGATGTGAACAGCTGGGGTATGTAGAAAAACAGTGGGCAAAACTGAAAGGGGATATTTTAAGAGCAACCAACCTTTTTGTTAGAATGGTAAATAAAAGGAAAAGGAGGCCACTATGGTTCTCAAAAGAAGTATCTGAAAATGTGAAGAAAAGAGGGAGGCCTTCATGAAATACAAGAGATCACAGAGAGAGACAGGCATCTATATTTGGAAAACTCAGAGAAGCTAGCAAAGTAGTCAGTAAAGCAAAGGTACAAAAAGAAGAAGTAATAGTCAATGCAATAAAATGGGGGAATAAGACATTTTTCAGATATGTTACTGAGAGGAGGAAGGGCAAAAGTGGTATTGTCAGACTCCAAGGGTGCAGGGGAGGGATATGTAGAAGCTGATGAGGATAAAGCGGAATTGCTTAACAAATATTTCTGTTCTGTGTTCACAGATGAAGGGCCAGGAGCAGGACCTCAGAAAATACCCACAAACAGGAACAGAAGTGACGTGGATCTCAAACGATTTTCAGAGGAGCTAGCTAAACTGAAAGTAGACAAAGCCATGGGTCCGTATGGGATACATCCAAGAATACTGAGGGAACTTGGGGACGTTCTATCAGCTCCACTGACTGACCTTTTCAATGCCTCTTTGGAGTCAGGAGTAGTGCCAGAGGACTGGAGAAAGCCACATGTGGTCCCTTTACTCAAAAGCAGACATAAGGGTGACATTGAGAACTACAGGCTGGGTAGTCTAACCTCTGTGGTTACTAAATTATTGGAAAGGCTACTAACAGAGAGAATAGTGAGGTTTCTGGAGTCCAGTGGATTACAGGATCCGAGGCAGCATGGATACACCAGAGGCAGGTCTTGTCAGACAAATCTGATTGATTTCTTTGACTGGGTGACCAGGGAGTTGGACCGAGGGAGAGCCCTAGATGTGGTGTATTTAGATTTCAGTAAAGCCTTTGATACCAATCCACACAGGCGACTTATAAACAAACTGAGCATCCTAGGGATGGACCCTAAAGTTTATTGCTTGGGTTAGAAATTGGTTGAGTGGGAGGCGACAAAGTGTACAGGTAAATGGAGCTCACTCTGTGGAGAAGGAGGATACCAGTGGTGTGCCCCAGGGATCTGTCCTTGGTCCGATTATTTTTAGCATCTTTGTTAGTGATAGAGCGGAAGGGTAAGGTTTGACTTTTGCAGATGATACCAAAATCCGCAATAGAGTAGACACCCAGGAAGGCATATATAACATGAGGAGGGATCTAGCTAAGCTTGAAAAATGGTCTAGAATGTAGCAGCTGAAATGTAATGCTAAAAAATACAGGGTCATGCATTTGGGCTACAGAAATCCAAAGGAGCAGTACAGTGTAGGGGTGAGGTACTTCTGTCCACAAAAGAGGAGCAGGACCTGGGCGTAATTGTGTCTGATGATCTTAAAGTAGCTAAACAGGTAGAAAAGGCAACTGCGAAAGCTAGAAGGATGCTTGGGTGTATAGGGAGAAGAATGGCTAGCAGAAAAAAGGAGGTGATAGTGCTGCTGTATAAGTCTCTGGTGCGACCTCATTTAGAGTATTGTGTGCAATTCTGGAGACCACACCTTCAAAAGGATATAAGCAGCTTGGAGTTGGTGCAGAGGGTTGCTACTAAAATGGTTAATGGTCTTTGTTATGAAGCATATGAGGATAAACCTAAAGATATTAATATGTATACTTAGAGGAAAGGTGGGATAGGGATGATATGATAGAGACATTTAAATTCCTCCGTGGCATAAATGCACAAGAGGGTCTCTTTTAATTGAAGGCAAGCTCTGCTACGAGGGGACCTAGAATGAGAGTGAAAGGGGATAGACTCAGGAGTAATATGTGGAAATATTTCGTTATGGAAAGAGTAGTAGATGCATGGAATAGTCTCCCAGTGGAAGTGGTGGACACGAGGACAGTATCTGATTTCAAAAAAGCATGGGGTAAACAGAGAATCTCTAAAGGTAAAAAGAGGAGTATTGTAGTTGATATGGAAGGGCAGACTACAGTAGATAGGCCATGTGGTCTTTTTCTGCCGTCATGTTTCTATGCTTTTAACAAGCATTAATTAGCTTGAGAGTTTTAACGTTAATGAAATAATGAGATGGTAAACTATGGAAAACAGCTCATTATCTACTAGTACATAGAAAATGATTATGTTAGAACACCCCAAAATGGACAGAGACCCATTAATGCAAAAAGCTTGTTTATACTTTAGGGAGATGTTGGTAAGATTTTCCAATAACGTCTGCTTTAACATGCTAACTAATAGTGTGAGATACTACTGTGCTCCTTCCACACAGCTGCACAGTCACAAGATCACACAGTCTGCTACTAAAGTCCAAATTCAAAGTCATTTAATGAACTGTACTGTACCATAGGTGATCTCCATTATTTTTAAGAGGTCTGTAGGTGTTTCAAAATATATTGGCCCCTTGGTACCTCTAAAACTGGGAATTCAGATTGCATGATGGAAAAGAATGTAAAAATAGTGAATGAGTAGGAGAAACAAACTGTAAATTCATTTTGTCAGCATTTTGGAACTGCCACTGCTGGCTGACGCTGCGTGTGCTGGAGAAAGCCAATTGCCCTCAGCAATTCCCGAAACTTTGGAATGAGTAACGAAACGGCTCGCATCTATGATTGCACTTAATATTAGATGCAAAGCCAGGGAGGTTTAAAGCTCAGTTCTGTGAATGCCCGCTGTATATTTATTTCTCTCTGGTGCAGCACTCTTTTTCAAATGCAGTCTATACAGCTATTGCAGTGCTATTTCTGCAGTGTTTGTTTTTAACTGAGGGTAATTACAGTGTTTTCTTCCAGCCACATCTTTCTGCGGGAAGGGGGTGTATATTGTGAAGGGGATTCTGAGAAGAATGTAATTTTCTTAATGGTAGCGGTCTGGCAAAAGTAGAGGGGTTTTTTTCTATTCACATCTTTGCAAATAACTTGAAAAATGTTCCCAGAGGCACGCAGTATAAAATAAGACATATAAGGTTCAGTCTATACAGCACACATAAGTCAGGCCTTTCAACAATGTTCCAGTTTTGTGAACCCCCACTCTTACTTCGTTTGAGGCAGGCAAGTTGGTTACTTGTCCATCACTGATGCAAACGTGGAAGAGTAATAACTAAATCACATGCACTGGCTTGAAATAAGCTACCTATTGAACTCCAATTGAAGAAAGACTTTTTAAAAATTTCAGCAAATGCTAAAAGCATATTTGTTTCAGTTTGCTTTTATTTAATTTTAATTCATTTATGTATTATGTATGTAATTTTATGTGATGTGATTTTATGTTTGATGTAACAGTATTTATTCATATTTTGCCACCCACTTAGTAATTTGATAGGTGAGCTAGAATTCAAATGAATGAAATGAAATGGTCCATTTAAAAGGGTTAGGTCTGGTGTACACTGTGCATTTATAGCTTAGCATCCCTCTGTTACTGCACCCACTACATTAGCATAGCTTTCAACCCTGTCCTTGGGAAAACATCTGGCCAGTTTGGGCCCGATTCTGATCTGGACATGCCAGCCCTCTGTGCGCCCAGTTAGAACCGGATGCAGAGTGAGCCGGAATTCTGATCCCGCCGGGTACGTCTAGCCCTGCGGGATCACAATCGCGTCCAGGCCTGTACATGCAGGCCGGGACCCCGATTCTAATTGGCCTGCACGTACAGGCCTTCCCCAGCTAACTCAGTCAGGGCTCCTGAATGGAGCCGTGGCGCCATGGCGTATGGCTCCATTCAGGAGTCATGATCCCCGCCACTGGAAAAAATGCTTTAGTCCCCACAGTCCAACCCCCAATCTGACCTCCCAAGGCCAATGTTGGGCTGTGGGGAATACCCTCTACCCCCTCCTACCAACTCCGATGGCCGGGCCCGTCATTCCCTGCCGACAAGGGGAACTTATTCCACCTCAGAGGTGGAATAAGTTCCCCGTACAGGCAGCCGGCCCTGGATGTACAGGGATGACTTTGGAATTGGCCCTGTACGTCCGGGGCCGCCGACCGCCCACTGGCTGCCCCCGCTCCGCCCCTTTCCCACTCTGTCTAGTTAGTCAGAGTCAGAAGACGGCCCAAATAGCAGGGATGGGATGTCCATCGCCGCTACTCGCACCTCGGAATGACCCCCTTTGCCTTTAAGGATACCCACAATGAATGTGCATGAGATAGACTTGCATGCACTGCTTCTATTCTGGGTGTGCCATGAGGACTGGGAAAAAAACGCTATACTACAGAGTGCTAAAAGTAAATCTGAAAAAGACAAAATTGCATTGAGATATTCAGGTGTCCAATATGAGGGGGAATTTTTAAAGTATTTACTTAGTTAAATAGCGAGTCACTTGAGTCAATTGATCTATCTAAAATTGTTTTCCTCTATCTGGTTAAAAGTACATGCAGGCTTCCACAGCATGTTTAGGTATAACTGGGTTAAAAAGAGATGTTGTTGAACACTGAGGTGAGGGGAGCCTTACCTTGAGATCTGAATTTCTCTCTTTGGGTTTTTTTTTTTCTTTTTTTTCATGCTTATTATTGTCAAAAGGAAAGGTAAATCCAGGACTTGCCTTTCCAAATCTAGTGTTCATGGTGAGGGCCTCGACAAACTGAGCATCAGAGATGTCTTTGAGTCCTGGTGCTCCTACTATCCTTCCCCCATTGCTTCATCCATCGGCTGGAATGAACATCATTGTCCTGCGACCAAAGCTGCCTCTGTGCACTTCAGGAAATAGAGTCGGAGAAGTGCCTCCAATCAGAATCAGAGACAGTATAATCAGCCTGCTTTTGCCTTGCGCCGCCACATTTTGTTCTCTCAGTGGCAGCAGGACAACAGCAGGCAGCTGAAATCACCCCCTAAGCCTTTCTGCAGGTCTGGTCCCTCCCTCCTTTAATGCAACGTCAGAGCAGGGAGCGATCAGATCTGCTTAAAGTTCGACAGCAGCAGAGCAGAGCAGACCTGCGACTTTGCACATTGGGTGCGTGCCCCCTCCTCCCCATATCTCAATCCAGCCGCTGCCTGCTCCTGCCCTGCTGCCAGCACCACCGTGGAGAAAACAGAGGGCAGCAGCAGCAGGGTGAGAGCACACAGTGGCTGGATGGAGGTATGGGGAGGAGGGGGAGCGCGCACCAGATGTGCAAGTCACACAGGGTGCGATTCTGGCTCGGTATGTCCCTGGTTAGGGGTCAGACATCTCGAGCAGTGCGCTTTTAAACCCAGGATCCAATGGAATAGGAGCGACTGAGAATAATTCCTGCCTACTGGCAAAAGAGGCTGTGGGGGTGGAGGTTTGCAAAAGGGGTCTTTCTTCGATTTTGGTATGAACACAGATTTTTCGAGTCAGTTGCCCATGATGTTGTCTTCCAAATTTCCCAGCAGAGCCTTGTAGGCATTGTAACAGCTGCATCTGATTGTTGTAATACTTAAGTGGGAATGCCATCAATGCCTGCTGCTTTGTTCTTTAATATTGTTTTCAGTGCTGCTTCAACTTCTTTCATAACCAATAGTTCCTGATCTTAAGGTACAAGTTGAAACCGCCGTTGATCCATTTGATCCTTATAGTATGATGACTCTATGTATTCTTTCTGCCCTTCCTTGATCTTCTCAGCATCATTCAACATGGATCCTTGAGCATCTTTTAGCATTCCAGTTTGAGGCTGGAATTTTGCTCTTCCTCTGATAGTTTCTGATTCTATTTCCTTGCATGCACCATTGTATTATTTCTCTTTGTCTCATCTTGCTGCACATTGGAAATCTCCCATTAAGTTCCATGATTATCTCTCTTTCTCCTCTGGATTTAGCTTCTTTGTGTTTGTGAACAATTGTCAGTGTTTCTTCATCTATTTTGACTATTTTTGCTTTTTCATCTCAGAGACTTTTCACTTTCTTTAAGCACAATTTTTCATGATGTCAGTCTTGTGGTGCTTCTTTCATTTGTATCCAAAGCAGCAAATCGATTTTGCAAGCAGCGTTTAAATTCCAGTGACATATTTTCAAGGTCATATTTTATTGTATTCATCAGAGGCTTGTTCTTTTTCAGCTTTAGTTTGAGTTTGCATACTACTAGCTGGTGATCTGTGCTATAGTCAACTCCAAATTTTGTCTTTGTTGATGTTATTGAGCTTCCACAGATGTAATCAATTTGATATGTGTACAATCTATAGAAACATGTCAGCAGAAAAACACCATATGGCCTATCTAGTCTGCCCTTCCATATCAAATACTATAGTCCCTTTTCCTTTAGAGATCTTCTAGAGATCCATTGGGTGAGGTCCATGTGTACAGTCGGCGCTTGTGTTGCTGGAAGAAGGTGTTTGAGATGAATAGGTTGTTAGTCTTGCAGAATTCTATCAGGCTTTCTCCATCTTCATTTCTGTTGCCAAGTCCATATTTTCCAACCTCTTTACCTTTTTCTTTGTTCCCAATATTTGTGTTCCAATCACCCATGACTATCAATATATCTTGTTTGCATGTTCTGTCAATTTTAGCTTGTACTTGTTTGTAAAACTAATCAACTGCTTCCTCTTCTATAGCTGTTGCTGGCACATATACCTGAATAATAGTGGTGTTGATGGGCTGTCCTCATAGATGAATAGAAATTAAGCTTCACTGATTGCATTGTATTTCATTAGAATTCTTGCAAGTTTCTTCTTAATTATAAATGCAACATCATTTCTTTTTGTTTTTCATTTCCAGCATTGCATACCATGTAATCATCAGAATCAAAGTGCCCGATGCCAGTCCATTTCAGTTTGCTGAAAGCCAACAAATCGAGTTGTACACATTCCATTTCAATCTTGACCATGTTCCCAGTATGTTAGACATGTTTGCAGCTTCTAGCTCTTATTTCATGAGCAGCTACAGCAGCAGTCAGACATCCTGAAGCTTTGATCCAATCACATCATAAATGTTGGCTTTACTTTGAAGAGTCTTCAGCTCATCCCCAGTACCCTGTTGAGTGCCTTCCATCCTGGGTGTCTCATCTTCCAGCATTGTTATTATAATTTGTTTTGTTGTGACTATCCATTGGTTTTGTGTGGCAAGATACAGAAGTAGATTGCCAGGGCTTTCTTCTGCACAGGTAATGCCAGTGTTGTTGCTGCTGTTACAGAAATGTGATCCTCGGCCACCAACACTGCCCCATAGAACTGCTGCCCAAATGGGTGATTAGTCTTAGTTGGGCACCTCAGCTGAGACCTGCCAATCTTGGGAGATCCTACCAGTAGTTAAGCCACCGCTAGCATAGCTCTCAGCATCACTGATGCACACAAGTCCTCACAGCATGACAAGACAGAAACCAAGCCAGGGGAATTTGGATCCCAACATTAGGGGGATAAAAGTGGGCATGTGTGAACAAAAAAATAGCAATGTTTGCTGATGATATCTTGCTTGCACTGAGCCTGATCACCACAGTAACCTCGGTAAGACAGAAGCATTTAGTATCAATTTGTCCCCAATGCTTTGGGAGCGTTTGAGGGATTGCTTTCCCTTCAGTTGGACAGGGCAGACTGTGAAATACTCAGAGGTGAATTCGACCAATTTTCTTAAAACAATGCAAGCAGCAAATTATCCAGTGTTAATAAGACAAATTAACAGGTATCTGGATATCTGATCTAAGCTAACAATTTTCTGGAAGGGAAGAATAGCCACAATTAAGATGAATATTCTACTAAGGCTGTTCTATTTATTTCAAACCCTGCCAGTAGTAGGGCTACAAAAGATATTAGATGGACGGCAGTGAAGAGTGATGTGATGTTCATTTGGGGTAGGGAGAAACCCTGCATCACGAAACCAGTTATCTTCATAAAGAGACGTGCTGGGGGATTTGGGGTTCCAAATTAAAAATTGCATTATTTAGCAGACCAGGCCTGGGTGAATGCAGAATGGAGGTGTTCCCTGGGAAAACTTTAGGTGCAACTGGAATAGCAACTAGTGGAGAAAGTACCCCTTTGGGGCTTGTGGTGAACCCCTAGAAAATATAGATTATATCAGAGAAACGAACCCTATAGTGGATCATACTTTAAAGTGTTGGGATGTACATATTAGGACAGGGAGGGATGAATTGTCTCCACTGACATCAATATGTATTCAAGCGTCATTTCCATCCAGCATAGATAGATTCAGGGGTTTATAATCACTGGGCAGGACCGGGATTACAGTCGGTGAGGAATTTGTTTGATGATAGGGTAGTCTCTCTTTTAGAAACCGTGAGAGATTATGCATTGCCTCAACACCATTTTTTTCAATATCTCCAGGTATGTTACTGGATGGAGAAAAGGGAAGTTAAAACCCAAGTAACTAGAGAGAGTTCCCTATTGGAGCATTTGTGTGAAGATAGGAGCACCACAAAAGGCTTTATTATGGTGCTAAGCCCTCTTGAGAGATAGAACCTCTCCCTACTTACTGCATCAGACTAAGTGGGAATTGGAGTTGAGGTGTACGTTTATTTTAAAGAAATGGGAGCAGATGGAAAAGGGTACTAGCGAAGATATCTATACAGTAGGTATCTATATTCAGGAGATTAACTATAAACATAATTCTAAAATTTCTAAACATTTCCTAAGAAAATTTCTTTCTTTGGATTCTATTTTCCATCAAAATCTTTAATAATTCCCTCAAAGTCCATATTTCGGAGTGAAAGTGCCCAGGGCCTATGAACCCCAAAATTCAGCCCTGGCTGGCAATGCTGTGGTAATATAGGGACTATGGGACATATCTGGTGGTTTTGTCCACACATGAAGGCCTACTTGAATACTCTCCAGTATTGTATTAAGTGTATGATTGGAGTGGAGATTCTTAGGACCCCGGGCTGTTCTTGATCGAATTAGGGAGGGCTTAAGGGCTGTTTGAATCTGGCAAAGCTAAATTTGGCTTCAGCTTGGAAATGAATAAAGCCACCAATGTTAGATAAATGGTAAATTAGGATGTGGGAGGTACACAATATGGAAACTCACTGCATGAAGACGTCATAGGAGTGTGAACTTTCAATAGATTTGGGAGCCTTTCTATTCATTATATGGATCACAGGACTGATAATGGTCATGAAGCCATCATGTGGATGGGGGAAAGAATGTATGGGTAGATAGGTCAATTGGCATCTCACAGGAGGAGGGTGCCAGGGCTACTATTAATACACTATATTGTAAAATTATAAAACTGTTAAACTCTTTCAGACATGCACAAACCCTGCCCTAGAGCCCAGTGGTTAAAGCTCTAGGATAGGGTTTTGCACTGTGGTGCAATCTGCAAATTAACCAGTATGCAAAAAGTCAGCGTTGAACTGGGAAAGCAAGCCAAACATATGCACACAGAAATCAGCACAAGTTTGGCATGCTATCCTGGACAAACAGGGTCATCTGAGATGGTTTGACACTTCACCTCAGATGATCCAGGCATAATGTCATTGGCACAAAGTCGGAGGGCCAGTGCCCCCCTTGGATACCAACCCCAGAACATAAACAAAAAGACATGGTGGCCCAAAGGCCCTTATCTCCCCCCCCCCCCCTAAAAAAGAAAAAACTGGTTGCCCAGCAGCCCTGCTCCTTCCACCACTCAAAATGCAGACCTGGTAGTCCTGCAGCCCCAATCCCCCAAAATGCAGATCTGATCGCCCTGAACCCCTCCCTGCCCCAGTACCTTCAATGTTAGGGTAGGAGTATTGCCCATATGCTCCCACCCCTGCACCACCTAGCCATGTGCAGTGCATCCTGGGAGCCCCAGGCAGGGTCAGACTGCCATATAAGGTGAAAAATGACCCCTGTGTTGCAGCCTGGGACAGCTTTTGTGTCCCAGGATGCAGCATGGCGGCTCCCTCTGCCATATAAGGCATTGTTTGGTTTATATGATAGTCTGACCCTGCCTGGTGCATCACAGGATGCACCACATGGGACCAGACACTGCCATTTTGCAAGATGAGGGTGGAACTGTGTGGGCAACGCTCACACCCCAACATTTATGGTACCGCGGGCCATCTGTCCTGTGTTTCAGGGGGTAGGGGGATCAGAACTGCTAGGCCACCAGATCTGCATTGCTCATGGATCCTTCTGATGACAGATGCCAGTCTCTCGGGCTGGAGAGCCCATTGCCATGATCAAACAGCCCAGGGCCATTGAAACCGCAGGGAGGCAGTGTGGTGCATCAATCTCTTCAAGGCGAGGGCCATCAGGTTGGCTGTTCTGCATTTCTTTCCCCTGATGTAGAGCCAGGTGGTTTGAGTGTTTCCGGGACACAGCAGCAGAGTAAATGCAGCTAACGCCACCCATTGAGGTAGTGTTAGTTGCATCCACAATGTCTACACTACCAGCTTATTTATTCCTCATGGCTGGCTTCACAAAGACTTTAAGGCGACTGGGAGCATCCCAGTTGCGTGCCAACCAACAGTTCTCAATACAAAGCAAAACAGCAAAAATGTAAAAAAATGAGCAAAACTCCTCCTGCTGTATGTGCAGTCTCTGGTGAAAAACAAGTAAAACTGCAAAGTGAGCCGGTCCGGTTTTAACCCACAGTTCTTTATCCAGAATGAGCTGGCTACTCCCTCCTGGGAGTCACATTGGGCCACAAGGGCCTCTTAAGTTCATCCCCCTTAAAAGGAGTTTCTCACCAATACACTTTTCATCAATAACAATCCACAACACTAAGGGCAGTTCATCAGTAATTCAATCCATTCCGTCCTTTTAAACCTGGGCAAACCCTTACTCCTTTTATCCTGGAGTAGGATTGAGGAAGTCTTCCTCCCACACCTCCTCTGGGCATTCCCAAGAGCCCAGTCCATGGTCACCATAAAGCAAGCTAGTGAACTCACACACTTGATATAGGGTTGCCAAATGGCTCCAACTGCGTGCAGTGCTGGCTTTACTCCATTGCATGCAGGGACTTACCTTGCTTTTCTTATAGAGTGCAGTGGAGAAATCAGAACTACATGTCTCTGCATACAATGAGGTAAACCCAGGACTGGATCAAGGCTGTCAGGTGCATTTGGAGCCAGTTGGCAACCCAAGCTTGATGGTCCAGCTTCCTAGGGTTGCCAACTGGCTCCAGATGCGCCTGACAGGCTTGGTACAGTCTTGGGTTTATTCCATTGCATACAGGGACATGTAGTTCTGATTTCTCCATTGCACTCCATAAGAAAAGCAAAACTACAAGTCCCTGCATGCACTGGGGTAAACCCAGGACTGGATCAAGCCTGTCGGGCGCATCTGGAGCCAGTTGGCAACCCTACAGCTTCCTGATATTCCATGTCCTGTAGCTGCAATCCCAGGGTTCTGTTTCTCTCAGCTCTAGAGGATGGGGTGCTTCAGGAACCATGGACAACTTGCATGGGAGCTGATTCCATGCAGGAGGAGTCCCCATGTGCCTAGGGAGCGGCCTTACATATTCCTCGTCCTGCCAGAGAGGTATATCAGCCCCCCCCCCCCTCTTCACCAGGCCCCTGGAAAATCACCCAGTCCCCGGCTCCAACCATTTGACCTAGATCTCCTTTCCATTATACAGGGAGATTTCTAAAACCAGGGTTGGATCCAAGCCCTGTTCCTGTTCCCTTGGCTTACCCCAGGCTCCTCTTTCTACTCCATGCATGGGCATCCCTTACTCAGTGTTGGGGCTTGGGGCTACAGGGTTTTCCACCTCCCTGGACACTGGGGCAGACTAAACCTGCTACGATAAACAGATGCATACCAACAGAAAGACAACTCCTTTCACAGCCAGCCACAACTTAAAAATCGTGCCTAAAAAATGCCAGATTTTGGTTTAATATTAGTAGGGTTGCCAACTGACTCCAGATGCGCCCGACAGGCTTGATCCAGTCCTGGGTTTACCTCATTGCATACAGGGACATTTTGTTCTGATTTCTCCATTGCACTCCATAGGAAATGGAAAACTACAAGTCCTTGCATGCAGTGGGGTAAACCCAGGACTGGATCAAGGCTGTCGGGCGCATCTGGAGCCAGCTGGCAACCCTAAATATTAGTAATAGAAATATAAACCCTTTCTAGTACCAGGCATAGTATGAAGTGATGCAAACCCCTACAAAAGTCATTCAGGAACAGAACTCACATAATAAGGAGCCTATCCAGAAAAAGGCAGCACTTTAAATACACCAATGAGCTCTAAAACATTAACACACCTGCCAGAAAAATTGAACAAGCTAGATAACAACAGATCAATGGCAGAAATTCCGCACAAGCAGCCGCTCGATGCGGGAGGGGGGGGCGGGGAGGGGGGGAAGGCAGTATGGAAAACTTCCTATTTGCTGTGCTGTCTCTGCTCTTCTAAGTTTGCCGCAGGCCCAGCATCTGTTCCTCGCCGGGCCAAAGTCTTGTGATAACAGCCATACTGTGAGACGTTGGCCCAGGGGGGAATAGCCACCAGGCCCACGGCAAGCTTAGAACAGCAGAAGCAACGCAGCTAACAGAAAGAAGCAAATTTGCTGCCACCGCATGGGGAGGACTGACCCGGGGGAGGAGGTATGCCACTGTGACAGTGGGGGGGCCCTCAGCAAAATTTTGCTTGGGGGACCTTTATTGTAACTTATGCCACTGCTACAGATCCATACATAGAAACTGTATGCTGACAGAATACCTGGCCTCAGACACACACTGAGCACAGATAAACCCTCACCAACTACAGAATGAATTGCCACAAACTGAAAATAAAAATATGTAGACAAAAATTGAATTGAAACCTCGAGCTGTACCCTGCATACAGTGCAGTAACAGAGAAATAGAAACAGTGATGCATTTCCCCTGTACTGTGCAAAATATGATAGTTGATGTAAATTCCAAAAACTAACATTTCAATCACTCAACTGAAAACAATTTTTTTTTTGCCTTTTGTTTTCTAATCATTTTTTCTAATCATCTCGCTCTCAGTCTCTGATTTCTGCTTTCTTCTGTTTAATCTTAACTCTGTCAATTTGCCATTTCAGTTTCTCTTCTCCTGTCTTCTCATCCTCCCATACATCCTTCTCTGTCATTGATCTTTCACTTTCAACCTTCTTCCATTTATATTTCTGCTTCTCTGTCCACTCAGATGTCATCTCTCCTCACCATTCCGTTCTCTACCTCCTCCTTTTGTTTTATTGCATCTACCTGCAGCTTTCCAACTCTCTCACCCCAACCCCCTCATTTCCTCATCTCTCGCTCCATTCCCAGTCCCTCACTAACTCCCCCTTTCTCTTCCCCTCTTTTGCATGCCCCTGCCCAGCATCTTCCCTTCTTTTCTCTTTCTCTTGTTCTTATCTAGCATTTTCCCTTTTCTTCCCAGTCCCCCCATAGTCCAGCAGCTCCCCTTCTCTACCCACATCTCCCCAATAATCCAGCATCTCTCTTCCCTTCCTTAGTTTCCCACCAGGAGTCCAGTATTTACCACCACCAGGTCTCCCTTACCCTTCCCTATGCCCCATCCCCCACCCCATATCCAGCATTGACCCTTCCCTTCCTTATGCCCTCAGGTGTCCAGCATTTCCCCTTCTCTTCTCTACCCCCAACCCATATCCAGTAACTCCCCTTCACTACCCCTTCAGGCATCAAGCATCTCTCCTTCCCTTCCCCACCATCCAGGTGTCCAATCTCTTCCCTTTCCAACTACCCCAGGTGCCTAACATCCCTATCCCCCCCCTCCCCCCACCAGGCGTCCACCATCTCTTCTTCCCTTCCCAACCTCCTGTTCTGTGTCCA
Source organism: Ichthyophis bannanicus (assembly GCA_033557465.1). Lineage (NCBI taxonomy): Eukaryota > Metazoa > Chordata > Amphibia > Gymnophiona > Ichthyophiidae > Ichthyophis > Ichthyophis bannanicus. The sequence goes on from CM066032.1 coordinate 1,418,357,096, forward strand.
ACATCTCCCCTTCCCTTCCCTCCCTCCCTCCCCCCACCAGGTGTCCAGCATCTCTCCTTCTCATGTCCTTGCCACACGGCCAGCATTTTCCCCTCTTCCTTTCCTCTTGCCGGGCCAATCCGCACCCTTCCTCGTTGCCACTCTCCCCCCCAAGCTTGGGTTAGTAATGCAAAGTCAGCACAGCTGGTGCAAAGCCTTGGGCACATCAGTTTGCTCAAGGCCTGGCATGCTCCACCGCCTTTAAACTTCCTGTTTTTGAAAGAACAAGGAATACCAGGCCTTGAGCATGTGCATTTGCTCAGGGGTCCAGGATGGTCACACTGAATCTCCTTTGGTACTGCTGTCTGTTGGCCGTCCCAAGAATTGTGCCATACTAGGCAGACACCCTTTTGTCTCCCTTTCTGTCAGTGTGAGAATGGGGACTGGCTCATATACTGACAAGAAAGGGAAAGAGAATTGGGTTTAGCTCATGCCTTTTCTCAGGAATTTAAGTTGAGTTGAATTCCTGTCTTTATTGCTTACCCTCTGCTTGTCCTTTGTTTAATTTGCTTGTATGCTGTGTTTCCCCAGAGTCTGCCCTTTCCACCCGGGCCATCAATCACCTGTTGCCAGCTTGAGTCCTCCCCTTCCGGAAGCACCACAACCGTGTGAACGCGGCCGCGTCCTGCGAGGTACACTGCCCTGCAGCTATAAAACCAGAGCACCTGCAGCGCTTGCCGCCACTGCGCGCACCGAAGGAGTGCACCTAAGGAGCACGTGCTCCTTGGGTGCGCTCCTTGGGGTCGCTCTGGCAGCGGAGGCCGCGTTGCTGCTGCAATGCTTCAAACTCTCCTACTGTTCATACTTTGTACCCCCATGTTACCTGGGACAGATTCCCCACTCATCTTGCCCCGATCTCCTCCTGGAGTTCCCCTTCATCTACCTCAGGTATGAATCTCACCTTGTTCCTCTATCTCTACCTTCTCCTTTCACTGCTGCCCTTTGACTGGTATACCTGTGCTATGGGGTAGACGTCCGGACAAACCGCCTGGCGCATGCTCTTGATGTCTTTCTAATCTCTGCCCCTGCCTAATCTCTACTCCTCCCTCCCTGTCTCCCTTGCCATCTACTCTTTCCAAGTCCTCCTTCTCTATTCGTCTAGTTAACTGTCGGTCTTTACAGAATAAAACCCTTCTTATTCAAGACCTTGCTCTCCGGTCTTCCTTTGACCTTACTCTCCTTACCGAAACGTGGCTTAGGGATGGGGAGGATGCCTTCCTAGCCCGCTGCCTTCCCCCTGGCTTTTCTGCAGTCTCTGTTCCTCATCTTGGCCAGTCAGGCGGCGGTGTGGCCGCCCTGATACGGCCAACCCTCTCCTTCACCCAGCTCTCCTCCCCATCATTGCATTACCCTGAATCCCTTCTACTTCATCTTCACACCTTTCCTCCTACACATGTGCTTCTTGTCTATTCCCACCCCCCCCCCCCCTGCTCTTCGCCCTGATCTGTGGGACTCTCTTCTTTTGACTATCACTGATCTTTCCCTAGCCTTTCCCCATTTACTTGTTGCAGGGGACTTCAACCTTTATGTGGATTCTCCCACCTCATCTAGGGATCATTCTTTTCTTTCTCTCTTACATGATCTATCTCTTGTGCCGCACGTTACCTTCCCTACCCATCAGGCTGGCCATACCCTCGACTTACTTTTGACATCCTCCTCTTCCTCTCTTACGCTTCACAATCTTTCCTCTACATCTCTTCCATGGACAGACCATGTCTGCCTCTCTGTCTCCTGTTTTCATTCACGAGGGTCTTCCTCCCCTTCCTCCTCTCCTTCTCCTTCCGCTGTGTCCCCTCCCTCGTGGATTTCTCGCGCCATCTCTCCACTCACTATCCAGCAGTTTCACACGGCATCTGAGTTCCTACCCTCAGATTTTCCTCTGCTTTCTCCTAACTCCCAAGCTGCCCTCTGGTCATTGATTCTTTCGGCTACCCTCGACCGTATCACCCCTCTGCGCCCTCAGCCATCTCGCCGTCGACCCATGCATCCCTGGTACCATGGAGGTCTTCGGCTTTTGCGTACCCAGCTTCACAGAGCAGAGCGGTTGTGGCGCAAGGGTCCCTCACCAACCACATTAGCATTCTTCAAATCAAACTATTCTCATTATCGTTCTAGTGTTCATCTTGCTAAGCGCACTTATTTCTCTAATGCTATTTTGAATGCCCCAAATCAGACCCGACACCTCTACTCCACCCTCCAGTCTCTCACTTCCCTTCACTCCTCAGCGTCAGCTAACCTGGTTCATCCCTCTCCTCCGCCTCCTCTTCTAGCCTCTTGCTTTAGCGACAAGATTTCTTCCTTGAGAGCGTCTTTACCTTCCTGCCCCGCTCCAATTCATTCTCCTCCCCCTGTTGCTCCCCCCCCCCCCCCCGCCTATCTCCCAAATCTCCCACTTCTGGGCGTCTTTCTCCTTGATCACTCCCCCGGAACTCCATCATCTCATCTCTTACTCAAAGAAGACCTCCTGTCCCCTAGATCCCATTCCTTCTTCCTGGCTCCTTAACCCCTCTTCAGCACTCCTTCTCCACATCCTTACTATGTTCAATTCTAGTCTTTCCACAGGGACCTTTCCCCGCTCTTGGAAGCATGCTTTAATTCGCCCTATCCTCAAAAATTCCTCACTTGATCCCTCGGTTCCCGCTCACTATCACCCTGTCTCCAACCTCCCTTTTCTCTCCAAACATTTAGAAAAATTTGTCTTTGCACAACTTTCACATCACCTCGACTCCACTAACTTTCTCCACCCTCGCCAATCGGGGTTTCGCCAGGGTCACAGTGTTGAAACTATCCTACTTGCCTTTACTAATGCACCGCATGTAGCTCACAATCGTGGTGACATCTCGGTGGCGGTTGCCCTTGATCTTTCAGCTGCATTTGACTTAGTTGACCACTCCCTCCTTCTTCTTCGCTTACGGGAGGCGGGTCTCTGTAGTATTGTTCACTGCTGGTTTCACTCTTTCCTCTCCTCTCGATCTTGTGCTGTCCTCTCCTCTTCCTCTTCTGCCCCCCTTCGGACTCCTTCCCTCTCCCCTGAGGGGTTCCTTAGGGTTCTGTCTTGGCTCCTCTTCTTTTCAACCTCTTTCTGGCTCCCCTTGCCCTCTTAATCCAACAGCCTGGAATATCTGCCTTCTTCTATGCGGATGACATTGTTTTGCTTCATCACACTTCCCCCTCTTGCCCAGACCTCTCTGCACTAAACTCCTGTCTCTCCGACCAGGGGCGGTCCAAGGGGGGTGCGGGACCATGTGCGGAGACTCGGTGCGGGGCCTCATTTGCATAAGTGGCCTTATTTGCATAAATATTTGCATAATGTTACCATACACTAACTTTTAGTAAACATGTCTCTTAATGAGTGTATGGATAAAGAAAGACTAAAACATTTCTACATTACTATAATCCAGTGCCAACCGCCAGGCACATTAGGAACTACTACAAACGCTGCCCATTTAGAACCCATAGCAAACCCGCCGTATCCTGACAGCATTACGAGGACTCACAAAGCACCATACTCTACCAATCAAAAGGCAACACTGCAAATATTAAACCAATACATTTCAGAGAATACTGGGGAAAGAGAACAAGTGGCAATGTCAAATAGGAATTGCATAAACAGAATACCTCAACTCAGTTACACATGCAGAACATAGACCATCACCAAACAACGAATCACAATTTAGAAACAGGAAGGCAATAATTAAACTGGGAACCCCAAAAGCCAAACTTGGAATGTACAACAACACTGTAGAAATAAAACTATAAATTAATTTCCTCTTGTACCAAACAAAGCGCAGACGTTAGTGATGCACATTTCCCAGAGCTTTCATATTCCAGTTAATAAATTCAAAATAAAGAGATCTTTCTACCTTTTGTGCATTTTTTTCAGTTGCAATTGCTCCAGCCACTTTCTTCTGGTTTCTTCATGTTTTCTGCTAACTCTCCATCGTCTGCTGTCCATTTGTCTTTTCTTCTCTCCTCTAGTTTTTTTTTCCATTCTCTCTCTCTACATCTGCTTTAACATACTAATTTCTCTCCTTTGGCTCTTTCCTCATTCCTATTTCATCCACACAAATTTTACCCCTCCATCCTCAATCCCCACTTACTCTCCCAATACCCGGCCAATTGTAGATTTTTCATCCCTCACACACAAAATATTTTCCCCCTCTCCATTTTACTCTCCCAGCCCCATCCCATTCTAATCCTCCCCCAACATAAGCTCCCTTCTAGTTCCAGTCTCACCCAGCATCCATTCCCTTCTAGTCCCTGCATCAGCCCATTTCCAGTCCTAGCCCCCCATCAGCCCATTTCCAGTCCTAGCTCCCCCATCCATTTCCAGTCCAAGTCCCTTCATTAGCTCATTTCCAATCCTAGCCCCCCCATCAGCCCATTTCTAGTCATTTCCTAGCCCCACCATCAGCCCATGTCAAATCCTAGCTCCCCTCCACTCAGCCCAATTCCAGTCCAAGCTCCCCCATGAGCCTACTTCCAGTTCTAGCCCCTCCATGAGTCCATTTCAATTCAAGCCCCCACCACAGCCCATTTCCAATCTTAGCTCCCCCAACAGCCCATTTCCAGTCCTATCCTAGCTGCTCCATCAGCCCATTTTCAGTCCTAGCTCCCTTCCCTCACAGCCCATTTCCATTCCAAGCCCCCTCCTCATCAGCTATTTGCCGTTCAAGCCTCCCCTTCCACTCAGCCCATTTCCAGTCCTAGCCCCCCATCAACCCACTTCCAGTCCTAACCCCCCATCACCCCATTTTCAGTTTAAGCCCCCCCTATAACCTATTACCACTCCTAACCCCCCATCAGCCCACTTCCAGCCCTAACCCCATCAGCCGATTTCCAGTCAGCCCCCCATAGCCCATTGCCAGTCTTAACCCCCTCCATCAGCCCACAGCCCATTACCAGTCCTAACCACATCAGCCCACCTCAAGTCATAACCCCTCCCCATCAGCCAATTTCCTGTCCTAACCCCCCCATAGCCCATTACCAGTCCTAACCCCCCATCACCCCATTTCCAGACAGCCCCCATCAGCCCACAGCCCATTACCAGTCTTAACCCCCCCATAGCCCATTACCAGTCCTAACCCCTTACCAGTCCTAAACCCATCAGCCCACCTCAAGTCCTAACCTCTCCCCATCAGCCCATTTCCTGTCCTAGCCCCCCCATAGCCCATCAGTCCTAACCCCACCATAGCCCATTACCAGTCCTAACCCCCCATCAGCCCCATTTCCAGACAGCCCCCATCAGCCCACAGCCCATTACCAGTCTTAACCCCCCCATAGCCCATTACCAGTCCTAACCCCCCAACAGCCCACAGCCCATTACCAGTCCTAAGCCCACCTCAAGTCCTAACCCCTCCCCATCAGCCCATTTCCTGTCCTAGCCCCCCATAGCCCATTATCAGTCCTAACCCCACCATAGCCCATTACCATTCCTAACACACCATCACCCCATTTCCAGACAGTCCACATCAGCCCACAGCCCATTACCAGTCTTAACCCCCCCATAGCCCATTACCAGTCCTACCCCCCCAACAGCCCACAGCCCATAACCAGTCCTAACCCCATCAGTCCCCCTCAAGTCCTAACCCCACCCCCTCAGCCCATTTCCTGTCCTAGCCCCCCCATAGCCCATTACCAGTCCTAACCCCACCATAGCCCATTAACATTCCTAACCCCCCATCACCCCAGTTCCAGACCGCCCCCATCAGCCCACAGCCCATTACCAGTCTTAATCCCCCCATAGCCCATTACCAGTCCTAACCCCCCCCCCAACAGCCCCCCGCCCACTTCAAGTCAAGTCCTAACCCCCCCATCGGCTCATGGAAAATTTAAAAAAAAAAAAAAGCTGGCTGCTGCCGCTGCCGCAGCAGCAGAATGGAGTGTCCCGCAGGGCCCCCTCTGCCCAGCTGAGCTCTCCCTGCCCGGCTGAACCCCTCTGCGCCGGCTTTCAGATACGCGAAGGGAGAGTGTCTCCCTCGCGTCTCTGTTAAGCCTGCAGGGGCAGATGGGAGTGTCTCCCTCGCGTCTCTGTTAAGCCCGCAGGGGCTGATGGGAAATTTCCCATCTGCCCCTGTGGGCTTAACAGAGACGCGAGGGAGACACTCTCCCTTCGCGTATCTGAAAGCCGGCGCAGAGGGGCAAAGCCGGGCAGAGGGAGCCCCGCGGGACACTCCATTCTGCTGCTGCTGCTGCGGCAGCGGCAGCAGTCAGCTTTTTTTTTTTTAAATTTAATTTTTAAAAAAAGCAGAATGTTCTTTGCGCGGGGCCCCCTGAAACGTGGGGCCCTGTGCAAAAAACATTCTTGCTCAATGGACGGGCCGGCCCTGTCTCCAACGTGGCTAACTGGTTGACACTTAACTGTCTCCACCTTAATCTTGCTAAAAATATTGCTATCTGGTTTTCTCATGGCAGTTCACCTCCCCTTTTGGCCCCTTCTTTCTCTGGTTCCCCTGTCCCTTTAGTCTCCACCTTCCGTTACCTTGGCGTTCACTTTGATTCTGACCTATCATTTCATGCCCATATCTCGCACATCACTAAGACATCCTTTTTTTTCCTCCTTCAAATTCGTGCAGTTCGTCCTTTCCTATCTTCATCAGCCCTCACCACTTTGTTGTTATCTTTAATCATGTCACGTGTAGACTTTTCTAACTCAGTTTTCACTGGTCTCCCTAAATCTCAATTATCTCGGTTGCAGCGGATCCAAAACACTGCTGCCCGCCTTGTTACCCATGCCACTCTCCGGGACCACATAACACCTCTACTATTCCGCCTTCACTGGTTACCCATTCTCTATTGCACTCAATTCAAGTTGCTTACCTTGGTTCACAAAGCTCTCTACACTGGTACCCCTCAATACTTAACAGACCTCCTCTCTTTTCACTCTCCCAGGCACACTCCTCGTTTCTTCCACCTCAACCGCCTCACTCTTCCCTCCCCTTCCCGTGCTCACTTACAATCCACGCGTTCCTCTGCCTTCTTTTTTGCCGGCCCTTCTCTTTGGAATTCCCTCCCCTCTTCCCTTCGTCTGGAACTTCATCATACCACATTCAAACAAAACCTTTTTTCTCTGGCGTTTGATGTCCCCTCCCCTTTCGTGTAAACTCCACCCCCCCCCCCCCCCCCTCTACTTACCTTTCTGTACTTTCCCTACTTATGTTCGGTCTTGTCTCTCCTGTCTCTATTGCTTTCCTATCCAGAAATTGTAAATTCCTTTTCCATTTTGATGGCTTCGGCCTTCTTTTAATTTGGTTTTAATTGTACACCACTTTGCTTGTTATAGAAAGGCGGTTTTTATCAAATGCAATAAACATAAACATAAACATTCTAATTCTATAGGTATCTTCCTGTCCCTAGATGGCTTACAATCTAAGTTTCTCCTGAGGCAATGAAAGATTAGATGACTTGCCCAAGATTACAGGAAGGGAAACAAAAAACAAAGCCTATTAATAAAGGCCTGGTGACCCAGTGGGCCCTGAACCCCCACCTTGCACTTCCTTGAGAGCTATCTGGTTAAAGGCACCCATAGCTTGGGCACCCTGAGTCAGGGCAGCCCTACCCAGGTATCCTGAGCCATGGTACCCCTGACTCAGGCAGCTCTGGTCTCTGAACCAGGGCAATTCTGGTCTGAGTACCCTGGGGCAGGACACTCCTAGCATAGGCACCCTGAGACAAGGTACCCCTGGCCCACGTACCCCAGATCAGAGCACTGCTGGCTGGGGCACCCAGATCTGGACATCCCTGGACCGTACACCCTGGGTCAGGGCAACCCTTGACCAGACAGCCTCCATGCAGTGTCACTTCCCTGGACCAATAATATTTACCTGGTTCAGGAAGGCATCCAGTAACATTCTGCTTATCTCACCACCATCTTGAAAAATGGTGACACCTGATCCCTAACAGTGCATCAAGATGTACCCCTAAGAGCCAATCTGCCAAATAAGGAAATGTTTCAGATTTGGGCCACAAGTCCTCTGGGGTGAAGTGCTGCACTTCATTCTGAGCTGAAGTAAAGATTCTTTGCTAAAGGTGACGTTAAAAACTATCAAAATTTACTGCATTTCTTTACATCAGGAGCAATTTCTGGCAGGGCCGTAGCAAGGGCTGTGCGAGTAGTGCAGCTGCACAGGGCACAAGTATATAAGGGGCACTGACTTGCTCACTGGGCTTCCAGTGACTTCTTGTGTGTAGCTGGGGAGAGAGGGGGCACCAGGTTTATGAGTTACACAGGGAGCATTTCTAGGTTGCTACAGTCCTGATTCCTGGTGCAGCAGGTTTGCATGCGATTTGCATGTCGACTGCACTACCCTTTAGTGCAATGGTGGTTTTACTGCAGATTTTTCTGCACTAAACGCTTACTGCATTGGGAGTAATGTTAGCACAAGAAAATCAAAAATAAACTGCTGGATGAAGGATAGCACTGCTTATTACATTGGCCCCTATCTCTCTCACACACACATGCAAAGACATTCTTGGCCACAGATGACCACGAGTGATGACAGGACCGTACCAAGCTAGAAATGTGCATTGTGCAACTCATGAGTCTGGTGCCCCCTCTACCCAGCTATGTTCAGTAGCTCACTCTTTTTGAGCTTCCTTGAAGCCCAGTGATGATAACAGCGCCCCCTTCTGTGCTTGTGCCCTGTGCGGCTGCACCACTTGCACAGCCTTTGGTATGGTCCTGAGTGATGACTAGTGATGGAGGATAACTGGGTAAGGAGGAGGACGAAGGTAAAGAGAAGGGGCTCTTTCGCTTTGTCCCCCACCTGATCCTCCTCCTTCTCTTTGCCCTTGTGATCCTGGTTCTACCTCCCAAGCCTCCCCCTCCCCCCTCCCCCAATGATTTCCTCAATTGTCCTACACCTCCAAAGTTTTAAGCTCCAATCTCTGGTGGTCCTCAAGGCCACGATGGTCACTAATTCTTCCTCTCTACAAAATTGTTCTTTCCAGCAATTCTTTTCTTCACCCTCCTTAGCCAGTAGACATAAGCCTCTGCTTTGCGCCATTCAGAGGCATATTGATAGTTTCAATTTTGTTTGCCATTCCTTTTAGCATAATCCTGAATATTCAGTTTGCTTTTCTAGCAGCCCTGGTACACTGGGTTGAAAATTTCAACATAAAATGCACAACACCCAGAAAATCCTATTTGTGTTGTACAGTTGTGGTTAACATTATTGGCACCTTTGCATTTTAGGTATGTTGTGTACAATATCTTGAGAAATAATTGGAAATATTCCAACTGCATTTCATCATAATATTTTAATAGTATGTTCAAAGGTATACAACAAAAAAAGATGCCTGTACAATGTAGACATAGTAATTTCTGAGAAAAAAATAAAATATGACCTGGACAGAATTAATGGCACCCTTCACTAATATTTTGTTGCATAGCCCTTGGCAGTGATGCAGCCTCCAAATGCTTCTTGTAGCCATCTGTAAGTTTTGTACATCTGTCTGCTGGTAGTTTTCTTTCACTCTCAACTGTGATTTGTTCCAGCTCATGAATGTTTCCAGGATTCCTTTTACCAATGGCAGATTTCAGCTCTTTCCAAAGGTTCTCAATTGGACTGAGATCAGAACTCACTGCTGGCTAGTTTAAAACAGTCCATTTGTTCCTTTTTAACCATTCTTTTGTATGTTTGGATGTATGTTTTGGGTCATTGTCCTGCTGGAGAACCCATGACCTTTGACCCAGACATAGCTTTCTGACACTAGGCACATCTCACTCCAAAATACCTTGTAATCCTCTGACTTCATGATTCCTTTAAAATGTTCGAGGCCTCTAGTTCCTGAAGCAGCAAAACAGCCTCACAACATTCTGGAACCTCCGCCATATTCAACTGTAGGAAGGGTAGGGGTTTTTTTGTTGTAAACTTCATTTCTTTGCCTGTAAGTGTATCATTGGTCTGCATAGCCAAAGAGCTCAAGTTGGTTTCATCTGTCCACAGAACATTTTCCCAGAAGGATTGTGATTTCTCAAGGAGGGTTTTGGCAAAGATCAGGTGTGCCTTTTTATGTCTCTCTTTGAGCAGTGGGGTTCTCCTTGGCCTTTACCCATGAAGTCCTTCTTTGTTTAGTGTGCGGCGTATGGTGCAGGTTGAAATCACCGCTCCAGATTGCTCTGGGTCAGCCTTAAGCTCTTTGGATGTTGTACGTGGTGTTTTTTCAACAGTTTGCACTAACTCTTGAAAACTTCTTGGATTCATTTTCCTCTTCCCACCATGTCCTGTGAGGTTATTGACTGTTCCATGAGTAGAAAACTTCTTAATAACATTGCAAACTGTAGACACAGGAATCCCAAGGTCTTTGGAGATGGCTTTGTACCTCTTTGAAGTTTGATGTTTGATGTTGATGGCTTTTGTGATGATCTCAGGCTGCTCTCTTGTCTTCACCATTGTGAAAATTGAACAGGAAGTGAATGTGGCCATTTTAACATTAGAGCCCTCATTCATTGGTTGATTCAAGTCATGTGAGTACTGACAGTTGATCACAGGTGCATCTAATTTTACTGCAATGGGAATGTGGTTCTTCAGTTCAAACTGATTTGAATTGTTTATAAGGGTGCCAATAATGATGTCCTTGCAATGTTCCTTTTTTATGCTATTTCCTACTATTTCCTTTTTTAATTGGTCTTGTATTATTTGATTAATTTATATGTCAAATATGTGTGCACATATGGTCCAAAGTCATTTCACTGGCCACTTTTCTTTAGAAAATATTGGACATTAAGGGGTTGAACTACCAATAATTTTGACCACAACTGTAAATGGTTCCAATTTGGATTCAAACAGAAGAAAAATCATATAAGGAGTTGATCAGAAAATGTATATGGTGGGGGAAACTCCTGTCCCTCCAACTGATTCTTTCACTCGCACTTCAGTCCCGTCTATCCCCTCACTCTCTCCTTCCTCTTCCTCTTCTTCTTCACCCAATCCACAGTTCCTTCAATCCTCTCACTCCCCCCTGCATCCCTTTCCTCACTCTCTTTCATCCCTTTCCCCTTCTCACTCTTCTTCCCCTTCCTACAATTCCTTCAGTCATTTTCCCTTTCCCCTAACATGCCCACCAGGGGCAGAGGGGATGGGGCCTGAGAGGCCAGCGCAATAAGCAACAGTGGGCCGAGGGAGATGGCACACTAAACAGCGGAAGAAGCAGTGGCCCTGACAGGCATTCTCTTCTTCTCTCTTCTGTCTTGTCTGTCCTCCCTTATGGCTTCCTCAGCTCTGCATGGGAATCATGTAAAAAGCAAGGCCACAATGCTGCTCCCACCTCAAGGTAAGTGACTCAATTCTTCCAGCTCTGCTCTGCTTTCTCGAGGAGCTAGGCTACCAGAAATGATTCATGCCCACCTGCAGCTCTGCTCCACTTCCATGAGGGAGCTGATACTGATTTACACCGCCCTGTCTGCTCTGTTTCCATTGGGAACCAAAATTAATTTGCATTGCTGGCTTTGCTTCCTCAGAGCCAGGAAAAAAGAAGGAGAAGCACTCTTCCAAGGTTATGCAGTCAGAAATTAAGCCCTGGGTAACAGGCACAGAAAGAGATTGAATTGGCACAAGTTTGAAACTTGTGAGTAGAAATAGCAATCCTCAAGGCCAGGTTTGAAGAAGCCTTGCAGACTGGCGCTGCTGCTCACAAATTTCAAACTGATGCTAATATGCCCCCTTTTTGAGGGTAATTTTATGAAGTTAGGCCTAGTTAATGCATGCTTTGTGCCTATTTTATAAAGCCAAGCACATACCTACTTAAATTTACAAAATACTGGTGTGAGTGGCAGAGAATACACCTCCAGGCACAATCCCATGCGCCAGCCCTGAGCTGGTGTAGATGTATGCGCCTACTTTATGCATAAATTATCATATTCTATAATCCATGTGCATACTTGTTCACACCCACCCATGCTCCAGCAATGTGCACACTCACGGTGAAGGTATGCACCATCTAAGCAACGCACTTACTTTCACACTAGTTGATATTTTATAAGTCATTTGCAAGCTTAAGTGGCCATGTCTGCATATAATTGACTAAAACACCAGCATTTATGCACATTGTTGGTGCCTAAAAAAAAGGTGCCTCCTTATAAAATGACCCTCTTTATGTCTGTTCTTTGCTCTGCAGCGTCTACTGCACGATCATTTCCTCTTCTCCTGTCCCTACAAAACAGGAGGGAAGAGGCACTGGATTAGTGAGCAGCATGACTGCTCTTTTGCCCCAAGTTCCTCTTCTTCCCCTCAGGCTGCCTGGAAGAGAGTTGCTGGGGCAGAACTGGCTCTGGAGTCTGACGAGAAGTGCTGGAACTGCATTCTAGGCTGTTCCTCTGGAAATTAAGCACCAAAATAGATTTTATTTGCATGCCACAAGGCTGATTTTTGTTACCAGAGATATGCTTTTGATTATATCATTCTAAAACATATATCTTTTTGTAGAGAGCAAAAGTTTAGAAAGTTGGTTAAGGAATTTCATATTATAGGCTTTGTTCATTTTGGGGGTTATTTTAGAAGTCCCATTCGTGATTTAAATTTGCATAAGTAGCTATAAAAACCTATAAATAACATCCACATTTAAATGGCTATTTTAGAAAGGATTCAATTTACACGTGGATGGCCATCCCACATTGAAAGTGCACAGGAGTGTGTCAGGAGCGTGGTCTGGGCAGAACAAAAATCGAAACGTGTATTCCCCATTTCGTATAGGAATTGACACCCAAAATTGTCCACATCTGGATTTATACCTGCACCCCAAGCACGAATAGGTATTTGAAAAGTGCTCCTTTTGGACAGCAGGGATTAAAGGGGCTGTCCCCCTTATTCCCCACAATGTTGATTCCCCCTCCAAAAGGACCTAAGGTAAATATAAAGTCCTCTGTAGATAATTAGCAGCATCTACACACCTAAGATTGAAAAATGGCCAGATACATGTGTAAGTAGCAACATAAACACGTGTATGTTGTGAAATGGCTGTACTAACACGTGTAAGCTGCCGAGTATCTCGCATCGATTTTTGCAGCATGTACTTTTATGAAATAGAGCCTCCCGCTTCACGTGGATATCGGTCCCCATACACTCCTGTGTTTCCTTCTACCCATGGTCTGTTTTCAACAATCGCATCCATTTTGAGGGGCAGAGATATGTTGATTTTACATCAACCTCACTCTTACACACCTTATCTTTTGAAATTGGCAGAGATTTGCAGACTGTCTCACTTCCACATCCCTCCCACCACATAAACGGCTTTTCTAAAATGTGCCTTCACACGTATAGCTGTTGAATATCATTACTCTATGTTTACATATATTCAGCATCTCCACCTATCTGGATAGTGGCCCTGAAACGTCGCAACAGCCAGGTCTGAATATTGACCTGATAGTTATTTGTATCAGTATCTTAGACCAGCTGCATGTAATTCAAGAAAAAAGACCAAGGCTGTAAGGAAATACAACTAAATTCTGTTAAGTGAGCTGAGCTGAAGTTTAAACAGGCTGAAAGATGTCTGGGAATTTTCCAATATAAAATTTGCTGTGTTTTAGTGTATGTGAAAAGGAAATGTTTCTATAAAAGGGTGTCACAAGATCTAAATTGTGTCTGTAAAAGCGCATTACAGTCACCAGAGACTGGAAAACAGTAGAATTGCAATCAGCCAACACTGTGAAAATAACACAGACGTTAAGTGTGTTTGATCTGTTCTAAAAATTAAACTACTTTTCTGATAAAACTGTTTTGATTACACTGCAGAAAATGAGAACTTGTTTTAACTTCAAGAATTTTTGAACTTCTTTGTTAAAAGATTTTTTTCTTCTCCTCTGTGATACATCTCTGATTTTAACATGGAAAACAAGTCACTTAAACTAAATACGAAGAGAAAGCTTACCAGTGACAATATGTAGACCAACTATATACCTATTAAATTACTGGAGCAGCTTGAACAATGTTGTAAACATCACTGTACTATTCAATGCAGCAGAAAAAGAAAGTGGATTCTAAAGAGATAATATCAAGTTGACTAAGTGCTGCAGTAAATGATTTAAGTACAGAAAAGTTTGAGTATTTAAGTGTTAATAAAAGTGTGATCCATTCATGAGTAAGAAACCTACATATGCTTTCACGCTGACAAGACTTATTCAGGAATTACCAAGTCAAACCAAATCTAAATCAAATATGGTTGAAACACTTTCAGAAAAGAACAGAAATATCCCACAAGATGCAGATGTTCCAGTGACCAAAGCTGATGTCACTGTACACATGTCAGAAATGAAGTTAATAAGTTCCGTCATCTTCATAGTATCAGAACTCAACGGCAGTCCTTAAGGACCTTGCAACTCAGAACAAAATTCACATCTGTGAACTAAGAAACTGAAGGGTGACCTTTAAGAAGAAAATGAACACTCTGGAGAAAATGATTGCTGGCTTAAGAGTGGTAAGATGATTTGAAAAATGAAGAGCATTGCATGAATATTCATATTTTTGGGAGTTCTTGACATGGAGGGGAAAGAAGTCCTATCTATGCTGATAAAATACTATGGGGCTTGTTTACAAAGCCGCGGTAGCAATTCGCGATCGTTATCGGAGCCGCGGCCCCATTGAAATCAATGGGGCCGCGGCTCCGATAACGATCGCGAACCGCTACCGTGGCTTTGTAAACAAGCCCCATAACAGGCAATGAAAGAACATAAATCCTCAAACTGGAGGGTATACAGAACATTTAGGAAAGACTGAGTGAGCGGCAATGCATTCAGAGCACTTATTTCTTGCTTGCATGCATTTAATGAAACCAGGCACTTGTGGATAAAATAATAGGAAAAGACGGTTGTCAATTTTAAAGGCCATCAAATTAAAATATTTTCAGACATCTCCCAATAAACAATCATAAAAAGATGTCATTTCAGACTCTTAACAATAATTTTCCCTTAATTTTTAGTCTTTATGGAAAAATAATCTTTCACCATTGTTGAAAAAGTAGAATTTGTAGATGTGTTTTTAAATAAATAGTGAACAAGGATTCACCTACTAGCATGGATTGTACTGACATACTAGCCAGGGCCTGCCCAAAGGTTTCTGCCACCCTAGGCAGAAGCCCCAGATGTGCCGACCCCCCCTCCCGAGATGTGCTGCCACCCCCAGCCATGCCGCCCACCCATGCGCCAAGCCACGGCCCCCATGCTTAGCTATGCTACCTCCAATTCCAGCGGCAGGGTCAAGGGGGGGCGTGACTCAGCTCAGCAGCAGGCCATGTGCTTTGGCACACATTGCCTGCCACTTCTGACCCCCCCTCCAACATAACTTCAGGGGTTCAGAAATGGAGGGTCATGTGTGCTGCAGCACATGGCTTGCCACCAAGCCTAGCCATCACACCCTGCTGCTAGAATCAACAACAGCAGGTGGTGGCAGCGTGGCGTGGCTCAGCATGGGGGAAGAAGGGTGGCACAACTGACCATGTGTGCCGAAACACAAAGCCTGCTACCCACAGAGATCTGCCACCCTAGGCAACCGCCTAGCCTGCCTAGTGGGTGGGCCAGTCCTGCCTTGAGCAGAAGGTCAATATTAGTCAGTAGAGAACAGTAGAAAAAAATACAGAGCTGGAACTCATTCCATTAAGAGTGTACATTAACTTTTGTACAAATGGCAAAAATAAATGTATGGCAGCAGTTTCAGTTAGTTTCACCATTGCCAAACTGAATGGATGGGCCCATGGGTTTAGATAAGCCATCATTCATCCTGTTCATATTCATTCATCATGGATGCACCTGCAGTCAGACACAGTAGAGTCCCCCTCAGAGGAAAAGAATGGGAGGAGATGGGAGATAAGCCAGAAGCATGAAGCACTTCAGCCAATTATGCTGAAACGCTTTGATAAGGAGCCAAACAAGCCTATTCCTGCCTGACTTATCCAGATGCCATGAATGATGATGTCAGCTGGTGGGTAGGAAGAGAGAACACAGGATCAAGGTAGGGCATTATGTTCTCAGGTTTTCAGAGAGAGAGGAGATCCCGTGTTTTCTTGCTCTAGTGTTTCAGCAAAAAATTGATGAAATTTAGAAGGTGTTAAAAAAAAAGAAAAAGTCATCCAAAGAGCACACGTGTTAGCTGCAGAAAAAAGTGTGTTTTACAAAGTTTCATGGTTGATGGGTGTTGCAGGGGAACTATGTGTGTGAGTCTGACAGCTGGGGGAATCAGCAGTGCTAGAAAATCTGGGAGACAAAGCTAGCGCTAGAAAATGACACAGATCTGTGGTAGAAACAGAGAAAGATGTGTATTAACAAGTTTTTCAGGGTTGCTGGCAGGTGCAAAGCAAATGTCTTGTATGTTTGCCATCTGGAAGACTGAATAGTAGTGAGAGAGGGAGTTGAGTGATATCCATAACTGCATCTATTCACAAACAGAGAGAGAAGGGATTTGTAAAACTCTCTCACCCACTGGCTCTACTGAAAAGGAACATGTAGTACCAGGGACAACGCAAGGAGATGAGGTACCCTAGGCGCCCCTCCATCCTTGTACCTACCCCCCTGTGGTGCTCATTGCCACCTCTGCCACCCCTCTCTGGGACCGGTAGCAGTGGCAATGGCCGCAAACAGACCCACAGAGCTTACCTTCAAGCTTTGCCGCCGCGGGGCTATTTGCTTCACCACTCTCTCATGTCCAGTGCCGACTTCCTGTGCAAACAGGAAGTCAGCATCAGAGTTTTACGCCTTGGACTCCGCTGCCAGTCCCGTAGGGGGGTGACAGTAGTGGCAATGGATGCCTCAGAGGGTCCACGCTCTAGGCGACTGCCTAGTTCTCCTAATGGTAGCATTGGTCCTGTGTAGTACTGCATCTGCTGCTGCTTATCATTTCCAAAATGCTGTAAAGAGTCCTAAGAAAGAGGCATTCCCTGTTCCATAGAGCTTAACATTTACTCTGAATACGTCATAATGCTTTGGAAGGGTAGGTGTGGAAATAGCCATGGAAGGACTGCAGGAAATGTAGGTGAAATATCTTCTGGGATCAACAGCACAAGTACAGAGGAAGAGACAGGGCATTCTGGTATTATGCCTATGCCCCCTCTGTGAGAGATTTAGCTTAGAGGAGAATACCAACAGCTGCAGCTTCTAGTGCAACTGTGAAAGAGCAGTGTCGGTTCCAACCTCCACAGAGGGGCAGAGGAAGGAAGAGAGAGGGCAGGGATGGGGGTGAGGGACAAGAAACAAGCAGTAGGTAAAGCCAATAGAGCAGAGCAGCAGGTGCAACCTGTCCCCTGCTGAGAAATGTATGTAGCTCATTTTGGCAGATACAGAATCTGATGTATCCTCACGTATGGTATTTGCATCAGAATCAGCAGATATTGAAAGTTTCATGGCTGAAGAGTTCTGAAAGATCTTGTAGTTAGCATACTCAGGAGTGAGGAGGTAGGAAATGATATTGGCATTGCCAGAGCCAAAAGCACCCCACAGGTAGAGCAGACAGTAGAGTGGGAAGGATGCTCCGGGCCTTTTATCCTGTCCTCCATCTTTAGTTCCAGGTGCTGCAGCAACAAAAATATCAACAGTCCCCTCAAAGGAGAAAGGAAGTCTCATAAAATCTCAGAAGTGTGGGGCATTTTATTTTATTGTTTTAATTACATTATCCCTCACTTGGTTTGCAGCTTGTCGTGCTCTGAAGGCTTGTGTGCATCAGTAATGCTAAGGGCTAAGCTATCAGTAGCTTAATTACTGGCAGGGTCTCTTAAGATGGACAGGTCTCAAATGAGGTGCCAGACCAAGACAATCCACCCACCTGGGAAGCAATAAAACGGGATGGTGTTGGCAGCTGACGATTTCATTTCTGTGACCATGGCAACAACACTAGCATTACCTACATGAAGAAAGGTCTAGCAATATACTTCCTTATCCTGCCACAAAAAACCAACAGATAGTCACAACAAAACAAACTGCACTATAGTGCTTTAAGATGAGACCCCCCAAGTCGGAAGGCCCAATGGAGAAGGAGCTGAAGACTTTTCAGAGTAAAGCCAGCATTTATGAAGTGGTTGGATCAAAGCCCTCTGAACGTCTGACTGCTGATGTAGCTGCGTATGATATGAGAGTCAGAAGCTGCAAAGATGTCTTACAAATTTGGACATGGAATGTATGAAGCATGAACCAAGAGAAGTTGGAGATGGTCAAGAATGAAATGGAACATGTACAACTCGATATGTTGGGTGTCAGCAAACTGAAATGGACTGGCATCGGGCACTTTGCATGTGCTGATCACATGGTTTATTATGCTGGAAATGAAAGACAAATAAGAAATGGTGTTGCATTTATAATTAAGAAGAAATTTGCAAGAACTGTAATGAAATACAATGCAATCAGTAAACACTTAATTTCTATTCGTCTACGAGGAATGCCCATCAACACAACTATAATTCAAGAATATGTCCAACAACAGCTGCAGAAGAGGATGAAGTTGAATTCTATGAACAAATACAAGCTGAAATTGACAGGACATGCAAAAAGGATATCTTGATAGTCAGGGGTGACTGGAACACAAACGTTGGCAACAATGAAGAAGGCAATGTGGTTGGAAAATATGGACTTCGCAACAAAAATGAAGTTGGAGAAAGTTTAATAGAATTCTGCAAGACCAATGATCTATTCATCTCAAACACCTTCTTCAAGCAACTCAAGCATAGATATTCAACATAAAATTCAAAAGCCCCCCTCCCCTTAACATAAGTTGACAAAATCATCCTCGTCTCTATATATGACCAATGAGCATTAGATACACTACAATCACAATAATTCCAACCTGTAAAATGACACAAACAAAACAGAAAACCACCCACTACCACATAATGACACTTTTAAGAATGTACGTAATTTGACTTGATTATATTTTGCACTGTATATAAGTTATACCAGAAATGATAAGAAACCCAAGTATGACCTTTTGCTATATTAGTTTCTAGTTCTAGAATATGTATTACTTGTAATAGGTTCCTATGTTACACTGTATTGATGTCGTTTATACTGTAAACCGCCTTTATTACACAATAAGGTGGTATAAAAGACCTTTAAATAAATAAATAAATAAAGCAGAGACAGTATACATGGACTTCACACAATCGATTGTACAAAAATCAAATCTGTGGAACTCAAAGATGGAAAAGCTCTATAACACCAAAAAAGACCAAACCTGGAACTGACTGTGGTACAGATCACCAACAACTAATATGCAAACTCAAGCTAAAATTGAAAAAGAGCAAGCTACTCATGACTATGGCAAAAGATGACATTGAGAATATATCACCGGAATTTAAAGGCTGCCTGCATAATTGATTTGCTGCTTTCAATACAAATGACAGAGCTCCAGAAGAGTTATGGGATAACATCAAGAAGGTTATATTGGAAGAAAGTGAGAAGTCTCTACAAAAGATGAAAAAGCAAAAACAGCCAAAATGGATGTCCAAAGAAACTGTGAATATTGCCCAGAAATGCAAAGAAGCTAAAGCGAGAGAAAGAGAGGCAATCGCAGGACTCAACAGATATTTCCAACGGCAGCACGACAAGACAAGGAGAAGTATTACTATGACGCATGCAAGGAAATAGAAGCAGAAACTATTAGAGGAAGAACAAGATCGGCTTTCCTAAAGCTACAAGATTTAAAGAAAAAACTCCAGCCTCAAATTGGAATGTTAGAAGATGCTCAAGGATCCATGTTGAATTATGCTGAGAAGATCAAGAAAAGGTGGAAAGAATATATAGTCATTATATGATAAAGATCAACAGCTGTTTCAACCTGCACCTTATGATCAGGAACCATCGGTGATGAATGAAGAAGTCGAAGCAGCACTGAATATCTTATCAAAGAACAAAGCACTGGGCATTGATGGCACTCCCATTGAAGTATTACAGCAGTCGGATGTAGCTGTTACCATACTTACAGAACAAGCCTCTGCCAGAAAATTTGGAAGACAACGTCATGGCCAATTGACAGGAAAAGATCTGTGTTTATACCAATACTAAAGAAAGGTGATCGTACTGACTGTGAAATGTATCACACAATCGCTCTGATCCCACATGCCAGCAAGATTCTACTTAAGATTATTCAGCAGAGACAGCAACCATACCTGGAATGAGAACTGCCTGAGGTGCAAGCAGGGTTCAGGAAAGGGTTAGGAACAAGAGACATCATTGCGGATGTGAGATGGATCCTTGAGTAGACAAAAGAATACAAAAAGGATATCTATATGTGTTTTATTGACTACAGCAAGGTTTTTGACTGTGTAAACCATGAGAAACTCTGAACCATATTAAGAAGCATGGGTATACCAGAACACCTCTTGCACAACCTTTATATTGATCAAAAAGCAACAGTTTGAATGGAACAAGGAGAAACAGAATGGTTTAAAATCAGCAAAGGTGTACAACAAGGCTGCATACTTTCCCCTTAAGGGGGTCATTCCGAGCCACAAATAGTGGGGATGTACGTCCCATTGGGACATCTATCCCCACTATTTGTGGCCTTTCCCAGCCCCGTCCTCCTTCCTCGTGTATTATACAGGGAAGTTAGACAGAGCGGGAAAGGGGAGGATCAGGGGCGGCGTTAGGGCAGGTAGTGGGCGGGCATCAGTCCCGGATGTAAAGATACGATTCTAATGTTGGCCCTGTAAGTCCGGGGCCGGCAACTTGAATGGGGAAATTATTCCATCTCCAAGTTGGAATAACTTCCCCGATACAGCGGGATTGCCGGGCCCGGGACATGGCAGCGGCAGAAGAGGGCGGAGAGCATTCCCCGCAGCCTGACCCTGGAGGCCGGCAGCTGGGGATCGTGGATTTTAAATGGAGCCATGGTGCCATAGCAACTGGGCGCCATGATGCCGTGGCTCCATTTAAAAGCCCTGACTGAGTTAGTTGGGGAAGGCCTGTAAGTGCAGGTCGGACAGAATCGAGGACTGGGCCTGCACGTACAGGCCTGTTTGCAATTCTGATCCCGCAGGGTTACGTCCACACTGGAATCAGGCCCTAACTGTTTAATTTATATGCAGAACAAATCATCAGATAAGCAGGACTGTATGAAGAACTCTGAGGTATGAAGATTGGTGGAAGACTCATCTTCGCTATGCTGATGATACCACATTACTACTCAAAGTGAAGATGATCTGCAACATTTGCTTCTCATGATCAAGGAACATAGTCTTAAAATGGACCTGCTCCTTAACGTAAAGAAGACAAAGATCTTGACAACTGGCAAAATCAATAAGTTCATCGTTGATGGAGAAGAAACTGAAATAATTGACAACTTTAACCTATTTGGATAAACTATCAATAAAGAAACAACAAGTAGTCAAGAAATCCGACGACGTATTGCTCTTGGCAGAATGGTTATGAAGGACCTAGACAAGATTCAAGAGCAGAGATGTCTCTCTCCATTCAAAGATTTGACTTCTTCAAGCCATAGTATTTTCAATAACGTTATATGAATGCAAAAGTTGGGCAGTGAAAAAAGATAGGAAGAAAATTGATGCCTTTGAATTATGGCAACCTCACAGTTTGTATCTGACCTCGTTGTATTTTACCTTTTTGGTTACTCATTGCCAAGATATCATTTCCTTTGTCTCTTGATATTATCAACAACATATTTTTTCCTTCCATCATTAGTATCTTGGCGTGGCATTAAACTGTTTTTTGATGTCTACTCTTTTGTAATAAACCTGATAGCTATAATGGTTCAACACGAAGGGTTAACCTATTAAATATCACTTAATGTTTTAATGCAGGATGAGATGAGGACACAAAAAACAATTTAGCAATAAGCACATTATGAATGGATAGGTTTTTCTTCCTTCCCTCCCCTGCTGTCCTCCTCCCCCCTTTTGGCCCCGATGAAAGACTTCATAAGTATGACTGTATGATGAGTACATAACCTTATTAGTTTTATTGTATTTTATGTTCTGATATGTGAACATTATGGCCCTATGATGGTACAGCATCTATAGTGTAGCTCCAGCGCGTGATAACATTAGCGGTGTTAGCAAACAGTATTATTTGTGGTCTGGTGCCACTCTTGCTCTTGATCTTCACTAATACACACACATTTTTCAATAGCGTACATTTAATTCAATTTAATATTTTGTGATCAAAAAGAGCTTTTAACAAATAGAGTTTATAACGCGCATGCAAATTAGGCACCTTTGACCTTCATTTGGCACAGAACAATAGTGCATTTAAAAGTGCCCTCTCTTTCACACAAACTCCTGGAATCCTTTGGATGGTTGAAAGACCACCACGGTGTGATTATTTGCTCTCCGTAGGGTAAGGAACACGGTTTGTAATCTTTCTCACTATTTTTCTCAATGCACAATTCTGACTGATGAATCACTAGCTTTCTTCATTTTATAATTTAGACCTCTTGTGGTAACATAGTTTACATTTGACTCCATCTGGCTCTGACTCTCCATTTGCTGTCTGTTTTAAAGCAGAACAACATAGAATCCACTTTCTCAACTATTATTGGCTTGGAAACAGTTCCTCCAATTTGGTCATTGAGAAATTAACCTCCCTGTTTTTCCCATTTCTTGTAAGATGTGTCTAATATCTAGCATAGTAGTCTCTATCTTTAGGGCAATAGCATTGTTTTATAATCTGAATTTTTAATTTTACTTTACTTTTATAGATTTAGTTTTAACTTTATAAGCTATTGGAGAGAATTATTTTCCAAGATGGATTACCCACAGTGTGCCATTGTAAGTACAAAATCATTATATATTAAAGATGGCTCACACTTACAGTTCCTCCTCATCTCTCTTTATCATCCCCAAAATGGGACAATATATGTTCTCTGCTGATTATAATGTGACTAGGCACCCCTGTACGTACCTGGTGTTATGTTTTTGACTTTTATATGAGTTTTTATTGTCGTTTACTTTCACTTTTGTTTTTTATTATGTTTAAGTATTTATTTATTTATTCATATATTGTCCCCCGCAGCCCCCTCTGGTGGCGGCGTAGTGGTTCCACGGGGCTGGGGAGCTCATAAGAATAGGGGTATTAGGGTTGACCTGTTCCGAGGGTCATGAGATAGCGGTCCTCTGTGTCAGCCTCGTGGTCAACTTCCCAATAAAGCAACATTTAGCCAAGTGTAGGGAAAAAGAAAAGGCATTTATTTCACCTTTACGCAAACGGTTCAAAATATGCGGTTGAGAAAAATAACAGGGCTGTATCCTTTCTTGTATCAAGTGCAATTCACGAAAACATTCAAAGTAACATTGTTAATCTTCACAAACTCAAAACATAAAGCATCCTGTATTCTCTTCATACATTTGGTGCTCCAAATAACTTAAAACTTTCCTATTGTGCAATAATTACAATCCATGGGTTCCACGGCCTCATTAACCTCAGATTCCCCTGGCATCCACTCCATCTCTGAGGGTCTGACTCTGAAACCTCAGGAAGGTTGGATTCAGGCTTTCTAAAAGCATGCCATACTGTGTTCCAATGTTGGCTTGTCAGTTTGGGGTGTCGGCTTTTAGCTATATTGTAGAACTCTGGATTTTCTTCTGCTACAGGATTAAAAGTTCGCTTATCCCGGCTTTTAATATTACTAGCCTTTTTCTTAGAGAGATTATCTGGTACTTTTGGCATAAAAGTGTCCTTATCATACAGATAAAAGTTATTCCTTGGTTTCTCTCTTGTGCTAGGCTTAGGTAAACACTTGCAGGCAACCACTGTTTCACCTTTTAACTTCCTGCAATCTCTTTTGGGAAAGGCTTGAGGCCTAGCCTGAAAGTCCTCCACTTCTTGCAGGCTCAAGTGTTCCCTGTGTGTCTTTCCTCCTTTAGAATGGGGAGTAACTCCTCTGAGGCATGGCTGCTGCTGAGGCGCTTGTTCTCCACTTCCACCCCTGTGGCAGTTGGCTACTGGCCGCGCCCTCTCAGCACTTCCCTGTTCCCCAGGCCTCTGAGTTTTCCATTCCTCTTTCAGGTTACTTTTATAAAAGCTTTTAAAAGTACCTTTTTCTCCTTGGGTATTCCTTGCAACCGGATATCTCTTTCTTAGCTTGTATCCCAGTCCTTCTCCCTGGATAGGGCTTCCTTTCAGGCTGGAAGGGAGAGCACCTCCTTCCTTGGCTGCTCTCAGCAACGCTGTGCCTTCCAATTGTATCTGGCCTTCCTCTAGGCCTGCTCTTGGGCCTTCACCTCGGCCTGCTCTATGAGTTATTCCTTGGTCTGCTTCTCGGCCTACTCTCTGGCCTGCTCTCCAAGCTGCTTCAACTCCTTGAGCTGTTCTAGGTCTGACAGTGACTCCAACTCTCCGAGCTTCTCTTTCCAGTCCGGCTTTGACGCTCACTCGGGCGCCGTCTCTGTCTCTCCGATCTGCTCTGCTTAACTGAACTCTGTCCCTGCTTAAATCGGGACTAACTAATTCAAGGTCCTGCCCATAGAGGCGTGGTTCCTCTGCTTTCAGGCTTGCTCTCCTGCTCCCTCTATGTGGACCTTCAGGAAACTGCATGTAAATCTTGTTTTTTTCAAGATTTAAAACTTTTTTTCTTTGTGCCAGAGGGTCCGCAGTATCACAATATCTGTTTAGTACCAGTTTAGATTATGTTTTTATTGGTTTTAATTTCTTTGAGGATGTGTACCCCCTGAAGAAGGCATTTGCCAAAACGCATGGGGGCTTTTCCACTCAATAAATCACCTGTGACCTCCATACCCAAATTGCCTTGCTGTGTCTTGGTTCTCCCTGCAAGTGTGGTTCGCCCTTTTTGTGGTCTTCGGGATGCTGTGGCCATCACCTATGGACCCCTTTGGTTGCAATTTGTGGGTTTTCTCTGATGGTGTGGGTTTGTGTGTGTGAGCAATGAACAGTGGTGGCCATTTGGTGGTGAGAGGGTTCATGGGGAAAGGAGGACATTGGCTACATGGGCCACCTCATTATCTCCTCACACTGGGGATGGCCAAGGGCTTCTAGTGATGTGCACATGCCCCCAGAATGGTTCTCACAAATGGCAATATGTTCTTCTGGCCTATTCTGCAACTAGCCCCCTTCCCTCCCCCCCCCCCCCTTGGCTTCAGTGGAGAGCACAGGCCACCTAGGGGCCATCTGTGCCTGGTCATTCAGCAAGCATTCACAATGACCTGCTTGCTGAAGAGCAAACCTACATAGCAAAGGCACTACAAAAAGGACTGCTACTTCTGTAGAGAGATCTGCAATTGTAAGGATTTACTTCTGGGATTTTTTTCTAAATATTGGGTAAAAGGGAATTCTTTAAATTAAAGCTGATTAATCTGTCTAAATTAGAATCCAGTGTATTTGTTAAATCAGTCAGGGCCCAGTTTCAGCAAAGAACTTTCAGTTAAATTGAAAACTCAACAGGTAGCTTTCAGTTTAATGTAAAACCCAGCAGAGGGCTGTCAGTTTAAAATCAGAACACAGCAGAGAGCTTCTAGTTTAAATGTAATACTCAGTCAGGGCCTAGTACCAGCAAAGAGCTTTTAGTTTAAATTTAAAACACAGCAGAGAACATTTTTGGTTAAATTTAAAACCCAGCAGAGAGCTTCTAGTTTAAATGTAATACTCAGTCAGGGCCTAGTATCAGCAAAGATCTTTAATTTAAATCAACTCGGAGTATAGCTTAGCATAAAAGGAAAACAGGGTCAGTATTCTTTGAGCAATAAAGTGTTTCTAGAGACCTTTACAAAGAGGCCTTTTAGATAGGGGACAAGAGACCTGTGAAATTGTATTAAATAGTGTTAAAGCCAAGGGACAGATTAAAGGGGCATTTTGAAAGACTCCCTCTATCCAAGCAAGGGCTGTGTGAATCACCCAGGAACTTGGTCACAGATTACCTTAGAAGCACAGGACAGGGTACTGTGTAGCAGCCAGCTTTTAATAAGTCTTCTTTCCCTCCATCCCTCCCTCCATGACTCCCACCCACCCCTGGGATAATTGTAGCTTTATAGGTGCTTAAGCCTCTTAAAGGAAAGGAGGTGCCATATTCACTCTCAAGTGCAGCTGTTTATCCTCATCAGGCATACAATAAGGACCTGAGATTAATTAAACTTAAGGTGAACAAAGTCCATTAAACATATTAGATATAGTTTTATTAGTATAAGTATCCCCAGTAAAGCTTGGTAAGTAAACAATCTAAATAACTAAACACAACCCTAAAACTAAGATGCAGACCACAGTCCAGCAGCGAGATGGGGACTTTCCAGTCTTTTGCATTGTATGTCACATGTATGATTTTCTCCCAATTGGTGAAAGGAGTTCTTTGCTCTCAGGGAATGAGTTTGATCTCTGGAGGCTAGAGAACAGGACTTGGAGGACATAAGGAAGACAGAGAGGTACATAGACAAGATCTACAGGGATGTAATACTGAAGTCCCACCTCCAGTCTGGCAGCATCCATGTTGCCATGGACGAGAGAGGTCATGTGACAGGAGAGCATCATCCTGGTGTGGCAGGAAGTGATCCTGTAGCTAGAACCTGGACTCCAGGTGATGGAAACCCTTCTCACACCGAAGAAGATTCTACAGGACCATGTGCCCACAAGGGAAGGTTAGGACAGCCATTATAGTTGGTGATTTGATCATTAGGCATGTAGATAGCTGGGTGGCTGGTGGACATGAGGATCGCCTGGTAACATGCCTGCCTGGTGCAAAGGTATTGGACCTCACCTGCGACTTAGACAAGGTCTTAGATAGTGCTGGGGAGGAGTCTGCTGTCTTGGTACATATCGGTACCAATGACATAGGAAAGTGTGCTAGGGATGTTCTGGGGACTAAATTTAGGCTTTTAGGTAGGAAGTTGAATGTTCTTTTCCTCCCCACCGCCGATGCTATAGTGTTTGCTAAATGTTATTATATTTCCTCAAAAGAAAGTCCTGCCTCAGCCACTAGTCCAGATCGGCGCATCACGAGTCGGGAATTGTCCATACAGCTTTCCGTCAGTAAATGTAGTGCAATGGCAATTATTGACTTTTTGGAATATTCAATATTGTGTGCAAGATGGGTTCCGCGAAGTCTCACAACCGAACACAAACGCCAAAGGAAAGACATCTGCTCTGATTTGTTGGTGCGTTTTGAAGCTAAGGGGGAGGCCTTTATCCCAAAGAGTCAATAACTGCCATTGCACTACCTCTACTGACAGAAAGCTGTATGGACAATTCCCGACTCGTGATGCGCCGATCTGCACGAATAATGTCATCAGCGCACTACAACTTTTCTGGACTGGTGGCTGAGGCAGGGCGCCCAGATCGTGGTCGATCTTCCAGTTCCATTTTACCACTTCCTGAAGCCTTTACTCTCTTCACCCATCGTCCAACGGGCTCCTATCTACCGCAGAACTTCCATACACAGCACACAACCGTTTATGAATGTTTCTCACACTTTCTTTCTCCTCCACCAAGAATTCAATTACAGCTCGTTGTTTGTACCGTGTGTCACTCACAGACGCCATTTGAAGGATCACTACTGCCTCGCTATTTGTCGGACGACTGTAAAATTACACACATGTGTCCTTTGAAGTTACTACCCTTTCAATTTCACACCTCTATCTTCATTCTGGACTGAGAAAAAACATGTGGGGCATTACTTTCTGAGCAACCCTCATAGTTAAGAAAAAAATAAAAGGAACATTTGCAAAGGTTAAAGATTTACATCAAGCATGGATGTTGTTTAAAAATACTATCTTGGAAGCCCAGAACAGCTGTATTCCATGCTTTAAGAAAAGTGGAAGGAAGTCCAAAAAACTGCCAGCATGGTTTAAAGATGAGGTCATAGAGGCTGTTGTTCCAAGAAAGCATCTTTCAGGAAATGGAAAAAGGAGCCAAATGATGAAAACTGGAAACAACATAAGCACTGGCAAGTTAGATGCAAGGCATTGATAAGATAGGCAAAGAGAGAATTTGAGAAGAAGCTTGCTGTGGAAGCAAAAACGTGTAATAAAGACTTTTTCAAATACATTTGTAGCAAAAACCCTGTGAGAGACTCAGTTGGACCATTAGATGATAGAGGTGTAAAAAGGGCACTAAGAGGGGACAAGGCCATAGCAGAGAGACTGAATGAATTTTTTGCTTTGGTCTTTACTGAGGAAGATGTAGAGATGTTACCCATGACTGAAATGGTATTTAAAGGTGATGCCGCAGAAGAAGTGAAATAAATATTGATACACCATGAAGATGTATTACAACTATTTGATAAACTGAACAGTAGAAAATCACCTGGACCAGATAGTATACATCCAAGGGTGTTGAAAGAACTGAAATATGAGATTGCACACCTACTATTAGTACACTGTGAACTATCATTAAAATCATCTGTAATACCTGAAGATTGGAGGATGGCCAATGTAATGCCAATTTTTATAAAAGGTTCCAGAAGTGATCCGGGAAACTACAGACCGGTGAGTCTGATGTCATTACTGGGAAAAACAGTAGAAACCATTATAAAGAACAAAATGACTGAACATGTAAATACTCATGGCTTAACGGGAGACAGCCAACATGGCTTTAGCCAAGGAAGGTCTTGTCTTACTAATCTGTTACGTGTGTTTGAAGGTGTGAATAAACATGTAGAAAAGGTGAGCTGGTTAATATAGTGTAACTGGATTTTCAGAAAGCCTTTGACAAGGTCCCTCATAAGAGACTTTTGGCGAAATTAAAAAGGCATGGGTTAGGAGGCAGTGTACTATTGTGGATCACGAACTGGTTAAAAGATAAAAAGCAGAGGGTAGGGCTAAATAGCCAATTTTCCAAATGGAGAAAGGTGACTAGTGGAGTACCCCAGGGATCTGTGTTGGGTCAGCTGCTTTTTAACATATTCATTAATGACCTGGAAATGGGAATAATGAGTGTGGTATTCAAATTTGCAGATGACACAAAAGTTGTTAAACCCCATGAGGATTATGAAAAATTGCAAGAGGACCTTGATAAATTGGAAGACTGGGAATCCAAATAGCAGATGAAATTTAATGTGGACAAGCGCAAAGTTATGCACCTAGGAAAGAACAACCCAAACTATGGTTACACAATGCAAGGTTCGACATTAGGAACCACCACCCAGGAAAAAGATTTAGGAATCATCGTGGATAACATGTTGAAACCTTCCGCTCAGTGTGCAGTGGCAGCCAAGAGAGCAAATAGAATGCTAGGTATCATTAGGAAAGGAATGGAGAATAAAACAAAGGATAATATAATGCCTCTGTATCATTCCATGATGCGACCATACCTTGAATATTGTGTACAATTCTGGTTGCCGTATCTTAAAAAGGATATAGCGTAATTAGAAAAGGTACAGAGAAGAGCCACCAAAATGGTAAAGGGAATGGAAGGGTACCTCTATGAAGAGAAGCTAACAAGGTTAGGACTCTTCAACCTGGAAAAGAGACGGCTGAGGGGAGATATGATAGAGGTCTATAAATTAATGAATGGAGTGGAACGGGTAAACGTAGATCGATTGTTTACGCCATCAAAATATAAAGAGACTAGGGGACATGCAATGAAGCTACAGGGTAATCTATTTAAGACTAATAAGAGAAAATATGTTTTCACTCAACGTGTAATCAAACTCTGGAATTCATTACCAGAGGATGTAGTAAAAGCTGTTAGTGTAGCTGGGTTTAAAAAAGGTTTGGACAAATTCCTGGAGGAAAGGTCCATAAACCATTATTAAAGGGAACCCAGGATATCTACTGCTTGCCCCAATACAAGCATTGTGGAACCTGTGTCTTTTAGTGAAACTGCTAGGTACTTGTGACTTAGATTGGCCACTGTTGGAAACGGGATAATGGGCTTGTTCTGACCCAGTATGGCATATCTTATCTTCTTAAGGTTGCAGATATGAGTGCAACCTGCTGCAAGGATCTGGCCATATGAGTACCCTTTGCACTATTGCAATGGGGCAATAAGTCTACATTCCTCACACATGCATTGGCCAAGTGGACGATATGTGGCCAGTATGTATTTTTATTTTTATTTTCTACCACATGTCAATTGTAGCATCACCTGGCTGGGATTTAGGATAGATGCTGTACAATGGGGTCACCACATGAAGGTGCCCAGCAAGACTTGGGGAGGGACCTATATTCTGCCCCCCTAAGAGATGTACAGCAATTCACAAACTAGAGCTAGTGAATTTTATGCTGCACTTCCCTTTGACCCCTCATTTCATGCTCCAGCAGGGGGAGTGGAAAATATCTGGCAATGTAGAGTAAACCGACTTGCCCTAAGTCACAAGGAGCATTAGTGGGTTGAACTACCACAAGTTTGGCACTTATGAGAAGTAGCACCAATCACCATGGCTTCAACCCTAGGTAGTGTCCATTGGCTCATCTTATATTCATAGTTCAATTTATCTTTTTAAAAAATCTATCTAAAATGGAACATATATCTTACATGTATATACTGTATCTCATGTTTGAATCAGAGATGGGTGAGCAGCATTTAGGCTGCAAATGATTGTGCAGTTTTCTTGGGAAATTTAAATACCAAAAAGCAAATAGGTTTATAAGTGGATCTGAGAAATGCAGGCAATGGGCTGGGTGAAAAGCACACTTTTTAAAAATAACTGAGATGCTTCCCTAAGGAAATGCTCCTCTACTGAGCAGTCACCATGTTCTTCTCTGTAATGTTTACTTTGTGACAATTAACTCCTGCCCTTAATTTTTTACTTGTTTCACCAATGTTCCATCATTCTTTACATTTTTTTCATTGGATCATATAATGCTACATTCATAGGGGAGCATAAATGTGAGCCTTTCATTTTGAGTAGGGTACATATGCATCCCACGACGATCAGCTTTCTTTCTATATGCCAGCCATCATGGGTACAATATATAGATATTCAGTGCTAGTAGGCGGATACAGGTGAACATTGAATATCCAGATGTAGCATCAGCACTGACACTATGGGGCTTGTTTACAAAGCTGCGGTAGTGGTTTCCGATCGTTATCAGAGCCGCGGCCCCATTGAAATCAATAACGATCAGAAACCGCTACCACGGCTTTGTAAACAAGCCCCTATGTGGATAGAGGTGACACTGGTCTGCTATCCGGATAGGCAATCCACATACTGTATCATTTAGGACAACTTCTGTGTTATGCAGATTGTCATGAAGGCACATTTTAAATAGTAAGTGGAAATGGAAATTGAGATGTCAAGGTCATCACACACACAATTCCAGCAGTATTTTAGCAAAAGCTCTGCTAAACCTGGAGCCTTTTCTAAAATTGTGCAAGAGTGCTGATATGTAAAGCTAAAAAAGTTTTCAGGTGAGAAAAATCAACTTCCACATGTAGATTCTGGTACTTACATGTGGAAAGTGTTTTTTCAAAACGTACACGTGTGACTGACATGTATGTGTCGGCCATTTTGCAAACCTACAGGTACAAATGTTACCAAATAACTACAGGTGCTGCTATCTTTATCTATTTTCAATTTGGAGACGGCAATAAACAACAGGGATTATGGAAGATAATCCCTCTTAATCTCTCCTGTTAAGAGCTGGCCGAAATGAGCACATTTTAAAAACCTAAATGTGCCAGGGAGCAGCTGTATGTCCTGACACAGACAATTGCAGTCATGCATGGTATTCCCTATATGAAATGGGTAAATGTGTACATTTTTGGCCTATCCAAGTCACTCTCTACTCACAGCCCCTTGTAATTTCTATGTAGTAAGGACATCCGCATGTAACTTGAGCCCCTTCTAAACTTGCCATATCTACATGTACTGTAAATGCCTGATTTTGCATATGGAAATTCTGAATAAGGTTCTAAAATGACCCCCTATATGTTCCACCTCCACTTAACTCCCTTTGCTGTCCGTTAAAAAGTTTTACTGGGTGCTGTATTAACATGGAGCCCGATTCACGAAGGGTCATGCCTGGGCCTTCCAGATGGCTCCGAGCAAGATGGGCCCATTAGGACCCAATTCTGGACCATGGGAACAAAATGTTCTCAAGGTACACAGACATCAGGCCTGAGGACGGCCCGGTGTGCCCCTGCCTGCCTGCGTGGATGTCCTCCCTGCAGGCGCCCCTGGCTCCCGTCACTTGGCCCCCCTCTTCCCTGCTGCCCAACCCATGGCTGGCCAGCCGGGGCCTGGATCAAGCGGTGGGGACCCCCGTGCACTCAGCCTTGGCCCCGGGTGGGGCATCCCTAGGCCTGATCAACCCTCCAGTGCTGATTATTCCACCTTTGAGGTGGAATAATCAGCAAGTCCCCTCTGACACCACAGAATGTACAGGACCATGACCTGAATTGGCCCTGTACGTCCTGCCGGCTTGGCCCACCCCCGCTCCACCAAGCTCCTGCCTCCTCCTGTTCCCCTCCAGCTCTCCCTGTTCTGCAGCTCTAGCCGTGCGGGGAGAGTAGGTGGGGGGGGGCTGGAAAGAGACCGCACTCGCGCCGGGCGCGCTTTTTGAGCGCGGCTCTTTGCCCGCCCCCCCCGCCTTCCCCCGCCCCTATCTTCTGCGGCTTGCCGCGCGTGCCTGTGCCCGGCAGCGCTGATTCGCTGCCGGGTCTGAATCGGGCCCATGGTAAGTAGCATGCCTCTAATCATGTACTAATGTTTTACTATTCTTTAATGTGTCCTGATATATGAACATTTTACTGCAATGTAATTGTAAATTGCCTATACTCATTTTATACTTGCTGTATACTGCCTTTGTTGAATTTCTTTAAAAAGATGATAAAGAAATTGTGCTAAATAAATAAATACATGCCTACTTCTTTAATGATGGGCTTGGCTATTGTAATGGATATTCACGCTGCATTTTAAGCATCCTTTGCAGATTGTGAGCATGGGTTTAGCTTGATGAATATTGTCTTTTACCAAAGGCCGTTAGTAGGCGGTAACTGGCAGCCAAGAACACTAACATGCAGCATGCCAGCTTCTGGGTGCTGAAAGGCACGGCAAGTGGGCACCGTGTGCTAGGGAGGAAAGTGGGCAGTCCAAAGGCAGCGTGTGGGCACGGAGAGCACATTGCTGCTAACATGAGGACAGTTACTGCTCAGTGGTAATGGGGCAATTAGCGCAAGCGCATACGGGCACATTCCACACGGGACGTCCAAGCGCAATCTGGAACGTCAAAGCCAGAATGTCTGAAAAGAAAGGCAGGCACGGGCAAGTTCAGACACAATTCCAGAAACGTGGACGTGCCCGATATGCACATGTATCAAATGTCTATATCGAAGTCCCCAGGAGAGCATTTCAGAACCAAAATGTCTAATCACATAACGTTTAGTGGCTTAAGCACTGGGTGGCCAGGGTTCAAATCCCAGTGTGGGATTGTGTAATCCAAAGCTAGTCACTTAATTCTCCATCTTCTCTATGCTCTCTGGATGCTTTAAGGTACAAACAAACACTTTCCTGATAGCTATCTGTGCCTGGAGCAGGAATAAACATGCATCTGCCTGCAGACGGCTCTGCTGCTTCTGAGATTGAATGGAGAAGTGTAAATCTATTGCCCCTCCCCAGACACATCTCTGCCACACCCCTGTGCCTACTTGAACATCCCTGTACTGGAGACATCTGCAGACAGCATTTGTGGAATGGTTACAGAGACGTATCTGTGATTTTGACATCCATGTTCTTGTCTGCAGATAGCCCGACCTTTTAGAATGACCCTCATACTGTACAAAGCACAGTGTGGTGCTATAATCACCATATTGAATGTTATATTATGCTATGTTATGTTATGTTTATTAAAACTTGATATACCACCCTTCATGTTCTGTTTGTCAAGACTATTTATTATTTGCCAGTCAAGGTTTCTGCAGGTGAATTTTCTTTCAATCAATTTGTATTGCCTAATGTCTCATTTCTTTTACGTATATTGTCCTTGACATTGATATACCTACTAAGGGGGAGGGGGAGAGGAGGAATCTTCTTTCCCCACCCCCTCACCCTGCCCCCAAAGGTTAATGCAGAAATTATGTGCCCATCAGTAATGCACACATTGAAAAAAATTAGATGAAAAATTTCTGATCTCTATATTGGAATTTTGAAATGGAACCAATTTTGTTCAGCACAGAGAAATAGTGAGCTGAAAGTCCAGGCTGGGCCTTTATTTTGTATGTCAGCAATGTGGCTCCCCTCTCTTTATTCCCTGCTGAACATTGTGTCCCTTAGCCCCTGTGTACATGGGGTAATGATTCTAAATGGCTTAATTTTGTGCATACCCAAAAACTACTTATTATACGGAGAGAGACCTCAGAATGACTATAAACCCTTCATATGGCAAAGCTGTTACCATAAGAGATAGAGAGAAACTCACATCCCCGGTCTCCAACCTCCTCCATATTACTATCCAATTCCAATTAACACGATCTAAAAAAAGTACCTTTCAAATTTTGTTTTATATTTTTTATACTTATTTACTTATCGTTTATTAACATATTCATTAATTTAAAATATATCTATTAGTATCTCCATAATTGCTATAATTCCTTCACAAATGAAGCACATAGCAGCTTTCATCAAACTTTAACAGCGACTCACAACGGAGCCACAAACATCTCCCCCTAAGCCCTGCAATCAAACAGAAGCTCTACGGTAGTCATCGCAATAAAACTACTTGCAGTAAAATATTTTCTAGTACTTATCTTTTCTTAAGACTCCCAATTTTTCATCAGTCGTCAGCAAACCCGACAAAGATCTCTGTTTCG
Source organism: Ichthyophis bannanicus (assembly GCA_033557465.1). NCBI lineage: Eukaryota > Metazoa > Chordata > Amphibia > Gymnophiona > Ichthyophiidae > Ichthyophis > Ichthyophis bannanicus. The sequence goes on from CM066032.1 coordinate 1,418,391,753, forward strand.
CCTTAAAAAAGGCTTCTTCAGGGGCTTACGATGACGATGACTCGACGACATTCTAAGGACTAGTTTTGCCATATGAAGGGTTTATAGCCATTCTGAGGTCTCTCTCCATATAATAAGTAGTTTGGGGTATTTTCAATAAGAGAATGTTTAGCCACCGTTAGAAAATCTTTATAGTGATTAGCGTGGCGAAATGGATTAGGTAACTAAGAGACGTTTTGTTGTTGGATTAGTTATACTCTTAGAGCAGTTTTTTCTGGTTAATTTTGTGCATAGCATGACAAAAATAAACCTCGCTCCTCCGCCACCGTAGTTTGGAGAGTAGTGTCTCACTACCTGTGTTCTCTCTGTTGCCTCACCACACAGACACATCTTCTCGATGTGCAGCCTCAGGTGTTATGGCTGCACCGTCTCTGCTCCCTGCCATAGACGATTCTGTTGCCTTGACTTGTATTATCTTGCCCTGGCTTTTAAGCGTTTGCTCCCATAGTCCACTTTGCAGAACGTTATCATCAGGTCTGCAGCTTCCAGCGACTAGTCAAAGAAAGTGGATGAGTAAATCTAGATCTCAGCTGATTTACACGTGAAGTAAAGGAAGTTACTTTGGTCCCGACCATTTTATATACATATAAAATCTTTATTGGAGAATAAAATGTTTCACGAGTCTATAGCCAATCAGAAGGCAGAAATCTGCTGAAATTCCTAGACCAAGCAACAATATAAGTAAATTTAAAATAGGATCGATCTTTTATGGTTTTATTCTGCCTTAGAAACCCTTCCGCCTGGTCCTGACACATTCCAATCACGAAGCAGGACTGAAGGTAGAGCTGCTCACTCTCTGCAGCAAGAATTCTACCGCACCGCCGAACGTCCTTAATCTTCTAGCTTCTTTCCCTTGCACTGATCTTTTTCGGAGGGCTGCAGCCCACACATAGGCGCATTAAGATTTTGACTTAGTATGTAGGAGAACTAATTCTCATTCAGGCTGGATTTGTGCTCTCCTAAATGACCTGTGCAAGCCCTTAAGTCTTAGGAAAACGACTAACTGCTAAAAATAATAATGCATGGACGAAGCCTTCAAACTCTGCGATTAAAACACAGCATGGCATCTCGTCTATTTTAACTTATTTTAAGATGCCTGCTCCTATAAGCTATCAGACATGTATTATTTCTTAGCGGTTTGTTCCTGATTAAAGATCTCTAAAGCATAGAACTTATGCGTATTATCTTTAAAATGATGTAACGAAATGAGTAATAATAGCAATGACTATTTTGCTTTAAATTACTATTACTTGATGCGGCATCTGTAAGGTCCTAAACGGGGGAGCCCTCTTAAAATAACACATTTGTTTTGCATCAGGAAATGTGATAATGAATTCCGCTGTCCCCCTCCCTTCCTTGCCTAGAGGTGCACAGAGCCGGGCCCAGGCCGGTGCGAGGTACTGGGCGCCTTATGCCACCCCCCGACCCCCCATAATCATCTGAATACCGCCTTTCCAGCAACCATCCTGTAAAAAATGTTTAACTGGAAATCATGCCTTTAAATATCAAATTGTGCTTCGTACGTCTGTGTGCGCCTGTTCTCCCTGCGGGTAAAATAATGCGCTGGTGGTTCTTTGAGTTTGTGTGGCAATGAGAAGCTATTTTGCTTTACTGTCCCTCAAAAGCCCCTGTCCTAAGCGATTGCCTAGTCTTGTCTAATGGTTGCTCCGGCTCTGTGGGTTCTCTCTGTATTTAATACGTATGAAAGGCAGAACAGGTCTAGAGCATATGTTGCAGAACAAGGATCTTGCATGGTGACTTGTGCTTGCTGCGGTTATCTCACTCTTCAGATGCGTTTCTGAACCGGGTTTCTTACCGACAGAATGAACATAAAGGCTTCCTTAGGGAATAAAAAAAAAAGGCAATAGGGATATAGATCCTTGTAATAAACTGAACGAGCCCGATGCTCCCTTAATACGCATTCTAAGGAGATGTTCAACATCCCAAAATAATTTATCAGATTGTCACGCTGCATGCTCTATAGTGAATATCGCACAGAACATCAAGACTGTCTGCAGCGTGACACTTTTCTTTACTTTATATTCAGTATAAAGTCAATCGTGTTTGCTCATTTGAGTTAATAATTCAATTGCCTTTACTTTCATTATTTAGCAGACAGGTCAGTTGTCCAAAAAATCGATGAGTTCCGAACATTTATTAAAAGTTTTAGCAAATAAATATAGAAAGTGTCCAATATCTTGCACAAAATACAGTGTTTCGGGTATTCTGGGTATAAGCGTAGGTGGATTCGTACAAATAATCGTCACACACACGACCATCACCGGGCGATTCCAAAAGATATTAAAAGTGTATAACCTTGTTCCATGTGTTTGTGGGCATCAGGGGTAGCTACAAATGAAACATCTTATGGGAATATTTGTGATTCTCTTAGGGGGCAGGATTCGATTAGATCAAGATAAACTAACTTCGTGGAAGAGATCGGCTAAAAGTAGAGGAACTGAACAGATTTGGTGGGATGACTGACTTGATTAGCGTGAGGGCTTTAGAGAAACGTCATTACTTTGCAGTGTAACAAATTTATTTTATTTTTCAGCAACATATGGTCTGTGGATTTAGGTGTCAAAAACCGGAGAATTAGAAATGGTAATTTTCTGTCATTAAAGGTGAAATGTGATCTATCACAACAACTGGAACATGTCTCTGTGCTAGCAAAAATAATTTTAATGATTAGGAATCATTATGGATGTCAAGCACACTCCATTAAGCTGTATAAAGAAATTATCCTTGACGTGTAAAATCGAACTCTAAATATACAGGCATGAAATTCACTTATCCCGGACCTTCGGTTATTGAGCAGGAAAATTGCCCTACGGGTTTTTTCCCCTGACAACCTGCACTAATATACAGAATCAGAGTTACCTCATAGGATCGCTATAGAAACTAATAAAAAGTGCTGAGGAGAGAATGCCTACAATCCGCATGTGATCATCAATGTCTCTTTGGGGACAACATCCCGCGAGCTACCAGTAGAGGGAGATGCTGCGATATCGCGTTTTTAGTTGCGAGGAGCAAACACAGCCTGCTCCTCGTGACTGAAAGCGCGATATGACGGCAGCGCGGATGAATGACTCCCGGGCAGCTTGCGGACTACCCTCAGCGAGGAAATCTCCTTAAGCAGAGAAAGGCCTTGAGCCCTTAATGTGCACTACAGGGCCCGGGAACTGGGGCACTTGCTTTTCTGCCTGAACTCCTGTGACATTGTGTTTGACATACCTGGTAGTATTTGGTGCTCTCTCGCACTTACTGAATTTCGTTTGTCTATTTTAAATAAATAGAAAGAGAAGAAACCCGTGTCTTATGGACTTGCCCAAACCAGAACTAAACTCAGAAAGCAGAGTGTATTAACAAATGCACTTCTTTGACTGAGGAACAAGGCAGCGGGCATAACCAAACTGTCCAGTTTCTGAGTTTGAGTGCATCCATACAGCACAATTGAATTTTTCGTTTGGATCGGGATTATCAAGGGGACTTGAACGTTTTGGGTGATAGGGGTGGGAGGAGGAGAATCGGACTGGTGGTGACAACAGAACTGGGCGAAAGTGATCTATTGCAACTGAGTGTCTCTTCCCTCTTCAAGTGGTTTTATAAGAAAACGGGACAGAAACTTCCTTCGTGCTGGTTTCTGGGGTTTCGTCCCTTGCTCTCCCGTCCCCCTCCTCTCTTCCTGTAGCCGAGGGCAGCGCCGTGGGTTGGGGGCTTTTTACATGCCCCCCCCCCCCCCCATCCGACTATCACCATGAAGACTCTGGGCATATGCATCGGCCAAGACCAATATTTCCTGCCGGCCTCTAGTCACCATTCAGTTTCTAGGTTTCCGATTGCGCTTCTAGTCCGAGTCTTGGGGGTATGTTTTGCATTATCAGACGCACAAGAGTTCCCGTAGCCACACAGCAGACGAAATCCCTCTGTACCTCGGGCTGTACATGGGAAATGATCCCGAAATTCAACATCCTACGGCTCCAAAAGGCAATAAAGCACATTCAGACAGTATCTGCACAACCTCTGAGGTTCTTGTTCATTGTCAGTGTGATTCCCTTGGGGTGGGGGATTTTCTATACACTTTAAGAATCTCGTTTTGCAGGTATTTGCTCCGACCTGTGCGTATGAGAAACTACTTGCTTAAAGGAGTCCTGAGTATTGCTCTAGAGTAGCAGCTGGAAAATGCAACTATACTACTACTACTAGTATTATTAATCATTTATATAGCGCTACGAGGCTTACTATACAAATATTTTCTAGTGCTTGTTTTCTTTTTAAATCGGGGGTGTCAAAATTGCACTAGGGGCCACCGCACGTTTTCACGGCTATTCTAATACGATTTTAATCTCAACGAAATGTGATTCTTCGCTCGGATTCTGCTGTTTTTGGTCCCCCAGAAAATCCTTCCTGATTTCTTCCCATTTCTGAATTGTCTTCGAAGTGTCTGTTCGTTGTCATCATGTACTCACAATTTCTTTAATACGCTGTTTTTAAATAGTGAACAAGCCAGCAGGTTTAAAAGAAGCCGTTTAAAGTAATGCGTTATACACGGAGGGAAGCTCTTAGACCTTTCTAGTTGCCTTAAGGAACATACTGTATACTGCAGTTCTCAAAACCAAAAACAGTTCCCCATGGGGGCAATCGCTCCCAGAAATGGATCGGGAGGCGCCCGTGAATATAATAAGCAAACCAATCCCAAGATAGCTTTAGCAATAAATAAATATATAGATAATGATCCATTCCCAAAGAAATAAATAGCACCACTGATTTTCATTTAAATCAAGATGAACTAATGTGGATGGTTTCCGTTGCCTGTATTCTATGAAATTTCTAGGCTCTCCCAAATAATTCCTGAAATTTAGATTATAGCAGTGACATCCTAAAAGAACATCAACAGTTTCCCTAAAGACAGCTGTCAATGCAAGAGTGAGAAGCGATATAACGCCGAGGATCTCACAAGGCCCCTTTGTGCAATCCCAAATGCTAAAGTTTGTAAGAAAGAAAAGAGGGTTCGAAACGCACCGTTTTATTTTCATTCGTGTTGTGTGGTGAAACAGCGTTTTCCGAGCCGGCCATCTCAAAGCCCTTAATTCACTCCCCTGAATTTTCTTAGACGAAGGCCCTCTGCAGAATTATCCTACCGGCTTGCTTTCCCAGTGGGAAATAGGCGTTTAAAGAAACACGGCTTTCTATTTTACAAAGCTGTTGCCTTTCGGACCAAAAACACCGGACATATGGATATATGTCTTTCATTCCTGAATCTATCCAATGGATAAATGAGGTCTGAGACAAAAGTTTGCCAATAATGATAACAATAGTGAACTAATACAGCCATGAAAGCATGGCGAGGATATATGCGTTTTCCTAAACTTATTGCCAGGTGGTGCAGTTACCAAATGATGTGATACTGGAGGGCAAAGGTATATTTTTGATCTGCAGCTCAGGCCGCAGGAGGTGTGTTGGATGCTTAATGGGGCATGTAATGATTTTTCAGATCACTAATGCCCTCTGTTAACTCCAGATCTCGCTTATTCAATGCTATTCTGTCTTGCAGACTTGCAGTGAAAGAAGATAAAAGTAGTCAATGCTCCTGGAAATCTGCAATAACTTATGCACGTTTCTACAGTTTTATCTTCTGTGGATGCCTTCACGGTTTATTTTTTTAATTTGATTAAGATTTAGAATTTGGCTCACTTATCAGTAAACCCACCTTTTCGTTTTCGTTATTTTATTCTTCACATGAGGCATAACCGCAAAATTCTTTTTACGTTGAAACCGAATCACCTCCGAACAATATTTAAACGTGTCTATAAAAGACGTATTTTTTTAAACGTAGTTGTTCAGATTTATGTTTGTGCCCCCCCCCCCCCCGCTCCCTCCCAGCAGCCCTTTCATCACTTCCAGCATTTGATTTAATGCTTGACAAAGCTTGTTTTGCTTTACATAAAACAAGGCTTTTGTGTTTAAAGTCACCTTGGAGGAAGGAGAGAGAATAAACGTTCATTTTGACTAGCTTCATCATATAGCCTTTAAAAATAATTTTCCAAAAAATATTAGGTTCGAGTTGTCTTAGTCTCCCATTTTTTTTTCTGGCGATGTAGTTTTGCTTCTGTTCACAAACGTGCTTTGGTCGATAGTTCGGATCTGAAGACGCTTCATTCAGATATTTAGACTTTTATAGCCGTTTGCACCCTTTACCGAGTTATAAACACAAGGGCTCTGTACAAGGAAGCTGCACAACTGGTAGTCCTGTGTTTATATCTTGTGGGACTGCTTTGCTAAAAAATGGACTAGATGTATGAACTTTGCCTTTTCAACGCTGCATGATGTAAGTTATAGCATCCCACAAAATGCTGCGATTTGACATTTTTTAGCAGTATTCTTTTATAAAGGAAGCAATAACTCTATACAACTGAATTTAGACCCATCGTATGCTCGTCATTTCGATGGTGAGATCTAGCGTGTTCATGTAATCTTACTAAAAGGGTTTTATATGGGTGGGGTTCTGGACTCCTTAAATACAGCTTGAGCATTTAAGATTAAAACGTGAGGGAGAGAAATTTCAGATGAAATAACGAGAAAATCAATTGTAAGGTTGCTTCCTTTTATGAAAAGCCAGTATATGATTTTATGATCCGACCGGAATGAAAATCTGAACACAGTAGCGTGCTTTGCATGTCAGGCTGCCTATATTTCCTGTACGATCTAATTCAGTCACTTCTTACATTGTTATCCTCTTCTTTCAATGTAGTCAAAAGACAGGTTCCTGCAATTAGCCTTTTTTCCCAGCACCTTTGTTCAAGAAAAGGTCACTCGCGGCCTCTTTGGCTGGAAAGGCGAATGCTCCAGTTTGTCCGTATAGCAGAAGGCGCGGAGTCCAGCGCCCATTTTTGCAAGTCGGCAGTTATAACTAGCTAAAGAAATAGACTGCGTGGCAGTCACTATTTCTGACCTTTAACACTTTAAATTACATGTTTTTGCATTTTTAGAATTACTTTATCGTTGTTATTGAACTACAGAGCATTTCTTTGTAACATCACCAGGCTCTTAACCGTCTGGGGCAACCGATTTGTTTCACGTAGTGCAGGTTACCTCCACGAAGAAATTCACAGCGAATCACCCATTTAGTGCACAGTTTTATTTTGGGCGTTAGTATTCTAAATGACTAGATTCCCAAATGGCGGTCCCACTGCGTAGGAGTGGCAACCAGATTAAAGATGCACATGATTCATAGCGTTTTCCATTTATGCGTCTATGAGCTCACCAACCATCCTACTTCCCGAGCTTTTCCAAGTGCAATTATAAGAGAGTTCCTGTTGTTATATACATTTTTTTAAAGTTCCAAACTTTATTAATGAAAGCAGGTAGTATAAACAAAACTACCGCTTTCTATGAGACGAGAAAGATGCCTGATATATATTTATGCGCTTTCGGATCTTGACTCACCTGATCTCCTTTCTGTTTCCTTACCATTCCCCCTAAATGTATCCCATGTCTACAGCTACTGTGTTGTCCGACTTGACTAGATTGTAAGCTCTGATGAGCAGGGACTGTCCTTCATATGTGTCTGTGCAGCGCTACCTACGTCTTGTAGCGCTATACACATGTTCAGCAGTAGTAGTAGTAGTAGTATTTATACTCATTGGCGTTAAATACAAGAAAACCAGTGTTGTTAACGCAGGGCAAAGGGGCAGATTTTGGTGTTGAAGTGGACTGCTGGGGGCTATTCTACCTGTTTCGTAGCATATGCTATCAATAGATTTTTTATTTGAAGGTGGAGGTACTCATTTCAAAGACAGTGGGTGGAAAATCTGTAGTTTCGTAAGTGTGACCTCGCCTCTCTGTATAGTTATTTCAACTACTACATTCTGGACCAATAGAGCATAAAGAAAACGCAGGGGGAAACCAGCATTTTTCATTTTGAGAAACCACCAGAAATACAGCGCGCGCATTTATTTGCGATGCCCGTGAGGACCTGTAAATATGGCTACGTTTCTTTAGCGGTGGGGAGAAAAGAAAAGCACTTAAAAGTCAGCAAATAACTTCTAGTTTATCTTAATTAAACGTCAGTAAGTGGACTTCTTTGCAGGTTCAGTTTGCTGGGTATCTAGCAATCAAGGCCACCTTTCCAGACTCTAAAGACCATTCAGCCTCCGCGCTATAATGGGAACAATTTTTTAAAATCTGCTTAACCAGTTTTTATTATCTTTGCGGCAGCTGAACTTTCAACGCTGGGCAAACCTAGCCTATGATTGTCTGAGTGTAAATAATTGGGGAAGGGAACCCATTTACAACTTCTGACGCAAACACTGTTGATCTCTGGGCAAATTCTGTAAGTATCCAGGCGCTAAAATTAGCACGGCATGTATTTACTAAAAGCATTTTGCAATTGACTGCATGACTATTCTGGCGCTGTTTAAGCATCAGTGTTATAAATAAGGCTCACACTACATATTGAGGATTGTGGGGAAATAGTTTAGATCACATCCATCGCATGCCAAAAATACTATGCTTTTTGCAGCCTGCACTGTTATACTAAACTATTTCCCCGCAATCCTCAGTATTTAGTGTGAGTCTTATTTATAGCACTGATGTTTAAACGGCGCCAGAATTGCAAATTGTTTTTCATTTGCGCGGGTGCTATGACTTTGGAACCAGCGCAGAAGGAAGTATAAATAACCATTCGAGGTCCTTTTGATACATATAAGCACTTCCGACGCTAAAACAGCTCACTGCAACTCCCAGTTAAACAGCACAAACGCCGGGCTGGAATGCACCATGTATGTGCGTGAAATCTTCTCTGTCTACATTTTTCACATATGATGACAGTGTAGCAATCAGAAAGTTTGATATAAAACTTTAGTTATATATTTTTGCTCTTTCCACCCCTCCCCCACCACCATCTCCTTGTAGTGCCCAGAATGTAAACCCAGCCCCGCCAGCACCTTAATTAATCATAATCAAGGCCCTGTTTCCCCATAACTTGATGGCTGCCGTGATTGTTGCGCGTGTGTCTACCGCCCTGGAATTCACAGCAGCCTACATGTTGCAGCTGCACGGGGCAAAGACTTAAGATTTTGGCATCTGTATGGAAGATCAGACAGTAAATCCCAGAGAGGGAGGGGTCTTAGGTGCGTTAGAGTCAGAAGAGGGGCAGAGGAAGGCCAAGCCCCACAGTAGTGCCTATCTGAAGAACTTGCACATGGTCCTAAAATAAGTGGTTGCAGGCTCTTCTTTCGTCTGGGTATTTAGCACCTTCAAAATATGGCACCCTAAGCAGTTGCCTATACTGCCTATGCTTAAATCAGGGCTTGGCTACCACCATCCAGCCACAGTAAATGCACCCAAGCCAAACATATGCAAAACATCTAAACTCTCCAGCCCACCATGGGACCAGTTGTGCTCATCCTAGTTTTGCCTGCCACAGGTTCAACAAGGCCTCCTTCTCTGAGGTGACCCTTCCGCTGTTTTCTGCACCCCTCTTCCCACCTTCCCTCCAACCTGGGGTTTCCTGGAGATCAAAGCAGCACCTGGCCATCAGCCCACCTAGGTAGCTGTCTACAGAATGCAAGGCTTCTGCAAGACTGTTAGGTGTTCTGAGCAAGGCATAGGCAAGACCAGAAAGCAGATCCCTGGGAGAGGGGCGTCAAAGATGCCAAAGAGAGAAGAGGAACACAGGAAGGCCGTAGTGCCACAGTGGCACCTCTTTGAAGCAGCACATGCACCTGGACCTAAAATAAGTTTGAAAAGGCTCCTCTTTGGCCTGGGTAATTGGCACCTTCACAATTTAGTGTCATAGGCAGTTGCCTATGTTGTGTATTCCTAAATCTGGTCCTGCCCCTCAGCATACCTTCAGTCTTGTGATTGTGACCCCCCCCTCAATCAACTTGCAGGCCCTCAAAGTCCCCCCCCCCCCAAAGATAAACTCAACAATCATGATTATCCCAACACCCCCCTCCCCCAGACCATACTGAAACCCCCCACATAATTGTCCATCCTATTTTTAAATATTAAACTGTTTTGTATATATTTATGTACAGATAGACACACCTTTGAACCAATCCAACATTTTGCAAAGAGCTAGCCAGTTGACCTAATGGCGAGATGGTTATTTGATCTCCAGAATGCTGCATGGTAGGAGGTGCAATAAAAGATGTTTACATATAGACATAGAGGAAACAAAATTGCATATCTAAAAGTACATACATGCATGCATACATCATGATTGCTGATATTCATGTTTTGTCGGTTGCATGTTATGTATTGTAGCTATGTTTTTCTTTTGTACATGTCTCTATGCATTGTTTATTTTCAAGGAATTCCATCTATAATTTTTTTAATATCATTTCCAAAGTAGTCCATTCTCCCTGTAGATAACAGCACTGATGGTTCTTTATGTACTATAGCTCTCAGGAAATAGTGTGTTGCTTTGACTGCAGCTGCTCTTTTCTGCTCCCCCTCCCCACCAAGAAGTTATTGCCTTTGGCCATCATCTATTCTGCCTAATGGTTAAGTCAGCCTGGTAGTATAACCCCATCACTGCCTACTCTGGGTCCATATTATAAACCTCAGATGAGAGTCAACTGGAGCTGTTCTTTAAGCAGCTACCAAAGTTACAACTGCACTTAAAGCTGGCTTTAGTGACATTGGTGACCTGAGCAAACACCAAGAATGGAACCCTTCATAGTCTTGAGGTAGCAGTGCCTTGTGCAACCTTACAGACTGCAGACCCTGACCACTCTCAGCCCCTTGTTTGTTGAGGTTCAGCAGCAGTTGATTTGCCCTGGCCTAAAGATGGACCTGTAACAAGGACTGGTAATAGAATGAGGAAGCAGGTTTAGACATACGGGCCCTCACCTCTTTCCTTCATCAGCTCCTTCCCAAAATGAGAGAAGCCACTGGAGACATGTATGTGTTCCATCTCTACGAAAGCATAGTGCTGACATCTTGTCAGTTGATATGGGGCCTATGAAAAGCCTTGAATTTCACTGTAGCATCAGACCCTTCTTCACCCTACAGCAGTGATTCTCAACCCAGTCCTCGGGATACATCCAGCCAGTCAGGTTTTCAGTATATATCCACAATGAATATGCACCAGGTAAATCTCCAGGTAGAGCCGCCATTGTTTGCCAGTTTAGTTCATGTATGTTCATTATGGAGATCCTGAAAATCAGATTGGCTGAGAACCCCTGCCCTAAAGAAAGCTTAATGGAGCTGGGCTTCTTTGTCATTTTAATTTCACTAGATCTTCTTAATGGGCAGGTAGTGGATCAGTTTACCAGTGTTTACAATAAGTAACCAACTCATGATAAAGACATTCCAGGTTTAGCTTTTTTGCCTGAGGATCAGTGGGTGAAATAGTGGGCAGACAAAGCAGGCTGTAGTCAGTTGCCCCCCTGGACACACCTCCGCCCCACAGCCTGTCAGAAAGATATTAGTAGAGGAAACCCCCTTGCTGGGGGTCAAGTAATTGGCCACTGGTGTCTCATGTCATCAATGGGCACCGTGGTCCTAACCATCTATAAATGAAGAATAAAAAGAAATAATAGCAAAGAATCCGAGATTGGTGGGAAGTATTTATGTACAATACAAATGCTGACTCTGTGCTATTAATGCAATTGTCTGCAACTACATACAAGTATGCCTCAGAATTAAAAAAAAAAATTGTGGCAAAGAAATTTCTAACACATGCCACAGAATCTGCCCTTGAGTTAAAACAGCAAATCAAGAACCTCGATCTCAGGGTGTAGAGCAAGGTTGGTCAAACTGGATTCCTTTGTAAAATATTTGCAAAAAAAAAAAAAGAAGCTTATTAAAATTATTACTGCATAAAGGAAAGTCCGGAGATTTTAATACTTGTAGGAAGTCTCCACAGCTCAAAAGCAATATCATCTGCAGAGAGATGGCACAAACAACTCCGGAATTGTTACAAAATATTTACAAACAGAAGTTATTTCTTTAACATGAAAAATAGATATAGGGGAGCATGTAAATAAATTTGCAACCTGTTTTTTTAAAGCTTGGCATGCCCTGAAGGAACTTTTAAAAATTAACCTCTTAAACCAAAGAAGTGCTTTTCAACATCCAAAAAAGGCTTGGCAGTAGTTCAGTCTGTCTGTCTGTCTGACCATCTGCGGACAGGATACATTTTCTTTCAGTGGAACAGTCAGCTGTCAACTTCTTGTGAAAGACAACTGTGGCTTGGAACTTACCTTAGTGAAATTCAGCAGAATCTGATCTGTGAAAAAATGCAATATAAAAATCCAGGCAAATGCATTGTTTTTGCTATGGATATCTTATTTTATCCAATAAATCTCAGTCCCTAGCAGCCTTTTGTAGAACAAACTAGGGTTTACCAAAGTAAGGCTGAAGTATAGAATTAAAGAGCATGTTGTATTTGACAGGTAAGTGTGTTTTTGATTTAAATAAACGTTTTGAGGATGTCTACACTTTGAATGCCTTATGAACAGAAACTGGATCTCCCTGTCTATATTTTTGCACAGAATGTCTATCTATAGTAAGGTTTCAGACTCAAAAAACGAGTATGAGTTGTCCAAGAGTTCATTATCAGGCCAATGCAGAAAGCAAGCACGTGCTTTACGAGCCCATAACGCCATGTTTAAGCACATTTTTACAATCCTTCCCATGCAGGAAATAGACTTAAACTCCGGTGGAAAAACTAGTGACCAATTAACGCCATGTGTATTTAAATTAATACTCATTATTTAAATCTGCTGGGCTAGTATGCAAATCATGGCTATGCCTGATGTAGAGACAAGCATAGATGATTTTGCATCCAGCCATAGCAACAAAATTTTAACTGCAGGGTCTGAGTAGAAGTAAACCTCTAACGCTGCCCCCGATAGTATTTTGATGGCACCGGATGTGTTCCCCGATGCCTAGATCATCTTCTCCCCAGATCCCATCAAAACAGTGCTGGGCTGTGCAGACAAAAAAAGAAGATGAAGCCAAAGTGAAACCAGCTTTTTGGTGTTCCTATACCGTGCGGATCATCAGTCTGTCTTCCGGTTAGATAAGAGGTTGCTGTGTGCAGATAACGCTACTGTTTTTAAATAGCCAGGAAGCAGAGCGATGGCAGAAGGAACAAAATGCAAATTAGCCACCGGTGCCTGGAGAGCAAGCCAAACTAGCGCAGACTTCTTGTGTGCATGTGTTTGGCTTCCTCTCCCGTTTATCGCTGAGGTGGCTCATTTGCATGCGCAGGGTTACCGCGGCAGGCATTTGCATATTCTAACCTTCCTGCATCGCACGTTAAAATGTGGGCTTTGCCAGGAACATTAAACAATCGATCCAGCGCAGGTTTAGCACCAGCTTTCTGCATCGGCCTGTATGTTTGTTAAGTTGCTTAGATACAAGCACAAAGGGTGGGTAAAGTTGTGCAGTGCTGTATTGTAAAGAGGAAAGGAGGCACTGTTTTCAGCTCAAAGGTTCAAGGCATGTTGCCTTTAGGTACAGTAGATACTTGGTATTTATATTTAATGATCTCCAGACACTGTAGATAGACTGCCAGAATCCAAGTGTAAAAGTGTTTGAATTCTGTCACATTTCATTTGGCTTGCAATCCACAGAACAGAAGAATAAATCCATCAGAGTATTCCAATGTTTCAGGTAGCAAGTGCTGTGCACTGCTATGCCGCAGATCCCTGAGTTGGGTCTTCCAGTCCCCGTTAGGCTGGGGCTTAGGGATGCTGCACAGGCGGATACACAGTCCCTGAAGGAGGCAGGAGCAGGTCATTGCTAAGGGTGACATCCGTTTGCTGGATTCAAGCCCACGGTTGCAGGGTTCCAGGAAGAGCTCTGGTGTATGACATGACCCCCCCCCCCCCAAACCCAGGACCATCAGTGCAATGACCAGACTAGGTATAACTGGGTCAAGGGGAATGTAAACTAGAGGTAAAACCCTCCAGTAATTGCTAATGAAGGCTCATGATAATGTCAGGTCCCAGTTCTGGCCACAATTCAGCTGGATGTACACAGGAGCAGCACGAGACTACTGGGGGGCAACGAGACACTCTTCTGGTTGCAGGGGCCAAAATAACCAATCTCTGACCTGCCCCTAAGCTCTCTGGTTGCTAATGTTGCACTGAGCAAAATATTGATCTGGTCGTGGCCTCAGAGACCTACCCCATCCTGCTGCACCGAAAAGCAAAGCAAAGAATAAAATAGATTAAGCAGGAGTTTGAATGTGCATCTTCGGCGTTCATTGCCCCCTGCAGGAGGGAGTTTTTGTTTTTTGGGGTGGGGAGATGTGAATTTCTTGTAGCATGACTTATCACAACTAGAAAAGAGAGAAGAAAGTGAATTCATTTTATGAATCTAACCTTATTTAAAATGATCAGATGTAAAAAAAAAAAAAATTAAACTAACCCAGATGGATTTTTCTCCTGGAAGGCCCGTGCCAAAGACATAACTCTAGGAGTTCTGGTCAAGTGGAAAAAACTCTGTTCAGTGCAAACCTGGACTGACCAAAAGCCCTGCTTTATATATTTTTTATAAAGCAAAACTTAAGCCTAGTTATCAGGTCCTATCTCCATCTACTTGTCTGTGACCTGGAACATAAGAATTGTCATGCTGGGTGAGGTCAGAGGTCCATCCAGTCCAGTGTCTGGGAAGGAATGACCCCACTCAATGGTAGGCCAGGGTCATTGGTGGTCTCTGCGTTGCAGGGTCGGCAGTTTATGGGACCTTTGCTGGCTGGTGGGTTATTATTACTGCACTGCCTAGCTGGGCTATCCTGATAGTGCAGGTGGTGTCCAGGCAGCACTGGTTGCCCTAGTAGCAGAATAGCTAGCCTACCAACACCAGCAGAATCTGTGCCCAACTGCCAATTGTCATTTCCTCTCTGTGGCTCGCATTCTACTATTACCCAAAACAGCAGAAATCTGACTTAAAAAGATTCAGGGCCATTGGGCTCGTTTCGTTACGTGAAAACGAGCTGCTAGCTCACTACTTTTATTAAAACAGAAATTGGAGGCTTATTTTTGGAAGGCTTTATGGCAGCATTGTGCACAGTGAAAACAACATAGCTGTTTTGTTAATAAACCTGAAACAAAGCTTTATACAACATGAAAACTTGGATATTAGGTTGAATATCATTCTGATTACATCAGACCGTGAATAAAAAACGAAAAACCTATCGTATCTTGTAAGATATCCTGGTTATGGTGCCCCATAAACAATGAACAGACAATTCGTTGGTTTCAAATGTAATTTTCTTTTAGATATCCTTAATGTCATCTACTTCTGAAAGACTTATAGAGAAACACTCCGCCTGTAGGGTTGATCTTTCAAAACTAGAAAATAAACAGCAACTGGCCTCATCCCAGTTAAGGCCGAAGCATCAACATCGAGCATCGGTAATTTAGCGCCATAATAGCACTACACTGCAGCACTAGGCGACGTTTGCCCAGGGCTCTCGCTTTTTGTGTGTCCTTAATCCGCCAGATCGACAGTAGATTTTTTTTGTACGTGAGGAATGATTTTAAAACCACTCAGTGTAACCATGACTCCTCATTCCTGCTTTCCCCACGAACTCCCTCCCCTGAAAACAAAACAAACAGAAACAATAAAAAAAACATTGGTTTGCTAGTGTTTTGCGCCATTTTGTAGCACAGGACGGCTGTCTGAAAAGGTTTTTTCATCGTTGAGATTATCTTTCATTAAAGAAGTAATTGTAGACATAGACACCCTCTTCTATGCTATTTGAAATCGAAATAAATAAATAAATAAAATCTAAAAATGTCTATTCACAGAGACGGGAAAGTCCTTCGCCCCTGACATACTGAAAGGAGGGAAGTACAATTTAATGTCTCAGTTGGGAGGTAAAAGAGATGCGCAGAGTTTATGATCTATATTGATTATCTTGGCACACAAAGCAGATCCCCGCGAAGCTGCGCGGGAATCCGGTCATGCTGCTGTCGTTGGGGGGAGGTGCTCCCATATCGCGTTTTGTCTCCTCGCGACTAAAAGCGCGATATCGCAGCACCTCCCCTTAGCGGCAGCAGCGCGGGCGAAGGACTCCCGCAGGTCTTCTAATAAACTAGCCCAAAGCCAAATGAAACAAATAAATAAACACTCCCTTTCAAGGACCTGCAAACTTTCTGGGATAAAAATGCCCGGACGACAGCTCCATTCTCCCTCCAGCCCACAGTATTTTCTTTTTTCACAGTAGCACAAAAGTCCCAATACATTGCGCCCAATTTCTTGACTCGCCTACATCTTGGCAGCAGCGGGAAACGCAGAATCTATAATTCATCATGAATGTTATAGGAAAATATCCCTCCCAGGCTCAGATGAACCAAGCAGCGCCGATCATTCCAACTATTTCACGAATACCATTTAAACAGCTATTTTTTTTGTATCAACCATTATTTTCCATACATTTAATAGCGAAATGAACTTTTTTCTAATATATTTCCTGAATAGTTGAGTGCTCGTCTTTCATGGGATCGTTGTTATCCGTTGCAAACCGATGGATTGCAGTTCAATAGTTCAAAGTTTATTTTATTTATTTGATTCGAGCCTAAGCATTCTTTCTTCGACTTTGGTTAGTTCACCTCTGGAAAAAAAAATGAAAAAAAATACTCCTACGCTGCTCTTATGTAGAAAGCAACAATACGTCCGATAGTTTCTGTTATAAAAATATATTTCAGAATATATGCTAGATTCTACTAAAGGAGAGTAGAAAGTAATTAAGTAGCGTCTCTCTCGTTCATGTTGGATTAGGAATCCGACTTTTCTGTGTATATATTCGGAAGGAGTTCACCATCAAATTATTGGCAATATTTATATCTACATTTAGTTTAATGTTTATTTAGACATCATTTATTTTCCACTAGTAATGTTACTCTGAAAAAATATACCCTAAAAATGGATCGTTTTGTATGTGTTATCCCATCAGGGACGGTCTGTGCATTCCCAGAATGCCCCAAACGTTCAGAAACGTTATATGCGCATAAATTCTTTCTGCGGCATATTTGTTACCAAGCAAAATTAACCTAGGGAAAAGTGGCATCTTCTAAGATTTAGGGACGCATTATTATTATGATTAGTTATGACATTTGTCCTGCAGGCGTTAAGGAATGTTTCAAGCGTGATATTTCTCATTATTTTGTGATGCGGTTTACTACTATTACTAACACTACACTATTTATCATTTCTATAGCGCTAGAAACTAAATATTGTAAGAGAATGTTAATTGTTTTCGGGGTTAACTAGGTGCTTCTGAAATAGTAACTAAACTCGCTTTATAATAAGTCTCTAAGTCTTTATTTGTCTCAGCCTAACGTTATCATCTATATTTCAATTCTACCGCCCTTAGCAACAGTTTAGGCTAAAATACCCTTTCAAATTTCCTAAATGTAGTCAGTTGAAGAGAGCCTTGTCTGCCTTCTATAGATTTTGCTCAACGTTTATTTTCAAAAATAGTAGCAACAATAACATAAAGTGAAGATAGACAGATAAAATGAAAATAACTGGTTCCTATGCCCCTTTGTTGTTTATTAATTCCGAGCTCAGACAGAAGAACTTTTGTTAAATCGACCAAACCGTGGCCTATCTAAGACGACGGAATGGAAAGCATACGTTCAGAAAGAGGACAGATACCTACCGTATCCATCTTTGGGCTACAGCATGAGAAAATAAAAGCTACAATGTATACGTAAACTACTGTAGCAAAGAGAATTTCTAGTTTCAGCCCGACCATGTGCTCTGCTGCACCGTTCCCGCGATACTGCGATATGGCGCGATATCGCAGCTCCCCACGACCACCACCGGCAGCAACGCGGACGGAAGATTCCAGCGCAATTTCGCGGGAACGTTGCTGTCCAGTGCGCGCATCTTGGAAAGTAGAATAAGTAGCCTACTGTCTTCCTATT
This sequence comes from Ichthyophis bannanicus, assembly GCA_033557465.1. Classification (NCBI taxonomy): domain Eukaryota; kingdom Metazoa; phylum Chordata; class Amphibia; order Gymnophiona; family Ichthyophiidae; genus Ichthyophis; species Ichthyophis bannanicus. The sequence continues at coordinate 1,418,409,689 of CM066032.1, forward strand.
GCCGCTTTATTTCTTCCGGTAAAGCAGGTCTAGTAGGTGACGAAACGAATACCATCAACTACTGCTCCCACCCCTACGATTTGGCCACTGATTAAACAGAACCATTGCATTATCATTTGAATACCAACATATAGTTCATTGATACTCAATTAAAATTATTGCTAAAAGGGATTAAGTTGCGACATATGTATACGATTTATCAAGGCACGTATCGAGCACCAATAATTACTGCGGTAAGGGATCTGTAAAGGCTATCAGGCTTGGTAAAACTAAGTGGGTTTTATCCCATTCTATCTTCTGCTTCATTCCAGTATAAATAAGAATTCTGACAGAATTATGGATACCTTTTCCTAAGAAGATACATCTACACTTTTCCTGGTAAACCAAGCCTTACAGATCTAGAATATTCTGGATATGCATTGTGAGCATAAAGACAGAGCATAGGTATCTCGCTTAAAAATGAGCAGGCCCCGTAAGCAGTTGCCTATTTTTATGAGTAAGATTGGAGGGCTTTGGGAAATTAGCTAAACCCAAGTGCCTCATTCATTTCGTTCTTTGTTTTTTTGGGAGGGGTTTGTGGTTCGGGTAATTTAATTAGAATGTAGTTTAAAATGAAATCTCTTATCGGGGAAAACTGCAACCTCGAGCCCGTTTTAAACCCAGACTACCTGAACTTGAGAGCATAGCCCGCGTTGCTCGCAACCACTAAGGGGCTTGTTTACAAAGCCGCGGTAGCGGTTTGCGATCGTAATCGGAGCCGCGGCCCCATTGATTTCAATGGGGCCGCGGTTGCGATCGCGATCGCGAACCACTACCGCGGCTTTGTAAACAAGCCCCTAATAGTCCTGTGGTTTGCAGTCGTAAAGTGCACTTAGGAATATAGGGGTATGTTTACTAAACCGGGCTAACGGTTAACCCGGGCTATCTGCCACTAGGTCCCATATTATTCAATGGGACCTAGTTGCAAATAGCCCGGGTTAACCGTTAGCCCGGTTTGGTAAACATACCCCATAGTTTTAGAGTGATCCTTTCCCCCATTCATGGTGGGTCCAAACAATTGTAAATGAATTTCCCAAACGGCTTGAATTATAGCCTGCATTCAGAAAAGTGGTCCTTGCATAGGATTCAATTTGGGATACAAAATCACCCTCCCACTCACATTTCTCAGCACCTAACAGTGATTTCTAGTTAATTCCTTCTGTGGGCTTTCAACTGCGCCAGTTTTTCATAAAGTGCAAGGAGAAATGATATTTAAACTTTCCATTTGTGGAGAAACAAGGCAGGTGCCTTTCAAGTGAAGGTAACACGTGGCTTCCAGGTTGCCTCTGATTTAGGAGCCCGGGAACGGAAGTACATTGTGTAGATAAAGCCTACTAATGATTTGGGGAGGGGGGGGGGGGTCCGGAAAGAAGACTTCATTTTGATAACATATGCCAAGGCCAATGGTGTCATCAAACGTGCAGCGGGACTTCATAGTGAACTGTAGCTAATCCCTTTCTTTCCTGCAAACCAAGCAATGTCAAAGCCTGGCTTTAACGGCAGCAATTATTTCCATAAAAAGAACTAATTCCTTCCAACAAAAAAGACTAAGACAAATTAAACGTTTGCTACTTTAAATCGTTGTTTAATTGCTGATTATTTTATCTTCATAAATAAAACTCCTAGGTTTGACTTTTATGAAGTTTAAAAATAGTACCGTAGGCTTAGCTCTGTTAGACTAAAATGTATAAATTAGAAATGTACAGCAGAGAGACTGCAAACATTGCATTATTTTTAAGTAAATATTTTACTTGAGTAGGCAGTGCCTACATTAAAAGAAAAGGTTAGCTGAATGTTCTAGAAAAAAACAGTTACATTAATGACCTATAAACCACACAATCTTAGGTACAGGTTTGTTGAGAAACAGGCACTGGATGGTACTGAGATTCTGCATGGAAGTCATCGATTTAAAAAAAAAAAAAGCCTTACTAGAGCTATCCACCTTGAATATAAAAATAGTAATTCCATCGGGAAAGTGCGAAAAATAATCTTACCCCTAAATATCTTAGAAAGCCCGTGTGAGGCGTTTCCTTATACTATTGACCACAATACTAGAGAAGGCCTAAGGGCCTATACAGAAGGCACAGGGAAACAGAGAGAGGAAAAAGGCATCTTACATTCAGCACAAAACACAGCGAGAAAAGCAAAAAGAAACAAATACCAGGGCACACAGTCTTGCAGCAAAGGTTACAACCAAGTCAGAAGCAATTGCTGATAAACCTTGGGGGTCACATCCAGAGTGGATCCTCGTATGCTGTCCCTTATAGATATTTTTTGTGTGTGTTGTTTTCTTAAGGTCACTTTCCCCATGTGAAAGTCGTTATAGTCCATCCGTAAAAAATATACTTTATGCACAAATATTGACAACATGGATACCATGAACTTGAAATATATCTCTGTTTCTCGGTGTTGCTCAAATGGAGTTCAGCGGTTTCATGGTTGGCTCACTCTCGGTGGTGCTGGGGGCCGGGTGAGGGACTGTGCAGCTCGCCTCCTGCACATCCCCTTCGGAGAAGCAACACACACAGTCAGTAGCACTTAGCAGGCAATAAATAGCGGGCGAGTCAGGGAGCGGCCCCGGTGCAGGCTGCAGCCGCCAGCGTCCAGGCGGGCAGGCAGTAGTACGGGTAGTAGCAGGACGGCGGCAGGGAGAGGAACGAGGGCCGCAGCTGCAGCTCCCCGGGCTGGTACTGTCTCTGGTCGTCTCGCACCAGCACCTTCACGGCCACCCTCTTGGCGGCGGGGGTGGCGGCGGCGGCGAGCAAATCGGCGGCCAGCTGCCGGCGCTTGGTCTTGTAGCGGCGGTTCTGGAACCAGATCTTGACCTGCGTCTCGGTGAGCTTGAGCGAGGCGGCGAGGTCCGCGCGCTCCGGGCCCGACAGGTAGCGCTGGTGGCTGAAGCGGCGCTCGAGCTCGAAGACCTGCGCGTGCGAGAAGGCGGCGCGCGAGCGCTTCTTCCGCGGCTTGGCCGCCTCCAGCAGCAGGTCGGGGCCCGGGGGAGCCTCCGCCTCCTCCTCCTCCCGGGGGCTGCGATCTGCGGGCACGGCAGAGGAGACAAGAGCACAGGCGTTAGTTAGCAAAGGGCCTCCGACAACATCCGCGCCAAGCTGCCTGGGAGTCCTAAGGCCACGATATCGCTCTTTTAGTCCTCAGCATCGCCTGCTCCTCGCGACTGAAAGTGCTATATCGCAACACCTCCCCCCCCCCCCCCCCATGGAGGACTCCCAAACAGTTTGGCGGGAACGTCGTTTACAAGCATAAATATTATCCTCATTCCTAGAAGTTACAATCATCATCATCATTCTCTTAACAGAGTTCACAAAAATGATTTCTAAAAGCTTACATTTGGCATATACCCCGCACGCCTGTAAGCATGGGAGGACAGTATCTTGTCAAGTACGTTTTCAAGGAGGCAGTAGGAAACATATTAATACAAGGTCTAGCCATCCCTTCCACTTCTGCGTTGTATGCTTTATGGCTTTGAGATATGGCTGCACAAAAGCGTCTGTAAAGGAGATCACTAGAGCTATCCACATTGAATATAAAAATAGTAATTTCATCGAAGAAAGAAACATGCTGGGGGTTTTGCATTATTGTCTGAACTGCTTTCTTTCTAATTAATCAAAATAGAATTCAAGCCCAAAATGCCCCTAGCTTTCTGCAGCATACGTGAAGTCTACTTCAGTATGTGAGAATAATCTCGCCGTGAGGCAGGAGCCTGCGATTAGGCCACAGATTGCCAAACGCGTTTGCACTTGGTTCTCTGGGACTTCGCTGTCGCTTTTCTTTTTGCCACAGAGTTTCTGTTAACACCAAAAGAGGAACTGCTTAATGTGTGTACGATTTCCCGTCCTTTGGATTTGATTTCAGATTTGGCCTCTCGGGTCTGCACAGTCTCCCTTTCCCTCTGATTGCAAGAGTAGGCCTGCAACAGCGTTAGGCAAGCAGAGATGGAAATCTCCACGACCTCCATCGTTTCATTGAATTAACAATTCGAATCGGATCGATGAAGTACCGCATTTTTGTAAAAGAGGCGAAAATGTAAATTTAAAATCCGAATTTTTGTGTTCACTGCCATAATTATGTCATATGTGTTCCTTCACTAAGACTCGTCACAGATGAAGTAGAAAATGGTAGGAAGCCTTCCCTGAGATTACTTTTTGCAGAGAATATTTGTCCAAATTCTGGAAAGCTTGTCTGTAGTGAAGGTGAAAGTTTCTGTTAGACCTGCCTTCTCCTATCCCCACCACTGTAAAATGTGTGGCAAATTCCCAGAACACTGCAGTTCCTCGGAAACGTGATGCAACGATTTCACACTTTCTCCTACCGCATTCCTGTTGCGATTATTCCTATTTTGGATTTCTTTTTTTTTTTTTTGCTAATACATGGTATCTCTCCCACATCCCCCCCCCCCCCCTTTCTATCTTTCTATGTCAACCCTTGCCAATTCTCCAGAAACGTGGGGGGCTAAAAGAAATCCCAAAGGTGATTGCTCCCCCCCCCCCCCAATATATCTGAGGGTGTTTGGCTGTCAGATTGGGGGGGGGGGGGGGTAGCCTGTGGCCTGGGGTGGAGCATGCACGCTGTACCTGACACGCTGGCCGACAGCTCGCTGTCACTGTGGCCCGGGGGCTCCTCTTCCTCGTTGGGCCGGACCTCTCCGGGCCGGGGGTGATCGCAGGTGCTCCCCGCTGGATCCTCCTGCTCTGCCCGTACGATCCGTCGGCTCTCGCCCTCATTTTCGTCGCTAAGAGCCGAGTCCGAGTCCGGCCAGCAGCAGCCCCCCGCTGCCCCCAACTGCCCGAAGAGCCGCCAGCAGCAGGAGGGGGAGGTGCCGGCGGGGGGCAGGGAGCACGAGCCGCCCCGGTCCTCCTTCTTGTTCAGGATGGCCTGGATGGAGAAGGGCGTCAGGGTGGCGCTGCCTTGGAGAGCCATGGGGAGCAAACGAAGGGGGGCTGGGGGACGCGCACTAAGGGAGATTCTAGGGGATCTGTGGGTTTGGGGGGGGGGTAACCTGCACAGAGAGAGAGAGAGAGGGATCGGGGCTAGCAGCTCCCGACCCCCGATCTCAGCCGGGGAATGTCATCGCCTCCTTGCAGCGCTCCGGGAGCTCGGAGGAGCCTCCGCCGCCGCTGCACTCCTCGGCACTGCGCGCGTTAGCTCTCTCCTGCTCTTCTCGTCTCCTTTCCCTTCTCTCCCCCTTGTTTTCTTTTTTTTTTTCTTTTTCGCCCCAGCCCCGGTGTCATTCCTCACCTGTGACTGACAGCCTCAGCCCCAGGCCTCTGATTGGCCGCAGCCTCGCCGAGGGACGGAGCTGATTGGCTGACTCTGGCTGCCCGATATTGATTTAGGCGCCTGCAGTGGGCACGTTGGTTAGAGCCGGACCTGAGCTATTAACTCTTTCCGTGCAGCACTGGGGTCTACTCTGTACCCACAGTCATATTCTGCGTATGCTTAACTCCTCCTTCAAACCGTCTGTCCTACAATCAGTCAAATCCAAAATACTCGTCTTTATCCTCCATCATTTTCTAGATATTTCTATAAATAAGCAAACAGTGCAAATAAGAAAAATCTACATGAAATAATTGCACTATTTCCATTCACAGTTTACATTCCCTTGGGCAACGTAGTTGGCTTTCAAAATACTAGCGATTTAAAGTGCATATCGTGTCAAGAAAAATAAGCATCATAATATTTTGTTTTCTTTATTTTCTTTGTGGTGCTTTGCAAGCTGCATCTTAAATTAGCTTGCAAGAGAAGCTTGAAGGAAACCATAAGTGAAAGTGTTCTTCTGCTGGAAATCTGCGAGAACTTGGCGTCAAGATTTCTTTAGTAGAGTTCATGCGTTCACGGCATTGCCAAGATATTATTAAAATACAGTATTACATTTGTAAATATAATAAGAGAAAAATTGCGCATTAGCACGTTGACTTATTTGTGCCACAATCCTCTCTGCAAATAATTCTAATATCGTAATTACGGTAAGGACAATAAATAATCTCTATTTCTAGAAAGCGCTTCTTTATAGATCTACTAAGTGTGTATTATTAATATTACGGCGTCTGGAAATGACTATTGTCATTACAGAGAAATTAAGCGTTGCCCACCAAATCGAATAAAGATATATTAAAGGAGTAGATATGCACCCAGAAAGGACAAAGAAAAGACAATTCATTTTTTCGGCTATTTTATTTTTTTCCTCTTTGGATAAGGAAACGTATCGAACTGAAATGATACCTAAAACTGTCTTCAAAGTTCATAAAAGGAGTTTGCCACTCAAGCATAACACACCTAATAGTTGTTTTAAAAAAGGTAATTATTTAATTTATTGTTGTATGTATTACATATTTGTAGACAGAATGATCTTTATGGGTATATATAGATATAGAGATATAAAAATAATAGATAGATGATAAAGATACGCATATCGCCATAGATTCATTCCCTGTTGTCGGCATATTTTTCGTGTGAGAGATCTTCAATATCGAGTTGTTTTAGTCTTTTAACAGCAGAAAATTACAATTTTCTAGTAATAAAATAAAGCTACAGTTCTCTTGAGTGACTTGTTGCAATTAAGATCAAGTGCACTTTGATGTAGCCATTTGACGTAAATAATTATAAAGTTGTTAGTGCTCATCAACAATAACAATCACGTTTTATTTAATAAGACTTTTGGATTTATATCATTTCCCTATCCATCTAGCTTGATACAAATACTGGCTAGCAATCAATATCCAGCCTTTTAGGATGTGACTGTCCTTGGGTTGGGTTATTTTGGATAACTTGGGTGGACATTTACAACTCACGGCATTCTGTTTTTACAGGGCCAAACGATTAACGGACCAAAGCTGTCGTTTCTGTCCCGGTCCGTCCAATGCAGCGTGATTACGCTGCATTGCTCGCTCTCCCTCTCCCCTCTGCCTTCAAGCAAACAAGCCCCAGAGGAAGGGGGGGGGCGCTAACTGCCCCCCAGAGAGACGGGCGAGGATGATCCCTGCGAAGAGGGCGGATGAGAGGACACGGGATTCCCAGGGAGGGCAGCCGCAGAGCTCAGGCCGGCGAGCTGGGTGGTCTCTCTTGCAGTCGGCAGCAGCTTCGTGCCCCCTCTGCCCCCTCCCTCCCTCCCCCCCCCCCCTCTCTGTACTGCTGAGCTCCTCGCCTCCCCTTCTCAGTGCACCGACTGCGACCATACCAGCCTGATCCTCACACACATTAGGAGATCTGCCTTTGTTTGTCCTGCAATCAAGTGGCCGTAATTTATGGGCTGTAAGTAAGCCGAGAGACAGCGCAGGGCCACCGAATCAGAGCCCCGGGACTGACCTAAGGGAGATGGAACGAGCCTGACTTCGGGATCTAGTCAACTGTGCAGCAAACCGGAGTTAGAACATCCAGATTTGCAAACGCAGATAGACGTGCTTCTGATGTACCGATTCTTCTAATTAATATAAGCAGATTTGATTCCCATTGAGCGGACACTCTTTGAAATAATCTCCTCTCTTTTATGTCTATTGGCATTTTAAGAAAATAAGTGATACTTTGTTCTTCAATTTTTGTCGTAATTTTCCCCAGGAATTTTTAATTCTATTAAAGTCAAATCAGTCGAAATATTTAAGTAACTAAACACAGCCCTGAGCCATCTACAAATTAATTTACAGTAACAGCCTCGTGCTTTGCACAGAGCAGTCATCTTGCTTCCCAGGAAGAAAAAGAGATTAAACACACAGGTTCATTAACGTTAGGTTCTGTATACAGACGGATAACCGCCTCGGACTAAGGGGCAAATCTTAATGTAAATCTCTTCGGCGTTGCCTATAACGTGGAAGGTTTTGAAAGGTTCTGTGTCTAAACATCTTGTCATACTTAGATGCTGTGCTTGGGGAAAACGGCAAAAGAAACAAAAAAAGGTGTCCGTGATTCGAGAAAAATAATAATAATGGGATTTTTACTATTGATAATTCTCGCTTGAGCTCTGCGCTCCCCGAAAATGCTCATTATTTGCTGACATCTCCTGTACTATAATGCCATTTTTAATAAACCAGTCTCCGTGCTTATTACAGGGCCTACTTTATAAATAATTTTTCCAGCCGAAAAAACGAGACAAAGTCAGCTCTCGACATTTCTTCAGAGATTACAGTATTTTTAGGAGAGCAACACAACGTTTTTATACCTAGAGTTATAAAATACTAAAATAAATCAGTGTCCAACAGTTTGAAAGATTACTTACCAGTTAAGTGCTGTAAATGCTGAGATTTTTTAATTTTTATTACGGAATGATTTTCTAACCTCATGTGCATTTGTATATCTGGTTAGCAGCCTCTTTTCTTTCATGAGACCGTTGTTATCATTTTATTTTTGTTCATTCTTCAATTGTGTGGTTAAAATGACTCTTTTATCGATTGTCTTTATTTGTCTTTATTTGTCTTTTTTAAATAAATGTTTTGTGAGGGGGAGGGGTATTATTATTAATTCGTATGTTTGTTGTACTCCGCTTAGAAACAATTGATTTGCGGAATGTAAATATTTTAAATAAATATGTTTGTTACCAGAGCTCCTTTGGTCATTAAAACATTCGCGATGATCTAATAAACGTTCTCACATTTTGTCATAAGGCCGAACATTTGGACCTGAAAACGAGTCTTAAACGAACGTTGCAACTTGCAACCAGGGCCTTTTTCCTTAACTTGCTTAACTCAATGAGTTTAAATTTCTCTTACCAGCTATATTGCAAAAATTATGACCTCTATAAACAAATATTTTCTCTTCTACCACCATCACTATTTTTTTAAGTGTGAAGCTGACGTTCACGGTTAGAACGTTACTTGCAAGAAGTGTACTCCGTTCCTGTGTTTATAACAAAAACATGTTTGCAAATTTAAGGCACCCAGGGCAGTCTCTGTACAAGGAATTACAAAGTCTGAAAAATAAGGAAAATTACATCTATATCGCTATTCCACAATTTTATGATGGGTACAGATCTTAAGAAACATGAACGTTTAATCCGATTACAAAAAAATTAGATGGGTATTTTGCATGTTGAATATCCAGATGCAAAACTCTAGTTTTTAATGCTCATGTGAACAACTGATAGAGAAGGTGCGCCACCCAATGTCAGTAACGCATCGTTGCAAGCACGTCCCAGCTTGCAATTTTCTGGCGGAGCACGAATATACAGTACGCAGTTGTTTTAAATAAGGGCATCATTTCTTCTTCTGGTGTTTCCCCACCAAATAAATTCTACCGTTCATGCATCAGAACAAAACAAGTAATAAACCCTTAGTAAATCAGGTCTTGGGAGAACAAGTCCCCACTGCTTGAACTATGTTCTACTTTTCCAAGAATACCATACGACTAAAAATAAATTATCACATAAAAAGAACCAAACCCCAATGAATATTATGATACCTCTATCTAATGTAATTCTTTTTTGTCGGAGCAGGCTGGAGGCGGCTATATTCATTGGGGTTTGGTTCTTTTTATGTGAGTTTATTGTAACCGAACCTGGGGATTGTTGTTTGTTAAAAATAAATTATGGCAAAGATAAAGAGCCAAAAAGCTCTTATTCAATATTTTCCGCTATTGATGTAGTGCTAGGACTGTACATAAAGCTGTGCGAGATAATTGATGAGATCATACTATCCATTTCCAAAAGGGCTACACTTTAGGTCTGAGCAGAAGGAGATTACATTGACTTAAGAATCGGAGTGTGAGTTGTGAATCGGAAAATTAATTGGATATCCAGTTTGACTCTCCGTTCCCTGTCTGGATAAAGACATTGTGTGGGGGGGATGAAAACTACGAAAAGGGCCACAGCTACTCTATGGTCCACGAGACACTTAGCAGCCCAAGGAATACGTGAGAAAGGGGGATTGTGTTTGGCTAGAGACACAGTAATTGCTTCTTTAAAACCAAAGGGCATGTTTACAAATGTGCATTAACCATTAGTGTGGGACCCCTTGCTAACCCATCAGCGGGGAACTAGGGGGGTTAGGGGTGGAACTTGGGTGTTGACAGAGCTTCACAGCACAGGCATCTTGGGCCTCCATGATAGCTTTGCAACTCAGACGTGCTGCTGGTGTGTTCTTTAGTAAATACGCCCCTAGAATAGCAAGTGAAAAGTAAAAGTGTGCGCCAGCCCAACCCTTGGATTTGCTTGACAAGGTGCAACCAGAAGTAGATTACCAGGTCTTCCTTCCATGCAAAACGTCTACAGCACTTGATATTCCAAAGTGGGCTCTCATGCAAGTACCAGCTGGATGAAAGACCTTGCTTAGCTTCTGAAATCAGCCAAGATCAGGCTCTTTCAGGGCAACAAAGCCACAGTATTACTAAAGCGTTAAAAGGGGTTCTTTCAAGAAGCTTCCACACACCCCCGAAGTGAGACAAATGTAGGAAATAGCAAATTAAAAACCTGGTACTGAACGATGTGTTGTGCACACGGAAACTACAAGTTTCCCAGAGTGGATGTCCTCTTGATGTTTCTATAAGTAGATTTTCTTATTGCATAATTGAAGCCGCTCTACCATAATCTCTTTTTGGTACGTTTTAAGCAAGGCCTCTTGTTTCTATTTGATATGAATTTGCAAAGACCTCAACATTAATCTCAGACACACGAAGGGTCTGAATTAGCATCAATTGGCAATTTGTGATTAGTAGTGCCAGTGGTTAAATCTTCTTTAAAAAAAAAAATCCATCTCAGGTGCAGAACCTCTCTCACATTCACTCCTCTCAGTGCTTGGATCAGACATGAAAGAGCAGTATCAGGATGCAACTGAAGGAATTTCCCTGGGAAATTTAAAAAGCAATAGGGGAACTGGTTAATTTTTTTTATTCAATTTTCAAACCATTTCCTGTATAAATGCCAAACACAAATCACAGGTAAAGCACAAATGCAGACAAATATTGACTGACATATAAATAGCGGGCCTGATTTTCGAAGGCCTTTACATGGGTAAATTCCCTAGTTACCCATGTAAAGGCCTTATCTGGGATTTTCAAGGACACCTACATGGGTAGTGCCCTTCAAAAATGTTGGATATTCCCCCAACTTGCCCAGATGCTATCCGCATAGCATCATGTTGTGTTGGGGGTGTTCCGGGGTGGAGCAGAGGCGGGCTATGGCGCTACCCATGTAGCACCAATTTTTGATGCTACACGGTTGGCACTCTGTGCCGTAAAGGTTGGCGTGGAAAAACCTTGCCTATCTTTAAGGCACAGGGGCTGTGTAGCATTGAAAATTGGTGCTACATGGGTAGCTCTTGCAGCTACCTGGTTGTGCGGCGATACCCACATTTTCAATGCCAGGGCTGCATATGACCCTGGCATGCAAAATCTGGGTTGGGCAGGCTATGCACCAACACAGCGCATAGCACCACCCAGCTCAAAATCAGGCCCAGCAGTTCTAGAAAGGGAAAGGACACATGAAGTAGCATTTTAGAAAGGGCACCCAAGTGCAATCTGGGATGTCCAGGAAACTGTCAGGGATATATATGTTTTGACCCAAGCATAGAAACACAGATGTCCTTGACATGGATGCCTGTAACAGCATCCACCTAAATGTCCCCACTACAAAGACGTTAGGCAGGGACATCTATCACATTATATCTTGCATCCAGGGACATTCATCAGCATGGCAAAAAGAAAACAAGACCCCTCTTTCCCCATCTGTGTTCACTAGCAACATGGAACGTATAGGAGACATGAGTAAACTTCCTTCTCCATGCCCTCTGGATGTTGGCTGGCAACACGAGCACTTTGGCCATGCCTATTTGTGCCTGGAGCAGGTATAAACTTTGACATGGCTCAGGACATGCAGGGTGTTTTCGAAATCAGGTGCAAATGTAACATCTAAGTTCTTGGGAACTCCCCAGACATGCCCACACCACACCCCCATTCCGGCTTGGATGTCCTTGTGTCGGGAACATCTCCAAACCCGCTTTCTACAATGACTCTGGGGATGTGTCCATGATCCCAATGACTGTGGTTCAGACGTCAAAAGCATGGATAGGGCTTCTAAAATAACCCCCCTTAGGGATTTTGGATTTAGCTTAGGATTTCTTCAGTGGAAGGTGAGTTACTTCCAGGTATTGTAGGAAATTTTCCTGTCCCCAAAGGACTTACAATCTAAGGGGCCCTTTTACTAAAGTGCGCTAAGCAGTTAACGCATGTTTTCACAAGTGGTAACTGTGTGCAAAGGCTCGTGACAACTGTAACCATGGGGGCTGATTCCTATGCTAACAGAGTGGTTTCAGGTTTTGGAGAGCTTAGAAGATTTTAGTGATGGAACATTCAAGAATGTTTCACCCTGCAACCACAATATGCAACCAGGTAGTAAGGTGACAATTTGTGTGTCAGACTTGGGGCCAAGCTCTTATGACACTTTAAAAGCTAGGACCATAGCTTTAAAATCTAAGATTCAACCATTTTTAGGTGAGTTTTGCCCTAGCCATAGCACCTATTAGTGAGGGTGCATCTATCTATCTGTCTTTTTGTCTGTCTGTCTGTATGCCTAGGTTTGGTTGTGTTTACACAAACCTATGCATTCCCATAGAGAGGTGTGCAGGCATTCATAAGTTCAGTGTGCCAGCAGGGTCCTCATCTCCCACTGGCAGACAGATCACCGCAAAGATATGGGCTGCAGGCTGGTGGGGACCTATCCCCTGCCAGCAAAAGACAGGCCAACTCTGCCCCAAAGGTATCTGCTGCGGGTCAGTGGGGAACCCCACCCCCTGCTGGCAGTACAGAGAAGACAGGCAGAGTCGCAACAAAGATGGAAGATTGGTGCTGCAAGGACCCTATTCCCCACCAGGAAATGGAAAGAAAAGAAAGGTTAAAAGCTGGGGGAAGAGGCTGAAAGGAAGAAAGGAGAAAGTGACACGGTTTAGTTGGGATGGAAACGGGAGGATAGCGAGGGAGATGAGAGGATACAATTTGAGGGGGAGAGAGAATAAGAAGGGGTAAGAGATGGGTAGAGAGAATGGAGGGAGGGGGATAGGTTTGAAGGAGAAAGGGTTCACAAAGAATACGGGAGGAGGGATGGAAAGGAAGCGTGTAAGAAGGTGGGAGGTGAAGAATTTAATTGCATGGAGGGAAGGCAGCCTGTATGCTTAGACTCACACTTTCTACTCACAGCAACCCTCCACATCATAATGCACAACCTCAAGTTCCTCTCCCATCTCACGCATGCACACACATACAGCCCATCATCCTGCCTTCCCAACGCATGCACACATCCACAACCACACATGCACAGCAGCCCCTCACCCCATCCTCCCACTTCACACATTACTACTATTACTATAAATCATTTATACAGCACCACAAGGCGTATGCAGTGCGGATAAACATGAAAGACAGTCCCTACCACTGTTCCCTCTAAGCTGTGCGCATGTGCGCGCGCACACACCTCGCCGAGCGAGCGCACATACTTTACAACAGAGCGCACAAAAATTACGGTTCTGATTCTGATAGAAAACAACACAGACGGCTTAAAATTTAAAAGTTGTTGTGTATTTACGGTTTTCACAAGTTCTACAATATTTTCTAGTGCAATCAATGTGGTGTACATACTGTATTCTGACGTGTAGTCAAATTTTAAAGTATATAACTCAGTGTCTTTATATGGCGCACAAAAATTTAACCTTCCTTCAAAAGCTGCACAGCTGATATTTTATGCGCACACAGCCTACAGAAAATTAGAGGGAACATTGGTCCCTACTCATCAGAGCTTACAATCTGATCAAGACAGACAGTACAATAGTTGAGAACAGAGGTACAAATAGGGAAGGGTAAGGAGACACCAGGAGAACAAAGGATCAGGATCCAAAGGCAGCCTCAAAGAGGTGAGCCTTTAGCATGGATTTGAAAAGGGGGAGAAAAGAAGCTTGATATACAGGTTTGGGTAGTTTATTCTAGGCATAAGGAGCAGTAAGGTGAAAGGATCAAAACCTAGAGTTAGCAGTGAAAGAAAAGGGCAAAGAGAGGAGTAAGCTAGAGGAAGAGCGGAGTTCACGAGGCAGGGTAGGAAGAGAGGAGGTGAAAGGTAGTGAGGAGCAACAGAATGAATGCATTTATAGGTCAGAAGGAGAAGTTTGAATTGGATGCAGAAACGTAAGGGAAGCCAGTTAAGTGATTTGAGAAGAGCAGTTATATGAGTATGTCAGGGCTGGCGGAAGATTAGCCGTGCAACAGAATTCTGAACAGATTGAAGAGGAGAGAGAGGACTCAGAGGGAGACCAGCAAGGAGAAGGTCACAATAGTTGAGACAGGAGGTGACTAAAGAGTGGATAAGTGTTTTAGTAGTGCATTCAGGAAGGAAGTGGCAAATTTGGTTAATGTGATAGGGAAAGAAATGACAGGTTTTAGCTATCTGCTGGATATGAGTAGAGAAGGAGAGGGAGGAATCAAAGATGCCCCAAGGTTGTGGGCAGAGGAAAGAGGAAGTATAAGAGTGTTATCAACAGAGATGGAGAAAGGAGGAAAGGGGGAGGAGGGTTTACGGGGGAAAATAAGAAGTTTGATTTTGGCCATGTTTGATTTCAAACAGCAATGAGACATCCAAGTAGCAATGTCAGATAGGCAGGCAGAGATACAGGCCTGGACTGTCAAAGAAATATCAGGTGTGGATAAATAGATTTGAGAGTCATCAGCATAAATATGATACTGAAAGCCATGGGAGGAGATAAATGCACCAAGGGACTGGGTATAGAGTGAGAAAAGGAAAGGGCTCAGAACAGACTCTTGGGGTACACCAACTGAAAGTGGGATAGCAGAAGAGGAGGAACCACCAGAACAAACACTGAAGGAGGGATGTGAAAGATAAGAAGAGAACCAGGACAGCATAGAGCCCCTAAAACCAAGTGTGGACAATGTGGTGAGGAGAAGGTGGTGGTCAACAGTGTCAAAAGTAGCAGAAAGGTAAAGAAGAATGAGGACTGAGTAAAGGCCCTTGGATTTAGCCAGGAACATGTCACTGGAGACTTTGGAAAGAGCTGTTTCAGTAGAATGTAAGGCATGAAAGCCAGATTGAAGTGGATCTAGGGCTTGAGAGGAGAGACATTCAAGGCAAAGAACTTCACATTCAAAAAGTTTGGAAATGAAGGGAAGAAGAGAGATAGCTCAATAGTTAATAGGACAGGTAGGGTCAAGTGAAGGTTTCTTGAGAAGAGGTGTGACTACAACATGCTTGAAGACGGCAGGGAAACTTGCAATGGAGAGCAATAGGTTGAGAATACTTTAGATGAAAGGGATGACAGAGGAGGAGATGGAGTTAAGGAGATGGGTGGGGATAGGATCAGAGGAACAGATACTAAGTTTAGAGGAGGAAAGAAGATGAGAGGTTTTCTCTCTGGAGATCTTAGAAAAGGATGAAAGGGTAATAGATATTGAGGGGAAAAGTTAGTATTGAAGAGGGGGAAGAAGCTGATTTTGTTGGGAATTGGAGTGTAATCTTGTGGACTTTGTCATGGAAATAGCTAAGGTTTGGGCAGAAAGAGAAGGAGGGGGTTGGAGTTGGAGGCACCTTGAGTAGAGAGTTGAGAAGAGATGGCAGGGGGTCAGAGGCAAGAAGGTTAGTCAGACAGATAGTAGTTTTGCTTGGCGAGTGCTTTGGCTGACTAGAAGGAAGAAAGCATGAATCTGAAGTGAAGAAAATCAGAAAGGGAGAGGGATTTGAGCCAAATGCGCTCAGCTGAGCGGGCACAGGAGTGTAGGTAGCAGATAGTTGAAGACAGCCAGGGCTGAGGTATAGTGCGCCTCACAGGACATGGTATGGGTGGAACAAGAGCATCTAGAGCAGAGGAGAGTGCAGAGTTATAGGAAACTACAGCCTCATCTACAGACTTAGAAGACAAAGTGGAGGAGAGATGATGAGAGAATATCTAAGAGAGCCGGTGGATCGATAGCATGAAGTGTTCTAAAGAGATAGGAAGAGACCGGGTGAGATTGAGGTGAGGAGTGATGAAGACTGAAGCTTATGAGGTGAAGCATCCCCAGCCCCTGACCTCATCCCCAGACTTGTGCACTCACACACCCAGGTCTTCCACCACTCCCCCATGCACATACATGCATTCACACCCACATACTGAAAATAGATGCACATATACAGACAAAATCAGTCACAAAGAAGCTACACAGCTCCTGATACCCTAATGAGACAGGGCCTGATATTTAGCACCGGTGGCTTGTGCTACTAACTGCTGGTGCTGAATATTGAACCGAGATATTCAATGCTGGGGTCATATCCGGCCCTGGCACTGAATATCCAAGATCGCCACATAGGCTAACTGGGCAGGAACTCAATATTGCCTCCTACACACGTATAGGGCCTGTAGTTAGTGGCAGTAACCATGTTAGTGCCACAGAATATCCTGTTCACTGCGATTAACACGGTTAGCACACCTGATAACCGCGCTAATCGCTTTGAATATCGGGCCTACAGATTTTATCATGTCTCTTTAGGAGTGGAGGAGTAGCCTAGTGGTTCAAGCAGTGGTCTGTGACCAAAGAAACCAGGGTTCAAATCTCACTGGCACTCTTTGTGGTCTTGGGCAAGTCACTTAACCTTCCATTGTCTCAGGTCCCTCATGGATAGGGAAATACCTGCTGTAACCTGCCATGAGCTAAATACCGCTAAATAAATATTTTGTCACAGACATGCACGAGTTTGCAAATTGAGGAAAGGGAAAGTTCTCATTTTGTCACACTATATGTGTGCACTTTTCAACTTGTTTTCCTTTTGAACAAGAGATGTACTCTTTGAATTTGCAACAAATGAGTAGCCAAGCTGCTGAGTTTTGTATCAGCTGCAACCTTCTAATCAATGCTCCCTTGAAGCTGTGTGGGAGTCCTCC
Source organism: Ichthyophis bannanicus (assembly GCA_033557465.1). Lineage (NCBI taxonomy): Eukaryota > Metazoa > Chordata > Amphibia > Gymnophiona > Ichthyophiidae > Ichthyophis > Ichthyophis bannanicus. Next base: position 1,418,426,575 of record CM066032.1, read on the forward strand.
ACCCATGCTGCTGCTGGTGGGGCGAGGTGGTGCCATATCACATTTTCAGTCATGAGGAGCAGGCAACTTACTCCTTGTGATAAACATGTGATAATGTAGCACTTCTAACCCACCAGCAGCAGTAGGGGTGGAAGACTCCAGTTCACACGCGGCTTCTAATATAGACCAAAATAGGGGCGGCACATCCATTAGACGGCTGCCTTGAGTGACAAAGTTCTGGGGGCGGCAACTGGTCAGCAGCAGGCCAGCTCAGTCCCCAGCTCTGTGGCCTGCAGGAGAAAAGGTGCTTAAGAGAGAATCAGTTTCCCCTGTAGGCACAGGCACAGGCACACACAGTCACACAAGCAAACATCCTGCAATTCAAACTCCTACTCCAGGGCCAGCATGAAAAAGGGTCTTTAAGAGCACATCAGTTTCCTCTCCACACACAGGATCAATCTCTTGGATCATCTTTTGAGACTGACCCTGTGCCACAGAGGAAACTAAGGCACTCTTCAGCACCCTCTCTCAGGCTGACCTGCTGGGGATGTTTGCTCATGTGGCTTCCTGTGCTATGTTAGGGCAGAAATTGGGCCCCCCAAAGAAAAAGCCCTTCCGCCACCCCATGAGTTCTGAGACCCCCTTATAGGTTGGTAAAAGGTTACAGAGAGACTGTGGGATATAAAGAAGTTTTTCTCTCTCTTTTTGTTTCAATATTAAATACCAGTCTTGTTTTGGTGGAGTGTTTTTGGATTTTGACTTCCGCCACCCCTGGCACAAGCCATCCAAAACAGCTGCCAAAATGGATTCCGTCCTGTGATGCATTTGAAGCTCGACTAGTGTAGATCTAATATCTTATACAGTAGCAGAGGTTTCTAACCTTTTTTGGTTGTGTGGACCCCTTATTAACCTCCAAGAAGTTCTCTAGTTCATCCCCGCTATTGTTCTTGGAACCCCTCCCCCCAAGCCTGTCCCCACTGGCCCTCTATTTCTCTTCCCTTTCCTGTTTCCATCAGTTTCAAGTTTTCTCCTTCCCCCTAGCCAATCCCCACCAGCCTTCCTCTTTCTTTTTCTGTGTCCTGAAACCCTGTAATGGTCTCATAGATCCTTAGGAGTCTGCAGGCCACAGGTTGGGAACCATTGTCTTATAATAATTCAGAAAATGTACCCTTTGGATAGAGACTGCTTTTTCAATTAAATTGATCAGAATGGAACACTCCAGACTGGGCAGTGCTTCTCTGGTCTAGCTACCTCCAGATTATAATTTTTTAATGCGTCATCTTAAAAGCTGTAGTGTCACTGCCTCTCCTACTGACATGGTGACCATTTCACATATAGTGCCCATATCAGCCTCTTTGCTAATTATAGCAAATTGGAAGGACAGGGATCCACCACAGACATGGCTGGGCATACTGTTCTACTTGAAGAATATTTTGTGTATCTTCTGGACTAATTCCTCTAAAAAGGGTAAGTTTTGATATATGGTCTCATTGTGGCTACGGATTTGACTCCTTCTTGTAGATGGGTGTGAACATTCAGGGAGGGGAGAGAGCTTCGAGAAGAATGCATTATTTTCAAAGCAGTTGGGGTACAGTCTTGACAAGTGAAGTTAAAATCGTGAAACATAGCAACTGTTATACATTGCTACCGATCCTGCTATAGTTGTCCTCTTCCTATCAAAGTTTCAAAACTTGTTTATTAGATTGTAGACTGACAAATTTGATCTAAAGTTCTCCTAGCATGTTCACAGCCAAGTGACAAGTTACAGCTTTAATTTCATCTCCCTATTCACATAGAAATCAATTAAATACAGATTTACAGTGCTCTGTACCTATGCGGCAGGGGAGAAGACGACCTTGCAAACCTACCTGCTATCACAAAGATTTTAGCTATTAACATTTCTGATTCATTCTGTTCTGTACTTTATTATCCAGGTGTATTTATTTATGTATCTGCTCACTACATCTGGCTTCTAGTACAAAATAGTAGACAGCTCATGATTTGCTTTTGTGGAGTGATTTTTACCTAAACTTGAGTGCTTTATTTATCCAGGTGTATTTCTGTTTGTAGCTATCTGTTTTTAGTACTTCAAACAAATGATCCAAGTATGGCAAGGATGTTGGTACAAGAACATAGAGAAACTATGCGAAACGAAGGAAAACTTGAAAACCTCCCGAGGGAGCAAAGATATGAAGGTTAGACTGGAACCTGATTGCAACCAAATGCATTGTTAAGATGCCACAGATGTGCAACACATGAGATCTCAAGGAGTGTGATGACAGCTCTCTATGTCCCATGATACAGTCATGCAAAAGAACACTTGTGCTGTTTATTAGATATTTTATTATACACTTAGATATTTGCACAGGCTTCTGTTATACAAATGTAGATGCATGTACGAATTTTGAAGTCATTATTTTCTTTGCTGCTTTTCCTTGGCATGCTAGTGAATGATCTTGCTTTCTTGTGGAAAAAAAAAGATGTTAGTAATTATGCTTATGCTAATCCTAATAACAGAATTTCTTAGAATCTGTGATACTTTTGTTAGACATAAAGTTAGGGGCTCAGATCAAAGGTCAACACCAGGACTAACTTTTTGTTTTATTAGTGTGGTATGCAGGACAAAAATCAATAGTGCTGGGATTAGTGCTGTGTTCACCATATAGACTAATTGCTTGCAGTTGGACACTTCTTGCTCTCCGAGTTGGTTGTGATGTGTTTCCATAGACAGGTGAAGCTACTGGTACATATACCCCAAGCAACATCATTGGCTAGAATGAGTGCTAAACATTTCCTAGGATAACGGATGAACTTCTTAGTTCTCCACATCATTGGCTTTAAACCTCAGGGATCACTCAGCCAGTCTGGTTTTCATGTAGCCACAGCATCCAACAGATGGGCAAAACAACCTATATTACAGGCAAGCCACTCATGAATATAGCAAAATATGACCTTAAGAATATACAAACGGAATTTACAGACTGCCTGCAAAATCAATTTGCTGCTTCAGATACAAATGAGCTCCAGCAGAGTTATGGGATGACATCAAGAAGGTTGTGTTGGAAGAAAGTGAGAAGTCTCTACAAAAGGTGAAAAAGCAAAAATAGCCAAAATGGATGACTGAAGAAACTCAGAAAATTGCCAAGAAATGCTGAGAAGCTAAAGTGAGAGGAGAAAGAGAGGCAATTGCAGAACTCAACAGAGAATTCCAATGTGCAGCACAACAAGGAAAAGTACTACAATAACGCACGCAAAGGCAATAGAACCAGAAACTATTAAAGGAAGAACAAGATCAATTTTCCTAAAGCTACGAGTTAATGAAAATATTCCAGCCTTGAATTGGAATGTTACAAGATGCTCAAGGATCCATGTTGAATGATGCTGAGAAGATCAAGAAAAGGTGGAAAGAATATACAATCATTATACCATAAACATCAAGTGGACCAACAGCTGTTACAAACTGTACCTTATGATCAGGAACCACTGGTGATGAAAGAAGAAGTCAAAGCAGCATTGAAAGCCTTATCAAAGAACAAAACACCAGGCATTGATGGCATTCCCATTGAAGTATTACAGCAATTTGGAGGACAACATCATGGCCAACTTGAAAGGAGGCCTATCTGTACAGTGCTGTGCACACCTTGAAGCACTGAATAGTTCAGTAATAGTAATACTTGAGAGCCCTCAGAAAGGGTTAACAACACAGATTCAGTAGCTCAGACATTCCAGAGAATATTGCTAGGGAAACATCCTTGAAGAGCTCTGCTCAAAGTTCCAGAAGACACTGAGTCTGCAGAAAAGAGAAACATTATTTGGTGAAAAATCAGAAATGCTTGCTTGTAGAATATTTCTTAAGAAATTATGTCTAGAAATGGATGAGTGTCGCTGTGTCCAGATGACCTATAACAATAAAGCCTGAACTATGACATGTAGATGCAAATGCTTGACGTAGAAAGATAAGGTTGACATTACACTGCGTAATGCTTTTGATCCAATAAAAGACTGCTGAAGATGAGGGGGGGGGGGCAGCAGGAGCATTGTTGACCTCCGCAGATCTCTGTGGGTTATGCAATCCTCTCCTGAAGCTTCAGTTATTGCTTGAACAAAGTTCTGTGTGTGAATTGTTTTATTACTTATTATTTACCTCTCTCTCTCTCCCATTGCTTTGAGTGAAGTGATGAAAGCCCAAGAGCCTAGGTTCTGTTGTCCGGTGAGGGGTGGAGCAGGTCATACACAACTGACTAGAAAACGTCTGTGTTTATACCAATACTGAAGAAAGGTGATCTCACTGACTGTGGAAATTATCGCACAATCGCTCTGATCCCACTTGCCAGCAAGATTCTACTCAAGATCATTCAGCAGAGACTACAACCATACCTGGAACAAGAACTGCCTGAAGTGCAAGCAGGGTTCAGGAAAGGGCGAGGAATGAGAGAGATCATTGCGAATGTGAGATGGATCCTTGAAAAGACAAAAGAATACCAAAAGGATTTCTATGTGTTTTATTGACTACAGCAAGGCCTTTGTGTAAACCATGAGAAACTCTGGGCCACATTAAGCATGGGTATACCAGAACATCTGATAGTTCTCTTGCACAACCTTTACATTGATCAAGAAGCAACAGTTCAAACGGAACAAGGAGAAACAGAATGGTTTAAAATCAGCAAAGGTGTACGACAAGGCTGCATACTTTCCCCCTACCTGTTTAATTTATATGCAGAAGACATCATCAGAGAAAGGACTGTATGAAGACAACGAGGTGTTAAGATTGGCGGAAGACTCATCAACAACTTTTGCTATGCTGATGATACCACATTACTGGCTGAAAGAGAAGATAATCTGAAACATTTGCTTCTCAAGATCAAGGAACATAGTCTTAAAATGGGCCTGCATCTTAATGTAAAGAAGACAAAGATCCTGACAACTGGCAAAATCATTAAGTTCATCATTGATGGAGAAGAAATTGAAATAGTTCACAACTTTAATCTACTTGGATCAACAATCAATAAAGAAATAACAAGCAGTCAAGAAATCCGACAACGCATTATTGCTCTTGGTAGAAGGGCTATGAAAGCCCTGACAAGATTTTCAAGAGCAGAGATGTCTCTCTCCATACAAAGATTTGACTTGTCCAAGCTATGGTATTTTCAATAACGTCATAAGGATGCAAAAGTTGGACAGTGAAAAATCTTTATCTTTATTGAGTTTTTGATATACCGCTCAGGCGGTATACACAGTAAAATTTTTGATATACCGCATCAGAGCGGTTTACACAGTAAAATGTTGGTTACAAATGAGCAATAGGAAAAGAACGCCATTGTTGATAGGAAAGCAGAGTAGACTACACTACTCCCAGGCAAGGGACAAGCCACAATCAGACATACCCAACCACCAGAACAGTGACCCCTACATACCCACGCCCCACTGATGCAGCGCCACTTGAACAACTGTATAACCTGTAAATAGCAAAATGTATATAGCTATCTACTCTGTAAATAGTTGCTAAGCAACGCTGGTCACTACTGTATCTGTGACCTGTGTGCCCAGCCTGTATATAGTTACCCACGTTAGTCCCCAAGTTACACTACTTGTTCATTGTAAAGTACAGTGCAGGCCCCCACCGCACTGTACAGGCTACTGGTTACCTGTAAACCGCACTGATGATAAAGAGCATGGTATAGAAAAGATATTAAATAAATAAAGAAAATAAATAAATAAATAAATAAATAAATAAATAGACTGGAAAGATTAAAGAGACAGGTAGAGAGAGATGAACAGACAGAGACTAAACAGAAGGCAGGGAGTCAGGGGGAACTGAGTGGTGGGAGGTGAGAGGTCAAAGGCTGTGTGAAAGAGGTGAGTCTTGAGCATGACTTTAAATCTTACAAAGGAGGATTCTGAATGGAGAGAAAGGGGTAAGGAATTCCAGAGGGCAGGACCCAGGAAAAAGAAAGCGGAGTGGCGAGTGAGTTCAAGGTAAGCACAAGAGGGGGAGGGAAGAGCCAGACGATGAGAGTGAACGGACCTGAGAAGACAATGTGGAGTGTGATGCTGCAAGAAGTCTGAGAGATATTGGGGGAGACCAGTGTGAAGAACTTTGTGAAAAAGAGTGAGCAATTTATAGTCAATACGATACTTAAGGGGTAACTAGTGCAGCCAGATAAGGAGAGGGGTAATGCAATCTGAGCGAGTGGAGTTGTGAGGATCCGGGCTGCTGTATTTTGAAGGAGCTGAAGATGGTGGAGTTGAAAGAGGGGGAGACCTGCCAAGACAACATTGCAGCAGTCAAGTTTGAAGATGACTAGGGATAACATGAGGGTTGTGCAAGAGGAGAGGGAGAGGAGTGGGCGCACTGCACAGATCTGTCAAAGAGAAGCAAAAGAACGACGGACCATGGTGGAAATGTGCTCATGAAAAGAGAGGGAGGAATCCAGGGTTACATCAAGGTAGTGGATGGAAGTAGTGAGGGGAATGGGATGGCTGATGTTAAGATGAAGGAAATTTGACGATAACCAAGAGGACACTTGACGCAAGCAGGAGTTCATAGGGGTGAGGTCAGGGGTTGTGGGGCTGGTGTGCTGGAGCAAGATAATATCATCAGCATAGAAGTAGGCTGATAGGCCAGATTGTTGGATAATGAGTGCAAGGGGGGCCAGGAAGATGTTAAACAGAAGGGGTGCTAAGACCGAACCTTGCAGGACACCACAAAAGAGAGGAGTGGGTGAGGAGATGGAGGACTCAACTTGAACAGACAAAGAGCATTTGGAAAGAAAAGAATGGAACCAGAGAACAGTGCCCCAAGCCCAAAATTGTGGAGTCTGGAGAGAAGGGTGGAATGATCAACCAGATCAAAAGCAGCGGAGAGGTCCAAGAAACAGCCAAGTTACGTAATATCACCACACTCATGAGAGGTGTGGAGCTCATTTAGAAGGGAGAGAATAATGGTTTCAGTGCTGTGACTAGGCCTAAAACTGGATTGTCGGGGGTGGAAAGCATGAGTGGAGTCGAGATGCGTGGACAGCTGTGCAAAGTTTCTCTAAAATCTTAGAGAGAAAGGGGATTAGAAATGGGACACCAGTAAGCCAGGACAGTGGGGTCAAGCGCAGGTTTCTTAAGAAGGCATACCAGGGCGTGCTTCCAAAAAGGTGGGGAAAGTGCCAGCAGAGAGACTAGAGTTGAACATGCAGAGGACATAGAGGAGAAGGGAGAGGGAGGGGTCTGTGAGCCAGTGGGAGGGAATGGGATCTAAAGAGCAGGTGGTCTTGTGTGGGAGGAAGACAGGGCTTTAGACAGGCAGGAAGAAAAACAATGCCTTTGAATTATGATGCTAGTGAAGAATACTGTGTATATGATGGATTGCCTGAAGAACAAACCAGTCAGTACTAGAGGAGATTAAACCTAAGCTTTCTTTAGAAGTTCAGATGACAAGACTTCAACTTTCATAATTTGGACACATCATGTGAAGATAGAGATCGTTAGAGAAAAACATCATGCTTGGCAAGGTAGAAGGTCAATGTAAAAGAGGAAGACCAGCAATGAGATGGATCGATACAACAACAGCTAGGGGTGCCACTCTATCAACAATGAGCTGCTTGACTAAAGACGGAACACAGTTTAGGTCAACTATCCAGAGCATCACTATGAGTCAACACTGACTCAACAGCACTTAAGAACAACAATTGTAAGTGGAAAGTCTTTGCTTTTTTCTAATTAGTTCTTTCAATATTTTGTCATATCTTTAAGTTCTCATATGTTCACCTACGAGGTGTAATCAAAAGGTATTCAGACAATATGTCGCACCACGATGCTATTAAGCATGCAGTGACATAGTTATGTGCTCTGCATGTGCAGAGTGTAGCATGGCTGCAGCACACCTGTACTTTTTTAAATCATGTGATGTTTGGTATCATGTAAAAGCAGTTCATCAGATTTACGAGTGAAAAAATCAAATAGCAAATTTGCATTAAATTCTGCCAGAAAATTGGTGACTCGTGCAAAGAGACTTCTGACAAGTTACAGCAAATGTATGGTGATGAATGCATGAGTCATGCTTGAGTTTATGACTGGTACAAACCTTTTCAAGAGGGCCACCAAAGTCTTGACAGTGACAAATGTTCTGGAAGGCCATCCACGAGCAGGAATGAAGACAAAGTTGAAGCAGTGTGTGCCGCAATACGCTGAAATCATCAATTGACTATCAGGGAGCTTGCTGAGGACATAGACATCCGTTTCGGTTCAGTACAGTCCATTCTTATTGTCAATTTGGGGATGAAATGTGTTTCTTCAAAATTCATGCCGAAACTCCTGTCCCCTGACCAAAAAGAAGATCGACTGTCTGCAGCCAGGGAGTTGTTGGAATGTGCTGAAAATGACTCCGACTTCATCAAAAAGATTATTACTGGTGATGAATTATGGGCTTATGGTTATGACCTGGAAACTAAGGCTCAGTCCTCACAATGGAAGCCCCAAAGTTCGTCATGTGAGGAGCAATGTCAAGGTTATGCTCACGGTTTTCTTTGATTACCAGGGTATTGTTCATCAGGAGTATGCTTCAAAAGACCAAACTATCAATAAAAGAGTACTATGTCTAAGTTCTGACTCGTTTGAGAGATGCAGTTCATTGTAAGAGGCCAGAGTTGCAGAGGAATGGTGAATGGTTGCGTCATCACAATAACACCCCAGCTCATGCATCACATCTTGTCTAGCAGTTCTTGGCCAAACACCAAGTCCATTAAGTCCATCAGCCTCTGTATTCACCTGACCTCGCATCCTGTGACTTTCTTGTTTCCAAAACTAAAATTACCACTGAAAGGAAGGAATTTCGACTACTTGGAGATCATTAAGCAAAATTCGACACAGCGGCTTCATAGCATAACAAAAGAGGCATTTCAAAATTGTTTCCAGTAGTGGCAGGAACACTGGAGGAAGAGTGTTTTATTGGAAGGGAATTACTTTGAAGGAGACAGAGTGCAGTAACTGTCAGTGTTATACTTTTTGTGTTACTGTAAAAGTCTTGAAACACTTTTATTGCACCTCGTATTTGAAGAACCCAATGCTATGGAAGAACATTGCAAAGAAAATAATTGCCATACTGGGTCAAACCCAAAGGACCATCAGTACTTTCTTTCCAAGAATGGCCAGTCTAGGTCACATGTACCTGGCAGGATCTCCCCCAAATAGCAAGTGGCTTCCCTAAGTCTATTCTTGCTAATAACTGAACTTGTCCGAATCCTTTTTTGAAGCAAACTTCGCTACCAGTTTTTACTACATCTTCCAGCAATGGATTCCAAAGCTTAACTGTGCATTGCATGAACAATTATTTTCTCCTATTTATTTTTTTAAATGCTACTTAGTAACTTTATGGCATGCCCCCTAGTCTTAGTGCTCTCTGAAGAGTAAATGACAGATTTACATTTACCCGTTTCCATTCCACTCCACTCAGGATTTTATAGACCTCCATCTATCATATTTCCCCTCAGTCATCTTTTTTCCAAGTTTAAGAGCCCTAATCTCTTCAGCCTTTCCTCATAGAGGAATCATTCTGTTCTCATCATACTTTTGGTCACCCTTTTCTGTACCTTTTCTAATTCCACTATATTTTCTTGAAGTGCGGAGACCAGATCTGCAAGCAGTACTAAGTGTGGTTGCACCATGGAGTGATACAGATGCATTATGGTATTCTCTGTTTTATTCTCTATCCCTTTCTTAATATTTCCTAACATTCTGATGCATTAAGGCCCTTAGGGATTAGAGACTGATGATCCCCGTTTTGTTTCATATTTTCAGTCAGAGAGGAGACACGCAATTGCAATTATCCTGGAGAGCTCTGTGAGCGGGAGTCAGTAAAATGTTTCATGCATCTTACATAGGAATGCTTTAAGTACATTTAATTTGTTGCAGCCAGTTTAAAATCTTTTATATCCAAATTTACTTATTTTGGGCAGCTTTCTATGATGTGGAAGTCTGTCTTAAAATAAAATAGATCGAATCTGTGAAATTCTTAGTGATTGGTAATGTTCAAGGCCGGTGCTATCACTAGGTGAACTAGGCAGTCACCCAGAGTGCCAGCCTTCAGGGGGCTCCAATTGCTATCACCCCTCTCCAGAACCTGCAGCAATGGCTCAGAAAATGTAGGGCAGCACTTAGGTACCTCAACTCTCCGGTGCTGCCCCATGATTTCTGCCCTCTATTACCTCTTCCATCCCCATCCGACACAGACTTCAGAACCGGAAGTTGCATCAGAAGGGGCTGGAAGGGACAGCTAGTTGAAGACAAAAACTGAAAGGCAGTGCCGACCAGTTGAGGTAAATGCTGCCTCATGCTTTATGAGCCACTGTCGCTGCTACAGGACTTGGAGAGCGACAGCAGCAGCGGCAATGGGGGTGGGGGGCCCACCTAGGGCACCTCCAATCCTTGCAACAGCCCTGGTGGTGTTGCATGCTGTCTTTATAGCTGCACTTTGAGTGCCCACTCTCTGAGAAGCTGTGTCCGTTCCATTCCATTCCCTCCTTTATGAAAGCAGGCCAGGAGTTTGCAAAAATCCATAGTCACATACATTGACAACTATCTGGATCGTACTTTCATTTCTGCTCAAAATGAGTTGTGTTTTTTCTCTAATTCATTTGCTCCTGCATAAATGTATTCATGTCACATAGTGGAAGAGGACCACTGAAACTCATTTGCACATTGTGAGTTTTCCCAGACTGAATGAATTGCCTTCTTGTTGAGACAAGAGTACCTCAGTTCTACTGGAATCTGAAGGCACACAGCTACACTGGATTTAATCGGGAGTACCTCTCACAGACTATCCAATCTTCTCTCAAACATCCCTTTTCTCCTGCTGTTTCTTTGTTTACATTGCCTTATTTTATCCCTGTTTTCACCTCTCTTTCCTTTATCTATCTTGCTTCCTTCCTTTCATCTCTACCAGGTTCCTATGTTCATTGGTTGCCCCACCATAGAATTATTTCTCTCTCTACTTTCTCTTGTCTCACCTTACCTAAAGCTCACATGCTTGACCTATTCAATTCCTTCTCCTCACAGACTGAGTTGTTCAACACTCCCCTCCACCAATTTTTATAAAACAAGGTTAGATATAGTGAGAATGATAGAGCTAAAAATTTAACATGCAGTAAACGGCTTTTTGGTGATAACACATGCTGCATTGCAAAGAACATGAAAAGCAAAAGAATGCAGGGAATAGGAGTGAAGTTGGAAGCGGTGTAACTAGGGTTGTGAGAAGGAAAACTGGGTTGTGTGTGCCATCAGAAAAGAATGGTTTGCAAAGGACAGCAGGGCTGGACAAAAAGACACCAATTGCAAAGAGAAGGAAGAGTAATGCTAGGTGGCGCGTTATACAGGGTTAACCTGGGCTATCTGCAACTACTGATCGATCCCACCCAATTAACATTAGCCCCGCTTAGTAGACATACCTCTAAGAGTCTGTTTCTCCTAGGACAAGCAGGATGAAGTCATCCACACCAGGTGACGTCATCCAATGGCGCCAAGACGGAAGTACTCTCTCTAGCCCAGAAGGCATTTCCCTTCTGGGCATGTTCTACCTGGCCCTACCCCCAGGTCCACCCCTAGCTAGCCACTTTTACCTCTTCCGCCTTGCCAGCAAGATGGATACTAACCTCTCTCCAAACAATTTTAAAGACTACATTTTCAAGAACTTCGCGATCAAGACCTTCACTATGCCTAAGCTGGACTTCAAAAAATGCCCGGCCTGTGCTAGAAAGATGAACTCCACTGACCTGCATGATCGCTGCCTCCGATGCCTGGGTATCTCTCACCAACTTGAAGAATGTGCCCACTGTGCCAGGATGTCGCCTCAAGCAATAAAATCTCGCAAAAATGCCCTCAAAGAGCCGTTTCCAGCTCCTCCGGCCAGGCCTCAGCTGATTCCCCCATCGGCAGTCCCCTCCAGTGCAGGAACTCAGGTCAGTGGCTTGGACCCCGGGACCTTGTCGGCAACAGCGCTGCCTCCAATGGCTCTGGGTGCGCCCGCAGGGGCCTCCACCCATAGCCTATCCATTTCGGGCACTGGCTCTGCTTCGGAGGGACCCCCTCCTGCTGTCCGGCTGCCCCAAACAGCCCTGCTTCTCTGCAACCACAAGGCTCCCATGGCGGTGGCCATCTTGGATGACATCAGCACTCCTAACTCCTCCCCCACGGCACCATTGGTCCACGCCGAAGCCCACATCACAGGAGGAGGAGGAGCCGCTCCTACAGACATGCCCACCACTGGAGCTCTCACTTGGCACGGAGGCACTGCTCGGACCCACGCCGATGATCCAGCCACCAGCACAAATGGAGGAGGAGGAGAAGGAGAAGAAGTAGCAGTGGCAGCAGCAACAGGAGCAGCTCAGCCCAGCACCGCAGGAAACATCACCGGACTGACAAAGGCAGCTACAGAAGACACTCTTCAGCTGACAGCAGCCAACCCAGCAGCAGGTACAGCATCCAACGTGACCTCTCCCCACTCCTGGCTCTCGCTCCTTCTCCAGCCACCCAGGAACCTCAGGAACAATTCCTAATCCCCACGGAACCTGCTTGCTCTGCTCCCGGCCCCCCTGAGTCACGCACACAGTTCTTCTCTTTCCTTTCGGATCTGTTTGCACAATGGACTTCCACAGCACAGATCCCTACTGCGGGAACCCCTCTCAGCTCTCAGCTTCCTTCCCCGGCACTTCCCAAGGTCCCCGACCTGGCTCCCGTACCCTGTGATGTCGCTGAGGTGAACACAGCACAAGAATCCACAAGAGATCCCCCCCCCCCCGCGGATCTCGAGTCTTCTGCACCGTCAGCCGAGACCCCGGTGGATGCCCCGACCAGCAGCCCAGAGGACTTAACCTACTCCAAGTTCCTCAGGAAGGTCGCCACTGCCCTCAACCTCTCCAGCACCTGCGACTCGTCTGACCAGCGCCGGGAGACCCAAGCGGCAAGAAAGTTCCTGGAGGCCCCACGACCCTCTGCATATATCCTAGGACATCCCCTACTGAGAGAGAACCTCCTCTCCCTATGGCAGAACCCTACCTCAGGGGCAGCCGTCTCACAGAAGCTGGATGCCAAGTACCAAGTTCAGGCCTCCCCGGGCTTCAACAAAACCCAGCTCCCTCACAAATCCATAGTGGTGGAGTCCGCGCTCAAATGCTCAAAGACCAACTGGACCCACACCAAACACCCCCCCAGAAAAGACCTCAAACTCCTGGATGATATCGGCCGAAAGACATTCCAGGGAGCAATGCTCTGTGCCCTAGTCTCCGCCCACCAGTTGCAACAGACCCTTTACCAGGACACCCTGGTGGAGCAGTTAAAGTCGTCCCTCTCCACCTCCAGCCTGGAGACACAGACAGCTACCTCCGCCACCATCGCGGACCTGTAGGAGTGCGCCAAACACCAGGTGTGGGCATGCTTTGATGCATTTGATGCAGTGGCTCACACGGCGGCCACCTCTATTTCTGCTCGCCGGCTAGCCTGGCTCAGAGCATCTGGCCTGCGGGAAGACACCCACAACCGCATCGCCGACGCCCCCTGCACCGGAGACACCCTGTTCGGCGAAAAAGTCAATGACACCGTCAACGCCCTGAAGGACCACTGCACTACACTGCAGACCCTCGCCAACGAGGGCATGGAACGGCCCAACCGCAAAAGCTCATACCAGCAGAAGCCCTACTCCTTCTCTTCATCCAAGCGCCAATATGGGTCCTTTCGGAGATGGCAGCAACCCCACTACAAATCACAGCCTCATCCTTCACAATCGGCCTACAGGCAAAAGCCCCGCCAACGCGATAGGAAGCAACCGCAGAAAATCTCTCAACCGGGACAGGGAAAGGCCAACCAGGCCTTTTGACGCGAAGCCTGGGGCCAACCCTCCTACGGGGGGACGCTTGGCCATGTTTCTGCTGGCCTGGAAATCTATCACTATGGACAAGTGGGTCCTAGCAATCATTTCCAATGGATACCGGATACAATTCCTGTCTCCCCCACTACAGTGGGTGATTCCAGCCTGCAAAGATTCTGCCTCCTCCTTAGAGGCAGAGATTTTGTCCCTCCTAGCATCCAGGGCCATCAAACCGGTCCCGGAAGCAGAGCGGAATACTGGCTTCTATTCCAGATACTTCCTAGTTCCCAAAAGGTCTGGTGGTATGCGGCCTATCCTCTACCTCCGCAATCTCAACCTATTCATCGCAAAGGAAAAATTAAGGATGCACTCCCTCGGATCCATCCTGCCCCTCATCCAACCCATGGAGTGGCTCACATCCCTGGATCTCCTGGATGCATACACGCATGTTCCCATACACAAGGACCACAGACAGTACCTATGCTTCCAAGCAGCAGGGCAACACTTCCAGTACAAAGTCCTCCCGTTTGGCTTGTCACCCGCGCCATGGGTGTTTACAAAGTGTGTTGCGGTGGCAGCCGCACACCTCCGCAAACAAGGGATTTGTGTTTTCCCCTACCTGGACGACTGGCTGATCTCCGCCCCCTTCTCAAGGGATTCCAAGCATTCAACTCAGACAACCATCTCCCTGCTGACTTCCCTGGCGTTTCTGGTGAATTATCCGAAATCGCACCTCCACCCCTCACAGCGGTTGGAGTTCATCAGAGCACTAATAGACACTTTCCGCTCGAAAGTCTTTCTCCCCCGGCTACGAATAAACACCATCAAGGACCTGGCACAGCTCGTGCAAGCAGAACAATCCCCTACGGCGGTGGTACTCCTTCGCCTCCTGGGTCACATGGCATCAGCCACTCAGACGGTACCCTTAGTGAAGCTCCACATGCGCTGCCTCCAGTGGCATCTACGGGCTCACTGGTCCCAACACTCACAACCTCTGGAAACTACTGTTCCTCTGGACAAGACAGTGATCTCCTCCCTCTTTTGGTGGACCCGTGGAAGGAACCTATCATGCGGGAGACCCCTCTCCCAACCTGTACATCAACTGATTATCACCACCGATGCCTCCCCAGTGGGCTGGGGGGCACATTGCCTTTACCTCTGGACTCAAGGAGCCTGGTCGCCGCAGGAACAACAATGCCACATAAACTTCCTTGAGCTCAGGGCCATGGGATACACTCTGGAGGCTTTCCAAGGCATGATCAACGACAAAATAGTCCTGTTACAGACGGACAGCCAAGTGGCCATGTTTTACATCATCAATCAGGGCGGCACAGGGTCACGGACCCTTTGCGGGGAAGCCCTTCGGATCTGGGCCTTCGCAATCTCACAACGCTGCACCCTCCAGGCCTCCTACCTCCCCGGTCTGCAGAATGAGCTAGCGGACAGACTCAGCCAGCAGCTCAACCCACACGAGTGGTCCCTCAAACCCCAAGTGGCCCACTCTCTCGTCCAAGAATGGGGCCAAACGACAGTCGATCTCTTCGCTACAGAAGGGAACACGAAATGCAAGACCTTCTGCTCAAAACGCCCCTCCACTCGGAGTCACGCGGTGGATGCATTCGACGTGTCATGGGGGAGTGGTCTCTGGTGTACGCCTTTCCCCCCATCCCACTGATTTCCAGGACCATCCAACGCATCATCTCCGACAGAGCTCAGGCCATCCTAGTGGCCCCACACTGGCCACGCCAAGGGTGGTTCCCACTTCTTCACCGACTGGTAGTGCGCCCTCCGATCCGGCTTCCCCTGGAACTGGACCTACTCTCACAGGATGACGGGAATACCCTCCATCCCAACCTATGAACACTTGCCTTAACAGCCTGGAAGCTGACCAGATAGCCTTGCTCCTTTTCACCTTCCACATGAGGTTGAACAAATGGTCCTTGCATCCCGCCGCCCCTTGACCAGAAAGTCCTACAGCCTCAAGTGGCGGCGCTTCATCGCCTGGTGATCCTCCCAAGGGCTAGATCCTTTCTCCTGCCCCATACCAACCATCCTGCAGTACCTGACTTCTTTATCTCAATAAGGCCTGTAGACGCAGTCTGTCCGTGTCCAGCTAGCAGCCATCACGGCCTTCCACGACCGCCCAGGGGATAGCTCCATCGCACAACTTCCCATCGTCACAAGCTTTATGAAGGGCCTCTCAAATCTTCACCCCCCAATCAGGAAGCCCGTACCACACTGGGACCTCAACGCGGTCCTCAACTAGCTAATCCTACCTCCCTTCGAGCCCATGCAGTTGACTGACATCAAACTCGTCTCTTGGAAGACCCTATTCCTGGTCGCCATCACTTCGGCCAGGCGCATCAGCAAACTCAAGGCTCTGGTGGCACACCCACCATACACACACCTCTCTGGGGACCACGCTTTCCTCCGGACACACCCTAGATTTGTTCCGAAGGTAGCTTCGGTCTTCCACATCAACCAAACTATAGAACTTCCTACCTTCCACCCAGAGCCCCATGCTTCCCCTGAGGAGGAGCGGCTACACAAACTGGACTGTGTCAGGGCCTTGCGCCTCTACCTTCTCAGGACTGCGGCCCAAAGACGAAGCACGCAACTCTTTGTCTCCTATGACCAAAACAAGCCAGGCCGACTGGTCACCAAGTGTACCCTATCCCTCTGGATTTCTGCTTGCATCTCCTTCTGCCTGGACCAAGCCGGCACTGGGCCCTCACCACCAGCAAACGCGCACCAGCTGAGGGTGCTCGCAACTTCAATTGCCAACCTACGCTCGGTACCAGTAACCGGCATATGTAAAACGGCTACCTGGTCCTCCCTCCAGACCTTCCAAAGACACTACTGTTGCAGACGGACTCCTTCAGACGGGGGGTCCTGGTGGCCGCCAGCAGATCACCCACCCCGTGAACCATTGAACCATGGCCATTCTGGCCACTTGACACATCAACCTGTAAAATTGCACCTGGACACAGGTTGCTTACTCAGGGTTGTTTGCACAATTGCTGCAGTTCGCACACGTTGTTGATTTGCACATGTCTTTGCTGGATTGCACATGTTCTTGATTGATGATTATTTACATACGTTTTACATCTCACATGTGATATTCCACATTATTACTTGCATTACACATGCTATTGATTTGCACATATTGCACATGTTGTTGATTTGCACATGCTATTTGACTTGCACATGTTATATATGCTCGGGTTGACCGGCAAAATAAAGCCTTGTCCCAACCCACTATGTGTGGTACCACTTCTGTTATATATTCCGGCAGGGCCCCTTCCACCTCAGCCCTTTGCAGCTAGGGAGGCACCTGGTGTGGATGACTTCATCCTGCTTGTCCTAGGAGAAATCAAAGTTACTTACCTGTAACAGGAGTTCTCCGTGGACAGCAGGATAAGTCATCCACACTTTCTCACCCTTCCTCCCCTGCAAGGGACCCTGCCTTGGTCCTGGCCCTCATCGCCCCTAGCATCTGGCTAGCTTGGGACACAGTGGCTGGCTAGGGGCAGACCTGGGGGTTGGGCCAGGTAGAACATGCCCAGAAGGGAAACGCCTTCTGGGCTAGAGAGAGTACTTCCGTCTCGGCGCCGTTGGATGACGTCACCTGGTGTGGATGACTTATCCTGCTGTCCACGGAGTACTCCTGTTACAGGTAAGTAACTCTGATTTCTTTTGCCCATTTGGTATATCTCCTGGTTAGTCAAGCTATCCATCAAGAGATACTTTGTTTTCTTTTCAGATGTTTCCAGTGGAAGTAATGTAAGTGCCAATTTATCTAACGTAAGCTGTACAAACTATATTCCTGAGAGGCCCAGGGTTATATCCATGGCTTTGACATGCATTATATTAGTGCTGTTTGTTAGAAGGATGTTTTCATGCAATAAAGCTAGTAAAGAAAAGAAAAGCAGGCATCTGAAAATGCTTTCTGGTGTCCTATTCAGAGCTATTCTTGTGACCGCATCCATATGATTTATTGATTTTTAACAATAGCCACAAAGGAGAGAATAATAAAGCATGCCTGTGTTGATGCAAACTCTGAGGGCACTTTTTTGTACTGAGCTTGCATCCATAAATCAAAGTTCAACGAAGAAGTTGTAGGCGATACCTTTTTATTGGGACTATCACCTACAACTTATTTGGTGACCTTTATCAGCACATATCCATGTGCATTACTAACTTGACAACTACAATTTTCCCTCATCAATAATCAAAGCACTTTGATGATTACCTAATGAAAAAGTACCCAGAGAGATTGTGCCTGCTTTTTCTTGGCTAGCTTACGTATATAAGTTATATGCAGAGTGCCTCAATTTTGTGGCTCTACTGATAACGTTTGTGCCAGCACCTAGCCCACCCCTCTCAGTCTATGCATTAGCTTTGTGTGTTGAGCCCACCAGGAGCAGCCCAAGGTAGGTGTGGGGCCATGTGCAGACAGTCATTGCAGGGCCTCATTTGCATAATTATTTGCATAATGTTAACATGCACTAACCTTTAGTAAACACGCCTCTTAATGAGTGTCTGAATAAAGAAAGACTACCAGATTTCTACATCACTATACTCCAGTGCCAACCGCCAGACACATTAGGAAGTACTATAAACACTGACCATTTAGAACTCATAACAAACCCACCGTATCATAACAACACTACCAGGACTCACAAAGCACCAAACTCTACTTATCAAAAGGCAACACTGCAAATATTAAACCAATACATCAGAGAATATCAATACATCTTCTACTGGGGAAAGAGAACAAGTGGCACGATCAAATAGAAACAAATTGAACAGAATACCTCAGCTTGGTTACATATGCAGAACATAGGCCATCACCAAAGAACAAGGGATTCCAATTTAGAAATAAAAAAACAATAATTAAACTGGGAACCCCAAAAGCCAAACTTGGAATGTACAACATTGGAGAAATAAAACTATAAATTAATTTCCTCTTGTACTAAACAAAAACATTAGCAATGCACATTTCCCAGAGCTGACATATTCCCGTTAATAAATTCAAAATAAAAAAGTATTTTTCTACCTTTTGCTTGGGCATTTTATTTTTCAGTTGCAATTGCTCCAGTCACTTTCTTCTGGTTTCTTCATGTCTTCTGCTAACTCTCCATTGTCTGCTGTCCATTTATCCTTGCTCTCTTCTAGTTATTTTCCATTCTCTCTCTACATCTGCTTTAACATACTATCCTCCCCTTTTGCTCTTTCCTCCATTTCTTTCTTTTTTTCTTTTTCATCCACTCATATTTCACCATTCCATCCTCAATCCCCACTTACACTCCCAATACCCAGCCAATCGTAGATTATTCCATCTCACACAAAATATCTTTTCCACTCTCCATCCTTACTCCTCTAGCCCCATCCCCTTCTAGTTCCAGCCCCACACAACATCCACTCCCTTCTAGTCCCATTCTCCCATCCACCTGCATCAGCCCAATTCCAGTCCTAGCAATCCCCCATCAGCCCATTTCCAGTCCTATCCCAGCCCCCTATCAGCCATTTCCAGTCCTATCCCAGCCCCCCATCAGCCCATTTCCAGTCCAAGCTCCCCCATCAGTCCATTTCCAATCCTAGCCTCCCCCATCAGCCCATTTCCATGGCTGAATGGATAGTATCATCGAGGGCGTTTTGGTTTCCTGGACCATGGGATGCTGTTACAAGGTTTGCAGAGCAGAGATGGCGTCCATCTGTCCAAGAAGGGTCAATGTGTCTTCAGTATCAGACTGGCTAACCTACTGAAGAGGTCTTTAAACTAGATTCCTTGGGGATGGGTGAAGAAAGCCCCCTGATAAATGAAATATTAAATACCTATAAACATAAACCTTTATCGAAATGGGTAAAAGAAGCAACATATGGAAAGCAGTGTGTATAAATGCCCGGAACATGGGAAATAAGATCCCAGATGTTGAGGCTTTAATGGAAGAGGCTGACTTGGATTTAGTAACAGTAACAGAGATATGGTTCATGGACAACCATGACTGTGCTGTAACTATATCAGGCTATACTTTATTCAGAAAGGACAGGGTAGGAAGAAGGGGAGGAAGAGTAGCACTATATGTAAAAATACAATATTAGAGCTATGGAACAACTGGGCTTAAAAGGGAGAGAGGAGGCACTATGGGTTAAACTAGAAAAATAAATCTATTTGCATTGGCATGCTATACAGACCTCCCTCACAGGGAGACGAGGTGGATGGAGTGTTAATTGAAGATATACACAGCATTGCCAGGAAAGAGAAAGTGCTATACTGATAGGGGATTTCAATCTGCCAGATGTTGATTGGTACACCCCTGCTGCAGTATCATCTAGAAGTAAGGAGATCCTGGATTCTCTACAGGGAGAATTATTCAGGCAACTGGTAACAGAACCCACACGTGAAGTGGCCATACTGGACTTGGTGCTTACCAATGGCAAAAGCGTTTCAGTGGGGGATCATTTCGCATCCAATGATCATCAGATGGTGTGGATTAGGGCTGCTAAAATCCATTCAAAAGTGAGGGTCTTAGACTTTAGGAAAACTAACTTTGCCAAAATGGGCCAATACCTCTGGGAGCGGGAAGGGAACAGCTGGGGAATGTAGAAAAACAGTGGGCAAAACTGAAAGGGGATATTTTAAAGGCAACCAACCTTTTTGTTAAAAATGGTAAATAAAGGTAAAAGGAAAAGGAGACCGCTATGGTTTTCGAAAGAAGTAGCTGAAAAGGTGAAGATAAAGAGGGAGGCCCTTCATTAAATACAAGTGATCAGAGAGAGAGGAAGACAGGTATCTATATTTGGAAAAACTTAGAGAAGCTAGCAAAGTAGGCAGGAAATCAAAGTTTCAAAAAGAGGAGGAAATAGCCAATGCAATAAAATGGGGGGATAAGACATTTTTCAGATATGTTAGTGCGAAGAGGAAGGGCAAAAGTGGTATTGTCAGACTCAAGGGTGAAGGGGAGGAATATGTAGAAGCTGATGAGGATAAAGCGGAATTGCTTAACAAATATTTCTGTTCTGTGTTCACAAAAGAAGAACCAGGAGCAGGACCTCAGAAAACACCCACAAACAGGAACAGAAGAGAAAGGCATCTTGAACAATTTTTAGAATGTGTTCGTGAGAAAGCGTAGTTACTCACCTGTAACAGGTGATCTCTGGGAACAGCAGAAATTTAGTCTTCACATATGGGTGATGTCGGTACCAACAGAGCCCACGCGGGAATGCTCCCCAGCGTCCAATAGGAAAGCTTTTGGGAGCATCCCACTGTGCCTGCGTAGCTGCCTTCCCACCTTTCCTGCTCTCCCTCCTCAGTTGAGTTTGTAGCTAAGATAAAAGGAGAGAAAGAGAAAAAAAGAGAAACCCTACAACTCCTAGGGGAGGAGGGTGGGTTGTGAAGGCTAAATTCCTGCTGTTCCCTGTTACAGATGAGTAACTACGCTATCTCCAGGAACAAGCAGTGTAGGAATGGACAGGAAAAAGGGATACCAGAATCCCCAATATGTAATTGAAGATGGATGAATTTCTTCATGCAGATCTCTAAAATGTGCTCAGAAGTTTGTCCTTTCACCTACTTCCTCTTAAATAGAATAGGATATCATGATCATGAGTTCTGTGCAACTGTCTTTAAAAAATGTTTGAGAACATTGTTAATGCAAGCATAAAGAGTAAACACAGGCTATGAACTGTGCAACCATAGTTCATTGTACAGTCAACTATAGGTCACTGCTGGCACAGCACAATTTCTGCAACTCTACAATTATAAATAATTCTGTCATAATCAAGTAAATTTCATCTAATACATTCTAATCAGCTCTTACTCTGTAAAAGAATTCTAGTGACACCTTGTGTTATGATTAATGACTGTGTTACTTCCCCTTTTTCTTTAATAAAAAGAGCTTCAAGGGAGGAAGACTGACTTCAACAGAGGTGGAACCGTGCTGTGTCCATGGACCTTTAGTTGCTTTCCCTCTGAGCTCAAAGAAAGTAGCACTTTGTGTGTGATTGTGTTCTGTGTTACTCTCTGCTTATTTCTCACTGTTTGAGGGACCAGAGACCGAAAGAGCCATGGTATTGTGGCCAGATCACGGGTATTCTTCAAGCAGGAATGTAGTCTTCACGTATGGGATTCCCTAGCTAGAAGATGCCAGAGATGACCTCAGAATCGGCTGTGGTTTGTTCCAGGTATTTATTTATTATAAATTTTTATACTGCATTATCCCCACAGATCAAAAGCGGTTTACAAAGAACAACAATTTGAATAGTAAGGTATGTCTAAAGAGGTCATGTATCCGCCATGGATGTCTGGTATCAAAATCCGGGACGGAGGGTAGGAGTTGCCCTGAGTCTGAAAGAGATGCTGGAGAACAGCCTTTTCCAAACATGGCATCCTGGCGGGAGTCCTTGTCTAGGCAGTAGTGAGCAGCAAAACTATGGACCGAAGACCAAGTTGCTGCTTTGCAGATCTCATCAATAGCTACAGATCGTAGATTTGCCATCAAGGTAGCCATGGCTCGAACATTATGGGCAGTGACATGACCCTCGAGGGAGAGTCTTGCCTTCTCATAAGCAAAGGTGATACAGTCTGCTATCCACTTGGAGAATGTATTTTTGGAGACTGGCAACCTGAGGTGACTAGAGTCAAAGGAGATGAACAGCTGAGAAGCTTTCCGGTGCTCTCGAGTCCTCTGGAGATAAAAAGCTAAGGCACGTTTACGATCGAGAGTGTAGAGGGTTACTTCTGCCCTAGATGAGTGTAGTCAGGGAGGTAGACCACATGGTACAAATGGAAGAGCGAAACCACGGTATGAAGTGAGGGTGAGTCCTAAAGACTACTTTGTCATGGTGGAACCGTGTGTAAGGTAGGTCAACCACCAAGGCCTGGAACTCACTAATGCGCCTTGCTGAAGTGAAGGCAATGAGGAAGATGACCTTCCATGTGAGAAACGTAAGTGACATAGTGGCAAGAGGTTCAAAGGGTGGCTTGAGAAGCTGTCCTAGAACAACATTGAGGTCCCATGCCACTGGTGGTGGCTTAATGGGAGGTTTGGTTAATAGAAGACCTCTCATGAAGTGCGCTACGAGTGGCTGAGAGGAGATGGGTTGGCCATCTAAGGGCAAGTGAGAGGCCGCAATTGCACTTAGGTGTACTCTTACCAAATTGGTTTTGAGCCCAGAAGAATATAGGTGGAGGAGATACTCAAGCAGCATGTCCACCGAAGCTGAGAAGGGATTAAAATTCTTCTGAGAACACCAGAAAGAAAACCTATGCCACTTGAAAGCGTAGGACCACCTGGTGGATGGCTTCCTAGAAGCTAAGAGGATGTCCTTAACCTCCTGGGGAAGGTTAATGCCTTGGAAGGCTATGCCTTCAGCAGCCATGTTGTGAGATAGAGAGACTGCGGATTGGGATGGAGAAGTGTCCCCTCCTCCTGAGAGAGGAGATCTGGAGCAGACCCAGATCTATAGGTTGAGCCTGAGACAGACATAGGAGGAGCGGGTACCATGGTTGACCTGGCCAGCATGAGGCTATGAGTATAATGAAGACCCTGTCCGTCTAGAGTTTGAAAAAAGTTTTGGGAATTAGGGGAATGGGAAGAAAGGCATATAGGAAGCCTCGTCCCCAGTGGACGTGAAAAGCATCCATCTGTTGGCTATCTGGCACAGGAGTTCTGGTACAGAAGCGAGGGAGCTTGGCCTTCTGAGGACTTGCAAACAGGTCTATCTCTGGAGTCCCCCAGATCTGAAAAATGTGGGAGACTGTGTCTATATGAAGAGACCACTCATGGGGGAGAAGGATTCAACTTTGTCTATCCGCTAAAACATTGTTCTTGCCTGAGAGATACACTGCTTGGAGGTGAGTGTGATGATATATGGCAAAGGACTAAAGATGTAGAGCCTCACTGCAGAGGGTCCAAGAACCCATTCCACCTTGCTTGTTCACGTAAAACATGGCTACTTGATTGTCGGTTTGGACTAGGACTCTGCGGCAACAAAGATGGTCCTGGAACACTTTGAGAGCATTGAGAATGGCTCTGAGTTCCAGCAGATTTGTGTGGAGTTGTGACTCCTGCTGAGACCAGAGTCCTTGAGTGGAAAGAGATCCCAGATGGGCTCCCTAGACCAGTCTGGATGCATCCACCATCAGGGTACATTGATGTGCTGGCATCTGAAAAGGTGACCCTACTGTAGGGATTATAAGGTTTAGGGATATGCTCCTGGTTCATAATCACTCAATGGCCTTTATTCTGCTCTAATAGAGGTATGTCAGCCAAACTACTATACAGTGGGCAAGAAGAAGCAGGCCAGCATAAAGCCAGCATGAAATCATATAAATCTTTGCACTGCAAATTACTGAGCTGGAAGGCCCACAAATAGTCATGCAAGCACATACACAGGAAACCATGCAAAGAAGAATAAGCTGAGCCATTAGCCCTGAAGACAGTAGATGTTTTTTTGACAGTTGGCCTGAGGAATGTTGAAACAGGAACAGAGGGGACAGAAAGGTCAATGACAGGAAACAGAAGGAGGGAGGAGAGGGGGCCTCACAGAGGGATGAATGTGGAGACTGTATGCATATACGGAAGTAATACATGGAAGCAAAAAATGTATATAAGTAATATGATTATTATACTCAGGGGGAGGAGGGATTCTGATGTCTGATGACTGACAGAAATTCTCCTCTCCTGCCTGTATTGTTCCATCAGTTATCTAATAAACAGAGATTCTGATTGCACCTGTACTGACTTTTGGATCTGGACTATACAGGAAATTAGTGATAATTAGTAATTGGTCTCTTGTGAGTAACAGGGCCTCACAATTTGTGCCGAACACCCGGGATTGGGGTACGGGTACAAATTTAAAGATTTGGATTCCCCTCAAGAAAGAAGAGGGAGGTACGTTCCCGGTGAGTAGTAGAGACTGGAGGAGAAGAAGTGAGTGACGGATTCCCTAGGATGACGGCGGCTGTGATGACGGCGTCGTGAGTATAAGTATTTTTAACCAAGCTTGGTAAGTGTTATTTAATTTTTGTTTTTGTTATATGAATAAAGTGTAAGAATAATTTGCTGTTATAAACTGGGACTGAATGATAAGTGATTGAGACAGTACGTGTCGTCTGACACGAAGCGTGTGTGTGTGTTCTTGCTTACGGTTCCATACCTCCGCGAGGAGATTGGCTGGGCTTGAATGAAGCAAATTCTTGTTTGAAAGGTGTCCTGGACATTTCATGCACTTCCTTCCTCTGTAAATAAAGAGGGTGGATATTTGAGATCCTTAAATAAAAGGTTGCACGTAGGAATCATGTCTCTGTTTAGGAGAAAGAAAGATGGCAATCAGGACATAATGGTAAATCAAGTTTCCCCAGTGACTCCGGTCAAACGGATGATGAGAGATAATCCCTTATTAGGAAAGGAAATAGAGAAAGTTTTGTCTATTTTCACCCCCACACAGTGAAAACACCAGGTTTACTGATTATAGGCTGAGGGACAGGGAAGGAGAATAAAAGATTGTTCTAAAAGAAAACAATGGAAGAAATCTCCTTATCTGGGATGCTCACAGACCAGAGAGGGCGACAATTAGATCAATTGAAAAGAACTAGTCTAGTTACATAACAGTGTACACATCAATTGTAATTATGGAGTTCTGAACTTTGAGGTTTGTTCTTTGAACATTGCCGGTCACCTGGCCAGTGCCTAGCTGTGTTTAATGAATAATTGCTCCTATATGTCGCCTGATGAAAGATAGCTAATTGTCTGCAGCAGGATAAGATGGTTGCCTGTTTCAGCTAGAGAGGGGGAGAAGGGCTGCTAAGGGATTTCTTCTGGGAATGGACGCATTACCTAGAGGAAACTCTTGATTGAGCAGTCTTTCTTGTTTGTTTAAATAAAGGATTTATTCAGTCGAAACAGGAGATGAAGTTCAGAACTCTTTTGGTGAAGTATTTTTTTCCTCTGTAATTAGCTTGCTAGCTTTCTAGGTATGGAAATGACGCTGAGAGAAAGAAAAAACTGTTTAGAAAACTTAGGGACCTGATTCCATTCTATGTGTGATGTATCTTTAGTTATAAATTGTTATGAATGAATGAGAAGATCTCCCATGCTTTGATATATGATTATTGTTTTGTGGTAATATATATTCTGAAAACAAAATTGGTAATAGAGGAACAATAACAGCTATGATACCTGCAGAGTGTGATTCAAAAGTTACTTTGCTTTTGAAGCAGAATTACCAGTGCAGCCGTTTCCCTTCTGGAAGTGCCTGGTTTAGTATAACACTCACACAATCAATGCTTTCTTAATTTAGATTTTATGATCTCTGAAATTGAACTGCTTAGAATTCTTTGCTACTGATACAACAAAGGAAAACTGTTTCCGTTTTTCCTTTGACCTTCATAGTAGAGGTTAAGAGCCCTGCAGGATAATGTGGCATTCTGGGCCAGTGGTTGCCAGATTGCAACTTGAGAATGGTTTAAATCCTGAGTGAATAATAATTTAATCATGTTTGGATTTTGTTCTGATTGTATTAAGCAAAAAAAAAAAATATATAAATTAAAAGTTAAACAGGGATTTTATATATTATAGCAAGCACCTCATGGAGGTCGAGGTTGGCTGTAACTCTCAGTGATTTGCTTTGAAATAACTTAAAAAGGGAAGTGTTTGCATTCCAGATGTCCACCAGTCTTTTTCATGAAAAAAGTATCAGTTTTTAAATATCTGCTTCCCCGAACTGTAAGATTCACGGTAATTACTGTGTGTGTGTTGTTAAGCTCTGCACTGATGACTGATGAACAGGCCAGTGCCACCATGGGCGTTCACTCATCTTCCCAGTTTTTATTTGCTACGATATTGGATTTTAGGATAAATTCACCTGTTTTTAAAGTTATGTGTTAGTGTCCAAAGCAAAAGTGTACTTTTTATTTTTGGAAGTCTTTTAAATTTCAGTTCCAGCAGTTCTGTCATTAGTTGCTGTTTAGAATGAGCACATATATCCATTCAAAACTACACCAATTAAGTTAGTGGGACTGGGACACTGTTTAAGAATCTAAATTTATATTTTCTGCCTCCCATTTGTTTGACTTTTAACAATTGTTTTAGAAGCAGGATTAGCTGTTGTGTGCAAGCAGCAATCCCAGAACGCAATCCAAGAAGAAGAAGGGGGGAGGGAAATAGCATTCTTTTGTTTGTGCTTGTAGATTTCAGGCAACTGAATTGGTGGAGCGAGTGAAGGACATTCTGATAAGAAGTTATTTCAGATCTGATGCAGCACACCTGTGGACAACAGCGACCCCTACTGCAACTACATAATGCTGACTTTTGTGTGACCTTTTGAACTGGTTCAAGCTTGTTTGCAATTTATATAGAATGGTATAATGGTATAAACAGTATTGTGTGTTCTCTCCTTCTGCTCTCTCTCTCTGGAGAGTGGCAAGTGTCTGCTGCATTATGTTTTAAATGCTATCATGTATCCAGGAATATCAGGGTTTCACTGCTGTTGTACTTAATCCTTTTTATGCCTGGAAGCTAGTGTATCAGGCTCTATTGCTGCTCTTTTTCTAAGCCATGCTTTAGGCTTACCTCTTTAAGGCTACTTTTGAATAAGTGATTCCCACATTGTCTATTTGATTTGGCTAATTACATTAGAGAGGTTCGACCAGAGCCTCGGCTTCGGATCATGTTCCAAGAAATTGCTGATCGGGTGGCTCTACTTCCTTCCTATACCAAGATGACTGCTGCCAAACCTGCTCTTTGGGACACCATCTGTTTCCTTCATCCTGATGGACAATTAGTTTTACTTCTGCGTGTTCACAATTCAACCCACATTTCCAAAGAAGTTCTCACTTCAACCCCCCTGCCTTGAACTGAACTCGGGACAGTCTGTTGAACTTTTTGATACCCTTGTGTTCTCCATTGCTATTAAACGTAGGCTAGATGCTGGACTTCCTTGGTACCTTTCCAGACCCCTGCCATAACTGCTGAACTTGGTATGGCTATACGCCGTCTGCAATGCTTACTGTATGTTCAAATGAAAGCTGTTATTGATTCTATTAGTAAGTTGTCAGAGTCCCTAGAACAAAATACACAAATGACTCTACAAAATAGACAGGCACTAGATTTGCTCCTTGCATCTGAAGGAGGCCTTTTGATCTTTTATTAATGCCACTATTTGTTGTATAGTCATAGCGAATCATTCAGTGTTTGTGCTTAATGCTATGGATAAAATACACCACCTGTCAGATTTACATATTGATGACTTTAAGGGAGGACTGAATGTAGGTAATTGGTTAACATGCCATACACATGTGAATGTTTCCTATGCTGCGGTCCCCACTTCTGAATTCTCTGACTTGGTCTTATCTCCTCCACAATAAAAAAAAAATGGGGGAATTGTAGGGATTATAAGGTTTAGGGATATGTTCCTGGTTCATCACTCAATGGCCTTTATTCTGCTCTAATAGAGGTATGTCAACCAAACTACTATACAGTGGGCAAGAAGAAGCAGGCCAGCATAAAGCCAGCATGAAATCATATAAATCTTTGCACTGCATATTACTGAGCTGGAAGGCCCAGAAATAGTCATGCAAGCACATACACAGGAAACCATGCAAAGAAGAATAAGCTGAGCCATTAGCCCTGAAGAAAGTAGATGGTTTTTTGACAGTTGGCTTGAGGAATGTTGAAACAGGAACAGAGGGGACAGAAAGGTCAATGACAGGAAACAGAAGGAGGGAGGAGAGGGGGCCTCACAGAGGGATGAATGTGGAGACTGTATGCATATACGGAAGTAATACACGGAAGCAAAAAATGTATATAAGTAATATGATTATTATACTCAGGGGGAGGAGGGATTCTGATGTCTGATGACTGATAGAAATTCTTCTCTCCTGCCTGTATTGTTCCATCAGTTATCTAATAAACAGAGATTCTGATTGCACCTGTACTGACTTTTGGATCTGGACTATACAGGAAATTAGTGATAATTAGTAATCGGTCTCTTGTGAGTAACAGGGCCTCACACTACAAGGACATTTTCTGGGGCTTGCCACCACTGGAGAGACCAGACCAGAAGGGTAGAGAATGTTATCTTATCCCTCAGGCGACCTGATGCCTGAGACCACTGGGATGCCAGTGTCCACTGGGCTGTGCGCATGTGTAGACGGGCATATGGAACTACATCCATCATTGTAGCATTTCTCGAGCAGTAAGATAGTTCTTGAGACATGCCTGAGATGCTAATTGATTAAGATGAGGCGGAGTTGGGGCAGAAATGCCCTTGACTGCTGAGTATTTAAGAGGGCCCCTATGAACTTTACAGTTTGAGAGGGGACAAGTTGGGACTTTGGAAGATTTCTGATAAATCCCAAGTGTTGTAACACCTGCATGGTGCATGAGAGGGACAGACTGGCCTCCTGAGAGGTGCTTGCTCTTATGAGCCAGTCATCTAAGTAAGGGAAGACAAATATCCCTAGAGTCCTTAGAAATGCGGCTACTATCACCATGCATGGGATACACCCTAGAATACTGAGGGAACTTGGGGACGTTCTAGCAGCTCCACTGACTGACCTTTTCAATGCCTCGTTGGAGTCGGGAGTGGTGCCAAAGGACTAGAACGAGGCTCATGTGGTGCCTTTACACAAAAGCGGAAGTAAGGATGTGGTTGAAAACTACAGGCCGGTTAGTTTAACTTCGGTGGTGATTAAATTATTGGAAACGCTGCTGAAAGAGAAAATAGTGAGGTTTCTGGAGTCCAGCGGATTACAGGATCCGAGGCAGCATGGATTCACCAGAGGCAGGTCTTGTCAGACAAATCTGATTGATTTCTTTGACTGGGTGACCAGGGAGTTGGACCGAGGGAGAGCTCTAGATGTGGTGTATTTAGATTTCAGTAAAGCCTTTGACACTGTTCCTCACAGGCGACTTATAAACAAACTGAGCACCCTAGGGATGGACCCTATAGTTACTACTTGGGTTAGAAATTGGTTGGGTGGGAGGCAACAAAGAGTACAAGTAAATGGAGCTCACTCTGAGGAGAAGGATGTTACCAGTGGTGTGCCCCAGGGATCTGTCCTTGGTCCGATTCTTTTTAACATCTTTGTTAGTGATATAGCGGAAGGGCTGTCCGGTAAGGTTTGCCTCTTTGCGGATGATACCAAAATCTGCAATACAGTAGACACCCAGGAAGGTGTAGATAACATGAGGAGGGATCTAGCTAAGCTTGAAGAATGGTCTAGAATTTGGCAGCTGGGATTTAATGTTAAAAAATGTAAGGTCATGCATTTGGGCTGCAGCAATCCAAGGGAGCAATATAGTATGGGGGTGAAGTACTTTTGTCCACTAAAGAAGAGCGGGACCTAGGCGTGGTTGTGTCTGATGATCTTAAAGTAGCTAAACAGGTAGAAAAGGTGATGGCAAAAGCTAGAAGGATGCTAGGGTGCATACGGAGAGGAATGGCTAGCAGAAAAAAGGAGGTGATAATGCCTCTCTATAAGTCTTTGGTGCGACCTCATTTGGAGTATAGTGTGCAATTCTGGAGACCACACCTTCAAAAGGATGTGAACAGGATGGAGTCGGTGCAGAGGGTGGCTACTAAAATGATTAGTGGTCTTCATTATAAAGCATATGAGGACAGACTTAAGGATCTTAATATGTACACCTTAGAGGAAAGGCGGGATAGAGGTGATATGATTGAGATGTTTAAATACCTCCGTGGCATAAATTTTCAGGGAGAGAGCCTCTTTCAATTGAAAGCAAGTTCTGCTACGAGGGGACATGGGATGAGGGTGAAGGGAGATAGATTCAGGAGTGATATGCGGAAATATTTCTTTACGGAAAGAGTAGTGGATCCATGGAATAGTCTCCCAGTGGAGGTGGTAGAGATGAGGACAGTAACTGAATTCAAAAAAGCATGGGACAAACACAGAGGATCTCTAAAGGTAAAAAGGGGACCGTTGTAGTTGTTGCTATGGAAGGACAGACTAGATAGGCCATGTGGTCTTTTTCTGTCATCATATTTCTATGTTTCATTTTGTGAAGACTCTTGGGACAGAGGCGAGGCTGAAAGGCAGGACTCTGTATCGATAGTGTCTTCCCTGAAACATGAAGCACAGTAATTTTCTGTGTTCTGGATGGATAAGAATGTGAGTGAATGCTTTCTTTAGATCTAGAGAACAGAGCCAGTCCTGACTCTGGAGATAGGGAAGAAGGGTCCCCAGGGATACCATCTTGAACTTCTCCCATAGGAGATGCTTGTTTAGTTCCCTGAGGTACAGAATGGGCCTGTATCCCTGTGTTTTCTTTGGAATAAGAAAGTAGGGAGAATAGAAGCCCATTCCCTGCCGGGATGTTGAAACCTCCTCTATTGTGATCTGCAGTAGAAGGGAAGTGACCTCTTGTAGTATAGAGCAGTGAGAGGGGGCTGAAAATGGAATTCTCTTGGTGAAGTCAGGGGTGGGGGGGGGAGGGGTAGGCTTCGTAGATGAAGTTTGTATCTCTCCCGTACTATTGTTAATGTCCACTGCTCCGAGGTGATGGGATGCCACCTATGGGCATAATGACAGAGTAAGTCGGGAATGTGGACAGGGTCAGGATTCTCTAGAGGCAAGACAGTTATGTTCTCTAGAAAGGAGTCAAAAGCCCGGAGCAGTCTGGGTCTGCTGAGGTGGCTGAGACTTGGGAGTCTGAGCCTTCTTTTGCTGTTTTGGAGGTTCTTGCCCCCTTCTGAGGAGCATGATGCTGACACTGAACAGCAGGGGCATAAGAAGGATAATACTACTTCTTTTATTGAAGAAAGCTTTCTTTGCTGCTTTCTTCTTAGCAGGGTTGACAGTAGATCTAGAGAGTCTATTTAGGGTAGTGTTCTCAGACTCCGAGAAGCCTTGTCTTGCCATTCCTTGCCAAAGAGGTTTTCACCAGTGCAAGGGATATTGCCCAGCTTGTCTTGAGCCCATTGTTCAAGATCTGATGCTTGGAGCCAAGCAATCCTGCATGCACTGATGCAGATGGATGAAGTTCTGCTGATGCACTCAAAGCAATCAAAAGTTGCTCTATTAATACATTTTGAGACATTCTGAGCATGCTTTACAGGGGCGAGATAATCTGCCCCTCTTGTCATCGGGGAGAAGAGGAGCTATTAACTCCAAATCTTTAGCCACCTCTCTGAGGAACATACCCATATAGAGTATGTAGGAACTAATTCTGGCCGATAGATAGCATGGAGGCCTGAAAACAACGTCGACCAAAAGCATTGAGGGTTCTCGATTCCCTACCCAGAGGGTTTGAGGAATGTGTTTTTGCGCTCTTGATTTGACGCATTGCCGATTCCACTACCATGGAATGGTGCACCAATTGTCTCTTTTGAAAACCAGGACACTCCGGTACCCGGTACATGGTATTGAGCCAGCGGGTATGGGGAGAAATAGTCAGAGATGTCTCTCACATATGAAGCATGAGGCCGTGGAGAATCTGATGGATAGGGAGCATAGCCGCCTCTTTTGGAGCCGCTGGGTACTGAAGAATTTCCAATTCCTCAGCCCTAGGCTCTTTCTCCGATGTTACAGTTATGGACAGGCCCCTAGCTACATCGTAGATAAAATCTTGGAAAGACATGTCCTCTTGTGGGGACATGTGGCATTGTGGAGACGGGTCTTTTGGGAGAGTCTGCATGTCTCTAGTATCGGCCGATTCATCATCCAAGAAATTGGCATCTGAAGACTCGAAGTATCGACAGGCAGGGTGTTCCCGCTCTGTTCGAACTCGGTACCGGTCGAAACTGGTATCTGGAATCTATATAGTCGGAACCTCGGTACCGGAAATGGATTTGAGGGCCAACATGGGCGGTAGCATGGAAAGCGGCAAGAAGGTCGATGCAGCCTGTGTCAGTACAGATGCCTGCAGAACCGTCTGTAAGGGTTTCATTGGAACCGAGGCCACTAGTAAGGCTGCTAAGCTCCACTCGATGGCCAGGATACGTCGATCCATGGAGCTTGCCGATGTTTAGGTATCGGTACTGGAATTACGGGCCACAATCCCTGAGCATGGCACCAGGAGCTCTCCGGAGGTGGAGGCCTCGGGAGCATCCTGGGACCCCACTAAGACTGGAGGAAAGGTCCTCCCGCTGGGGTTGTTTGACTGGTGTGCCCCCCTACATGGCAACACCCGAGGCATCTTGATGCTTAGCAGGAGATCTACTGTTGGGGGGCAGCCAGCCTTCGACGAAGACTCAGGTTTCAATACCTGAGATCCCTGGGAGAAAGATGAAGCTCTCAATGATGTCGATGCTAAAGAGATGGCGTCGGAAGCAAAGAGGGGGCCCAGCTTTGCAGCTAGATTCTGTAGGTCTCTCTTCGTCATCTTTCTAGAGAGAGGAAATTCTGATGGTAAATGATCAGGCCCTAGGCATTTTAGACACCAGTCATGGGTGTCTGTGGCAGAGATGGTACCAACACACTTAGAACACTTCTTAAAACCAATCAGAGATAAATGGAAAGCCTAGACCCAAGATGACATCGATGCGCCTGAGGAAAGAAAAAGACCTTCCTTCACCAAATTTTTTTTTAAAGAAGAAATAAAGAAAGTACTGACAGGGGTCGGTACCAGTGTCGGTGGGAAGGCAGACACGCACCACAAAAATATGAAAAACAGTAATTTTCTGCGGTGACAGGATTTTCTTCCTGTCGGCTCCACAGAAAACAAAGAACCGAGGAGAGAGAGCGCGAAAGGTGGGAAGGCAGCTACGCAGGCGCAGTGGGATGCTCCCAAAGGCTTTCCTATTGGATGCTGGGGAGCATTCCCATGCAGGCTCCTTCGGTACCGATGTCACTCATATGTGAAGACTATATACCTGCTTGTTCCTGGAGATGCTAGCTAAACTGACCACCTGGCCAGAATGAACAAATGGATGATGAAATGCTCAAAGAAATCAAGGAAGCTAACAAAAGTTACAGCACAGTAATAATAATGGGTGATTTCAATTACCCCGGTATCGACTGGGTCAGTGTCACAGCAGAACATGCTAGGGAGATAAAGTTCCTAGATGACATAAAGAGAAAATTAGACTTACCTGCTAATTGTTGTTCCTTAAGGAACTCTAGTCCAGTCCCGGAACCGTAGAGTTGTCAACCTCCACCAGCAGCTTTGGAGACTGAAAGATGTCATCGCTTTGATGTCACTGGTATAACTAGGCAAAGACCGCCCCCTTTCACCAGTACCTAATGACAAAGCAGACTAAGCAGAGCAACAAATAAGCAGTTACAGAATTAACCAATAACTGAACAGTCGTAGGGCAAAAAACTACCCAAAAACCTCGCAAAAAAAATTTACAGTTCAGGAAGACGGAGAAAAAACCCGTGCTGCAGAACGCACACGGTACTGCTGCGCAAAAAAGCTATGGACTCTTCGAACCTCTTGTACGCCTCCCATCTCCCTTGTGTCGTATTTACAGTTGCACTGTGATGAGCCTGTTATGTATGTATGCATATATTAACCTTCTGGCACACTTCAGGCTGCATGCTGCGCAATACCCTGGGTAGGATCCGGGACTGGACTAGAGTTCCTTAAGGAACAACAATTAGCAGGTAAGTCTAATTTTCTCTTCCTTTGCGTCCCTCTAGTCCAGTCCCGGAACCATAGAGGATGTGACAGAGCAGTGAATATCAACAGGAGGGACCTTGAAGCCCAGCCTGAAGTATTGCTGAACCAAATCGTCCATTCCCTCTCGCTTGTACGTCTAGCCGGTAGTGCCGCGCAAAGGAATGCAGCGACGACCAAGTTGCCGCTCTACAAATGTTCGCGACCGGCACCAAACTGAACTCCGCCCAGGACGCTGCTTGCGCCCTGGCAGAATGCGCTCGAAGACCAACCGGGACCACCTTACCCTTCAACAGGTAGGCCGATGCAATGGCCTCCTTCAGCCACCGTGAAATCGAGGACTTTGCCGCTGCCTCACCCTTCCGCGGGCCTCCAAAGGCGACAAACAACCGGTCGGTTTTTCTGAAAGAGGCTGTTCTACGGAGATACTTTTTAAGCACCCGTCGAACGTCCAGAAGATGTAATCGCCCGCCCGATTGGGCCTTCTGCTTCACCGAAAACACTGGCAGCGACACCACCTGATTAACGTGAAAAGCCGAAACCACCTTTGGTAAAAAAGCTGGGACCGTGTGCAACACAACCTTGTGACTGAAAAAGGACAAGTACGGAGCCTTACAGAACAGCGCCTGCAGCTCCGAGATCCGTCTAGCGGAACAAATGGCGACCAGGAACATCGTCTTCAAAGTCAAGTCCTTGAGCGAAGCCTCGTCTACCGGCTCAAAAGGTGCCCTGATCAGAGCCTCTAACACCACGTTGAGATCCCACGGAGGAATCGACGTCCGCCTCGGCGGCCTCATAAACAGCACCGCCCTCAGGAAACGCCTAATATCACTGTGCGCCCCTACCACAGCCCCTGAATCTTTCCCCGGAAACAGGAGATGGCCGCCAACTGGACCCGTAAGGAGCTAGCTGCCAACCCCTTTTCCACGCCATCCTGCAAAAAGAAAAGAATATGGGGCACCGATGCCTTCAACGGTTGCACCGCACGCTCCACACACCATGCTTCAAACACCCGCCAAACACGGATGTACGCCAATGACGTAGACCGCCGTCGCGCTTTCAGCAAGGTAGAAATAACCGCCGACGAGTATCCCTTGGCAGTCAGCCGAGCCCTTTCAATAGCCATGCCGTAAGCGAGAATCGACCCACCTGCGGCATGCGTAACGGGCCCTGCAGTAACAGGTCCTCTTGAAGCGGAAGCCGCCACGGATCGCTCACCAGCAGGCGAATCAAATCGGCATACCACGGTCTTCTGGGCCAATCGGGCGCCACCAGAACCACCAGGCCCTGGTGCTGTTCTATGCGTTGGACCACCCTGCCTATGAGCGCCCAAGGCGGAAACACAGAGAAGCCCGTTCCTCGGCCACCGCTGCGCCAACGCATCGAGGCCTTCCGACATTCGCTCTCTCCGTCTGCTGAAAAACCGCGCCACCTTGGCAGACTCAAAAGTTGCCATCAGATCCATTATCGGGGTCCCCCAGCGCTTGATGATCATAGCAAAGACCTCCGGGTGGAGGCTCCACTCTCCCGGATCCACTCTGCGGCGGCTTAGAAAATCTGCCTCTACATTGTCTACTCCGGCCACGTGCTGCGCCGACAACCCCTGCAAATTCTGTTTGGCCCAGTTCAACAGCTGACTCGCCTCCGCCTCCAGCACCGCACTCCCCGTGCCGCCTTGACGGTTGATATAGGCAACTGTCGTCGCATTGTCGGATAGAACGCGTATCGCCGCTCGACGCAAGAGCTCCTGAAACTCCAGAAGCGCCAGATACACCGCACGCATCTCCAACCGGTTGATGGACCACTGCCGTTCCTCCACGGACCACAGCCCCTGGGCCAACTGGCCCTCGCAATGTGCACCCCATCCCAGCAGACTTGCATCCGTCGTCAGCAGTCACCAGGAAGGAGCCTCCAGGGATACGCCCCCTTCCAGGTTTTCCGGCCGTAACCACCACCGAAGCTCCCGCTGCACTTCCAGAGGACACACGAGCCGTTGAGACAGAGCATCCCTCTGATGAGACCACCGCTGCAGCAGCGCACTCTGTAAGGGCCTCATGTGAAACCGGGCCCACTGAACCACTTCGATCGTGGCCGCCATCGTTCCGAGCAACTGCAAATACTGCCACGCCGTTGGCGCAGGGCAGTTCAGAAAATTCTGCACTAACCTCCGCAACGCGATTGCTCTCTGGGTCGGGAGAAATACCGCCCCGAGCCCCGTCTCGAAGCGCGCTCCCAGGTATTCCAGAGATTGAGAGGGAAGCAGCTTGCTCTTTGTAAAGTTGACCACCCAGCCGAGACGTTGTAGAAAGCTCACTACCCGAGCGGTGGCCGCCTCGCTCTCCGCTCCGGACTTCGCCCGAATTAACCTATCGTCGAGATAAGGGTGCACTAAAATTCCATCTCTGCGAAGCGCCGCCGCCACTACTACCATGACTTTGGTGAAGGTCCAAGGCGCCATCGCTAGCCCGAAAGGCATCGCTCGAAACTGAAAATGCCCCATCGGTACCGCAAAGCGCAGGAACTTCTGATGCTCCTGTCGCACAGGAATATGCATATACGCCTCCGTAAGATCTAAGGACGTCAGAAACTCCCCCTTCCTGACCGCCGCAATAACGGAGCGCAATGTTTCCATCCGAAAATGCGTTACCCGAAGGCAACGATTTACCCTTTTCAGATCCAGAATTGGCCGAAAAGTGCCGTCCTTCTTTGGTACCACAAAATAGATGGAGTATCGACCGCACCCGTATTGGCCCACCGGCACGGGCACCACTGCTCCAAGCTGCCTCAGCCACTGCAGCGTGTCGGCGACCGCTCGCAACGTCCGGGGAGCTCTGCACGGGGAAGGGACAAAGGAATCTAAGACGGGCCGATGTAACTCCAGTGCATAACCCTCTCGAATGACCTCCAACACCCACTGATCCGAGGTAATTTGGACCCAGGCAGGGTAAAACTCCTGTAACCTTCCTCCTACGGGCAGCACCACCACCTGGGTCCACCTTATCTCATTGGGTCTTCTTGCTACCAGACGATTGGAAGGAGGCAAAACCTCTACCGGCCCCGCGGAACCCGCGAAAGGGCGGACCACGAGAAAGAAACCGTCCCCTCTGAGGCTGACCAAACTGTGCGGACCGAAACCGACAAAAATCCCTCGAGAGCCCTCGAGATCCGGTAGCCCCGCGGTTCTGCCTAAGTTTATCTTCCGGGAGGCGACCCCCTTTGGACTCCCCGAGGTCCTTGACCAACTTCTCTAAATCCTCTCCAAATAAGAGTTTTCCCCGGAACGGGAGCTTACTAAGCCGCGCTTTAGAAGAGCTGTCCGCCGACCAATTACGTAATCAAAGATACCGGCGAGCCGCAACAACCGAAGCCATACTCTTAGCCAAACCGTGAATAAGATCGTAGTGGATATCCGATAAATACGCCGTGCCCGACTCCAGCCGCGCCAACTCCTCTGCCTGCCCGGCCAGGGGCTCACTCTGTAGCCGCTGGGACCACCGCAAGCAGCCTCTCGCCACCCACGCCCCCGCGATCGAGGCCTGCAAAGAAAGGGCAGCCATATCAAACACCTGCTTCAACAGGGTATCTAACTTACGGTCCTGCCCATCCTTTAACGCTGCGGCCCCTTCAACTGGAATTGTGGTCTTCTTAGTGACCGCTGACACCGCCGCATCCACCTTGGATGAGCGAAACAACTCACTATCCTGGTCGGAGAGCAGATATAACCGGGACAGCACCTTGGTCTCCCGCAACGCCGCCTCTGGCGTGTCCCATTCCTCCTGTATCATGCTCCGAAAGACTCTATGAACCGGGAACACCCGCTGGGACGTTCTAACCGCCTGCAACAGAGGATCCTCCAACGCTTCCTCCGCCGTCGGCGCTATGGCCGGCATATTCAAGGTCTTAAGCGTCTCAGAAATCAGCGCCGGCAGCTCCTCCCGCCGAAACACCCGGACCACTCTACTCTGCTGCTCCACGTCCGGCAACTCACCTTCTTCCAACTCCTCATCCGAGGCACAACCTACCTCCGACGTCCCCACCTCGTCGTCCACCACAGACGACGGACTCTCCTCCCTCGCCTCTCTGCATTGTTTGGCCGGACCCGTCTCCTCCTCCGGGAGAGTCCTCGACCGCGCGCGCTTCATATCCATAGAACCCGGAGACGGAGCTCCCAACCCAGGTTGCAGCAATGAAAAAGCCTTTTGCATGAGTGCAAAGAAATCTGAGGGCACCCCCAAAAGGCCTCCGCCGAGGCTCCCCCCCCCCCCACAGCCGGAGCACCCCCGCCGGATGATGAGGGCCCCGCCGTCGGTTCAGGGAGACTCAAGGAAGGCGGACTGGGCTCTCCTACATCTGAAGGGACCGCTGCCGGATCCCCTGCGGCTCCCCCACACGCCTGTTCCAGCATGTCCGCCGCCACCGAGCAGCCTTGACAAACACCCACAGTGAGGACCTCACTGCGCTTAACTCCACAAACCAGACAGCGGGTCTTAGCCGGCATTGTAAGAGAAGAGCAGAGCAAAACACTTTCCGCCAGAAAAAACCCCGGCACCCCTGAGGGCTTCCTGAGCCGATGAAAAGCCCCACTGGCTTATGTTATGTTTATCTTAATTGGGGTATTATTATTGATTTATTTTATTTTATTTTATTAATTTTTTTATTAATTTATTTTTTTTCTAAAAACCCGATTAGGCTACCCTTGACTAGCTGCAAACTGAAGATCCGCTTGAAAAACGAAGCTCCCAAGCCGGAAAACGAAGCCAAGAAAATGCTGCCGCTAAACCCGCGGTTTGCAAGATGGCCGCCGGCACTTTCCCGCTCAAAAAATGCGCTCAAGGATCACACGCGGCGAAGGCCCGAGCTACCCAGAGACCCGGGAGCTGCCGCGATTTCACCCCTGCCAACCTCAAGCACCTCTCCAACCCCGGATTACTCACCGCAATCGCCGAAGGTGAAAAGAAAAAGGGGGGGGGAGGGGGGAGAGAGAGAGGAGGCACAGGACACCGGAGCACAGCCTACTCACGGCTTCAGCTCCGGTGGTTCACTGCCTTCAGTGATCCGGGGGAAAGCCTTCACTGGCTTCTGTAGCTCCCGTGTCGCTGCTGCTGCAGACTGCTGCCTTCCACCTGCTCCTCACCCCTTCAATGCGGGTTCGGGAGCAGGGAGGCCACTGAGCAGTACAATTGCCCCCTTTGCTCGTCTAAACGCTGGGGATTGAGAGAGGGAGGGGGAAGAGAGAGAACAAGAGACAAATGCTAAAGGTTCACAGATACAGGAACCTGTGCAGCAGCAGATCTGAAAAGAAAAACCAAAGGAAACAAATCAAACAAAAATAAAAGAAAGGCAAATAAGCCCCAAAAAAGGAACTTTCAACAATCAAGCTCTGCTTATTTGCTCCCACTGAGCCCAGTCCCGGGCTCAGAACCTCCTAGCTGCTTGGAGACTGAAAGTACTGGTGAAAGGGGGTGGTCTTTGCCTAGTTATACCAGTGACATCAAAGCGATGACATCTTTCAGTCTCCAAAGCTGCTGGTGAAGGTTGACAACTCTATGGTTCCGGGACTGGACTAGAGGGATGCAAAGGAATGACTGCTTCTTGGAGCAGCTGGTTCATGAACCGACCAGAGGGGAAGCCATATTAGACCTAGTCCTTAGTAGAACACCAGATCTAGTGCAAGAGATAAGGGTGTTGGGGCCACTTGGCAATAGTGATCATAGCATGATCGCCTTTGATTTAATTAGTGGAGGAGGGATAGTAAGGAAATCCACAGTACTACCTTTTAACTTTCGAAAGGGAGACTATGATAAAATGAGGAAAATAGTTAAGAAAAAACTAAAAGGAGCAGTTGCAAAGGTTAAAGACATACATCAAGCTTGGGTGTTGTTTAAAAATACTATCTTGGAAGCCCAGACCAGCTGTATTCCACGCTTTAAAAAAAGTGGAAGGAAAGTCCAAAAAACTGCCAGCATGGTTTAAAGGGGAGGTCAGAGAGGCTGTTGTTGCCAAAAAAGTATCTTTCAGGAAATGGAAAAAAGAGCCAAACGACAAAACCTGGAAACAGCACAAGCACTGGCAAGTCAAATGCGAGGCATTGATAAAGCAGGCAAAGGGAAAATTTGAGAAGAAGCTTGCTGTGGAAGCAAAAACGCGAAATAAAGATTTTTTCAAGTACATTCATAGCAAAAAACCTGTGAGAGAGTCAGTTGGTCCATTAGATGATAGAGGAGTTAAAGGGGCACTAAGAGGCGACAAGGCGATAGCGGAGAGACTGAATGAATTCTCTTCTTCGGTCTTTACTGAGGAAAACGTAGGGATGTTACCCATGACTGAAGTGGTATTTAAAGGTGCGGAAGAATTGAAGGAAATATCGATACATCGGGAAGATGTATTACAACTATTAGATAAACTGAAGAGTAGCAAATCACCTGGGCCGGATGGCATACATCCAAGGGTGTTGAACGAACTGAAATATGAGATTGCAGACCTGCTATTAGTAATCTGTGAACTATCATTAAAATCATCTCTAATATCTGAAGATTGGAGGATCGCCAATGTAACACCAATTTTTAAAAAGAGTTCCAGAGGTGATCCGGGAAACTACAGACCGGTGAGCCTCACTTCAGTACCGGGAAAATATGGTAGAAACCATCATAAAGAATAAAATTACTCAGCATGTAGATAGTCATGGCCTAATGGGAGACAGCCAACATGGCTTTAGACAAGGAAGATCTTGTCTTACCAATCTGTTATGTTTTTTTGAAACTGTGAATAAACAGGTGGACAAAGGTGAGTCGGTTGATATAGTGTATCAGAAAGCCTTTGACAAGGTCCCTCATCAGAGACTTTTGGCAAAACTAGAGTCATGGGATAGGAGGCAGTGTACTACTGTGGATCAAGAACTGGTTAAAAGATAGAAAGCAGAGGGTTGGGCTAAATGGCCAATTTTCCCAATGGAGAAAGGTGAATAGTGGTGTACCCCAGGGATCTGTGCTGGGTCTGCTGCTTTTTGACATATTCATAAATGACCTGGAAAGTGGAATAACGAGTGAGGTTATCAAATTTGCAGATGACACAAAACTATTTAAAGTTGTTAAAACCCAAGAGGATTGTGGAAAATTGCAAGAGGATCTTGATAAATTGGAAGACTGGGCATCAAAATGGCAGACAAAATTTAATGTGGACAAGTGCAAAGTTATGCACCTAGGGAAGAACAACCCAAACTATGGTTACATGATGCCAGGTTCCACATTAGGAACCACCACCCAGGAAAAAGATTTAGGCGTCATTGTGGATAGCATGTTAAAACCCTCGGCCCATTGTTCAGCGGCAGCCAAGAGAGCAAATAGAATGCTAGGTATCATAAGGAAAGGAATGGAAAATAAAACAAAACATATTATAATGCCTCTATATCGTTCTATGGTGAGACCGCACCTTGAATATTGTGTGCAATTCTGGTCGCCGTATCTTAAAAAGGATATAGCGTTATTAGAAAAGGTTCAGAGAAGAGCCACCAAAATGGTAAAGGGGATGGAAGGATACTCCTATGAAGAAAGGCTATAAAGGTTAGGGCTCTTTAACCTGGAAAAGAGACAGCTGAGGGGAGATATGATAGAAGTCTATAAATTAATGAACGGAGTGGAACGAGTAAATGTAGATCGATTGTTTACGTTATCAGAATATAGAAAGACTAGGGGACATGCAATGAAGCTACAGGGTAAACTATTTAAGACTAATAAAAGAAAATATTTTTTCACTCAACGTGTAATCAAACTCTGGAATTTGTTACCAGAGGATGTAGTAAAGACTGTTAGTGTAGCTGGGTTTAAAAAAGGTTTGGACAAGTTCCTGGAGGAAAGGTCCATAAACCATTATTAAGAAGGGACCCAGGATATCAATGCTTGACCCAGTACAAGCATTGCGGAACCTGTGTCTTTTGGGGAAACTTCTAGGTACGTATGACCTAGATTGGCCACTGTTGGAAACAGGATACTGGGCTTGAAGGACCTTGGTCTGACCCAGTATGGCATATCTTATGCTCTTATGTTCTTAAACTTAAAGTAGACAAAGCAATGGGACCGGATGGGATACACCCAAGAACACTAAGGGAACTTGGGAACGTTCTAACAGTTCCACTGATTGACCTTTTCAATGTCTCGTTGGAGCTGGGAGTGGTGCCAGAGGACTGGAGAGAGGCTCATGTGGTCCCATCACACAAATGTGGAAGTAAGGATGTGGTTGAAAACTACAGGCTGGTTAGTTTAATCTCAATGGTGAATAAATTATTGGAAATGCAGCTGAATGAGAAAATAGTGAGGTTTCTGGAGTCCTATGAATTATCGGATCCGAGGCATCATGGATTCACCAGAGGCAGGTCTTGTCAGACAAATCTGATTGATTTCTTTGGGTGACTAGGGAGTTGGACTGAGGGAGAGCCCTAGATGTAGTGTATTTAGATTTCAGTAAAGCCTTTGACACCGTTTCGCACAGGTGACTTATAAACAAACTGAGCAGCCTAGGGACAGACTCTAAGGTTATTGCTTGGGTTAGACATTGGTTGAGTGGGAGGGACAAAGGGTAAAGGTAAATGGAGCTCACTCTGAGGAGGAGGAGGTTACCAGTGGTGTGCCCCAGGGATTTGTTTTTGGTCCGATTCTTTTTAACATCTTTGTTAGTGATATTGCGGAAGGGCTTTTGGGTAAAGTTTGCCTCTTTGTGGATGATACCAAAATCTGCAATAGACACCCAGGAACATAAGAACATAAGATATGCCATACTGGTTCAGACCAAGGTCCATCAAGCCCAGTATCCTGTTTCCAACAGTGGCCAATCTAGGTCATACGTACCTAGTAGTTTCCCCAAAAGACACAGGAAGGCGTAGATAACATGAGGAGGGATCTAGCAAAGCTTGAAGAATGGTCTAGAATTTGGTAGCTGAGATTTAATGTTAAAAAATGCAAGGTCATGCATTTGGGCTGCAGCAATCCAAGGTATAGGGGGTGAAGTACCTCTGTCCACAAAAGAAGAGCGGGACCTAAGTGGAATTGTGTCTGATGATCTTAAAGTAGCTAAACGGCTAGAAAAGACAACGGCAAAAGCTAGAAGGATGCTTGGGTGCATAGGGAGAGGAATGGCCAGCAGAAGAAAGGAGGTGATAGTGCCTCTGTATAAGTATTTGGTGTGATCTCATTTGGAGTATTGTGTGCAATTCTGGAGACCGCACCTTCAAAAGGATATAAACAGGTTGGAGTTGGCACAGAGGGGGCTACTAAAATGATTAGTGGTCTTCGTTATAAAGCATATGAGGACAGTCTTAAGGATCTTAATATGTAGAGGAAAGGCGGGATAGAGGTGATATGATTGAGACGTTTAAATACCTCTGTGGCATAAATGCACAGGAGGAGAGTCTTTTTCGATTGAAAGTAAGCTCTGCTACAAGGGGACATAGGTAAAGGGTGAAAGGGGATACTCAGGAGTAAGATGTGGAAATATACTTTTACGGAAAGAATGGTAGATCCGTGGAATAGTCTCACAGTGATGGTGGTAGAGATGAGGATATTGTCTGAATTCAAAAAGGCTTGGGACAAACACAGAGGATGTCTAAAGGAAAAAAGGGGACTGTTGTAGTGGTTGATATGGAAGGGCAGACTAGATAGACCATGTGGTCTTTTTCTGCCGTCATGTTTCTAGCCCCCCCCCCCATCAGCCATTTCCAGTCCTATCCTGGCCCCCTCATTAACCAATTTCCATTCCACCATCAGTCATTTCCAGTCCTATCCCAGTCCCCCATCAGCTCATTTCCATTCCTAGCTCCCCATCAGCCATTTCCAATACTATCCTAGCCCCCATCAGCCAAATTTCCAATCCAAGCTCCCCCCAACCCATTTCCAATTCTAGCCTCCCCCATAAGCCATTTGCCATCCTATCCCAGCCCCCCATAGCCCATTTACAGTCCAAGCCCCCCCATCAGCCCTTTTTCATTCCTATCCCAGCTTCCCATCAGGCCATTTCCAGTCCAAGCCTCGCATCATCCCATTTCCAGACCTATCCTTGCCCCCTCCCATCAGCGCATTTCCATTCCTAGCCCTCCATCAGCCATTTCCAGTCCTATGCTAGCCCCTACCCCGAAGAGGCCCATGCCTGTCTGAGTGGCTTATAGGGATTCGAGGACGCCAGAGGCCCCGGCTTGCCTCAGCGCTGGAGTGAAGAGCATTGTGGTACTTCACTCCCACTGTGTTCATGTGAAGCCGCTGAGTCTGAATTTAGAATTGGAGTGGCATAGTTTACTTTGATTTATGAGGGTGAGTGAACCAGGCAGCGTTTACATCATTGTTATTTTCTACCTCTAGTTGGCTCAGCAGTATACCACATGATCAGGTGATGTCAGACACGGCAGATTTAAATTGTTCCTGTACGGTTTTGGTTGTTTTATGGTGTGCAGCAATGAGGTTAATGAACCTGAAGCAGAGTGGACTAAATATTTACCTGAACACAGGACTGTATTGTTTTTTCTCCCATCTGCACAGACTTCTTTCAGCCAGTTAAGTGTTTTCT
Organism: Ichthyophis bannanicus; assembly: GCA_033557465.1. Lineage (NCBI taxonomy): Eukaryota > Metazoa > Chordata > Amphibia > Gymnophiona > Ichthyophiidae > Ichthyophis > Ichthyophis bannanicus. Next base: position 1,418,471,533 of record CM066032.1, read on the forward strand.
AAGGTTCTTTTACTGCAAATGATTAAAATGGACACGATTTTCAGGTGACGTTCTCTCTGTCAGTCATTGTCTGACAAAAATAACTTGTCCATAGGAATAGTGCTGTGGAACCTACCATTATGGTTTTGGTGTATTTGAACAGGTGGAATTCCTCTATAAGCTCTTGGGGGTTTTGGTATTTGGGAAAGGTTAAAGGTCATTTCCTGTTTCCCAGCACTCTGTGGGCTTCACGTGAACACAGCGCAAGTGAAGGAGCATGCTGCTCTTCACTTCAGCACTGTGCAGAGGCGAGCCGGGGCCTCTGATGTCCGCGGCTCCCTCTGAAGCCAGCCCTACAAACCCATCAGAATGAAGTTCACGCGGGTCCCTGTACAAACAACATTCTCGCTCAATAGATGGGCCGGCCCTGGAACACACAATGGCAGGTTCAGTGTAGAGCAAATTAAATAAGACTTATGTAGTTAGCATCAGTGCTGATCACCTAAATCTCATTAAATAGTGGGCCCAATATGTATTGTTTGGCATAATTAAACCTGTACACGTTGTTCTTCTCTCCTTCTCCAGAAATACTTTAGTCTGTTGGGGAAAAACTAGGTGCACTGCTGAAGTGTATACTTCTACCATAGAGAGGTTTAGCAATATTCAAAGCGCCCACTTCCATGGGTAAAGTCTAATTTTGCCCACAGAAATTGCCCTCAAAATGTATGTTTTACAGAGAAACACTACTTCTGAGTTATATTAATCTTGGCATGATACTTAAAATGTAGGTATTTTTTCACATTAATTTCAGCAATTACCTTGGCAGACAAGATATTTTTTTATAATACATCTGTAAGTAATATTGGGCCCTTTTACTAATGTGTGCTAAGCAGTTAGCGTGTGCACTAATGTGTGCTATTAATGCAAGAATGCAGTAACCATTAGCCAGTGTGTTCTGGGCGAAATGGGCAGGTTATGGGTGAGTAAAGTGTAGTTACTCACCTGTAACAGGTGATCTCCGGGAACAGCAGGAATAAGTCTTCACATATGGGTACCGTCAACACCGACAGAGCCTGCACGGGAATGCTCCCCAGCGTTCCAAAAGAAAGCTTTTGGGAGCATTCACCACGCATGTGTGCTGCCTTTCCGCCCAACTACCTCTCTCACTTCAGTTGAGTTGAAAGCTGAGACCAAAGGAGAGAAGTGGAAGAAAAAATAGAGGATAGAGAAAGACAACTCCTAGGGGAGGTGGGTGGGTTGTGAAGACTTATTCCTGCTGTTCCCGGAGATCACCTGTTAAAGGTGAGTAACTATGCTATCTCCAGGAACAAGCAGGAATGAGTCTTCACATATAGGACTCCCCAGCTAAAATGCCTAGGGATGACCCCAGCATGCGAATCTATGTAAGATGGGCCATGCTTCCTCCCAGGGACCTCAGGCATCCAAGAGTGGATGGTGGGAAGGAGTTGATCTAGGAATAGAAGAGATGCTGTAGAATAGCCTGACCGAACAAGGCATCCCTACGGGAGTCCTTGTCTAAACAATAGTGGGCACTGAAAGTATGTACAGAGGCCCAAGTTGCGGCTTTGCAGATCTCATCAATAGCAACTGAACGAAGATTAGCTGTTGAGGCTGCCATGGCTCTAACATTATGAGCCGTGACATGGCCTTCCAGAGGCATTCCTTTACTCTGATAGGTAAAGGAAATACAGTCTGAAATCCACTTAGAGAGAGTTCTCTTAGTGACTGGAAGTCCTAAATGACTAGAGTCAAAAGCTAGAAATAGCTGTGAAGACTTTCTAAATGGCCGAGTTCTGTGAAGATGAAAAGCCAGAGCTCGTTTACAATCTAAGGTATGAAGATTTCTTTCCGCACTGGTGGCATGAGGCCTAGGAAAGAAGACTGGGAGATAGACCGATTGGTTTAAATGAAAAGGTGATATCCTCATTTTATGCCAAAGGTGGTGAGTTCTCAAGACTACTTAGTCATGATGAAACCTCGTATAAGGTGGGTCAGCCACTAAAGCCTGTAGTTCACTAATTCGTCTTGCAGAAGTGATAGCAATTAGGAAAATGACTTTCCATGAAAGAAACTTCAGCTCCGAAGTAGCTAAAGGTTCAAACGGTGGCTTCATGAGTTGACCCAGAACGAGATTAAGATCCCATGCCACCGGAGGTGGTTTAATGGGAGGTTTTGTTAAAAGGAGACCCCTCATAAATCTTGAAACAAGAGGATGAGAGGAAATTGGTTGTCCATCGAAGGGTTTATGAGATGCAGCAATAGCACTAAGATGGACTCTAACAGAATTGGTCTTGAGACCAGAAGCTGATAAGTGAAGGAGATAGTCCAGAAGGGACTCTACTGGTACCAAGAGTGGATTAAGTCCCTTCTGGGAACACCAGATTGAGAACCTCTTCCACTTAAAAGCGTAAGAACGCCTTGTGGAAGGTTTTCTGGAAGCTTGAAGAATATCCTTCACTTGTTGCGAAAGGCCTAAATCTCGAAACTCTATGCCTTGAGAAGCCAGGCTTTGAGATGAAGGGACTGAGGATTGGGGTGCAGAAGATATCCGTTGTTCTGGGACAGAAGATCCGGAGCACTCCCCAACTCCAGAGGAGTGGCTTGAGAGAGACCTAAGAGAAGAGGATACCCATGTTTGCCTTGGCCAACAGGGAGCTATGAGTATCATGCAACCTCTGTCTCTCTGGAGTTTGAATAGGGTTTTAGGGATTAGGGGAATTGGAGGGAAGGCATAGAGAAAATCCTGGCCCCAAAGGAGCAGGAATGCATCTCTTGCCTGACAACCTCGAGCTGGACGTCTGGAACAGAAGCGGGGAAGTTTGGCATTCTGTGGACTTGCAAAGAGGTCTATGTCTGGAGTTCCCCAGACTTGAAAAATTTGAGCAAGTTGATATGAGTGGAGAGACCACTCGTGTGGTAACAGGATTCGGCTGAGCATGTCCGCTCAAACGTTTTGAATGCCTGGAAGGTATACTGCCAACAAATGAATGTGATGCTCTCTGCAAAGGCCCACAGTTGCAAAGCTTCATTGCATAATTGCAGAGAGCCTGTTCCGCCTTGTTTGTTTAGGTAAAACATGGCCACTTGGATTGTCGGTTTGCACCAGAACTGTTTTGTTTATAAGATGGAAGCAAAAGGCTCGAATAGCATTGGAAATGGCCCTTAGTTCTAGGAGGTTTATTTGAAGAGAAGCCTCCTGCGGGATTCAGAGACCCTGGGTAGACAGATCGCCCAAGTGGGCTCCCCAACCCAACTTGGATGCATCCGTCGTCAGGCCAGCCTGAGGTAGGGGTTGCTGAAAAGGAGAGCCTACTGTAAGGTTTTCCAGAGATTGCCACCAATGCAGAGACGCAATCAGGTGTATGGTAACCTTGATCTTGTCTGACATGCGTGCTGAGGCCTGGGACCATTGGGATGCTAAGGTCCACTGGGCTGCCCGCATGTGAAGGCGTGCATAAGGAATCACATGGACTGTAGATGCCATGCGTCCTAGCAGCCGAAGCATCTGTCGAGCAGTGAGGGAGTTTTGTAGCACTGCTTGAGATGCCAGTTCGATGATGCGAAGACATCGAGGCTGAGGCAGGAAAGCCTTTGACTGCTGTGTGTCCAAGCGAGCCCCTATAAACTCGAGGGATTGAGATGGGGTGAGCTGGGAATTTGGAAGGTTTATGACCCATCCTAAGTACTGCAAAATTTGCATTGCTCAGGAAAGAGCATGACTTGCCTCTAGAGCTGACGGTGCTCGAATGAGCCAATCATCCAAGCAAGGGAAGACAAAAATTCCTAGAGTCCTCATAAATGCTGCTACTACTGCCATGCATTTTGTAAAGACCCTTGGAGCAGAGGCCAGTCCGAAAGGAAAGACTCTGTATTGAAATGTCTTCCCTTGACTAGGAATCAAAGGAATTTTCTGTGATCCACATGAATAAGGATATGCATGTAGGCGTCCCTTAAATCTAGAGAACATAGCCAATCCTGCTTGTGGAGATATGGAAGAAGAGTGCCACGGGAGATCATTTTGAACCTTTCTCAGACTAGATATTTGTTCAGTTCTCTGAGGTCCAGGATTGGTCTTAGTACCCCTGATTTCTTTGGAATGAGAAAATAGGGGGAATAAAATCCTGTGCCCTGCTGGGACATGGGAACCTCTTCTATAGCTCCTTGAGCCAGAAGAGTGGTGACCTCTTACCACAACAGGTCTGAGACCGGTTGTTGAGATCTGAACTGCTTTATTAACGTTGATGGGGGCAAGCTGAGGAAATGAAGCTTGTATCCCAGACTCACAATAGATAGAGTCAAATTTTCTGATGTGATTTGTTGCCATCTTTTGGCAAAATGGCAGATACGGCCTGGAATATTTAAAGGTTCTGGGCTTAGAACAGGAAGAATGGCCATGCTCTCTAGACAAGAGTCAAAGACCCTGAGGAGGCTGAGCTTGCTGGGCCTTCTGAGGTTGTGTCTTTCTTTGTCTAGCTTGTTGTTGCCCCTTCTGGGGAACATGTGTTTGCTGGGTGGAAGATGGATAGAATTTCTTCTTTTTAGAGAAAAAAGGTTTTTTGAAAAACTTTTTATTAGCTGGGTTAGCTGTAGATTTTGACAATCTGTCTAAAGTAGTATTATCAGTGTCAATTTTGTTAGCTTTGAGTTGCCAATCCTTGCCAAAGAGATTTTCTCCTGTGCAAGGAATATTACCCAGCTTATCTTGCACCCATTCCTCCAAGTCTGAAGCCTGGAGCCAGGCAATATGATATGCTCCTATGGATATAGCAGAAGTTCTACTAATACATTCAAAACAGTCAAAGGTAGCACGATTCATAAATTTAGACACATTCTGAGCATGTTTGACCAAAATCAAATGATCTGCCCGTTTATCCTCCTGAAGAAAAGGGTTCAAAAGTTCTAAGTCTTTTGTAATCTCTTCAAGAAACATTCCCATGTATAAAATATAGGAACTGATTCTTGCTGACAGCATGGAGGATTGAAAGCATTGACGACCAAAGGCATCCAGTGTTCTGGACTCACGACCTGGTGGATTGGAAGAATGTCTCTTAGCACTCTTAATCCGTCTCATGGAGGACTCTACCACCATAGAATGATGTGGTAACTGAGTCTTTTGAAACCCTGGATAAGGTGGTACTCGATACATGGTGTCAAGACGTCTAGAATGTGGAGATACTGTTAAAGTGTGGAGTGGAGTGGAGTGGCCTAGTGGTTGGGGCAAGGTACTTCAGGCTGGAAGGTCGGGGGTTCAAATCCCACTAGAGGACAGCAACCTTGGACCGGAAGGACTGGGGTTTCTAGTCCCACAGGTGCTCCTTGTGGTCTTGGGCAAGCCACTTAACCCTCCATAGCCCATGTTCCCTGTAAAATAGTTATCTCCAAGTTATAATGCCCTGTTCAATGTAATTTCAGTTTGTTCAATGTAAACCGCACTGATGCAGAATAGCGCGGTATATAAGAGAATGTAAATAAATAAAATAAATAAAAGGAGCTTCCCACATTCTTAACATTAGATCATGTAAGATCTGGTGTATAGGAAGCATAGCTGCCTCCTTTGGAGCCAAAGGTTATTGAAGAATTCTCAATTCTTCTGCCCTAGGCTCCTTTTCAGGTACTACTGAAATGGCAAGACCCTTTGCCATATCACATACAAAATCATGAAAAGACATGTCTTCAGGAGGGGACATTCTGCGTTGAGGAGAAAGAGATGAATCTTGCAAAAGTTCAGCTCTGGTACCGGTGGAATCATCTGAGTCATCGGAAGACTCAAAAGGAGGAAGTACTGGGTTCTCCCTAAGCAGATGGCATCAGTACTGCTCGATGTCGGTACCTGATCCCCCATGCTAGAGAGAGATTCCAAGCTCGGCATTGGGGGAAGCATGCCTGTAGAGACAGGTACCAAAGGCACTGGCACCAGTACTGGCATCGGTACCGGTGCCTGCGGAACCATCTGCAGCGACTTTAGTGGTATTGAAGTAGCTAAAAGAGTCGCTAGACTGCGTTCGATAGCGAGGAGTCATTTGTCCACCGCTACTGCCGATGCCGGGTTGTTGGTACCGGTGGGAACGGCCACAACTCCTGAGCATGGCACCAGTAGTTCCATCGAGGCTGAGGCCTCTGGAACGTCCTGGAGCCCCGATAAAGCTTTGGAGCCCGAAGACTCCCGCCGGGGCTGTTTTGCCGGTAAATTGTTCTCGAGGGCAACGCCAATGGCATCTCGATGCTTAGAGGGAGATCTACCCTTCAAGGACAGGCTAGTCTTAGAAGACTTATGTTTAGTTACCTGAGATCCCTGGGAAGAAGTCGAAGCCCTGGAAAACATCGATGCTACAGACGCTGTGTCTGAAGCAAATAGGGCACTGAGTTGACTTGCTTGATCTGCTGGGCAATGGTCAGGACCTAAACATTTTAGACACCAGTCATGGGTGTCGGTAATAGAAATAGTACCACCACATTTTGAACATTTTTTAAAACCAGTGGCTGGTTTCTCCATGGTAAGGAAAAAGAGGGCCTAATGCCCAAAATGGTGCCAAGCACCAGAGCAGGGGAAAAACCCCCCTGAGAAAGTACTAAAATTAAGTTATCTTCAGAAGAAAAGAAAGAAAAGCACCGGTGGTACCGGTAGGCGTCGACGGAAGGCAGACGCGACCACAAAAAAATATAAAATAAAAGAAGATTTTCTGCGGTGACAGGGGACACGTCCTGTCAGCTCCGCGGAAAACAAAGAACTGAAGTAAGAGAGGTAGTTGGGCGGGAAGGCAGCACGCATGTGTGGTGAATGCTCCCAAAAGCTTTCTTTTGGGACACTGGGTAGCGTTCCCGCGCAGGTTCCGTCGGTGTCGACAGTACCCATATGTGAAGACTCATTCCTGCTTGTTCCTAGAGATTGGACATAACACACAGTAACTGCAATGCTCTATTTTCCCATTAGCACTGATTCTCTTTCTGTCTACTAAATAGGAAGCAGTATTGTCAATATGCTCACTGTGCAGTAAAGTACTTTTCTATACAGTAACTGAATGGGATCAAGCTGGAAACACCCCCAGTAGATAGCACACAGGCTAACTTACTGTATATGTTCATTTTTGCATTCAATATGCAGTAATACAAAACTTTACCATACTTTAGGAAAACAATCATTTGCTCTCAATCCCATAATTCTTTTTTGTTTTCCTTCCTGATATTGGAGGAAATTACTAGAACAAAAAAAAGTACTGTATCAAAACTCTGCAAACCAGAGGATTTCTGCAGACTTTTTGGACTTTAGTTGTTTTACATTACTCTGAATTATA